>OU343161.1:178498588-179134719 GCA_910595825.1 Philhelius pedissequus | reverse complement strand
GTATTGTATTTGTATTGTATTTGTATTGTATTTGTATTGTATTTGTATTGTATTTGTATTGTATTTGTATTGTATTTGTATTGTATTTGTATTGTATTTGTATTGTATTTGTATTGTATTTGTATTGTATTTGTATTGTATTTGTATTGTATTTGTATTGTATTTGTATTGTATTTGTATTGTATTTGTATTGTATTTGTATTGTATTTGTATTGTATTTGTATTGTATTTGTATTGTATTTGTATTGTATTTGTATTGTATTTGTATTGTATTTGTATTGTATTTGTATTGTATTTGTATTGTATTTGTATTGTATTTGTATTGTATTTGTATTGTATTTGTATTGTATTTGTATTGTATTTGTATTGTATTTGTATTGTATTTGTATTGTATTTGTATTGTATTTGTATTGTATTTGTATTGTATTTGTATTGTATTTGTATTGTATTTGTATTGTATTTGTATTGTATTTGTATTGTATTTGTATTGTATTTGTATTGTATTTGTATTGTATTTGTATTGTATTTGTATTGTATTTGTATTGTATTTGTATTGTATTTGTATTGTATTTGTATTGTATTTGTATTGTATTTGTATTGTATTTGTATTGTATTTGTATTGTATTTGTATTGTATTTGTATTGTATTTGTATTGTATTTGTATTGTATTTGTATTGTATTTGTATTGTATTTGTATTGTATTTGTATTGTATTTGTATTGTATTTGTATTGTATTTGTATTGTATTTGTATTGTATTTGTATTGTATTTGTATTGTATTTGTATTGTATTTGTATTGTATTTGTATTGTATTTGTATTGTATTTGTATTGTATTTGTATTGTATTTGTATTGTATTTGTATTGTATTTGTATTGTATTTGTATTGTATTTGTATTGTATTTGTATTGTATTTGTATTGTATTTGTATTGTATTTGTATTGTATTTGTATTGTATTTGTATTGTATTTGTATTGTATTTGTATTGTATTTGTATTGTATTTGTATTGTATTTGTATTGTATTTGTATTGTATTTGTATTGTATTTGTATTGTATTTGTATTGTATTTGTATTGTATTTGTATTGTATTTGTATTGTATTTGTATTGTATTTGTATTGTATTTGTATTGTATTTGTATTGTATTTGTATTGTATTTGTATTGTATTTGTATTGTATTTGTATTGTATTTGTATTGTATTTGTATTGTATTTGTATTGTATTTGTATTGTATTTGTATTGTATTTGTATTGTATTTGTATTGTATTTGTATTGTATTTGTATTGTATTTGTATTGTATTTGTATTGTATTTGTATTGTATTTGTATTGTATTTGTATTGTATTTGTATTGTATTTGTATTGTATTTGTATTGTATTTGTATTGTATTTGTATTGTATTTGTATTGTATTTGTATTGTATTTGTATTGTATTTGTATTGTATTTGTATTGTATTTGTATTGTATTTGTATTGTATTTGTATTGTATTTGTATTGTATTTGTATTGTATTTGTATTGTATTTGTATTGTATTTGTATTGTATTTGTATTGTATTTGTATTGTATTTGTATTGTATTTGTATTGTATTTGTATTGTATTTGTATTGTATTTGTATTGTATTTGTATTGTATTTGTATTGTATTTGTATTGTATTTGTATTGTATTTGTATTGTATTTGTATTGTATTTGTATTGTATTTGTATTGTATTTGTATTGTATTTGTATTGTATTTGTATTGTATTTGTATTGTATTTGTATTGTATTTGTATTGTATTTGTATTGTATTTGTATTGTATTTGTATTGTATTTGTATTGTATTTGTATTGTATTTGTATTGTATTTGTATTGTATTTGTATTGTATTTGTATTGTATTTGTATTGTATTTGTATTGTATTTGTATTGTATTTGTATTGTATTTGTATTGTATTTGTATTGTATTTGTATTGTATTTGTATTGTATTTGTATTGTATTTGTATTGTATTTGTATTGTATTTGTATTGTATTTGTATTGTATTTGTATTGTATTTGTATTGTATTTGTATTGTATTTGTATTGTATTTGTATTGTATTTGTATTGTATTTGTATTGTATTTGTATTGTATTTGTATTGTATTTGTATTGTATTTGTATTGTATTTGTATTGTATTTGTATTGTATTTGTATTGTATTTGTATTGTATTTGTATTGTATTTGTATTGTATTTGTATTGTATTTGTATTGTATTTGTATTGTATTTGTATTGTATTTGTATTGTATTTGTATTGTATTTGTATTGTATTTGTATTGTATTTGTATTGTATTTGTATTGTATTTGTATTGTATTTGTATTGTATTTGTATTGTATTTGTATTGTATTTGTATTGTATTTGTATTGTATTTGTATTGTATTTGTATTGTATTTGTATTGTATTTGTATTGTATTTGTATTGTATTTGTATTGTATTTGTATTGTATTTGTATTGTATTTGTATTGTATTTGTATTGTATTTGTATTGTATTTGTATTGTATTTGTATTGTATTTGTATTGTATTTGTATTGTATTTGTATTGTATTTGTATTGTATTTGTATTGTATTTGTATTGTATTTGTATTGTATTTGTATTGTATTTGTATTGTATTTGTATTGTATTTGTATTGTATTTGTATTGTATTTGTATTGTATTTGTATTGTATTTGTATTGTATTTGTATTGTATTTGTATTGTATTTGTATTGTATTTGTATTGTATTTGTATTGTATTTGTATTGTATTTGTATTGTATTTGTATTGTATTTGTATTGTATTTGTATTGTATTTGTATTGTATTTGTATTGTATTTGTATTGTATTTGTATTGTATTTGTATTGTATTTGTATTGTATTTGTATTGTATTTGTATTGTATTTGTATTGTATTTGTATTGTATTTGTATTGTATTTGTATTGTATTTGTATTGTATTTGTATTGTATTTGTATTGTATTTGTATTGTATTTGTATTGTATTTGTATTGTATTTGTATTGTATTTGTATTGTATTTGTATTGTATTTGTATTGTATTTGTATTGTATTTGTATTGTATTTGTATTGTATTTGTATTGTATTTGTATTGTATTTGTATTGTATTTGTATTGTATTTGTATTGTATTTGTATTGTATTTGTATTGTATTTGTATTGTATTTGTATTGTATTTGTATTGTATTTGTATTGTATTTGTATTGTATTTGTATTGTATTTGTATTGTATTTGTATTGTATTTGTATTGTATTTGTATTGTATTTGTATTGTATTTGTATTGTATTTGTATTGTATTTGTATTGTATTTGTATTGTATTTGTATTGTATTTGTATTGTATTTGTATTGTATTTGTATTGTATTTGTATTGTATTTGTATTGTATTTGTATTGTATTTGTATTGTATTTGTATTGTATTTGTATTGTATTTGTATTGTATTTGTATTGTATTTGTATTGTATTTGTATTGTATTTGTATTGTATTTGTATTGTATTTGTATTGTATTTGTATTGTATTTGTATTGTATTTGTATTGTATTTGTATTGTATTTGTATTGTATTTGTATTGTATTTGTATTGTATTTGTATTGTATTTGTATTGTATTTGTATTGTATTTGTATTGTATTTGTATTGTATTTGTATTGTATTTGTATTGTATTTGTATTGTATTTGTATTGTATTTGTATTGTATTTGTATTGTATTTGTATTGTATTTGTATTGTATTTGTATTGTATTTGTATTGTATTTGTATTGTATTTGTATTGTATTTGTATTGTATTTGTATTGTATTTGTATTGTATTTGTATTGTATTTGTATTGTATTTGTATTGTATTTGTATTGTATTTGTATTGTATTTGTATTGTATTTGTATTGTATTTGTATTGTATTTGTATTGTATTTGTATTGTATTTGTATTGTATTTGTATTGTATTTGTATTGTATTTGTATTGTATTTGTATTGTATTTGTATTGTATTTGTATTGTATTTGTATTGTATTTGTATTGTATTTGTATTGTATTTGTATTGTATTTGTATTGTATTTGTATTGTATTTGTATTGTATTTGTATTGTATTTGTATTGTATTTGTATTGTATTTGTATTGTATTTGTATTGTATTTGTATTGTATTTGTATTGTATTTGTATTGTATTTGTATTGTATTTGTATTGTATTTGTATTGTATTTGTATTGTATTTGTATTGTATTTGTATTGTATTTGTATTGTATTTGTATTGTATTTGTATTGTATTTGTATTGTATTTGTATTGTATTTGTATTGTATTTGTATTGTATTTGTATTGTATTTGTATTGTATTTGTATTGTATTTGTATTGTATTTGTATTGTATTTGTATTGTATTTGTATTGTATTTGTATTGTATTTGTATTGTATTTGTATTGTATTTGTATTGTATTTGTATTGTATTTGTATTGTATTTGTATTGTATTTGTATTGTATTTGTATTGTATTTGTATTGTATTTGTATTGTATTTGTATTGTATTTGTATTGTATTTGTATTGTATTTGTATTGTATTTGTATTGTATTTGTATTGTATTTGTATTGTATTTGTATTGTATTTGTATTGTATTTGTATTGTATTTGTATTGTATTTGTATTGTATTTGTATTGTATTTGTATTGTATTTGTATTGTATTTGTATTGTATTTGTATTGTATTTGTATTGTATTTGTATTGTATTTGTATTGTATTTGTATTGTATTTGTATTGTATTTGTATTGTATTTGTATTGTATTTGTATTGTATTTGTATTGTATTTGTATTGTATTTGTATTGTATTTGTATTGTATTTGTATTGTATTTGTATTGTATTTGTATTGTATTTGTATTGTATTTGTATTGTATTTGTATTGTATTTGTATTGTATTTGTATTGTATTTGTATTGTATTTGTATTGTATTTGTATTGTATTTGTATTGTATTTGTATTGTATTTGTATTGTATTTGTATTGTATTTGTATTGTATTTGTATTGTATTTGTATTGTATTTGTATTGTATTTGTATTGTATTTGTATTGTATTTGTATTGTATTTGTATTGTATTTGTATTGTATTTGTATTGTATTTGTATTGTATTTGTATTGTATTTGTATTGTATTTGTATTGTATTTGTATTGTATTTGTATTGTATTTGTATTGTATTTGTATTGTATTTGTATTGTATTTGTATTGTATTTGTATTGTATTTGTATTGTATTTGTATTGTATTTGTATTGTATTTGTATTGTATTTGTATTGTATTTGTATTGTATTTGTATTGTATTTGTATTGTATTTGTATTGTATTTGTATTGTATTTGTATTGTATTTGTATTGTATTTGTATTGTATTTGTATTGTATTTGTATTGTATTTGTATTGTATTTGTATTGTATTTGTATTGTATTTGTATTGTATTTGTATTGTATTTGTATTGTATTTGTATTGTATTTGTATTGTATTTGTATTGTATTTGTATTGTATTTGTATTGTATTTGTATTGTATTTGTATTGTATTTGTATTGTATTTGTATTGTATTTGTATTGTATTTGTATTGTATTTGTATTGTATTTGTATTGTGTTTGTATTGTATTTGTATTGTATTTGTATTGTATTTGAATTGTATTTGTATTGTATTTGTATTGTAGGCGGGGTATAGTGTTTTAACCCAGGTTACAGTTTTTAGAAAGAGATGGGGGAAAACGGCAAACAAAATGGAACAACTATATTTCATTTTATTTTTATGATTATTACATAATGTTATTCTATTATAAGATTTACAACTTAAGTACTTAAGTATCAATTAATTTTAAATCAATTTTACTCGATTTAATTTCAATTTCATACACAGATCAGCATATTTTATTTGAATTGTTTCCATAATTATTAATGTTTACACTCTCTAAGAACAAGTGGGAGTAATAATTATTAGAACTAAAAATTATATAAATTAAAGATATTATAACTCTTTTTCGCATTGCTTTCGGACCGTTATATATATTAATTTTGAAAGTTTTTAATGCAACGACTACAACTTGGTGGTCTACCACAAATTCATACTTTCATTGTAATACACAACTTAATTATTGTTGTGACATTAAAATGGTTATATAACGGTGAGAATTCAGTGCAGCCTGCAATTTAATTTTTATAATTGAGGAGTGAGCTTTCAAAAGAGAATATAAATACTTATATTCATTTCTCAGAAAATTGAAAAAAAAACAAAAGCAAAATGGTATTGTTAATATATTTTCAGATTTTCGCTTGTTTTCAAAGTCCGATTTACAGGGTTCAGTTTTGTTTTAAACTAACTTCAACCACCTTAATTGAGCATTAGAATGTGGATTGTGGAGAGCAAAACTTCATACTTAGTTTGAAAAACTGATTTTATAGCCTTTTCAAAAGTCGCACCTCTCTCACTTATTTATATTACTTTGTTCGGCAGTTGTCTGTAGTTTTCAATGAAATCTATAGGAATACTAGCCGCCCAGGCGAACTTCGTCTCACCCAATTTAACACCCTCAAATGAACTGCAGAGCTATAATAAGACACAGATATTAATAGAGCAGTAGAGAGTGATATGATAAACAATGTTTTTCGATTTGTTTTCCGGCGCAAAAACAAACAACAAAGACTGTTTACCAAGCTATCGACGACGTCCTTTTTCTTCGCTGCTAGTCTTGGCCGTTCAAAAATCCAATAGAGATTTTTTACCTATAATTTTTTGCAATGCCGGGGAGCACTTTACGTTGGTGATCAGTTTCTCCTTCGAAGTTGTTAACACGCAAACATTAGCCGGGAATGATATCAATCCAGTCGAGACATTAACAGAAATTTGGCCATTGCCAAGCGCCAGCAGTCGTCTTGAGAGTGCAATGACACTCTCATATTTATGGTCAATTTCAACTTCCTGACATGACGGCACAAATACGACGATTTCATTCATGGATTAAATTCATCGGCAGTAGTAGATTCGGGATGACGGGAATCGTTTGACGAAAATCTCCGCTGAGCAATACCATATCCCAACCATATCACCGCGAATCACCTTGTAAATCTTTCATTGTTAGTACAACTGCCCCCAAAGCTCGTTTATGCGCCATCATGCATTCATCCCAAATAATGATTTTGCACTCTCGCAAAATCCCAATTTCGCTGTCCCCGAACTCTTGGTCATTGTTCCCGTTATTGGCTTGTCAACCGTGAAAAAATTCATCGCCAGCTTCAAAGCGGAATGTGCATTTCGACTGCCTTCAAACAGTGTGGCAGCAATGTCATATATGCCATAGACAACGAAAGAGATCTTGACTGAATTGTTGCTAGAATCAACTAAATGACGAATGTCTTGCATGTCCCACCGGGAGCATCGAGAAAGTAAATCCGATTGCGGAATCGTATTCCAAAGCAGCGCGATATAAGTCTACATTTACCACTTTTCTTCCCTTAATAACTTTTTGTCGAATTGTGCAGTTTGAAGCTGTGCAATATGGGCACGTCTCCATTTATTTCTTCTGCACGTATCTACCTCTTGCGTTTGATTATCACGGACATTCTGATTAATTATTGCAAGACTTGTACGTCGACCAAGGTTAGATCGGAGTCATGCGTTCAATTTGAGCAAGAAAAATAGTACATTTTCTGAATAGAAAATTATAATGTGAAATGGGCACACAGCCTAAGTCACAATGTATAACGCAATCTATCACATTGTGGCATTGATCGCAGAAAAGCGTCATCTAATATATATCTCATAAACTTCTCCACCCAAAATGCACGCAAAACGTCTTCTTTCACAAGAATTTCACAATTAACTGAGATTTCCCAAGCTTCACAACGAATTTTTCACCTTTAAGTCGTCCAAAAAATCCATGGAACATTCTAGACAACCGACAAAATAAAATATCAAAATCCATTTAATTGGAATCAAATCCTGTAGTTGTGTTCATACACGGGGCAACAAAGAGAAGCCAAAATAAAAGTGTGTATACAAAACAAAACATATTATTTATACTAATAAAGCAATAACAAACATGTGAGTGCATTTTTGGTCATAACTCCGGTTCTAGACATCGGACAGTAAACACATTTATTATATGGACTCTCCAAACATGTTTTAAAAGCTCCTGAAAATTTTATTCAAATTGATGAAGCCAAAAAAAAGAAGATAGCGCACAAACACAATTTGGATTGTTCTTTATATATATGAGAAGATTAGGCAATAGTATAAGCTTTAAGAGAATGATAATTTTTGACCGGAGCTCAGTGGAGCTTTTTTTGTATGCTTACAAAAGTTCACATTATCTGGTTATTTTTTACTACTCGCTCTATTATTTTTTTTAGAGCCAATTTTTCAATCTCAAGGTAAACATCCAGTTAGGTGCCACATGAATAAACTTACTTGACTGTTAAACAACCGGATAACATCTATTGAATAATTTAATTTAAACGTCACTTTTTGTTGAGTATTGAACTTTTCATAGAAATTAATTTTTGTTTAACGTTTATTTCAAAGCAATCATTTTTCAAAGTGTTTTTGCCATCGAAAATATCTATTTATTTTATTCCTCAGATAAATCCTTATTCCGTTCTTAAATGAGCAGGTAACTTTATTCCTAGGTTAAGTTGTATCTCACTGTGGAAAAATTGGGCCTTAATGTCATATTTTAAAAATTTGGGCTATTTTATATTTTTTTCTATTTTTCTTTTGTAAATGAACTACAAATATGTTGAGTTTCATAATTTTATCTTAACAAATAAAACCACAGTAAGCCAAATTGTGCATTAGTAAAAACAGATTATTTTTGGTTGAAATAATATTGGGGGCGTTCGGTGTCACACAGCTTTCTGATACATTGCTGAAAAATATTCTGTGCGTTTGTGAACGTATAAAACCCAATAGTTAACCATTCCTGTCAAAAGTCTCAAAAGGACTCAGTGAACTGATGGTGGGGGCATCCTTCACCTTTCCCTCATCAGCATAAATTTCGCCCAACAACTCAAAATACGGCCATGGCATACGACCTCGACCTGTCGTAGTTTTCTTATTGTTGTCGAGAATTTTGTTAGACCGAATTTTAAGATTTCGAAGCTTGACTTCCAACGAGATTACATTCAAGAATAACCCCTTATTCACCATATCTGCTTGAATTTCGTGAAAAACTTTCCACCGTCGAATTTTGGGGTTCCGCAAGTCCAGCTTCCTTTTGATGCATTCGTCCAAGAACAAAAGGACATTTTTGTGGTCCCACAATGACTCAACTATTTTAAAAAGGTGTAAAAACCTTGTCTCTGCTTCTAATTTACTAAACAATCTTATTACCTTTTTCATCTTCGTTTATTTCAAGGGGCGAGGAATTTATGCTACCTGCTTCCGAAGTATCCTGCAGATTCTGGATTTCCTTAAACGGTTCCGGGTCACCCTTTTCAACCCCTAAATCATTTGAACAATTTAGATAATATTAATTACCATAATGCTCTATTTACCTGTCGGTTCGTCTGGTTGCTGTTGCAGTTGCACTCCACTCATGATCAAATATTGTTCCGCGAAGCACAAATCTTATTAAAAGGAAACATACGAATACAATATTTAAGCAGCAACTACAAATTACCTAATAAAATTTGGTTGCAAATGTCCTCGCTGTCTTCAATTTCGTATTGAACATTTTTATAACTGATTGTGATGTGCATTTCGATCTAATTAATTATTATTACATAATCCAAACAACTAAGAATACGACAAAACAGCACAACACAAACAACAATTGAATACACATCTGGTTTCCTAGTCAGCTGTGCACTACGATACCCAAGTATATCAGAAATTTAGCGCTAGCTTGGTTTCGATTTGGAAATCATACGTTTTGTTCGTTGTTGTTGTCTTCAGCTGTCAATCGGCTGTTATTTAACACGTATTACAACAACAACGAACGTATTGTACAGCAAAGCTGTGCGACACCGAACTATCCCATTGTCGTATTTCCTAAGTACTTCAGATTCACAAACAAAAACGAAATGAAGAAAACGAATTAGAAATGTTGTCTCCGATTCTTAATGAAAACAATAGGCTATCAAAAACCTAAAAAAATTAATTTAAAAAAATGGAATTTTTCCCTTTTTGCCCCACTGTGCGACGGTCCAGTCGAACGGATAGTCGCAGCAATCATCGTATCATAGGTCGCAAGTACTCATATACGTTGCGACTGAGTCGCAAGGTCTGTAGAAATTTTCAACGAAAAATGCGACCGTCTATTGTCGCGTTGTCTGATGTACGACCAGCCCATTCACGGTAGAACTTGTCGTATTTGACCAAGATTCTTGCGACCGTCTCCGTACGAATGTCGCATCCAGTGTTGCCAATTTAATAAAAAAAAATGTCACGATTTTTTTCATGAGATTACAAAAAAAAATCATGAGATTGCTTTTTCTCTATTGAGCATACAAAAATCAGTGCAAACTTATGATCATAGACCTTTTCCCTTTTTGTCTTATCCTCTTTTTCTTTTTTTTTTTAAACTATTCGCGCACTCAAGGGGTTATGAATACCCTTAAAATGCTTACACACAGTGCGAGCGATTAGAAAAATGGGATAGGATTAGACAGGAGATACCGATGTACATTGGTTTTAAATGCCTGATTATCGCAATGGGAGGAAAAAATTCGGTCGGATAAAGCACTCCACATTCGTGTTGTGCGGCTAAAGAAAGAATATCTATACTTGACAGTACGTCCGAAGTTGGGCTCAAAGGTAAATTGATGGGCTTTCCTAGAAGCGCGAGTGTTACGGTTGAATAATTTAAGGGGAGGAATGCAACTGGCTATTTCACTAGAACACTGTTTCTTATAATACCGATAAAATAAACATTGCGACGGTGCGAGAGAGGCTCAATTGTATTAGTTATTGTTTCATCACCTATCATTTTTAAAGCTCCTTTTTGTATTCTGTCCAGGAGACTTAAGTGCGTTATGGGAGCACCTGCCCAAATATGACAATTGTACTCAAGCTTTGGATGGACGAATGAAGGCTTACAGCCAGATCAAAAGGGGAGAAATATTTCTTGCATCGTCTCAGAAAACCCAAACATCTTGCAGCATTTTTGGCGAAGTCGAATATGTTTTCATTCCACAAAAGGTGGTCAGTGATGCACATACCGAGAACTGAAAGTTGTTCGGTTTCCTCGATGCAAGCGCCGCTAATGGACAACGGCATTGTGGGAGGGTCCCGCTTTAACCACAAAAGACAGCATTGGGTTTTTGAAGCATTAAATTCTACGCGGTTTTTTATTCCCCATTGGACAATGCTGTCTAGATCAGAATTTAATGAGCTAATCATACGCTGGCTTTCAAGTTCCACATTCGAAGGACATGGATGAGCATCTAAAAACGAATATGAAAAGCTGAGGGTACTATCGTCAGTAAAACAGTATATTGGATTAGAAGTTTCAGACAAGAGATCATTGATGAAAATGAGAAAGAGAGTCGGAGACGGGACGGAGCCCTGGGGCACACCAGCATTTATTTTATCAATATCAGACTTGAAACCGTCCAATACAACTTGTATTGAACGGTCCGAAAGGTAATTTCTAATCCAACGAAGAAGAGATTCTTCGATACCAAATGCACGCATTTTTGATAAGAGAGCCTGATGCCAAACTCTATCAAATGCTTTTGAAATATCAAGCGCAATAATTTTACTTTCTCCAAAACGATGTAAAGATTTGTGCCACTGTTCGGTGAGATATACCATCAGATCACCAGTTGACCTATTGCTACGAAAGCCATAGTGTCGGTCATTAATGAGCTTTCGTTCTTCAAGATATTTCTTAAGCTGATAGTTAATCAGCGTTTCCATGACCTTGGAAAGAAGGGACGTAAGTGCAATTGGACGGTAGTTAGAGGGGGAAGAAGATTCGCCTTTCTTCAATGATCAAATGACGATTTGCTAACATGTGGGCGTTTTTTACGCATACTTGTCCGAAATCATTAATGATTTGACAGTTCGGCTTGGGGGCATTGTACAAGGAAGGCACATATACCCCTTTATAATAATAATTTCTCTATGCTTATGATTCATTTTTAAGTAAAAAAATTACTAATGGGGTTCTATTTCCTTTTTATTAAGTTTTAAAAATAAAATAAATAATTTGTTTATATAACACTATATATATTATATAAATAAAAAAATAATATTAAAAAGTTTACTGATTGTAAAATATTTCTCAATCAAGGGCTAACTTTATAATCAAAACAGTCCTGATTTTTGATGATGTCATTTGTATGAATAAGCCCTATGATTGAATCGACCTCAAGTCGATTTCTTATTTTGGTTTTAAGAAGCGTAACCTTTAAAAAAAATCGTTCAGTATTAGCTGAAGAATGTGGCAATGAAAGGATTTCAAAAACAAATTTCGTCAGAATTGAATGTACCAAGCTATCGTCGGTCAGTTTAATTTTTCCAACATATTAGCAGAATGTCGTTATTTACTTTGTCATTTACTTTAATGTTAGAATTAACAAGCATTCTGCACTCTTTATATATTTCCTGAAAAAAATCTTCAGCTACTAAATTTGGAAAATGTTTAATAGTGGAAAAATTGATGGGAATTTTTAGTTTTCAACATTCATTGTAGACAAAGATTCCATATATTTGAAGACACTATTGTTGAAATTAAATCTTTAACTAAGAAAGACAAACAAAGGCATTACAAATTTGAAAGCATTGTATTGTTCAAAATTGTTCCCAGATTTTAAGTTTTCAGATTCGAATAAATTTTTTTTTCTTTTTATTTAAAAATTTGTCAATTAACTGTTTTACTCACTGATCTCTATAATACACTGGATAGTGTATTCACACAAAAAAATCGACCCCAAAAGAAAACTGTAATAATTGTAGAGGGTCCATGTCAGTATAACAGTATAACATTTTTGTTGCCAAAGTTACATTACAAGATGGTTGCTTATGCTTGAAATTAAATTTGTTAAATCAACCATACCAAGGGCACCTTCTTCAAAAAATATAAAATTTAAATTACACATCTATTTTCAACAAATGTAAGTACGATTTTTTCTTAATAAAAAAGCCATAGTAATGATATATTTGATTGTTTCTAGTGTGTATTAAATATTAAATATTGAATTGAAAGTGGTTTCGGTGCTGGCTTAATATTGCCAAAAGCAGCTTCATAAGCCGCACCTTGCATCACTGAAAACGGCAAATTTATCTTAGGCTGGCGGTGATGGTCAACTCGTTGAAGTTCTCATAAGCCATTGAGATTGGATAAAAATCGACCAGAATTTCGAAAAAAACAGCATAATTATTCAACTCCACCAACAAGAAACTCATTTCCTTGAAATTTTCTGTTACCAGATTTTTAATATGTATTGTATATAACCTAGAATTTAAGACGAAAAAAGACAGAGAAACGCACAATATTGACTTCCATTTGTAAAAGAACTTGAGCTTGTTTTATTTTCCCAACAATTACATTGCAATAATTTCAGCTTCCATATTTAATGATAATTTTTCTGCAATATCTTTCACGTTTTTGTGACGTGGTTCATCTTCTTTGTCGTCTTCTTCTAAATCTTATCTGTATTCGGCAAACATGACAAATCGACATCATGTTGATCGTGTTCATCACTAACAAAGTCGTCGACTTCAACTTCGTCTTCGAAATTCTTGCTTTTTGATTTTTTCTTTTCAACTTTGTGCTTAGCTTTGACAATTTCCTTGAAACGTTCTTATCGAATTTATCCTCTTCACGAAGGACTTCTTTGCAGTTTCAATATCAATTCCTCCCTCGTCTTGATTGATATAATCTCTTGCGAGATCCAATTGTCCAGGTTCCGTCTTCCGTCTTTCCTTTTCTGAATTTTTTGTAGTTCTTATTATCTTGATTGAAACTGACAATAAAAATAAATTGTTTTTCATTTTTTTTTTTGAAAATGAATGCAATCTATCTCTTTCTCTCTTTTTATAAAAAAACGAGATAGGCAATTGCAATGGTACTAATGTCAAATTCAAATGGATTCAAAAAAACTGTTATACTTTGTAGGGAATACATTATCCAGTGTATTATAGAGATCAGTGGTTTTACTTCAACGAACTGAATTTCGATTTACAAAACGAAAGAACAACACATAAAAATTGATTTTCTTGTTTTTATTTTGTTCGTTTTCTTTTGACTTTCATTTGAGTTACATGAATGTTGAATGGTAATTGTTTGAATCTTCTTAAATTAAATAAACCAAAGGAGTTGCATATGTTGATATCATAGAATATTCGCTTCATTTGTCTTGAAATTTTGACAAAGTTATCTCGTTTTTTTTTTAGAAAAATATAAAAAAAATCATGAGATTTTCAATGAATTCATGATTTCATGAGATGGAGGTGAAAAATCATGAAAATCATGAGATTCGGCAACACTGGTCACATCGTGAATCTCAAATCGAATACAAACACATATGATTATATAATTCAAGTAGGTGCAAAAGCATAATACAATAAAAATTAATAAAATATTCCTGATGAAAATTTCAATTCACAATCTCTGAATTCCTAAAGCAGAAATTTAAGCCTAAATATGTAAATGAATTGAAATTTTAAATCACTTCTTCTTATTTCCATTAAAAATGTATTACACTTTTCTTTGCTGACGTAAAACCAAAATAAACAAAATACACTGTGTTTTACAAGTATGGAAGTGTGTCACGCACATGTTTTCATTCCACGCAGTCGTTATGTTGGCATTAATATTCGTCGAATGCAGAATATTTTGCTGCCATGAAAATGCTGACATGCAATGCGTTTCTCATCTACTGACAATATTCTAACACATACCAGCGCTTTTGCTTAAAGGGAAATCTATCAGTTAGAGATTTGAAATACAGGACATTTTCTGGGATATGGGAGTACAATTTTATTAGGACTGCTGCTGTTTTAATGGAATACCGTTGATTTATTAAATTTTAGATAGTGTTTCAACCGATTCTCATATACTACACATATAAGTACAACCCCACACAACCATAATACATTCGTGTCTGGAAGTGGCAGCTATTCGAAGCTGTGTCTGATGAATACAACTGAGGCGTGAGGCTTATTGGGGTTTTGCAGCTGAGGTGGATAATATTTGCTTAGTTTTGAACGGTTCGGTTGCTTGGAAAACGAAATTATGTATTTGTACATATATGTATTATATCCTGCTCCTCGTGGCGAATGTGCTAAGAGCTAAGACAACTGATGATGCCATGCGGATACAATGCTTTATGGATTCTGCACGTACATAATTTCATGTGTGGTTTAGTAGGATACGATGCGATTTCCTTATGTGGTAGAGTAAAACATTTCAATTATTCCGAAATTTCGTTGGTTGTAGGATTTTATCTTAACATTTTATTTCAATGCAAAACATTGTTGTTGAGGTTTATTTGGCCTCTTAACTGATTTCTAGTTTATTAATTTTTTTTTTAAACGGATGCGCGCACTAAAGGGGTTTTGACTACCCTTAAAATGAACGAACACAGCGCGAGCGTTAGGAAAGTAGGGAAGGATGCAAGAGTAGATACCGATGCACATTGGTTTTGAATTTCTGAATATCAAAATGGGAGGGGAAAATAGAGCCGGGTAAAGTATTCCACATTCGCGTTGTACGGCTAAAGAAAGAATCTCTGTACTTGACAGTACGTCCGAAGTTGGGCTTCAAGGGTAAACTGATGAGCATTCCTAGAAGCGCGAGTATTAATGTTGAAAAATTTAAGGGGAGGAATGCAACTGGCTATTTCGCTGGAACAGTGCTTATAAAAATAGCGATAAAATAGTGAGAGACATATAACATTTCGACGATGTTCTAGAGATGTAAATGTTTCCACTATAGTTCTATCGCCAATCATTCTTAGAGCTCTATTTTGAATTCTATCCAAAAGATTCAAATGAGTTTTGGGAGCTCCTGCCCAAATGTGCGAGTTATACTCCAGCTTTGGACGAATGAAGGCCTTATAGATTATAGCCAGATCAGACGGGGAGAAGAATTTCTTGCACCTTCGAAGAAAGCCCAAACACTTTGCAGCGTTTTTGGCAACATCAAATATGTATTCATTCCACAAGAGGTGGTCTGTGATGCACATGCCGAGGACTGAAAGCTGATCGGTTTCTTCAATGCAAGTGCCGCTCATGGATAGCGGCATGGGGGTGGGTTCTGCTTTAACGACAGAAGACAGCACTGAGTTTTTGAAGCATTAAATTCTACACGGTTTTTAATTCCCCATTCGACAATGCTGTCAAGATCAGAATTTAATGAGCTTATCATACGCTGCCGTTCCAGTTGCACATCCGAAAAACAAGGAGGTGCATCTAAAAACGAATATGAAAAGCTGAGAATACTATCGTCAGCAAAACAATTAAGTGGATTAGAAGTTCCAGATAAGAGATCATTAATAAAAATGAGAAAGAGGGTCGGAGACAATACGGAGCCCTGGGGCACACCAGCATTTATTTTGTGAATATCAGACTTGAAACCGTCCAATACAACTTGTATTGAACGGTCCGAAAGGTAATTTCTAATCCAACGAAGAAGACATTCATCGATACCAAATGCACGCATTTTCGATAGGAGAGCTTGATGCCAAACTCTATCAAATGCTTTTGAAATATCAAGCGCAATAATCTTACTTTCTCCAAAACGATGTAAAGATTTGTGCCACTGTTCGGTGAGATATATCATCAGATCACCAGTGGACCTATTGCTACGAAAGCCATACTGCCGGTCATTAAGGAGCTTTCGTTCTTCAAGATATTTCTTGAGCTGATAATTAATCAGCGTTTCCATGATCTTGGAAAGAAGGGACGTAAGTGCAATTGGACGGTAATTAGATGGTGAAGAAGATGCGCCTTTTTAAGGGACCGGCTGGACTAATGCTGTTTTCCATCCACTCGGAAAGATACAGGTTTTTGTAGTAGGGCAGATAGAAGAGCTTACGCAGTGGTTTTGCCAGCGTTGAAGAACACCTCTTCAAAACGATGGGAGGGATACCATCCGGGCCAGCGGATTTGTTTATGTCAGGAATCCAAAAATGAAAACAGAATCGAATCCGTAATCTTATATGTATAATAAGCTCATTCACCATTGTGAATGTGACGATTAACGAGTAAATTTTAGTTAAAAATGCCGTCTTTTGTTTAGTAAAAACCAGATAGAAGCAAGACTTGCTCCCAAGATTTCAATATCTTTTGAGTTTTTGTCAAGTATGTGCATTTAGTAAACATCGAAAAAAAACCTATACCTACGTATACATAATATCGTCGGCGGAAAGCAAAATTGTTCTAAATCCACTTTTTATCGAAAATGAGGTAATAATGCAATTCTACTAATTTGAGGGTGCTCTTTTAGAATTTCAAAAACGTTTTTTTCTAAAATTTCCATTAAGCAGATAATTGGTAGCCACTTTGGTCTAAGCGCCAAATTTTTCAAGTGAAATTCTTTCTAAATTGTTCAAAGAGACATTTTTGTATAAAGATTAGTACGCAGTTCGGGAAAAAAGTTTCTCCCATACAATTTTTTTCTTAGGACAAATTTTGTCTTTAAATTTTTTCCTGGTAGTACGCAGCTCAGGCGCAAATTTGTGACGTTTGTACCCGCTGCACTTTTAAAATGTATCCGCTGTACAAGAAATCTCTCCACATAATTTTTCCGGTAAAATAATGCTCGTCGCATTATTTTGCAGGAAAAATTTTGACAGCTCATAGTCATTGTGGCAGAATTATATTGTGCTATACATTATTTGAAAGTTAACATTTTTTAATTTTCGCTACTGCCGGGCCAAAAACAAAATTAAAGCCGAATCATTTCTTTACTTCTTACTTTGTTTTTAATGAAAAAAAAAAACAACAACATGAAAATCGAAGCAGAATCCTTCACGCTTCAACTGGACACAGAAGGTTTTAAGATCGAGAAAAAAGATTACAATTACGTGCAGGTTAGGATTCAAAATAAAAAGACATAATTATAACTATTTTACATTTTTAATTTTTAGTTAAAATGCTGGCGAAATGTTTGGCTCACAATCAACTTAAAAAAATGATATGAATCCATATCATGAAATTTAGACGGTCTAGAGCCATGATGTGATGCCGAATCCAATTCAAGTTATGATTGAAAATCGAAGAATTACCCGCGATACATTTGTGAAAAACCTTATGAAAACCCATTGTTTTGCATTAATTTAATGTGTTTAAAAAATAGAGTGCAATTCATCACATTTTGTTTCCTTTTTTGATATTCTTGATTGTTAGATACTTGACAGTTCCTCTTATGTCTCCAACTTCAAAATTTTGCGCGGCTTTGGCAAGTGATTGTAGAGATTAAAATTGTAGAGATAAAATTTAGTTTTTCCCGATCTGCGTACTGGGCTCATAGAACAATTTTGCCGAATTTCAATGAAGAACATTCAAAAATGTTCTATATCCATTGTTTGATGCTATAGTGTCCAATTTTTATATTTATAAATTAATAGATTGAGAGTAAATATCTCCAATGATAGATTGAAACAATTTTGAAAAAAAAATAAAATTTATTGAAAAAGAAATGTTCACTACATATGTAATGAAAATTTAGTGAACAGGAAAAAAAATAAAATCTCTATACATATTCTATTGCGAATTCTTCCACTTATGGTTCAAGTTTGATTGTTCAAGTGTACTTTATTCTAAAAAACTAGAATACAGATAGTTGATGCTTTTCGCAGCGTAATTGTTGGTCATTTAAACAATATTATGTACATTTCAGCCTTATTTCTATTGTGCGTAACCTAAAATTTATGGATTATCCTAATGCCAAACTAAAGATTCTGCAGCTAAGGAAATCAGACTTTTTTAATTATAGTTTTGCTACACAAGGGTTATATTTCGTCCCTTACTCAAAATGTAAGGAATAGTTAATGAAAAAAATAAATTTACATCAATTAATGAAGAGTAAAATTTATTGGGAAAGAAGAATTTCACAGGCGATTTCCTTATACAAAAGAAATTAAAATGCACGACTGGATCGTACGTTCTTGCCCTTATGTTCGATAACATCTTAAGCATAAGGTTCTTAGTAGAAACATCTCAATATATTTTTAGTCTCTTTTATTAATTTTTTATATACAAAATGAATTTATTTTCCAAAAACTGTTTAGTATGACAATTTTATGTATTTAATAATATAAATTTAAAAACAATCGTTCACCCATTTTCGGAATATTGAATTTTCAAAAGAAAAAATATTTTTTTTTTTGTCAAAAATCCAAGAATATTTTTCAAAAATTTTGGTATGCAGTTTTATTAACAATTCTAAGGACTTCCTATGTAAATAATTTGATCGAAATCCTTCGAGCCGCTTATGAGAAAGTCAAAACTCAAAAATGGTTGTATGGAAGGTAACGTTAATAACAAAATATGTAAACAAACACATGTTCGACCAAAATGTAAACTATACCTAAAGTAGTGCACACACTTTTTTTTAAATCAAAATCGTTAAATCCGTTTTCGTTATAGTTAAGATGGTAGAAAAAATTGTTGTATGACAGTACCGTAATTTTTGGGGCTAAAACCACGATTTTGTTCACACTATTTATAAATGATATTTCTAATTGTATAATTAATTGTAAACATCATTTATATGCGGATGATGTCCAAATTTAGAATACATTTTCGAGAATTGATGAATCATCTAGTGTAGCAGCCCTAAACAACGACCTAAGCTCAATCTTTACCTGGTCTCAGCTAAATCAACTAAATTTAAACCCGTTAAAAACTAAAGCACTTAAAATGCAAAGATATCTAGCTGATATGTCAACACCTTTATTATATGTTAACAATACTCCTGTTGAACTTGTAAAAACATTTAAAAATCTGGGTATACATTTTAATGTTCGCCTTAGCTGGGATAATCACGTGAACCATATTGTCTCAAAAATATATGGTATCCTTCGAGGTCTTAGTCCCACTAGACAATATCTACCAACAAATGTTAAGTTAAAACTAGTTCGGTCCTATGTTCTACCTTTAATACCGTATGGGTGTGAAATTTTTTCAAATCTTGACTCAGAATCAAAAAGAAAGTTAAATGTGGCATATAATAACTGTGCTAGATATACATTTAACATAAGAAGAATTGATCACATCTCAAACTATTCCAGACTGATAGCAGACTGTCCTTTACAGACTCTCTTGGAATATAGAACACTTATTGCTTTATTTAAAATTATCCAAAGTAAAACACCGAATTATCTCTTTGGAAAACTTAGGTTCGCACGTTCTCAGAGGTCTTTATTGCTTATAGCTCCTAGACACAGGTATTTAATAAGCAGTCGTCAGTTTTTTGTTCATGCTATTCGCTTATTGAATCAGCTCCCTCATAGCATGCGAAGAGTAATCGTAATGGGTCAATTTAAGCAGCAACTTTTTGAATACTACGCAAACATCAGCAACTAAATCCCTTTTTCTTCCCAACTCCTTTATCCTATCCTTTGCTCTCTAGATTAAGACACTAGCTGTGTTTTATTGGGAAATTTATCCACCGTAAGTTTATCCGTCGTAGCATTTTATATACAATTCGCTACGGTCAATAAAAAGCTAAGGTAGAAGCTACGGCGGATCACTAGTTGACGTTTATTCGAGTCTCGAATTTGATTTTGTTAGTTTTGTTGGTACGATTGATAATTGGGTTGAATCTCGATGGATGTGTTCATGGAGTGTTATAATTATTAATTTCTTTCGTAAGACAAATCGATCTATTTGATTCTTTTTTTTTATAGTTGGCCAGTTTATATTTCTAAGATCTTAGATAATTCCATTGTTTAATAAATTATAAGCTGTTCTTGTGAAAAGCTTCTGACTTTTACTATTAAAAACTATATTCTTTGCTCAAATTTTCTGGAGTACGTCTAAAATTCCACCTATATCTGCAATTGTGCATACCTCTAATGTCAATTAATCAATTTTAACAAATTTCGATTTCCATTTTGAAAAAAAAATCAATATCTATGGAATGAATTCGGTTTTACTTTTATTTTTGACTAACTAAGACCATTATTCGTTTTGTGTGCAATTTTTATTGATAGTTATAAGTAAACGGAGTTTGGTGAAAAAAATCATCTTTTTATTTAGATCTACAAAAAAGCAATTTGAGAAGACAAACCGCATTGAGTGGAACTGCACTATAGAGGAACTGCTCGACACTGCGGCGCAAAATATTTATTCGTATGAAATTCTATGAGCTATAATGCCAGGCGCGCACATATGCAACAGTTTGGTTGCTAAAGTGTATACCATGGACTTATATTAGAGTTCGCGCACATGCAAAAACTATTCAGTCCGCGATTCGAACAAATTTAAAGTTTGTGTTTTGGCCCAATTGAACGATCGCCCCAAATAAGTTCTTCAGTTTAAATCACACCGAATTGCACGCACATTAAATCAATATGTTGTCTGTGTGTTGGATTATCTCGTTGATTAATTTTTAAGTTGCTTATGTGCGCAATCATCGTTCAATTAGTGATTAAACTGTTTCGTTTCGGAAAAAACTGCATGTGCGCGCCTGGCCTAAGCGCACTAAGCGGCAACTGAACTTCACACAAAGTGCTTTTTCCTCACTGTTTAATGGACGTTGGCCATGAACGATATTCGCTTCACTATATGGACATGGACTGGGCATACAATTTTGTGATCCCATTGTTATTTTTTCTGGACATGTGCATGGAAATTGTAAACCAAATGTTAACTATTTGTTTCTTAATCCGCATATGTTAAGTGCAGTATGATCTCTGTTGAGTGAATATTGAACTGAAAGCTAAACATACTCAGAAAATAAATTTGTAAATTGACTTGAAAAATAAAACTCTTGCTATCGATCTACTCAGAAAATAAATAAGAGCATGAAATATAAAGAAGAAATGTAAGGGGAGTGAACAATTTAAACTATGTTGTATTGTGCGTTCAAAACCAAGAAACATTAAAAGGAAACAAGCAAATCTTCGGCAATTGTGTTTCCTCGTGTGAAAGGCATAGACGGTTTTTATAGCAATTGCCCTGTGTAAAAAGGGACTTGACCATAGTCTATGAACATACCCGTTCACTTATCATTTCCTTTCTATTGGTGCAAAATGAATGTTCGAATTTAAAATTGGAAATGCAGACAAAGTGAACACAAGAAATAGATTTGAAACATAAATTAAATATTGGTACGTTTTTCTACTTTCTATTTTATATGAATAAAAGCTAAAACAATAATTATTGTTCCTTATTTGGATTTCTTAATAATTTTACATTGCAAAAGACTCTTTCATTAATTGTGACTGCTGTGCAGGGGTACCATTTTTACAAAAATAAAAAAGCTACGGTCCATGCTACGGTCGATGCGTTTTTTTGGGAATTACTTACGGTACAATGGATATATTCCCAATAAAACACAGCTACTTATTGTCATTAGAAGTTAAGAAGCTTATTTTTGTTAAACCCTTGGCAAATCCTGTATATGATCAAAAGCCTAAAGCTTAAATGTACAGAGTTGATATGAATAAATAAATAAATAAATAAAACATTTTGTATGATAGTAACGTAATTTTTGGGGCTAAAACCACGATTAAAAAATTTATTTTATTTAATTCTTATTTTTCGTGTTTTTTTTAGAATTCTCTTGTTTTGTTTTTTTTTTTTAATATAAGTATGAATATATTCTTTTTTGTTTTTGTCTAAAATAAACATATTTTAATCTAAGCTTTAAACTTTGGATTTGTTTTTGATATTGATTGTCTTTTTAAGACTAATGAAATTATTTAATGGAACATCGAAAGTATAATTCCTAAAATGAGACCTGAGTCAATTGTTATAACTCCCATATTTTGTTGTAAGTCCACGTTTCGTTTTAGTAGAGTGCGCCCTTGTATAGGAATTGTTCTATGTCCAATTTTTAATTTTTTGTAAAAAACATTTTTTAAAAATATTAATTATTCACTAATGATAAAAATTTGTATGACTAATTCAAAATAATTACAGGAACTTTATAAAAAATATAAATCGAATGTCTGATGAACATAAAAACCTGACTATAATTAAGTTTGAAACTTAAAAATGGTTTTTGAATTTAAAAAATCAATAAACAAAATATATCAAACGTACTTTTCATCATCATCGTCGAAGTCTTTATTTGTATTTATTAAAAGTGCGTCGGGATATTTTCAAATGTAACTTAACTGCACGACTATGTCGCACGTACTTGCTATTACACGGGCAAGCACACTATTCTTAGTAGAAACGGCAAAATATATATTTAAGGTCGCTTTTTACCTAGTTTTTCATATACAAAACATCTTAATTTTTTTTATTGTTGATATAATGATTTTATGTAGGTATTTAAAAATATAAATTAAAAAATATAATTAAAAAAAAAATCATATCTACCCGCTTTCGATTTATTGAATTTTCAAAAATCCAAAACACTATTTTTCGAAAATTTTTGTATGCTACAACATATTTTAATTTCATGGAAGCCGTTTAAAGAACGTCACTGTCGTCGAACTTTGATCCATAGTTCAGTAATTTCAGCGAGTTAAGTAAGGTTTGAGAACGTGGGTGTATAATTTTTAATTTATTTTTATTTATCATTATCTTGTAACTAACTTATTTGTAGTTTGACATTAATTTAACACGAAAGACTAAATCTCGTCACACTCAATCTTGATTGCTTCGATTTTGAACATATTAACGCTCCATGATGCGGCTTGTAAAGTATGCTGGATGGAACACGGATATACAAATAATTTGATATTAAGCTGACATGACAATCATATTGCATACCAGGACGACTCCACTGGCCATAGTTATGGTTAACATAACAACCACAATCCAATCCAAACAGTGCATTCTTAATCATGCTTTGAATAGCTTTAATTTTTGTTTTAATTTTTTTTTCTTCGATATTCACGACTCCTTTCACTATCAGTTTTTCGCATACAAAAAGTATTTAAAATACACAAATAATACAACACACTTGTTTTATACTACAGCTTATTAATACACAGGCGCAAGCAAGTGTATTAAACACATATTAACATAATAGGAGGAGAAGGCGACCGAGAATTACAGTACCTATTTTATCTGTGAAATGTATTCTAGCTTATTTTCTCGCCGAATTATAAACATACATTTAAGTATATGTTTATTTATCGTGACGCATTTTCGTTTCATCGCGTTTCAAATCGCAACAATCGTGTAGAAGTTTCATTTCAAAAAGTAAAATATAACTGTCACTGAGAATTAATTTATATGCTATTCTATATTATATACGAAAAAAAAATAGAAAAGAGATGTAAATGTTTTAATATATTCGTACTTCCCCTGAAGCAGTGTTTAATAATAAAACAATTTTTGCAACCCCATATTATTAAAAAATACTTTTTCAGTTATTTAGCCACATACACTGCATCCTTGATACACCTTATCTAATTATTAGGCATGAGATTTTGCTTATTCGCAATGAAATTTTCTCGTATTGCTAAAAATTAAAAACAAAAAAATGTTGCCAGCCTTGTAGTAATTTTAATTTTTGAAGTAAAACTTCTTTTGCGGCGTTGGGCTTAAAAGAGGTTTTAACACTGTTAGTGTTTTTTATTATCAAAATCGTTAGAGCCGTTTTTAATATAATTAAGATGGTAGAAAAAATGTATGGCAAGTACCGTTGTTTTTGGGCCTACAGTCAGACAGACGGAATTTCGGGACCAACATTTTTGTTGTACTCTATCATCGTAATGTCAAAGTTTGGTTAAAATCTCGATTTCGATATTTTTTCCAAATGCAAAACTTGTCCCTTTGTAGGTACATACATATGTATGTATATATCGCAAGTAAAAACATGTGCAATACTATAGGTGTATACATTTTGGTTACACATATTTTTAACATATGTTGTTATTAACGGTACCTGGCATATAACAATTTTTTTTTTATTTTGGGCTTACTCATAAACAGCTCAACGGATTTCGATAAGAATGTTTGTATTTGAGGTCTTCAAATTCTTAATAATACTGCACACCAAAATTTTCGTAAAATATTATTTTGGGTTTTTGAAAAAAATATACTTATTTTTTGTTTTAAAAATTGAATATTTCGAAAACAGATGAGGATTTTTTTTGAAATTATAAAAATTAAATACAATAAGTACTTAAAATTGCCATACCAATATTTTTTTGGGAAATAAGATTAAAGTATTTTTGCTTATAAGAAATTAAGGAAAATAAGGCTTTTGAAATATATTTAGCCGTTTGTACTACGAATCTTTTGCATTAGATGTGCTCGAACATAAGAGCAAGTACGTGCGATGCAGTCGTGCATTTTATTTTATTTTTAGTAGAGGACTTCCAACGGCGAATTTATAAACGCATATCTTGCCCAAAATATGCTAAGCAAACTGTATCTCTGTAAACGCAAACATAAAAACCCTTGCATTTCAAACTGTCTCAAAAAATTTAAATTTATTTACCAAAACTGTCAAACAAAAAAACAGATTTTAATACAAAAAAAATTGCTTAAATATTTACTGTTGGGTAAGGCGCAGATGGCAGAATGCTGTAAGTACCTAGTGCTTGTCATATCCAATTTAACTTCCAAACAGAGTTACAAGTCCAAATTAAAATCAAATCTTTAGGAGTTGTATTGTCTTCTTGCTAAGGACCAAGCTAATGGGCTGTTCTTTTGGCAAAATGACATCGGCAGCAAAGCAGAATTTACATAAATTACAAATACAACAACCTGCTTTCGATAAAACTCGAAGCAGAAATATGCTTTGGATAGATTTGTAACATTTATTCGAGTATCGAATGATAATATGTTGTTAAGTTGGTAGTTCCGATGACTTTAATGAATCTCGAAGTTCTTGTTCGTAGAGTACTTCTCTTTGTCAATGGGCATGTTCACATATTTATTAGATAAGTTATTTCGGAAACCAAAAAATTCGAATATATTTGTGAATGGTTCGGAAAAGTTAGCTGAAAACAGGCAAAAATCAATAATTTTTGGTTAATTATGTGTTCTTTTCTTTAAAAAATTGTTTCACAACTATTTACGTACAGGAAATAAAAAATGTCTAACGCAACAAACTGGGCCAAAAATACGTTTTATTAATTTTTGTTGCTTTATAAATCATATTAGTAAGCATAGGTAAGTGGCATTCTTCCAATTTAAGTAAAAGTTAAAGTTAGCTTATTCGTGCGAAACTGTCAGATCAAAGATACTTCAATAAAAGATGTTTGAGTGGCCTTGTGTCAGCTGCTGTCAAATTGCATAAAAAAATATCTAACTAAAAATTGAGCAGCGCCCCCTACCAAAGCTCTGAAATTGGAATACGAACAAGCATTTAAAGAGCAATTCAGTCCATATCTTTTATTTAGTAATACATAAGCACTCATTAGCAGCACCTAAGTGTATGTTATCGATAGAGCACTTATAACACGATTTCTTCTAAAAAATTTTAATTTGGTTATACCAACAATTGGAAATTATCAGATTTAATATCACCTGCGGAAAAGAGTGATGATTTAGAGCTTTTCGGTGAAATTTGGCAATAAATATATTCTAAATATTTCAAAATATAGCTTATTGCCTAGTCAGAAAATGTCAAATTTTATTGATGGATGTCGTAGATAATTAACTTGGCCCCAAAATTCGTGTCAAAACAGATTTTGACGATCTTACGTCATTTTGAATTCGGAGTGAATATAAAAATGAACATATTCGTCTTTTTTTCAGTGTTTATTTGTTGCGACGTTAATAATTTTTACCAAAACACGACTATTTACCCCAATTATGAGATTCAAAAAAGGGATTTCTGTCCATATTTCAAATAACTCATTTTGAATCAACCTCTTTAGAGCCACATGTAAGCGAAGTTTAAAAATACTTAATAGTTAAATAATGAATGCGATCATTTCTTCAATTAAACACAATGCAAACATACCCTTACATTATCACAAGATCTGATTTATTGAAAAGAAACGTCAAACACATAAAATAATTTTAAAATCAACAATTTGGAACACACCGATGTAGAAAATTCAACCTTTTGTTATTTCTGACTGCTTTATATATATTCCATTTTATTTGAATCTCTTAATTCAAGTTTTAGTATTCTTAAAGGCTTAGATCTCAATAAATAAAAACAAATCAATTGTACATTTTTTTTATTATTTATTAGACACAAATTTGGTAATACCACGGGGGTGGCCGTGGCGCGATAGTTGTGCACTGGCCTGTCAACCTCGTGGTTGCAGGTTCGATTCCTGCCGTTGTCTATAGGAGTGTTTTATTGGGAATCTATCCATTGCACCGTAAGTAATTCCCAAAAAAACGCATCGACGGTAGCATGGAACGTAGCTGTTTTATTTTTGTAAAAATGGTATCCCTGCACAGCAGTCACAAGTAATGAAAGAGTCTGTTGCAAACTAAAATTAAGAAAATATTAAAATTATGAACAATAATTAGCTTTTATTCATATAAAATAGAAAGTAGAAAAACGTACCAATATTTAATTTATGTTACAAACCTATTTCTTGTTTTCAATTTGTCTGCATTTGCAATTTTAAATTCGAACATTCATTTTGCACCAATAGAAAGGAAAAGATAAGTAAATGGGTTTGTTCATAGACTATGATCAAGTCCCTATTTACACAGGGTAATTTTTGTATTGCCTTAAAAATCGTCTAATGGCTAAAACAGATGTGCAGCATGTCTGCATGCATCACTGCATTCAACGCTGCGTCGGAAACACATGTGCATACTCTCTGATATTTATGATGCATAGTTGTGCCAAAGTTATTTCCATCTATCCGGATAGGTTTGTGTTGTAATCCCGTCTTAAAAAACAGCTGCTGACAAAACAGCTGCTAGCAAAAAGTAAATCTCAAGCTATTCGAAAAACTTTGGTATACTCTTGTATCCCATGAGAAATATCATAACATTTGCACGAAAATATACAAATTTAATCTATCTGGCTTTTAATGTTCAGGAACTTAGATAGATAGTAACCTTTCTTAGGTAGGCTATCGTATCAACATATGTGCCCTGTGAGAACAGACATTATGCGGTCAAAGATTTTGAATTTACTCAAAATGGATGTTAAATGAAATAAAAAGAGGAAACCAATTCGTATTCTCATTTTGTCCCTCATGACTATTCTTATAACACGAACTTTATCATATAAGAGTGTATTTTTCTTAACCAATTCATAGATTTTGTCCCATTTTTTAAATCATAAAGCAAAAAATATTATTTTTTTAAGTCAATATGAGTAATGCCAAATGAAATTATTTCAGATTTTTTTCTTTGCTGTTGTGGTTGCAATGAAACTTGGCAGCCAATTTGAAAATAGAGCATCGAGCAGAGAGGGCTGCATGTAGCCTTTGGAATGTGTCAATCCTCATAAGAACCTGTGTAATTTATTTTCACTGCATGTGAAAAAGCTGCACATCTGTGTAGGGCATAAGCCTTTCACGCGAGGAAACATAATTGTCGTAGATTTGCTTGTTTCCTTAAAATGTTTCTTGGTTCTGAACGCACACTAAGCCGTAGTTTAAATTATTCCCACCCCTTACATTTCCCTTTTCCCCTTTATATTTCATTCTTTAGTTATTTTCTGAGTAGATAGATAGCTAGAGTCTAATTTTTCAAGTCAATTTACAAATTTATTTTCTGAGTATGTTTTGCTTTCAATTCAATATTCACTCATCAGACTGTACTTAACATACGCGGAGTAAGGAATAAATAGTTAACATATGGTTTGCCATTTCCATGATGTTCAGAAAAAAAAACAATGAGATCAATAAAATGTACGCCCAGTACATGTCCATGTAGTAAAACGAATACCGTCCATGGCCAACGTCCATTAAACAGTGAAGAAAAAGCATATTTTTTGAAGTTCAGTTGCCGTTTAGTGCGCTTAGGCTAGGTGCTCACATGCAATTTTTCCGAAACGAAATAGTTCAATCACTAGTTGAACGATGATCGCGCACATTAGCAACTTAAAATCAATCAACGAGATAAACCAACACACATACAATATTTTGATTTAATGTGCGCGCAGTGGCATTATAGTTCGGTGTGTGCCAAAACACAAACTTTTAAGTTGCTCGAATCGTGGACTGAATTGTTACTGCATTTGCGCGCACTCTCATATAAGTACATGGTATTCACTTTAGCAACCAAACTGTTGCAAAATTGAAAGTTGCATATTTGCGCGCTTAGCCTTATAGCTCATAGAATTTCATACGAATAAATATTTTGCAGCGGACTGTCAAGCAGTTCATCTATATTACAGTTCCACACAATGCGGTTTGTCTTCTCAAATTGCTTTTTTGTAGATTTAAATAAAAAGATGATTTTTTTCACCAAACTTCGTTTATTTATAACCATCAATAAAATTTGAACACAAAACGAGTATTGTTCTTAAGTTAGTCAAAAGTAAAAGTAAAACGGAATTCATTCAATAGATTATTGATTTTTTTTCCAAAATGTAAATCGAAATTTGTTAAAATTGATTCATTGGCATTAGGGGTATGCAAAATTGCAGATATAAGTGGAATTTTAGACGTACTCCAGAAAATAATGAGCACAGAATAGTTTTTAATAGAAAAAAGTGAGAAACTTTTCAGAATTACAGCTTATAATTTATTAAAAAATGGAGTTATCTATGATTTTAGAAATATAAACTGGCCAATTATAAAAATAAAAGAAAAAAAATAGAATCAAAAAAATCGATTTGTCTTACGAATGAAATTAATAATTATAACACTCCATGAACACATCCATCGAGATTCAATCAAATTATGAATCGTACCAACAAAACTAACAAAATCAAATTCGAGACTCGAATAAACGTCAAGCAGTCATCCACCGTAGCTTCTACTTTAGCTTTTTATCGACCGTAGCGAATTGTATGTAAAATGCAACGACGTATAAGCTTACGGTGGATAAATTTCCCAATAAAACACGGCTTATCTCTTCTTATATTCCATTAAGAAACCAATTCTTAAAAATTGTCATAAAATAAATTGCTGCTTTGCTCATTACATGTTGTTTAGGCATAACACTAACAACATGTGATTGAGTAAACTAGCATACCCATAAAACATGACAACGAAATAAATAAAATAATGCGAATTATAAGGGACATAAATAAATAAGACACGGTAATTCTCTCCGCATTAGTTCAGCCGCCATCCCTGGAGATAAATCTGAGACAACAACCAGCTCTAGTCTCAGAACATTGGGCCACACATCTTTCCTATCCTTCTTTCTCTTCTTCCACCGGATGCCCGCGCTGTGTTAAGAAAAACATATAAAGGGTATATGACTACCCTTTATATGTTTTTCTTAATTTTCTTAATCCCTTGAGCGCGTGCAAAATTATAAAAAAAAAACAAAAAAAAAACAACTTAAAGATACAAAAAATCGGGCTGCAGCGGATCGTTCTTTTAGCAAATCCTGATTTGCTGCCGATAGATTTACCAAAAGAACAGGGCTCATTTGAAAGAGGGTTGTTGGTTGAATCCCAGGTACAAACTGAACTGTAGTAAGTAAGTAATTAACTTAAATTAAACTTGACCATACTTTTGTATACGTGTTAGTTTAAATATAAGCACAATTCCTAATACTACATATTATCTTTTGTAAAATTCCTCATATTTTAAATATATACTGGATAAATTTATATGGTATTTGACTTTGCAGCACATTTTTAGTCAATTTTCATAAGGATAACAAATATTTGCCTACTATTCAATTCCATACTCTTTATGTACTCCTGAAATGTGTTTTTGGTAGAATATGTATTATGTATTATAACTGCTCTTGTTGTACTGTATATTCAGCCTTTAATTGAACATTTGGCTCGTTAGGTGTTATTACCAACTTCGTTATTTTTTTATACCATCAGAAACAAGCAAACAAATAATTGGGAGGCTATGTTGTGCTTGTGTTCGTGCTCATCCTACATCGTCCTCGTGTTTACCAAGCCTATAAAGTGCGTAGATTCGAAAGGAGTTCCATTTGTATGCATCGTGTGTAGTGGCTATTTCAAATAAAGCCCCCAATTTCTAGTTAATGTATCCTAAATTGTAACGGCAGAGTGTCTATAGAACGAAGAACCTGTCGATGTATGTATGTATGTCCTTTTTTGGTGCTGTTAGAACATCCCTAGGCTCGGTATGTTTGTATAGGTAGTTTTGTTTTTTTTTTTTGCTTTTCTTGTGTTTTTTTGTATTAATTTTTTTTTTTTTTTGGAAAATGATGGAAGGCGAACGATATTTGCTTTTATTGTTTTATTTTTGTCTACGAATTTGTGTATCCCATTGCAGGTATTTCTGGCCCAATAGCATATGGACTATGGTCCTAATCGGGAATTAGTAATTTATTAAATCGATACCAGGGTCATGAAGTTTTTTTTGTGTATTTGGTTAATAAACGTGTTAACGTTGATGAATAAAATATTTACGAATGTGAGATGAAATTGATTTCGCCCGAGAATATGGGGAAAGAACGGAATTGAAGTGCGGCAAAACAATTACAGTCCTTGGCGATAGACACAAATTGGCGAGAACCATAATATGTTATATGATTGCCGTAATGTTAAATTCAAAATGGAAAAATTGTATTGTTATAGGTTGCCTGTTGAAATTACATAGACAAATACAATTAACCACCAAGTCATTTGGTTCAGGTATTCTAGAATTTAGAAGATTTATTCAAACTTTTCTCAAACAGAAAATTCTTTGATTTTAGTTTGGTTCGACACGGGTTGAACGTGCTCTTTATACTCTAGGTGTAGATGAAAATAATATTTGTCTAGTCAATTCCTTAAAGAGCCGAATCTTGTTTCCCAATTTCACTTCTCTCTAAGGTAGTGGAAAAGCTGGTTACTTATCAGATTCAAAAATATCTTGAAAAATAAAATCCCATTAATATCCTGCAATGCGGCCTCAGTTTCGATAGTGAACTGATGAAATATCTCACTGAACAGAACAAATCTTTCCATCGTTTTGGAGAAAGTAATAGTATTACATACACTTGATATATCGCATAGTCTGGCATCTTTAACTTAAATCGAAAATGTGTGGATTCGTTATCAGTGCCTCTTCTTTGTTGGAATAGAATTTTCTACTCAAAAAGTCTTATACTATGTTTCCACCGAACTTTAATCTCTTGTAGATTTACTAATCTCAAAAAGTGTTTCCACTGCTCCAAAAGTAGATTAATTTTGACAGCACTATTCAAAATGCATATATCTTTTCATTTTCTCTTATGATGTAGAAGTGAGACAGGCAGCTTCATCTGTGTAAACCGAAGAGAAAAATTCACTTTCCTGATGAATGTGTTCATTTCGATATGGAAATTGGGTAGTTCGATTGAAAATTTAAATGAGATTTATTTTAAATCTTCATCTGAGAAGATTAAAATTTGTATGGTTAATCCTCAAAATTTGTAGGAGATTTAGCTAAATCTACTTAAATCTCGGTTTAGTGGTCGGTGGAAACGTAGTATTACGCACGTTCTATTAGAAGATTTTAAGTCTAATACTACGTTTCCACCGACCACTAAACCGAGATTTAAGTAGATCTAGCTAATACTACGTTTTCACCTAAAGATAATCCGGTTTAAATTGAGTAGATTAAAAATTAATCTTGAAGTGTTTTCACCAGAGAAAAAAAGATTAGTTTGAAGTTTTCACTCTGAATTGGCATTCAAAAGTCAATATATCAAGAGTAAAACAATATAATAATTAGAAAGAAGAATAATAATTTCGGTGCAGTGAACAAATATAATTTCAATAAAAAAAAATGAGTAATAACTAAAAAATATTGTTATCCCAACATTTTATCCCTCAAAATTCAAGCAGTAATAATCTTCCTGGTGCATGAAATCTGGAAAGGACACGAAGTCGATAATCTAGAAGGAAATGAAAAACAAACTTGGTGAATGAACAATATATGCAGCTTTATCTGACCAACACTTCCAGATAATGGATTCCATGTCAACCTGAAAAAAAAAACTCTCGAAGACAAAACCACACATCCACCTCGTTTGTGAGATCGCAACTCGGCGCTAAAAACAATTTACATTACAAATTCGAGGCACCGCTTTGGTCTTTGTAGCTTTATTGCATCTTTTATTTTTATATATTTTTATAAAAAAAAATATAAATTAAACAGAATTCGAAGGCATCGAATAATTTCACCAGATAAAATCAAATTAAATAATGTTGGACAGGATTTTTTTGTTGAATGACAATGGAGGAAATGATATTAGAATAAGCGCGTTCTATGAAATAAGGTTTGTTTCTTTTGACAATCTTTTACTTCGAAGAAGATTTCAATGAGATTAATTTCTAACCTTCCTTTGAAGAGATTAAAATTTGTATGGGAAATCTTCAGTTTTCAGAAGATTTTAAAGAGGATTTATAGTTAATCCACTTAAATCTAGATTAAGTGGTAGGTGAAAACGTAGTATAATTCTCCTACAAATCTTGAGGATTTACCATACAAATTTTAATCTTCTCAGATGAAGATTTAAAATAAATCTTATTTAAATCTTCAATCGAACTACCATATTTCCATATCGAAATGAACACATCCATCGGGAAAGTGAATTTTTCTCTTCGGTTGACAAAGATGAAGCTGCCTGTCTCACTTCTACATCATAAGAGAAAATGAAAAGATATATGCATTTTGAATAGTGCTGTCAAAATTAATCTATCTTTGGAGCGGTGGAACCAGTTTTTGAGATTAGTAAATCTACAAGAGATTTAAGTTCGGTGGAAACGTAGTATAAAACACATCAAATATTTTGGTATACCCCAAGGTTTCGTTTTGTCTCTGTTCTTCTCCCATATTTTCATAAACGATCTTCTATCTATAACCTCTTATCACATAAATTGTCTTGCTGGCGAAACTACACTCAGTTTTACATATTCGTTTCCTCCGCCAACAAAATATCATAAAAGCAACACAATTGCGTACAATGAGGAAAACAACTACGTTAGAATTGAATACTTCAAATACTACAATGTTGTGGTGAAATCTGGTGACGTGATGTGTATATTTTTTCCGTGGGTAGGTGTAGAACCTTCAAAAGGCTCTATGAGGACCGAAAAACGTGTGCTCATAGGAGTGTGAGATACTTACTGCACTAAAAACACCTCCTCCTCCCGATTGCAACTAAGTTAAAACTTATTTAGCAATTTATTTGTAACGAATTTAATTAACGTGTTGCCGGTTAACTATCCGGTGATAGTTCCTGCTTATACCGCGACTTTAAAGCGGAGTCTTGTTTAGTGCACCAGATCGGCAGATTAGTCCTTCGCAGGCGGCTTACTAAATTCGTATCATCGATAAGTTCGATTTTAGTACGATTACAGTATTGTAATAACCGTTTGCTATGATTTCGGGCAACATTTTTTATTTCATCGCGAACCGTGGGAATCCCGAGATCTCTGCGGAGATCTTCATTTCTGATATACCAAGCTGCGCTTACAAACGATCTTAGGAGTTTATTTTCAAATGTTTGTAAGGTATTTAAATTAGAATCTCGCGTACAATCCCAGATGTGTATACCGTAAGTCCAGACAGGCTTAAGCATCTGCCTTGTATAAAATTAGCTTGTTTTCGATACTGAGCTTAGAGTGTTTCACGAGCAACAGGTACATATCTCTGAGTTTATTATTTAACTCTTCGCATTTCTTTTTAGCATGCGGTTTCCATTTTAATTTCGCGTCTAGAGTCATTCCGAGATATTTTCCTTCATTAGCAAACGGAACTTGAACCGTATTAACAAATACCGGTAATCTATTAATTTTTTATACGTAAAATCTTTTACTTCGTTAAGCGATATCAGACATGTTTTTGTCCATTCACTGACATTATTCAGAGCTTTTTGTAATTTAGTCGTAGCACCATTTATCGCTTGGATCACTGCTAGTATTGCAGTGTCGTCAGTAAACGTGGCTACGAGAGTGTATTCTGTTTGAGGTATATCACATGTAAATAATAGGTACAATATTGGACCTAAGACACTTCCTTGTGGTACCCCAGCCACTATATCTTTGAGATCCGAGTAATCGTTTCCATGTCTTAGTCTAAAGAGTCTATTCTCTAAATATGCTTTTAGAAGCGTATAAAGTGCTTCAAGCAGAATTTGTCTTAATTTGAAATTTAGGCCTTCATGCCACAACTTATCAAAAGCATGCGACACGTCTAGGAAGACCGCCGAACAAATTTTCTTTTCTTCAAGGCTTTTCTCAATAACGTCAGTGATCTTATGCACTTGGTCAATTGTCGAATGCTTGCTTCTAAATCCGAACTGATGTTCAGGTATTAGGCGCTTTTCTTCTATAATTCAAAGACCTTAGATATTACGTGCAGAAGCGAAATGGGTCTATAAGATATCTTATCGTGTGATGGTTTTCCTGGTTTGAGAACCATTATAACTTCCGCAACCTTCCATTGGCTCGGAACTTACTTTAGCCTTTTAGTGGCATTTATTATATAAAGCAAATTAATTAGCCCTTTGCGAGGAAGCATTTTGAGAACTTCGGTCGTAATTAAGTCATATCCCGGACCTTTCTTATACTTAAGCTTTCTTATTTCTCTACTTAATTCGGCAAGGGTAACATTACTTGTGAATTAATTTTCGCTTGAGTTAAAACGTATATTTAAATTTTCGTTGAGTCCTTGCCCATCAAAAGGTATAAATGTGTTCTCCAGGTAATCCGCGAAAATGTTTGCTTTCTCTTTGTCGCTTTTTGCCCATTCGTTTTGAACATTCTTAATCGGAGGCGCTGGAAGCTTTGGTTGCTTCGTTACTTCGACAGCTTGGCACAATGAGTATAGTTGGATTGTTTTCCTGCTGTCACGCTTTCAAGATAATTTCCAACTTCAGAATTTTTGAATTCTGCTATCGTCTTATTTAGTAAATTACACAAGCGATTTAAGTTTACCTTGTGTTGAGGAGCTCGAGTTTGCTGCCATTTCTTACGTGCTTTTCGTTTCTCTTTTACTAAATCTTTTATTTCCTGCGGATATTTTAGGTTTTTAAAGCGCGGCATTTCTGGTTGGTACGGGGTGTTGTTCCATGCGCCTTGTTGTACGATATCGACGATGTTATCTACTGCGTCTTCAAGTTCGAGAGGCGTTTGTAGTGATACCCTTAATTCAACGTTATCCTCTATATCTTTCTTAAAACCTTCCCAGTTGGTTTTCCCATTGGTTAGCGTGGGTGGTTTTTCATTTTGAACAATACTTTCTCTCATAGTGAGAATAGCAGCAGAATGATCAAAAAAAGATCAAAGCTTTCTTTTATATTAATCTTATTTGAGGGTATTCCTTTGACAACAAAAAAAAAATCAATAAGGTCAGGTATTTTCGATGGATCAGTCGGCCAGTAAGTCGGGTTGCCAGTTTAATGAAAAACGCAATTATTTTCCATTCCCGCTTCGTAGAGCATCCAACCCTTTTGGGGAATACCTCTAGATCCACAAAAGCTGTGCTTTGAATTAAAGTAACCACCAAGGATAAAATTGTATTTAAGTAACATTCACACGTTCATAAATTCATTCTTTTCAATTTTACATCGTGGAGGACAGTATATGGAAGATACATTCAGTACAACATTCTGAGTTCTAACCTGTACACCGATTAATGGCATAGATGCAGCCTCTATTTTCGGGCCTATCGTGTGTTCGATACATTCTTTTCTTTGTTTGACGGTTGACTTGCGTGGTATTCTAAAAATCCATTGATCTTACTATTTGATTGTTTCTTGACATTTCTAGTTCTTCAAGTTTTTGCCATAATCTGTTGGCATTCCAAGTAATTATTTTAAGCTTTTCCATCATGTTTTTTTTTTTTGTAGGGCGTTTTGGCCGAAAACTGTTTTTGCGTTTATTTAGCCTATCAAATATAAGTTTATTTGTACCACATTGCTCCTCAATTTTCGAAAGTTTAAGACGTTCGTGAGTGGATCACCAGCAGTATCTTTTTGTAGAGGTATGTTTTTAGCCGTATTTTGAGCATAGGTGATTACACTACCTTTCTTTGGTGTTTGCTCTGGTTATGTTGATTGATATTGAGTCTCTTTTCCTTTGCTTATTTGGGCATTTAACCTCTTAGGGGTCTTCAGAATTTTCTTTCCTCCTTGACTTGTTGTTTTTCTTTGTGACTGTGTCAATTTTGATCACCGTTTTTTTAATTCTTTTGCTACTTCGCAGCCTCTATAGTTGGCCGGATGACTTTTATTACAATTTATGCACGTTGCTGCACTTTTGCTATCTGAGTTGCAGTCCTTAGTAAGATGATTTCCGGCGCACTTTACACACCTTTTCCGTCCTTTTGTGCAATAGATTTGCGTGTGATTGAATTCTTGACCGCGTCTGCAATGCGGAATCAGTCTTGAACTCTTTTTTAAAGATTCGATCTTAACAATATTTAGGATTGTTTTAATTTTGTATATATCGTTTATTTTCTCTGCCTTGTCAAAAGTAAGAATAAATAGTGGAAGACCACTCTGTACCACATTTGTTTCGCTATCTTTTTTTTTTTTTTTTTTTTTTTTGTGTTTCTCTTTTGACGATGTTCACAGCATCTAAGATCTTATAGTTAATCTTTAGATCGTTAATAATATCGTCTTTTGGACATGATGGGTGCAAGGCCCTCACTACAACACGTAAGGGTATTTCCGACTTATTCTCATAAGTGTAGTTTTCGTATTTTTCATATATAATAAGGAGTTGGTAACTCTGCTGTTAAAGTGAATAGTTAAACCTACAAATCGCTCCTTACAATTTTTAAATTTTAAATAAATTACCCTTAAAAATAAAACTTAAAAAGTTCACACACCCGAAAAATTGATCACACTAGGTATCTGAAAATAATTAAAACATAACATGTAATTATAGATTTTAAGTCAATAAAACCAAATCTTATAGTCTAAGAGCCGGTTGCAAATTTTGGGAGTATTGGTATAACAAAAATTCATATGGTTGTATGTGTAGATATTCGCAGTACTATACAAAATCCAACCGTCAGTTTTTTTTCAGCCGGGGGTGTGGGTGGGCGTTCGAAAAGGCATTTTCGATTTTTGTGTCGGAGGTATAACCACTTTAATTTTTGTACAAAAAAATAGAGGATTGTGGACTGATTAAAAATATATAGGTCTCGGACGATTCAGTTTCAGCCTTCGTCCCGGCAGACGACTGTTAGGTTTGCAAGAAAATCAACTTTTTTAGTTCGAGGTATAACCATATAAATGATACACAAAAAATTCAGAAAAATTCTCCTGAAAATCGAAAAGTCGGTCTCAGAGGTTTTTTTTTCCAGCCTTATTCCTCTAAAGCACCATTAAATATTCCAAATGAATTTTTCCAATTGAAAACCTTAAAGCATTCTTTTCTTTACCTCCAATTTTAATTGAATGCCGCCCATGGGTAAAATGAGACAGTCAATACCTGGTTCTCAAATCCATTGTGCCAAACTAGTGCCGTGCAATTCAGGTTGAATTTAAAAGCCCTTAGGTCTGACAGGCATATAGTTCAATTAAAAAAAAAAAATTAGAAAAGTTCTCCTGAATATCGAAAAGTCGGTCTCAGACGTTTTTTTCCAGCCTTAGGCCTCTCAGACCCAGAATTTTCAATTGATAATTGTATGGGCACGTGAGAATATAAAATTATACTTTTCAGTCTTCAAATTCAATTTTTATTTAATTTTAAATAATAACAATTTAAAAATAAAGTAAATATTTTATAAGAAACGTTACATTTTTATCATAAAAAAGTTATTCCTATTCGCTGATCGGTTTCTTCAAAGTAAGTGGGGATGGGTTCTGATTTAGCGACAGAAGACAGCACGTTTACACGTTTTTTTTATTTCCCATTGTACAATGCTATCGAAGACAGACTTTAATGAGCTTATCACACGCTGCCGTTGCAGTTCCACATCCGAAGAATAACAACATGAAAGTGACTGTGGACTATCGTTAGCAAGACAATGTAGTGGAAAATAAGTTACAGATAAAGAGTTCATTAATGAAAATGAAAAAAAGAGTTGGAGACAAAACGAAGCCCTGGGGCACACCAACATTTATTTTTTGAATATAAGACTTTAATCGGTACAATACAACTTGTATTGAGCGGTACGAAAATTAATTTTAATCCAAAGTAGAATAGATACGTCTACACCAAATGCACGTATTTTCGTTAAAAGAGCTCGATGCCACTCCTAGTTTTTCCAAAACGATGTAAGGATTTGTACCACCGTTCGGTATATTTCCTTTACTGATAATTATTTTGCGTTTCTATGAGCTTGGAGAGAAGGGACTGCTACGAGTCCAACATTGAGGTAGAGTGTAAATCCAATTGCGGCAGCGTGTGAACCCGTCGTTGAGGGGATGTAATTGCGATAGGAAATTGGCAGCACTTAAAATGACATGCCGGAGATTCTTGTGCCTCCATTTCCAAACTGGAATATGTATACTCTCTTCTACCTACCCTTCAAGCAAGCGACTCCGTTTTGGATCCGAAACCACTTCTAAACGGATCCAACAACGGATCCGAATCGATTCCAAATCGGATCAAATTAGTATGGAAATTAGAATCACCACGGAGCCATTATGTGAATGTATTGTGAGAAAAGAGAGAGAATCTTATAATTCACCATACTCAGCGAAAACAGAACCTAAATGGAATCCAACAAAAATGAACTAATCTAATAAGAAATATGGTCTTTTACAAATATTAAACACGTCTTTATTTATTTTACTATAATCCCATTTTTCCATTTTAAAGTATTATTTTATAAATTCTTTACACGTATTATTATGTATTTTAGTTTTCCTTGAAGACAAAAATTTCTTTGTTGCTTGTTTACTCTGCAAAATTGAAATAACAGAGTTTCTCTCCATTTGTCTTCATTTCTAGTCCACAAAAAAAACTCCCCAGTCCCCACTCTAATATCGACTACCTTACCATAAAAAAAAACTGATTCTCGTTCTTCTTTTTACATGCGTACACATAAAATTTGTTAAAGTGTGTGAGACACTCAGTTCTTTTGGATTCCAAAGCGATTCCTAAGTGAACCGAGAAATTCGGGTCCGTGATTTTGCTTGAAGGGTAATTGCAACACGATGTAATGTGCTGTATGCTATTATATACACGGGAATGGCGTAGTTTCTGTGGGTTTGTATAACCAACGGGATTCTAGTATCTACTTCGTCGGTAGTTGTGTTAGACTGAAATTAAACTCGGTTCTGTGCGCATGAAAAACGATAAGAACACCACGCGTAGTGCACTAGTCTTGTTTAAAACGAAAAAGAAAAAAAAAGGACTAATCTGTATTAAATGTATGTTATTTCCATGTTGCTCGTAATTTGTGTAAAATAAAATAAAAAGAAAGGAAAATTTAATATTCAGTGCCCAACCGTATAAAGAAATAAAAAGCGGTGTTCCTCCGATTAAACCGTTGAACATTTGTTAGTGAGAAAGCTGCATATATAGAAGAGATGAAGTGGTTTTCGTGCATGTCATTTTAAGTGCTGCCAATTGCCTATCGCAATCAACGACGGATTCCCACGCTGCCGCAATTGGATTTACACTCTACCTCAATGCTGGACTCGTAACAGGGCGTAAGTGCAATTGGACGATAATGTGAGGGTGAAGAAATTCGCATTTTTTTACGAACAGTCTGGGAAAATGCTGATTTTCATCGACTCGGAAGGATACCAGTAGAGTAGCACAGATGGAAAACCTTACGCAGCGGTCTTGCCAGAGTTGAACGACACCTCTTCAGAAAGATGGGAGGAATCAGCGGATTTTTGTATATCAAGGGCTTTAAATATGGAAAAATCGGCTCATGAAATCGTTTACGCTCTTAAGTGCAGATTAACAGGGAACTGGGCTGCAAGCAAATTGGTCTTTTCATGCACGAGAATTGACAAAAAGTGTGTCATTAAAGATAAGTGTTGGAACCGAAGACGAAGTTGATTTTCGAATATTTTTTACAAATGACCAAAAATGTTTACTACCTTTCGGACATTGTAGTATTTTTTGCATAATTGTTGGTCATGCAGACATTTGGTTCTCTAAATTTGAACGTTTCAAGTTATCCAGCTTGTGGAAACTTTTTCGGGTTTTCCTCATTGGGGTTGGCTTTATAATTCCGGAAACTTACTTCTCTAACCCTAGTAGCCTCCTTTCAGCTCAATCAAATTAGGCATTTTCTTTCGATTTGATAGATTTCACACTTTTCGGTACTTGTAAAATTAAAAACATAAATAAATGAATTGATTTTACTTACAGATAAAAATTATTAAAACTATAGCCAAATCACTTTTATATTACGTCATACGAGAACAGTCTGTTGTCGCCGAAGTGAACCCCAATCAGTTTACCTTGATGGAAGAATTTTGTCTCCTCTTTCTGATCTGACTATGCATCCAGAGCTGCAGTTCAACTCCCACTCAGTTGGTACTTATCTTACTGCTATTTTTACACCTGGTGCTCTGGCTTTAATAAATGCAAATCAACTTACTCTCCACATCGTTTCGGAATTACTGTCGAATATTAGGGATTCGTTCTTAAACCGAACATACAAAGAATGTGTAATTCTTCACTAAATTGTATGTATTCTTCTAACTATGATGTTCATGTTCAAAAATTCAAGACCAATGTGGGTCGACAACTCTATCAAGCTCTATCTATGATAGCCCTTTATAGTTCCATTGTGGCAACTAAACACTAATAAGCAAAACTGTAAAACAACGCCCTCTACAGTAATTAAGTTACAATCAATAAATGTCGAATAATCTAGCTAATTGGATATCTAACCAAATGCGCCGACAAGGCAACTTATAGCGTCAGATCTGAACCCCACTTTACTCTTCATACGTATAGAATAAATTTACATACTGGTGTCATCAATTGTGAAACAAACCCTAATTGGAATTTATTCCCTAAAAGCTCTTCAAAAAATATCATCCACAAATGATCATATTATGCAAAAAAAAAAAGAAAAAAAAAGTTGACACAGTTAATCATGGTCATATTCTTGAATACGATATTCGTCCTTCGGAAAATATTCTGATATTAATCACACCATAATTATCATTATCGGTAGCTAGGCGCATAATCTTAACATATGCAATCAATTGATTGTGTTGCTTTGTCTATCATATTTAACACAATGTAAGTAATACAAAAAATACCTACTTACCACCTTCAATTAAAAAATGCCTAAGCAAAGCAAATAAAATGTTGTAAGGAAAATATCAAAGGCAGATAACTTAAGGCTAAACAAAAAAACAAAAACTCGTGGATCAAGATCAAGAGAAAAACAACCTCCAACTATCCCCGCTCCACTACTGGCATTGCCACGATGATGCTTATTATACATCCAAATTTTGTAAGCCTTAATTTAATATAGCTGACGGAATCGATTTAGCCACCACACTCTAACAGCACCCACAATTTCTTTTTATTTTGAAACAATAACAACGAAGAATAAGGAAAGGAAATGAAAAAAAAATAATCACATCCTAAGATCCTTCCATCAAATACAACAAATACAAACACACATAAGCACACACAAATACACCAAATTCAAGTTCTGTTCAAGGACGATAGCAAAAATATTCCTACTCACACATCACTAAGAAAAAGTATACCACAGACTGCTGTCACAGCACTGCGCCCCTATATCCTTTACAAACAAATCTTCCCATTTCCATTGTTCTATGCCACCCACAAGAAATAAAAATGAAAAAAAAGAAACGCAAACAAGAAGAGTGAAAAAAGTAATAAAATATCCTTCTAGGTCTGCTATGGAAGTAAAAGACCCCGTCCGTCCTTTATCCGTTGCATTGATATTGCTTATACTATTTCCACATCCCCAAACTGTTGTTGCATTGTTGTTAACTGCGCCACTGGTCCATGTCCTGCTGATGCTCGTGACGACCTCCTCATGTTGCCCCTTGGTCTATATATATCCCTCTTAACAACGCACACATACATCCACCACACCCACAGCCACACAAATTGTGAATAAAAATATACAACAAATAATTCTTGTTTATTTTCTCTGGTTGGTCGGTTTGGTCGACTTGGACTTTTGTTAGACGGTCGGGTCGGTTTGGTTAGTGTTCGGTGAAGCCGCCGCTCTACCAGGCTAGTCATTCAGGGAATAGAAAGGAGTAGGTATACAAAAAAAAAAAGCAAAATGAAATATGCAGTAAAATAGAAATAAATATAGGATACAGTATAATCCTTTGGCTGTCAACACAAGGAAGCAACACAAGCATAATCTATTGAAAGCACTGGGTGCTTAGGGTTTCGTTGTTTATTGTTGTTGTTTTTTTTAAAGTTATATAGGCTACCACCACACTGTGAAGATAGAGCATTGTGTTGAGTTGCGTCTACTCGATGGAAATGTATAAACCCTTGTAGGCATCCGACTTAAGTTCCTATTTGTCAAACACAGATATAGCCCCTAGCAGGATAAAAATGTAAACAAAAGAAGAAAACTGACTAAATTAGAAAAATATAAAACGAAAAGAAAACCAATCGGCCCCAATGTGACGCACAAATTTATCCGCCAAACGCCATATGGAATTACAAGTAAACAAAGGAAAGTTTGGTAAAGTTCCTTCATAATTCATGAATAGGTAGTTGTTGTTGGGCTTTGTAGATTTTACCCTAAGCAAATAATATTGTGGGCATTGACTTAGATATTATTCATATATGGACTGCTAATCTAATGACAGCTTCATATAACAAACGTCAAAAAATGTCGCCAAGATTGAGATCTTGATGTAAGCTTTCGTGACGCAACTTCAGGAAAAAAATTAACTACTTGAAATTTAAAGAAAAAAATTGAAAAGTTCCATTTACCCATAAGTAATAACCGACATTTTAATATTTTTTCCATAGAAATGTGCGACATCTATGATACATTGGCTCTTATTTATTTGCAGTCAGTTTAGTCCGGTGTTAAACTGCGAATGCGAATTCACGCTTTTGAGCAATTTCAAGGGTAAATATCAACTTATTTTTATTTTAACTTTTCAAAGAAGTTAATAAATGATCTTATTTACAAAATATAAAAAGAAAACACTACAAACAAACTGTTTAAATATCAAAAAATTGCATTTTAATATTTTCTACGCGACCAACTACAGGCTTCTGTGAACTGTCAAATGTAAATTCGCAATCCACAACAACAGGACGCATTCCACAAATCGGCGAATAAATAATTCGCTCAAATTTAACCTGATTGTTGTTCTTATCCATATTCATGGCGATTGATGATAATTGGATGGACATGTAGCTTATATCTACCTTTTAAACTTTTATAGCAAAAAAATGCATAAAAAACTTTTTTTAAATAAAATAGTTTTTTACCTTTGTATATAAAACCTATAGTACTACTATGAGACAGATTTTTGTAGCTAGTAGTAAATCGTAAGGGGGCTCTAATTTCGCTTATCTTGAAATTGAGTTGTTGTTGTCGACGAAAAAGCGTAGAGGCAGAAAGGCAAGAAAGAAGCGAGACGTTCGAGTTTTACTAGTTCTGACAAAAATATAGAGGGTAAGGGAGAAAACCGAACAAGCTGCTTTTGCCATGGCAACCTTCGAAATATGGTGGGTATAAATAAATTATATCAAGGCTATTGGCGTATAGATAAATTTGAAGTAAGAATGTATATGGATATACATGCATGTATAGGTTATTACAGAATTTATTTTAAATTTTTCTTCCAAATTTTAGATATTTAGTGGATTTTAGGATTTTGAATTGTAGCAACGTTGCTACTTTTCACTTTTTCTATGCGAAAGTAGCAAAGCAATGTTGAGATATTTCAATATGTTTTGTTTAGGTAGGTACATGTGTACCCAGATACCCATCTACATACAATAGGTATGTACATATGTAGGTACTTTTTTTTCTTTTCAAATATAATATCTATTGAGAATAATTTATTTTTTCCAGACAGTTTTATTAGGAAATAAAGTAGGAATACCTAAGTAGGTAGTATTTTTTTTATTTTTTTTTACTACCGATATTATAAATGTAGTAATATAGTACATATTACAAGTTATGGATTCGAAAAAAATCGAACTCGAAATTTTGATCAAACTTGACATTACGATTATAGCGAACCCGAAAAAATGGGTCCGCAATTCCGTCTCTCTGTCTGTCTGTCCTCGAGTTTACAGCCTAAACGTTTTTTTCATCAACATGTCCCCAGTTTTTCTTTCAGCTTTTTTAAGACGAAAAATGACAGTACCTATCTACCTGCCATACTTTCTTTTTGACCAAAAAGGTAAGTATTATTGTTCTGAAACAATTTTTTTTTCTAACAATCAAACATGACATTACGATCATAGAGAACACCAAAAAAGTGGGTCCCCTAATTCCGTCTTTCTGTCATTCTGTCAGGCTGTCTGTCTGTCCTCGGGTCTACAGCCTAAACCCTTTGATAGATTTGCTTCAAACTTTGGTACATATTGTTTTTTCGGTAATATGCCCACAAGTTTTTTTAATTTTTTTTAAGACGACAAATAACAGTAGCTCCCAAACATTTTTTTTTGCCAAAAACCAAAATCTTATTTTTCTCGAAAACGGCTCCAACGATTTTTACAAAAAAAAATGAGTTCATTAATGAAGGGAAAGGGTACCTTTTAATAATTTTTTTTTTTTGGGGAAAAAATTGTTTTTTTGGTCCTCTAGTAGAACCATTTTTTTGGTTTTCGATTTTCTCGGAAACGGTTAATCTGATTTTTTTTACGCAGAAGGTCCTAGAAAGCTTATACCAAATTTTATCAAGAAAAAATGTTTTGGAAATTAATTTTTTTTTGAAAATTCAAAATTTTGAAAACGACTTAATAGATTTTTTCGAAACTTCGTATTTACTAGTTTTTTGACATTATCTTGAAAAGTTAAAAAATCTATTTTTCTAAAATAAAAAACAACGGTACCTCCCATTCAAATGTTAAAAACCGTTTAGAAAAAAATTTATTTCTCAAAAACGGCTCCAAGAATTTTCAAAAAAAAAATTTGTTGTTTTTTGGATTTTGAAAAAAAAAATTTGCAAAATTAAATATTTTAAGTATTTTTTTAAATAATATTTTTAAATATATATATATATATATTTGAATACTCATTTAAAAAAAAAATAAGTAAAAAACGACTTAAAAAAATATGTATTACCTATTAAAAAACAATTCTTATTTGAAAATTCGTCAACTCGATTTTTACGAAATTACTTATCAAATCTGAATTTTCAAAAAAATTGTTATTTTTTCAAATCAAAAAAAATATATTAATATAAAATAAAAATAATTTTGTCAGAAGAACAATTTTTTTTTTGCACAAAGATTAACAGAAATCTCAAATTTGAACTGTTAAATTATTATCATGTTTGTTCATTTGGTAAAAAAGTTTATTTTATTGAGTAGTTACCGTTGCACACAAGTGTATACCTGAATATTTAAATATTCCCTACAACCATCAAATTATTTCATTCTATCTGCCCGTAGAATAAAAAACACACACACACAACCAGCTCCTACTCAACAAAAAAATCCTCATAAAAAAAAAAAACAAAAAAACCTATGAAATAAATTGTTTTCCTTTTCTCCTCTAACTTATAATAAATTTTGTATATAGTTCTCTCATCAATTTATTATCACACTATTTCTCTTCATAAGCATTTTCATAACACACCAACACTACCTAACCTCCGATTTGGTAGTGGAACACATGATGAGTAGTAGAACTTATTGCAGGCTGGATGAATTTCGTCGTCATGATAGTACTATTAATATCTATAAGAATAAATGCAAAAAAATTTACATACGTAGGTATAGTTTTTGTTCCTTATTTTGTGGACTGTAATTATGATTTTAATTGAGTTTTTTTTCTTTTGCGACCTGTAGTCCAAATTAATATGCGTTTCGCCCAGGTACTACAGATGGGCTCATCAGTTAGATGATGTAGTACCTTTCTAAGACGCAATATATTAGTCGATGGCTACCGATACAAATAAAACTTACAGCTTTAAAGCACTGTGAATTATATTCTTCTTGGGGAATTCCGTCGAATGCAGACACCTAGAAAATAATACACGTGGTCTGGCTTGTTTAAATTTAAGAATAAATGCAAAAAAAAAACAATACAAACGCATTTACATACGTAGGTATTGTTATCTGTAGTACCTGGGCGAAACGGATATTAATTTGGACTAAAGGTCGCAAAAAAAAAAAAAAAAATTAATATGTATATACAATGTTTTTACTCAATTTGCTCCAAGCCAATTTCGAAACTTCATTTGTTTACATATGTATTAATGACATTAGCCGTGTTTTATTGGGAAATTTATCCGCCATAAGTTTATCCGTCGTAGCATTTTACATACAATTCGCTACGGTCGATAAAAAGCTAAAGTAGAAGCTACGGTGGATGGCTGGTTGACGTTCAGTCGAGTCTCGATTCTGATTTTGTTAGTTTTGTTGGTACGATCGATAATTGAATTGAATCTCGATGGATGTGTTCATGGAGTGTTATAATTATTAATTTAAGACAAATCGATCTTTTTGATTCTTTTTTTAATAGTTGGCTAGTTTATATTTCTCATATCTCAGATAACTCCATTTTTAATAAATTATAAGCTTGTGAAAAGTTTCTGACTTTTACTATTAAAAACTGTATTCTTTGCTCAATTATTTTCTGAAGTACATCTAAAATTGCACCAATATCTGCAATTTAGTATACCCTTAATGTCAATTAATCAATTTTAACAAATTTGGATATCCATTTTGAAAAAGAAACCAATATTTATCGAATGCATCCCGTTTTACTTTTATTTTTGACTAACCAAGCCCAATTTTCGTTTTGTGTTCAATTTTTATTGACAGTTGTAAATAAACGGAGTTTGGTGAAAAAAATCATCTTATTATTTAGATCTACAAAAAAACAATTTGAGAAGACAAACCGCATTGGGTGGATCTGCACTATAGAGGTATTGCCTGAGCTGCAAAATATTTATTCGTATAAAATTCTATGAGCTATGAGCAACTTTCAGTTTTGCAACAGTTTGGTTGCTAAAGGGAATACCATGGACTTATATGAGAGTGCGCGCACATGCAAAAACTATTCACTCCGCCATTCGAGCAACTTAAGAGTTTGTGTTTTGGCACAAACCGAACGATCGCCCCAAATAAGTTCTTCAGTTTGTATCACATCGAACTATAATGTAACTGCGCGCACATTAAATCAAAATAATGTTTGTGTGTTCGTTTATCTCGTTGACTGATTTTTAAGTTGCTTATGTGCGCGATCAACTAGTGATTAAACTATTTCTTTTCGGCAAAATTGCATGTGCGCGCCTAGCCTAAACGCACTAAGCGGAAACTGAACTCACAATGTGTGCTTTTTCTTCACTGTTTAATGGACGTCGGTCATGGGCGGTATTCGATTCACTACATGGACATGGACTGGGCATACATTTTTGTGATCCAAAATGGTGAAATGGCAAACCAAATGTTAACTTTTTGTTACTTACTCAACTTATGTTAAGTGCAGTCTGATGAGTAAATATTGAAGTGAACAAGACATACTCAGAAAATAAATTTGTAAATTGACTTGAAAAATAAAACTCTAGCTATCGATAAGCTCAGAAAATAAATAAAAGCATGAAATATAAGGGGAGTGAACAATCTAAACTACGTTGTCGTGTGCGTTCAAAACCAAGGAACATTAAAAGGAAACAAGTAAATCACCGGCACTTTTGTTTCCTCGTGTGAAATGCATAGACCATTTTTAAAGCAATACAAAAATTGGACTGTGTAAAATGGGACTTGACCATAGTCTATGAACAAACCCATTCACTTATCATTTCCTTTCTATGGGTGCAAAATGAATGTTCGAATTTAAAACTGCAATTGCAGAAAAAATGAAAACAAGAAAAGGTTTGTAACATAAATTAAATATTGGTACGTTTATCTACTTTCTATTTTATATGCATAAAAGCTAATTATTGTTCATAACTTTGACATTTTCTTAATTTTACTTTGCAAAAGACTATTTCATTACTTGTGACTGCTGTGCAGGGGTACCAATTTTACAAAAATAAAAAAAGCTACGGTCCATGCTACGGTCGATGCGTTTTTTTGGGAATTACTTACGGTACAATGGATAGATTCCCAATAAAACACACCTATTTACTAGCTGGCTGGTCTGTGACCACACATAAATGAAAGAATACAAGATTACGACACTTCTATTTTTTCGCTTTGTTGTTGTAATTTTTGACAACTCGTGTGACGTCACGCCAGATTAAAAATGAAAACGAGATAAAAGAGAAACAAAGTTAGAAATTGTAAGTTTTGGATTTTGTTATTGAAATAGTATATTTGGTTTAATGTGAAATAGCTTAAAAATGTTGTGTGCTGTTTGTAGGTGTAATAATATGAACAAAAAAAACAATAAATTAAGAAGAAAAGATATGTCATACCAGAGTTTCCCAAGAGATCCTGAATTGCTGAAAATTTGGATTCATCTTTGTAAAAGAAAGGATGCCTTTAATGCAAAAACAGCTAGAATCTGTAGTGACCACTTTACTGCAGATGACATAAAAATGAACCTCCAATTTGAATTGGGTAAGTGCATATGAGTTGATTTATAATATTTATATAACTTAAAAATATATTCCATGTTCATAGGCTGCATGGATAAAAAAACGCCCTGGCCTTAAGTGTACAAAGCAACGGGAAACGCTGATTTATCTGCATGGTCAAGGTCAACTAGGGTTTGGGCCAGGTACAATAAAAAAATAGTAGAAACACTGTTATACGCAAGCCGATTTGGATTCAGGTACGTGTTGTCGTACAGATTGAATTAGGACGTATTGGAAAACACATTCGGTGTGTTACGTGGCAATGGAACGCCTCCATTATCATCCTGATAGAGAAGAATTCCACTTTATATTAAGGTCTCACATTTTAGGACACAACGAGGGTGTTATTTCGGACGCAGCAAATGTAAGAGCTTTGACGATACCCCTGATTTGGAAGCGCCAATGACCAGTTTGCAAACATTGCTTTTGCATATAAAAACAAATAATCTGAAATGTCTCTTTAGGTACTATATTTCAAAGAATTGCTTGGGAACCAGAAGAGGATAATACTGATGGCAACAAAGTTGCTCAAGATTTGGCAATTTAGAGAGCGATGGGCTAGAAAATATGTCCGGATACATTGCCCGAGGATAAAAAACGAAATTCCACCGGAAGAAAATGTCGCATCGTATTCATGGGTGGACCACCTAAGTAAAGGCGGCTAGTCAAAGCCATGACCAATGAATGACTTGACCACCTTGGAGAACATCTTCAAATCCTTTAACGGAGAAGACTTAGTAATTTGTCCAGGCAATCAAGCAAATCTCATTGAATTGGCCAAGAGCATAGACTGCCATGCGAAAATAAAAAATCTTTTTTTTCGCGCGGGGAAGTATTTTACAATAAGAACACTTAACAGAACAATTGTAGACTTATCCAAATGCAATAAAAGACAAAAATACAACAAAATTAAAAGATAATTAAAACACTTTCCATTTATTCAAAGCTCAATAATTTTCACAAATTGTTGTTTTGCTTAATTTAAGTTAAGTCTTCGATATCCATTTAGCACTTTTACTTTCACTTCCTTGATTCTTGATTTTTTCGCAATTAATTTAAATGCAATTAAAATAAATTTAATTCAACAATATTCAATTATTTAAACAAATTAAATGTTTATATTATTCGCGCACGAAAAATTCATCAATCCACATTGGACATACAAAACAATTTCTTTTGCAGTCAGATTCTTAATCTCGCGTGACGTCAGCCAAATAAGACAAAAAGAAAGAAGTGTCGTAATCTTGTTTTCTTTGATTATTGATGACTACAGATTATATTCATGAATCAAAGAAAACAAGATTATGACACTTCTTTCTTTCCCTATTTTAATGACGTCAGCAGAGATCAAAAAAAGTGAAATTGTTGTTGTGTGTCCGATGTGGATTAATAGATTTTGAACTCTGGTGACGTCAATAAAATAAAACAAAAAAAAGAAGTGCCGTAATCCTGTTTTCTTTGATTCATGGATTATATTCATATGAAAGAAACGACCAGGGGCCCAATTCCGCAAGCGTGGCTTTTCTCTGTGTACACAGAAAGTTGTGCACACGTACATTTTTCCGATTCCCCAAGGATGCGATTCATTTTTATTTGACAGATAACGTGTACAGAATAGAGGCAAATTTATTCACGCATATTTTGAGGGTGAATAAATTTTTTGCACGGAAAAGCATTAACAGTTGCGGAATTGGGCCCCAGCGACACCACTTTATTTCAATTGAAGTGCATAGCTTTAGTTTAATTTCAGAGAAAAAAATAAAATCTGCTCCCTACTTCGCACTATTGTTAAATTCTTTCACCCAAATTATTAAGCATGGACTAGGGAAGGTTTAGGACTTATTCCGTGGACTAAGTGCGAAATAGTATTAATAAAACACAATTTCTGGTATTTGACGTTTACCACCTTAGTCCTTCGCTAGACCACCAAAAACGGTGGTCTAGCGATGGACTCTTCTTCCACCGGATGCCCGCGCTGTGTTAATAAAAACATATAAAGGGTATTCATAATCCCTTGAGCGCGTGCAAATTTTGGATGTTGATGAATATACACCAATTTAATTTGAGCTCATTTTTAATTACGAAAAGCACCCTTCTATAATCCTTGTCATCGGGAACATATAAATAACACGCGCATTAATGAATAGAAGTTCAAAAGAAAATAACCAAGAGTTGCGCGTTGCATTTACACGCGGTGTAATAACTGACTTAGTTTTTCTTCCGCTAGTTGCAATCAAGAGGGCTAGTGTCGCCAAAATGACTGAGACCCGAACTGAGAGACCAACTTGAGGTAGGCAACTTGCAGTCCATATATAATACAGAGATTTCTACAGAACATATTGCTACTAATTTTAGTCGTCATTTTCGGCGACTCTAATCTAAAATTTACAACTGCCGAACCGTTAACCATCGCTTAAACATTAGGTGTGGATGTAATGATTAAAGAAATAAATACAAGGGCGCAAAATTTTAATGTTAAGGGCTTAGCATGATACTACTTAACAGTTTGCTAATACTAAAGCAAATTTTAAACATTTCTACTAGCACCATACTAAATCTATTTTCTTAATAAACTACAACTTAACACGCCTAAAATAGTGCAAAAAAGCAAGCGAGCATAACTTTTGGACGTTTGTAAATGTCAAAGTGGCGTATGGACTTAGTACCATACTAAAAAAATAAAGTGATTTTATGATTTTTGTGATTTTAACTTTAGTAAAATTTTAAGAAAATAGTATGATACTAAACTGGCTTAAGATTAGCAGTTTTTAGCCTAGTATCAATCTTAAAATGATTTAATATATTACTAAATCGACTAAAATTTTGCGCAAAGATGCTTTAAGAAAGTCGAAAAATAAAAAGGCAAGTTTTGGCTATACACCCTTTTCACAGGATCAAACTCAGGCCATTTTCGACCCCCCCCCCCCCTCTATCTTCAGTGCCAATAAAGTAAAAAAATTAAACTCGGCTCACTGACAAAGCTCATCAGGTTTAGGCAACTCAACAAATTTGGTGACTTATTTAACTTTAGAGGTTCCCAAGCAAAAATCGCAAACGGAATAACTGACTGACTCACTCACATACTCACTGACAGATCATCAAAATTATGGCGTACTTCCCGACATCGTAGAATCAAAGCAAAAAATCAAAAGTTTAAGATTTTCCATTCAGGGGGCGTGGTACTCGCCCATTGTCATAGATTTGAAATAAATTAGTTGGAGCACTTCTGGAATGCTGAAATTCGGTACAGCGGTAGAGCTCAAAGTGCAGGTAAAGGCGACATTTTAAATTTAGAGATTTTAAGTTCAAAGGGTGTGGCATCCGCCCATTTTCGCAGAATTGTTATCAATTATATGTCGTAGAATGATGAAATATGGTAAAGCGGTAGGACTTGAAATGCAAACACAGACTAAAATTTAAATTTGATATTTAACATTCAGTGGGCGTGGCAAACATCAATTTTCACAGAATTAATATTAAATAAATTGAAATAACATCCGATTAGTGCAGGATTATGAAATTTGGTAGAGCGGTCAGTTTTCAGGAAAAAGTTGAAATTATGAAATTTTTCATGCAGTGGTGTTTCATCGACCTACTTCTCATCAATGATGTATTATCATTTCAATGGAGCACTTCTAACTTACGAAAATTGGTAGAGGTATAGGGGTAGGACTCATAACACATACAAAAAGCATAAATTAAAAAGTAACATTTCCTTATGAGACTCAGATTAGGCGTTTATTCTACTCACTTTTCCTGACATTCTGATAAAAGTAAGCAAGTTCTTATATAAAACCCTTTGCGTAAAAAGTCTGCCTTGAAAAGTAGTGAGATCTAAAAGTACGCCAAGTTCTAAGTTTATTAATGTGAAATATCAAATATTTTAAATAGAAGAATATGGAAGAACTTCAAAATTATCATAGAAATCTGTTATCAATTACTGACTTTAATTGTTTTGGTTTACTTGACAAGTTTTAATTTGGAGCTAGATTAAGGCCCGTTTGCTGATACACAATTTAAGCATTTAAGTTATACTTAAGAACTTATGTGACAGTTTACGTAGAGAAAAAAGTAGCCCTAAAGGGTATTAAGTTGAACATAAATATTTATGATTCGTATCAGCAAACGACCCTTATACAGCCAAATATAGGGTTAAATTCTAGAGTTAAGTCTAGGGTTGGATTTAGCTCTAGCTCTGGCTTTAGATTTTAATTTTTTTTTTTTTGAAATTTTGTATTATACAAAATTAAGTAAAAAAAATATTTAAACATATATTTAGCCGTTTCTACTAAGAATCTTGTGGATACGATATGATCGAACACAAGAGCAAGTACGTGTGATCCAGTCGTGGATTTTATTTTTTTACCGCACCGCATGAATGTCAAATAAAATATCCTCGGTCAATTTATTCGCCCAGTTGATTCAAAAGAGAAGGTAGTGTTAAGTACAACATTTTTATTTCAAATATTTCTTTAGGTAGGTAGGTACCTATTAATACATGGGGAGTTATCCTTTTTTTCAAATCCTTTATACAAAATTTAATCCCAAAAGTCACTGCAACATGAGCCACCACCCAACCTTACTATCATTTTAATACTTCTAAATTATTTTCTCTAATAAAAATAAAAATAGAGCAAAATAAAATATATACAATGTATATTTAAAAAAAAACATATAGACAAACATTCAGTATAAAATTTACTATTAAAGGACCAAAGTGACGCGTCGTAGCTCGAAGAGTGGCACATCCAAGGCAAAAGGAAAATATACTAAGTTTTCATCTAGTGGAGATTATTTTACATAAAGGATAAACGCCTGAAGTATTGAAATCTGAAATCACTATGAGAACACAAAATTACAAAAAAATATTTTTAAAAAAATGGTGTCTATCTACTGGTGCATCCTGCCTCGAGGACTTCCTCTTGACATAAACAATATTGCAGCCAACAGTCAGCTGAGAGCAGCAACAGCAAGTGTTCCACTGCTGTACATGAAGTGTATTAAGAATCGATTTTGTGTCACCTTCAAGTCGACGGACGGCGACAAAGGACAGATGCAAGCAAAGTCGGTGGATGTCCTCCTTTTTTCAAGAAAGACATGGGGGAGGGATTTCTACTAACTGATATAGTTCACCAAAGAAACAGCAGCAGCAAACAAATCAAGGATACAGTTTACTATAGTTGAGCTTACTTGGGTCGGTTGAACGTATGTGTCCTTTTGTTTTCGACCTCCTTCCAAGAGTCTCCAAGGATCACAAGCTGAATGTATAATGAAGTGCAGGCAGAGGGCATACATATACAAACTCACACAAACATCGCAATTTTGTGTCACAGCACAGCCTCAGCAACAGCAGTTTCCTACAATATACTAAATATATGAACTATATTAAGGATACTTTTTGACAGCGTCTCATGTGCAAGCGGGGATGTTGGAATTGAAATTATTCGAACATCGGTTACGGTTCGATTCATCGACAACGACAATGGTGACGACAAAGAAGTAGATATCTACAAAATGATATTTCTCGTACGCACATCTGGTGCTCCTCATCATTTGAACTTGTCATTCGTTTTCTATCCCTCACCTCATCACGATAATAAAGAGGCAAGGATACTATGACAAGATTACTCTCACAGCAAGACGAATGGGTGGATTGGATATTTTTATGTAATTGGAAAATCAGTCTCCACATGGAAATTTATTTAGGACAAGGATTTCAGTTATATGATTTAGAATTCTAGAATTGAATTGTAAACATGCATACATATATAGATTAAAGAACTTCTTCGGATTAATATTGCTAACCGGAAATAACCGGCACAGGCAATCTGAGAGATTAAATATTTCTGTATCCATCTGTTTCATCAATTTCGCAGTACAATTTGTGTATTTACAACTTTCGTCATGACAACAAGAAAGCTGAATGGGTGATTTTGTGTAGTTTTGAAGGATTAACATACGAAAGTAGCCAGTCTAGAAATCGGACCTTCAGGATTTAGTTTAAGACAAATTTGGTGCGTGCTCAATTTGAATAAAGTATATACATATATATGGGTACAAAATAAAAAGGAATTCATTCGTTAAGTATTTAAGGACCTTTTCGAAGCAGATTAAGTTTGAAATACATTTCTTTGGACTTTTAAAGGAGCAGAATGTAATTATAATAAAATGCATGTCTGGATCGTACGAACTTGCTCTTGCAACTGACAACTTTAGTGTAGCTAACTACTGACGCTGTTAGTAGGTATAGGTTGTCTAGTTATCGTTTGCAGGATTAAAGCCGATGTAGGTAAGATTACCTTGATTCTTAATATAATGAATTGAGGAATACATATGATTCAAGGAATGGTTACATAAGTACCTACCTACAAATGTATATTTAAATAGATTTGAATTATGAAAATTAGGAGGGTAATATACACCTACGTATATATAGAGAACCTAGGTATGTAGATATGTACATACTTATGTATAAATGAAAGTGAATGCTGTGTAGGTGGGTAAAAATTGATTTTTAAACTTATAAAAGCTGCCAAAACCATCACTTTAATCGGTTTCTCGAAAAAACATAGAACTCCATTAGATGACATGGATCAATGAAGATTTTATGAAAAAGTATCTCGAAAATTGTAGGATGGATTTTGATGAAATCCGGTTTTTTATTTTTAGTTTTTGAAAACATTTTTTTCTTGAAATTAATAATAATAATAAAAAAAATTATTCAAAATTTTAATATGCAGAATTAGTTCGGCTATCTAGGTCTTCAAAGATATAAAATTTGACAGAAATTCAATGTAAAGTTACCGAGAAAGCAAAAAATTTAATAAACCGTTATATGAAAGATACCGTTACTATATCTTTCCCGTCAACTTGATTCATATCAAATGATAGCTATTACAAACAAAAAATTCTCAACATTTTTTATCAAAATCGTTGGAGCTGTTTTCGAGCAAAATAACATTTACCTCCAAGGTCATATGGCAGGCCTAAAAATAAAATTTCAATTTCCCTTCTGGAGCATGCCAAAATAATCACATATACCAAATTTTAAGGTAATTGCTTACGCCGTTTAGGCTGGAGCTTGTTATACATACAGACGAACAGACTGACAGAATGACAGACTGACAGACTGATAGACTGACAGGCAAACACTTTTTGTCGATCTCTTTTGTAGGCTTCTCTATGATCGTAATGTCATGTTTGATCGTTCGAATTTTTTTTTACGAATGCATAACTTGCCTTATAATATAATCGCAAGTAAAAAGAGAGTATTAAGTAATACGATGTCATATTGACAGATGGAAAAATAGGTATATATTTTAGAAATCACAATTGAAAAGTTTAATTTATTACCTTTTTCAATTTAAAGTAAAAATATTGGCAAAAAAATGATTGTCTTGATATAAACCCAGCCCAGACAGGAATATATAATTACCCAACGGGTGTCATACCAAATCCACAAAAAAAATCCCCATCGGACAAAATCCCCAAAAAATAAAATATCCCCACAGACATATTACACATGGACAAAATCCCCAACGAAACAATCTTTCTTGCCAGAATCCCCACGGAATCCCCAAGTCCCCGTGCACATCTTCATTATGTGCATTTACTACTTTCTTACTTAGGTGGCGCTACAGTTCGGGAAGAACCTGTGCCTCAACCAACATGCCTCCCCAGCTAGCTCGGTCTTTGGCTAGCTGCCTCCAGTTACGCACTCCAAGTTAGTTGAGGTCATCTTCCACTTGAGCGCGCCACCTTATGCGTGGTCTACCTTGACTGCGTCTTCCCTTTGGGTTGGAATCGAAGATCCTGCGAGCCGGAGCATTGTTGTCCATACGCTCTATATGACCTAGCCATCTTAAATGTGATATACGTATTTTTTGTACCAGGTCAATGTCGCTGTACAGCTCTTATAGTTCATGGTTGAACCTTCTCCTCCAAATCCCGTTAACGTAGATAGGGCCGGAAATCTTGCGAAAAACCTTACGCTCGAAACGACTAAGGATATCTTACTGCGCTTTCAATAGAGTCCATGTCTCCGCGCCATAAAGCAGGACTGGGATGATTAGAGTCTTATAAAGAGTCTCTTTGTTTTTCGAGAGAGGGCTTTACTACTCAATTGCCTCCCTAGCCCATAGGAACAGCGACTGGCAAGAGTTATTCTTTGCTTTATTTCTAACGAGATGTTGTTGTTAGATGCTATAGCGGATCCTAGGTAGACAAAGTCCCTAACTACCTCAAAGTTGTACCTGTCTATTGACGTTTTGTCTAATCCGCCGGTGTTGTGTGTCCCTTTTTGTGGACAGCAGGTACTTCTTCTTGGCGTCATTGACTGCTAGTCCCATTTTAGCCGCTTCAGCTTCAATGTTAGCAAACGCTCCAGTGACAGCTCGCTGGGTTCTGCCAATGATGTCTATGTCATCAGCGTATGCTAACAATTGCACAGACTTGAAAAAAATTGTGCCACTAGAGTCAACTTGGGAATTTCTTACAATTTTTTCAAGTATTAAGTTGAAGAAATCGCACGATAGCGCATCACCTTGTCGGAATCCTTTCTTGACATCAAAACTCTCTCGCAGCGAGAGTTCTCCATCGTCATCCAACACAGTTGGATGAGTTTTGTGGGGATGCCAAAACCAGACATGGTTCTGTATAGCTCGTCTCTATAAATGCTATCGTACACGGCCTTAAAATCAATAAAGAGATGGTGGGTATCGATTTGGAGTTCTTGGGTAGTTTCCAGGATCTGCCGTAACTTGAACATTTGATCGATTGTGGACTTTCCTGGCCTGAAACCGCACTGATAGGGTACAATCAGGTTGCTGAGAAATGGTTTCAGACGTTCAAATAATACAGCAGAAAGGATCTTGTACGCGATATTCAGGAGACTTATTCCTCTATAGTTGGCGCAGTTTAGAGGGTCTCCTTTTTTGTGGATCGGGCAAACGATGCTGAGGTTCAATTCATCAGGCATACTTTCTTCTGACCAGACTTTAGAGATGAGTTGATGTATGCACTGTACCAGGTCATCTCCGGCTGCTTTGAAGAGATCGACGGATAGTCCGCCGGGGGGCCAGCAGCTTTGTTGTTCTTTAGTTTGGATAGTGCTATCCTCACTTCATTTTGTTCAGGTGGACGGAAGTTGCATTTAAATTTAAAAAAAAATCAAATGAAATTCTCTTATTGTGATTCTAATAAGTATCGCTAGGATTTCCATGATAATGCACAACTTTTATGAGAAACTTAGAAACACAGGAATAAAATAGAAACACGAATCAATCAATTTGCTTTAAAATCGTTAGTGCATATTTTATTATAAATGCATATTTTGCTTTTAATTGCATAATTTCAAGAATAACTTAATATTAGGCCATATTTTCGAAAATTAAAATAATCCTGAAGTAAATTTTAACTTAATTCAGTTTCTGTTGACAACTTTCACGGTAGCCTTTTTTCCATATTCCAGTATGCCTTTTTTGTAACTTGAAATTTTCGCCAAGTTCCCAAACTTGTTTTTTTTCCTATGGGTATTGGCAGGAAAATTTGAATTTTTTTACAAATTCGTCCGAATTTTCACGTTACCAAACACACGTAGTTTTAGTTGTAAACAGTGTGGCTAATTTAGCATTTTTCCTGCTAAATTTAGACGGAAAAGTTTGCTTTTAGCATTTTATTTTTTCAAACCCTGCCGGCAGTTTGTTTTTAGCAGGAAATTCGGTTTTAGCAGGAAATCTAGCAGGTTTTCATATTTCTCCAACCTAAAACAAAATATTGATTCAAAAAATTAAAACTTAATCAAGCATAAATGCGTATCACTTATTACAAAGCTTCAATTGCGAACTGCACAAAATTTACGAATTTTGCAGCAAGTAAACTTCTTTTCTATTCAGTTTTGTATGATTACGTACTTTTGATTAAAGCACTTTTTCGTATCATTTAATGACTTTGAATGCCCAACAACAACTTGTGTGTGCTACCACCAAGTTTTTTCTCAGTTATTTTTGGCTGGAATTGCCAAGGTCGATCGTCAGATTCCTTTGCTCTAGTGGTGCTGGTCTACTTTTTCATTTTAATTGAAAAACTTCTTTTTTTTTATAATCTCAGGGGATTATACTACCATTTCAATGTTTCAACACAGCGCGGGCGTGAGGTTTAGGAAGAGAAAGAATGAAAGGAAAGATGTGTGGCGCGATGTTCTGAGACTAGGTGGTTGTTGTCTCAGATTTTATCTCCAGGGATGGTGGCTGAACTAATGCGGAGAAATTTCCATGTCTAATTTATCTATGTCCCATATAATTCGCATTAATTTTTTTATACTTTGTCATATTTTATCGGTATACTGGTTTTACTCAATCACATGTTGTGAGTTCAATGCCTAAATAGCATGTAATGAGTAAACTAGCAACTCATTGTAAGACATTTAATTTTAGAATTGGTTTTTAATGGAAAAATAAGACGACATAGATTATGGCAGGGATCGAACCTGTGACCACGAGGTTGACAGCCGAACACACAACTATCGCGCCACGGCCACCCCTATGCGTTCATCGTCTTTTGAATCATGACCAACCGCTTAGTAGCAAACGCACTTCGCATCACGCCACTTAATAAATGTTTGGTTTGCGGATTCATAAGTAACCATTAAACGATTTTTATATAGATAAAAACATGAATTCTGAACCTAGTTCCAAAATTGAATCGCAATGCAACAACATAAATCTAAATAAATAGGAGAATATTGAAAATACTGTTGAATTTTGGTCCGAGGTAAAAAGGTTTACCGATGCATCCGATGAAAGCCCTTACAAAGAGTTGTCAATTCGTTTTTAGTTTTGCCTATCTAAAATCTGCAGTTTTAGGATCAACAAAATAATCGAATAAAAGTTGATATGTTAAATAGCATATTTTTTATCCGAGATAATTTATCTGAAAAGTGTTATGATGCCTTCATTATTCCTCCTAATTTAATCAAACAAGTTGCTTCATCAAAATTTAATCTTACCGTTTAAGAAGAACATGAAACTTGTGATATTTTTGAAGATGCTTTAAATGAAGCAGACAATTTTTGCAGTAAAACATCTATATAAATACCTTTTACTTAATTAGATTAACATACTCTGATACCTGAGTGTGCTCATTCATATGAACGACCAGCTGATGAACGGGGAAACCGGCAATATAGTTTCACCTTTGTTCAATTTGATTTAATGTTTGTCTCTTTCACACTAAATGTTTAAATGTAAACTTAAATACTTTCATTTAAGTTACAGTTTTTATTTATTTATTTTTTTTTTTTTGTTTTTTATATATGCATCTCTACTTGTTGTCTCTCTTGCACTTAATGCTTAAATGTAAATTTAATTTCATTTTGATAACAGTTTTTATTTATTTTGTTTTGATTATGTGTTCCTTTGTTAAACTTATTAGTGTATTGCTGAGGATGAGTCGCAGTAGACTCGAAATGCATCCAAATTAAAATAAAAACCTATTTGAATAGCTAAATTTCTTACTTTTGTTTCATTTTTTTTTTATTAAACGTTGTGGTCACTTCGCAGATATTTATTTTTTATTTTTGTACTATTCTGTTGTTTCGTTTTCTTAAATAAACTTAACCAAATAAACAACTTCTTTTTTCGTTCTGATAAGTTATTTAAATTTATTTAATTCAACATACTAAAGTCAAGGATTGACTAAATTGTTGGCAGGATTTTTGGCAGTTTTTTTTTTTCTAAAAAAAAATTAGCATTTTTTTAGCAGTTTTTGTAGTCAAAAAATCCTGCTAAAACAATTTATATTTTAGCAGGATTTGAAATATTTCATTGGTCACACTGGTTGTGAATATGACAGCATATGTTTTTGTTCACTTTTGCATTCACATATACACTCCCCAAAATCGTAATGTTTTTCAGTTTTAGTTTTCAATTTGTTTCTGTGTGAGTACTCGTAACATGAAACAGGTAATTTTGTGGTCTATATATGTTTGAGATTTGTTTGAAATTTCTGAAATTACTTTCATGTCGATGATCTTTTGCTAATGGTTGTATTTTTTTTTATGTATAAGAGTTCATATTAAATTTAGGATTTACTTTATCAAGCGATTAATTTGAGATCTGTAGTTATTTTAGAAACAATGCCGAAAGCGAAGACGTCTGTAAATACAAATCTAAAAAAATATGTTCCGGACAACCCGCACACTTTCACAGCCAATGATGAAATAATTATTTTTTATAAAATTTGTAGCCAAGGTGTCTCCTTAGAGAAACAATATTAAAATTGACCAACACCTGAAATCTATTAAACATACGGAACTGTTTTTTCAGTCTAGTTCTGCAAAATTGCCGTAACAACTCGTTTCGTTTAGAACAAAAAACAATTTTAATATGGATTTATGTGAGGCACTTCTTGCAGCTGATAATCCGTTAAGCAAGCTGAATAATCCCAATTTGAAAAAGTGTTTGTTTGACGTAAAACCTAAATTAATAGAATGTATAATTTATTAATTGAGCAAATAAGATCCGATTCTAGGCGGTTGTTTTTTAATTGAAGTAAATACTTTTATTTTTTTTTTATTTTTGCCCTGGGGATTCTTTCTTTAGGGATTTTGGATTTGGGGATTTCATTTTGGGGATTATGTCTTGGGGAAAATGTCACCAACTCTTACCCAACTTAACCCCAAACAATAAATTGTACGTCACTGACTTTCTTATATGAAACCCAAGTATCTCATTCCCATAATAGACAAAAAACTTAACTGGAAGTCGAATATACAAGAAAGAGTAAGAAAAGCAACAGTTAAACCCTTCTCTTGCAAAAACGCCATTGGGAACAAATGTTGCTTATATCCCCACACATTACCCACTAGTTGTACACAGCCGTGATCAGACCGATGCTAACTTTTGGGGTAACAATATATTGTAGACTGCATTGGACAAAGTCCCATATTGTGACAAATTAAATAAGGTCCAAAGGTCAGCCAGTTTATGTAGCATTGGAGCACTCTGTTCTAAAACCGAAGAGGGAGTGGGTGGCGGTGTGTACCCAGACAGACTAAATCTTAGTCTCACTTTCCGTCTCCCTGATCATTGTAGAGTGTTTGAAGCTGAAATTCTGGCGATTAAAGAGGTTCTATCCTGGCTAAGGGAAAACGTGATGTCCGCATCGGGTATCCGTATCTTCTCAGAACGTCGAGCACCCCTTTAGATCACTTGGCGCTGTTTTCAAAAATTCTATTATAACTTCCCGCAACGGTTGACCATCTCTCAGGGAGATGGCAGAACAGTTTAACATTCACCTGATTTGGGTGCCGGTACATAGAGATGTCTTGGAAAACTGCATAGCAGTTGAACTCGCCAGAAATGGAACCCAAATACCAATTCTACCTAAAATGGAAGAAATCGGTATACCTTGCACGCAAACTTAGGTAACATCAAACCGGAATAAAACAAACAAATTTTAGATGGTCAAACATTACCACTTGCCTGGCTACCAGACAAATCTGGCCAGTATTAGATATAAGACGCTCAACGTCTGCTCCGTAATAGGTGTCATAACTGGACACTGCTTAATGGCAGACACGTCTAAAGACTTGTCGTATTCTCAAACGACTTTTGCAGGAGTAAGATGAGACTATAAGACTGGGTTCGTAATTGCAGGCTTTGTTGCCCATGTCCTGCCAAAAATATGCTCAAATACGTTTATGAACACAATTACAACTGTATGTGTGCAGTCATCAAACTTTGTTTAAAATGAGTTCATAATAGGAAACGTTGTCAAAATTAGACATATAAATAATTTATAAGAAGCTTCTGATTTGATTTGTAGCATATAAATGTATCAACAAAAATATTTTAAACTTTATTGTTGTTAAAAAAAAAATGCGACAAAAATTGGCAGAAATGGGAAAATTAAAAAACCAAAGAAGGAAAATGATTTTGAATATGAAAACCTTTAGAACGATGTTAATATGGCATATTTCAAAAAATTAAAATTTCCTCAATAAATTTAATTCAAAAAATACTACCACTACTATTTAGGGGGGACGCATACTGCATATATACGAGAATAGGGTGGATGAGGGAGCAATTCATAGCCCAATTCATGGATTTTTGCCATGGCAACTGCACATGTGTGCACCTTGCATTGTCTTGGTGGAAAAGAACTTTTTTCTTGGCCAAATGAGGTCGGTTTTTTTTCAAATTTTCATTGAATCAGTCCAATAAGTTGGCATAATATTCCCCCATTGATTGTTCTTCCCTTCTGAAGGTAGTCAATGTGGATTATCCCGCGTGCATCCCAAAAAACAGTCGCCATAATTTTATTGGCTAACAAACCCACCTTGGCCTTCTTTGGCGCCGATTCACCCTTAGAAACCCACTGTTTTGACTGTTGTTTGGTCTCTGGTGTGTTGTGATGGGTCCATGTTTCGTCCACGGTTACAAAACGGCGCAAAAACTCCTCCATATTGCGATTAAACAACGCCAAACCTTCCTGTGAAGTTGTTACACGATTGCGTTTGTGGTCGACTGTGAGCAAACGCGGCATCCATCTTGCGGAAAGCTTTCTCATGCCCAAGTGATCATTCAAAATTGAAACCACTGAGCCATGCGAGATCCCTACGGCTTCCACAATCTTTCGCACTTTCAATCTTCGGTCGGCCAACACCATATCGTGAATTTTTTCGATTGTTTCGGGTGTAGAGACCTCAACTGGGCGTCCAGGACGTTCGGCATCTTCAGTGCTTGTACGGCCACAACGAAATTCAGTAAACCACTTTTTTACCATTGAAATCGATAGTGCAGAGTCCCAATAGTATTTATCAAGCTTAGCCTTGGTATCGGTATTGGTTTTTTTTCGCAAGAAATAATGCTTAATAAGCACACGAAATTCACTTTTTTCCATTTTCTCCTCAAATTAGTGAGTAGTCTGATAAAAATATCTGTCAAACACAAACTAACTGACGCAGCAAGCTTAAATTTTGACAGGAGTCAACTGACAGATGCCTGTTGACAGGAGCAGTGTTGCTGTTTCAGTAAAGAGGTCAGAAGGTCAAAAACTCACGGACTTATTGAGCCGCCCTCGTATATCGGCTATTAGATTTTCGAATTATGCCTTAACATTCTATCTCCTCAATTCGTCATCTAACTTCCTTCTTGTATTTAGAAGGATTTCTGTAAAGTTTTGAGTTAATCACTTGTTGTGTTTAATCTCATGGGTAATAAAGTCAATGTTTGTCAATTGATCTTCTTCTATAAGCAATAAATGTTTTTATTTTAATAATATTTCATATATATATATTTTGATAATATTTTCAAGAAGGTGTAAATCTACTTCTTGCTCTTAAGAGATAATTCAAAATAATCAGAAGTGCTTCTTCTTCTTTATTAAAATAATTAATCACCATTACCTATCATGCCACACAATTTGTTTTATCTACTTAAAAACATTTTCATTATTGGAATTGGAAAAACAATTAGTGGGACACCAATCAGTAAAATTTTCAAGTCTGAAATTCAAAAAATTAATGATGGTCTGCTCATCGATCCCTATTGTCCCATGTCTAACTCCATTTCCTATACAAATTTATTATTATTAATCTTGACATCATATAATATTGGTGGAAGCTAATTATAAAAATTAAAACCAATAAACGCATTACGTCGGCTAAGGGTGCAAACCTCGCATATCAAAAAGTCATTTGAAATGCCTAAAAAGCTTGCAAAAGAAAACAAATTAAATCCAAGTAGCTTATTTGTAAGCGTGAAAACCTTGTAAATCCAAATTCTTGCAAAGAATTGGTCTGCGAGTTGTTAGTTGTTGTGAGTTTTTGTTAAACAAATATTTTATTATGACAAGATTCTTTAAAAACTGTGAAAACTTGGAAAGGTAGGTCTTAGTTATAAATTATCTTAAAACAATCTAAGCAGTATCTATAATAAAATTTTAAATCTTACTTAACTTTAAAATACCTTAAAACAACACTTTAGTTCAATATCCGAATCTATAAACTATTTTCTGATTTAAACAATGTGTCTTAACCTAAACAGCATACAGGGCGTTTAGGGGTTATTTTAAGCCCTCTTAAATATATTTTGTCATATCAATTCTTAACTATTGAAGTTTGGAATTGTGATTCTGTTAAGTTTTGTGATTTGTTCTAACATATTCAATTTAAATAATGGATAAAGATAATGTGGTGCATTTCGTAGGAAAGTGTCCAACTTTAAGGGAAACGAGAAGATGTGTTTTCGGGATAGATTTCCTAACTGCTGATGAAGTTATATTCCACCTGAATGAGATGAATGTATCGAGTCTGTTCCAGTTCTGTAAAATCGCGTTAAGGTATCGCAACCGAATAATTGAAGAACTTTCTTGATGCTGATTAGTTATTCATTACTGTTGTTTAAGAGGAAAAGATATATAAAACTTGATAATTTGAAAAATTAAATAAACATGTTATTTGTTAAAGTATTAAAGAATTGTCAATCTGTCAGACGGCAAAAGTCATGTCCAAATGATTTTTGTAAGATATGTATTATCCAAATTATATTATTGTACTGAATAAAATCAATTCAATTCAATTCAATTCAATAATGGATAGTAGTTTTATTTCATTTATAAATGATTTAAATGTACTATATTAGGTTCAAATTATAATAGAATAAAAACGCCCAAAATTTATAAGCCACGGTTACAACCCCATGGAACTGGATTAAATTTCTTTTCGCCGAAAATATAGGTTTTCAAAAGCCGGCGCAAAATTTTAGTCGATTTTAATATGTTAAATCATTTTTAGTATGATACTATAGGCTAAAAAGAGGATTTTGCTAATTTTAAACCAGTTTAGTATCGTACTATTTTCTTAACATTTTACTAAAGTTAAAATAACAAAATGGCTACTTAATTTTTTTTTAGTATCGTACTAAATCCATATGCCACTTTCACATTTACAAACGTCAAAAACTTATGTTCGCTTACTTTTTGCACCAATTTAGGCGTGCTTAGTTGTAGTTAATTAAAAATTAGTACTAGTTAAAGAGTGTTTAAAATTAGGAAAATATTAGTAAAGTGCTTTAGTATTATCAAACTGTTAAGTAGTATCATGCTAAGACCTTAACATCAGGCTGTTTAAAATTTTGCGCTAATATGGTTAAAATCATAAGCCTTGTCCGATCCGATATCGAAGGTTCTCCTAAGAGGTGGTCACATTTCTGCTGATCTACAAGTAATGGCTGCCATAAGATATTGGTGTCGAAATAAGGTGCAGATATAAATATTTTAATTATTCTTTATCCCACTAAAAAAGAAATAATTTAAAATTTATTTTCAAGATTTTTAACTTAATGTTATTTCTCTTAGAAGATGCTTTCACAACTTGTATTCTAATCCGCTACATTTTACATTGAAAAATCCCTTGTTTAACGAAATGTATTCGAACTAAAAATGTCTTTCATTAAAATTCTTAAATACAGTAAAAGCTCGTTAATTTGGAATGGTTGGGGGGAAGGTTATTCCGAATAAACGAATCTTACGAATTAATGAGAGATTTTTTGTCTGCATTAAAACGCGATACTATTGATTGACGAAAAACTATTTTATTAACACAAAAGATTTCAAATAATACCTAAATTATATTATAATTCATTTTTGTAACTAAAAACGTCCAGTGTCATCCACAGTCACCGCCGCAGACAAAAAACATGGGCTCCCGAGGTCATTTTAAGTCGAAAAAACTAATTAGGTAATTTTCTTGTTTTCGCTCCGTTTTAGAGTTATAACGGTTTTTATGATCTTAGCTCTTTTTTTTTTAAGCTGGCCTTATCTTTGCTAAACGACTTCCGATTCGTAAGATGATATAATTAGGCTTTTTTGGTCTATTTGTTTTTTTTTTTTTGAATGCGAATAAAAAGACTTTATTCCACTCTTCACTCAACGTTTCGTAAGATTTCCTTACTTCATCAGGGTTTTTTTTAATTTATTTAATTTTTGTTATAAATCACATTATACCCATTACAACCTCCCAGTATTGTATCATCAAGTTGACGGCACCTACATAAATTGAAAATAAATAATAAATATAATAACGATATAAAACAAAAATAAAAACGAACTAATTAGACAATAGTGACATTAGGTGTGTTTTATTGGGAATCTATCCATTGTACCGTAAGTAAATCCCAAAAAAACGCATCGACCGTAGCATGGACCGTAGCTTTTTTATTTTTGTAAGATTGGTACCCCTGCACAGCAGGCACAAGTAATGAAATAGTCTTTTGCAAGGTAAAATTAAGAAAATATCAAAGTTATGAACAATAATTAGCTTTTGTTCATATAAAATAGAAAGTAGAAAAACGTACCAATATTTAATTTATGTTACAAACCTATTTCTTGTTTTCATTTTTTCTGCAATTGCAGTTTTAAATTCGAACATTCATTTTGCACCAACAGAACGGAAATGATAAGTTAATGGTTTTGTTCATAGACTATGGTCAAGTCCCTTTTTAAACAGTCCAATTTTTGTATTGCTTTAAAAATGGTCTATGCATTTCACACGAGGAAACAAAAGTGCCCGTGATTTTGGAACGCACATTACAACGTAGTTTAAATTGTTCACTCCCCTTATATTTCATGCTTTTATTTATTTTCTGAGCTTATCGATAGCTAGAGTTTTATTTTTCAAGTCAATTTACAAATTTATTTTCTGAGTATGTTTTGCTTTCAATTCAATATTTACTCATCAGACTGCACTTAACATACGCGGAGTATGTAACAAAAAGTTAACACTTGGTTTGCCATTTCACCATTTTGGATCACAAAAATGTATGCCCAGTCCATGTCGAATACCGCTAATGGCCAACGTCCATTAAACAGTGAAGAAAAAGCACACTTTGTGAGGTCAGTTTCCGCTTAGTGCTTTTAGGCTAGGCGCGCACATGCAATTTTGCCAAAACGAAATACTTTAATCACTAGTTGAACGATGATCGCGCACATAAGCAACTTAAAAATCAATCAACGAGATAAACCAACACACAAACATCATTTTCATTTAATGTGCCCGCAGTTACATTATAGTTCGGTGTGATTCACACTGAAGAACTTATTTGGGGCGATCGTTCGATTTGTGCAAAAACACAAACTTTTAAGTTGCTCGAATCGCGTACTGAATAGTTCTTGCATGTGCGCGTACTCTCATATAAGTCCATGGTATTCACTTTAGCAAACAAACTGTTGCAAAACTGTAAGTTGCATATGGGCGCGCCTGGCATTATAGATCATAGAATTTTATACGAATAAATATTTTGCGGCGCAATGTCGAGCAGTTCCTCTATAGTGCAGTTCCACCCAATGCGGTTTGTCTACTCAAATTGCTTCTTTGTAGATCTAAATAAAAAGATGATTTTTTTTCACCAAACTCCGTTTATTTATAACGATCAATAAAAATTGAACACAAAACGAATATTGGTGTCAAAAATAAAAGTAAAACCGAATTCATTTCATAGATATTGATTTTTTTTTCAAAATGGAAATCAAATGCAAAATGCAAAATTGCAGATATAGGTGGAATTTTAGACGTACTTCAGAAAATAATTGAGCACAGAATACAGTCTTTAATAGTAAAAGTCAGAAACTTTTCAGAAGAACAGCTTATAATTTATTAAAAAATGGAGTTATCTAAGATTTGAGAAATATAAACTGGCCAACTATAAAAAAAAAGAATAGAAAAGATCGATTTGTCTTACGAATGAAATTAATAATTATAACACTCCATGAACACATCCATCGAGATTCAATTCAATTATCAATCGTACCAACAAAACTAACAAAATCAGAATCGAGACTCGACTGAACGTTAACCAGCCATCCACCGTAGCTTCTACCTTAGCTTCTTATCGACCGTAGCGAATTGCATGTAGAATGCTACGACGGATAAACTTACGGCGGATAAATTTCCCAATAAAACACGGCTATTTATAACTCTTATAATTTGGCCTATAGTTTGTTTATGTGCGAATAACGAGTTTCCCGCAAATTTGAATCAAAACCAATTTTTATTGTTTCTTAAGTTGTTTTCTCATTCATTTTACTCAAAAAAATAAACGTCAATAAGTAGTATTATTTTTGCTTCTTATAAAAGCCCAGTTTATTTTCCTAAGGTACAATTTTTCAATAGTCAGTTAAGCAGTCAGTTATATAGAAGAGCAAAAATCAGTTTTTCAACAGTCAGATACAACTTAATCTAGGAATAAAGTTATCTGCTAATTTTAGAACGGAATAAGGAGTTATCTGAGAAATAAAATAAACAGCTATTTTCGACGTCAAAAACACTTTGAAAAATTATTGCTTTGAAATAAACGTTAAACAAAATTATTTTCTATGATAAGTTCGATACTCGAAATAAAAGTGACGTTCAAATTAAATAATTCTATAGATTGTTTTTTCTTGATTGGAAAATTTAATGTTATTATCCGATTATTTAACAGTCAAGTAATTTTATTCCTTCGGCAACTAACTGCCTCTTTATCTGGAGATTGAAAAATCGGCTCTAAAAAAACTTAACTTAATTAATTTATTGTTTAACTGTCATTTTAAGTTCAATTATTATTAATTTTTATTTATGCAGAAAGATGTGTCCACTTTGTGCTTAAGGACTACGACTACCAATTATCAAAATTCTTTCAGGGACTAGGTTTACATTGGAGAGCCTACAAATTCATCAAAAGAGAACAACATATGAACCTAAAAGAAGACATTGCCGGAACAAATTCAATATACGACATTGCCATACTGTGATATTTATGTTTTGTGTTAGTCTAATTTTTGGTAAATGTAAATTTAAAATCGTATTTATTTATTTATTTATAAAATTATTAAACTGTGAAACCAAATATGTTAGTTGTAGGGACGTGCAACTTAAAAAAAACTTAAATGTGCTAGGTATAAAATTAAAGCAAGTTTTTAAATAATTGTAAAAATTAATTTCTTGTTACATTTCGTTTGTAGCCTTTTTTTTCTAAAAATTATGTACTGAAAAGTGGTATTCTCTATATTTTGTTTTATAGATATACATTATGTAGACACAATAAACGACCCTGAAGATGGTGAGAAACTCCAGCGAATCGTCGGGATAGAATATATGTACGTGTTTTCATTTACATAGTCAGACAGAATTGACCAGAAAAGCCCAATAAACGAAATCTGTATTAAAAACTATTAAATTTAAAATACTTGGTCACATAGATAATTTTAAAATTCTTTCAGGTTTCCTCACGGAATCCAACAAAAGATTGAATAATATAACCGACTGCGTGATATCTACAATGATATGACCTTCGTAGAATAAATCCCGCACAAACGATCTCATTTGTAGACCAAGGCGGGACATAGCAAGGATAGTCCGCTACCTGTACGATGGGACATTGGCCTTTGGGAGAGCATGCAGCAAAGCTGGATATTCCCCATAACACCTACTGCCGTAGCTGTAAAAACCAGTTGGAAAAGGAAACAGTACTTCACTTCCTTTGGCCAAGCTAAGAATGCAATCCCTTGGAAGGGCTTTCTTTTCTGATCTTAAAGAACTGTCTGATACAAAAGTTAAAAACTTACTCTCTTTCCTCAATGGGTCGAAATGGCTCTAGCATCGCTGCGCTTGAGTTGTGTCCTTTCTTTTTCCGGTAAAAAAATATTTTATTCAGGTTCGTACGAGTTTTACCTACCTGCCTACCTACCATTTATCGCCAAATTAAACTGTACTGGTGTTCTCCCAAGAAACATCTAAATATGGATTAACGATATTCCCCCAATACCATTTTGTTTCTGGCTTTTACCGGGCATCTAAATGTGAATTGGCTAACTCCCCTAATACATAGACATTTTGATTATTTGTTCTGGCGTCTACATATATTATTTGAAATTTTTTTGCCTCCTATACGTGTTCAGTTCAATCATGGTGTTACTTAATGCTTGCTAATTTAATTTTAACAATAAAAAAAATGAAAACCGACTTTCATTTATTCCAAAAAATCTCCTTTATTTGGAAATTTTTTTTCCGAATAAAAGAGTTTTCCGAATTAAAGTGTTTTTACTGTAATGATCTCTTGATTATTTTTGACTTCTGTATGATCTCTTGATCATACAAATCATTTATATATTCAATTTCAGTGAAAATCATTTATATATTCAATTTCAGTGATGATATCATTTATTGATTTATTGTTTTTCTTAATTAGCTTTTATTCAAAAAAAAAACGTATTATTAAAACTAATTTTTTTTTAACATTTATTAAAAATATTTATAATTAATTTCATTTCTAATGGCCTTTTTACTACTTTTCTTAAATAAAATGTCCTGTATTTAAATAAATTAAGGTTGGGATTTCATTACGTAGAAAACCTAAAAAATCCGTACACTTCCTTTTGATCTTTGAAGAAGAAAAACTTGTGTAAGTCACAAAAAGTATGGTAAGTTGGTTACTTGTTACTTTTTTTACTCAAATAACATAGACTTAAATAATTTGTAGCGCCTACTTTTTGTTTTTTAATATTAAATCCTTATAAGGACCAATTTTTCATTAGTCAGTTAAGAAGTCAGTTATATATTTAGAAGAGCAAAAATCAGTTTTTCAACAGTCAGATACAACTTAATCTAGGAATAAAGTTATCTGCTCATTTTAGAACGGAATAAGAAGTTATCTGAGGAATAAAATAAATAGATATTTTCGATGTCAAAAACAGTTTGAAAAATTATTGCTTTGAAATAAACGTTAAGCAAAAATTAATTTCTACGAAAACTTCGATACTCGAAATAAAAGAGGCGTTCAAATTAATTTACTCTATAGATTATTTTTTCTTGATTGAAAAATTCGATGTTGTTAGCCGATTGCTTAACAGTCAAGTAAGTTCATTCATCTGGCAACTAACTGGATGTTTATCTGGAGATTGAAAAAGTTATTAATCACTTTCCAGTAAAATTTCCAAAAATAGAGTTGTGAGGTTTGCACTCTTAGCTGACGTAAGTAGCATTTTCCCCAAATTATTTTTTATTGTATTTTGATGAACGCAATAAAAGGGGTTTGACCTTTGCATTTTAGTTAATTGCTCTGCTAACTTGAAATCAAGATGGCAGCATATCAATTTTCTCAAAAAGTAATGGAGCACTTAATTTTATTTTTGGGTACTTAATTAGCATCTAATTATAGCATGATAACAAATTTGATCTATTCAACTGGCTCTGCCAAACTTGATGGACCCAAGTAATTTGCATACAAACTACTTATATTTATATTCAACGGAACTTCACCTAAACGAAAGTCTTCATAATCCGACAAAACTTTTGTATATATCGCACTAAAATGCTGTAATAATTAACGACAGGTATTTCGTTGGCGATAGAGATATCAAGTGGAATCGGCCTATAAATAGCAAAATTATGATTCAGAAATGTCAAAATTAGAAAGAGAAAGAAAACGGCAATCTGACACGTCTGTTGCGACGCGGTAGACTAAGTGCGGTATATGCAAAAAATTTCATAGAATGTGTACAGTGTTAGATATTTCAGCCGAAGAGCAACTCCGTCAAGTGCGGCCTCTTTTTTAAGAGTAATAAATAGAAGAAAATGCAAATAATATCTACATATTAATTGTGGACTGTGTGGATTTAAGTCAAATTGAAATATTTTATGACCTTTAGTCGAAAGACCTTAACACCAAAATTAATAAAAATGTAATATGGACTTATTCCGTGGACTAAGTGCAAAATACTACGCTAGACTATCGAAGGCGGTGGTCTAACGATGGACTAAGAATTGGCATTTCGCAACAAAATTTACAGAGACATAGAGAGTGTGTTTCTTTATTCATTCTGTGATGTCCAGAATATTCGAAATACCAGTTTTGCTTTTCTTTATTCCTTGGAATATTCTGGATAAACTATTTTTTTTTGTTTCTTTATTCATTCCCGAACGTTTGGAATTCATTCTTTTTATTCCATGTTAAACATGGAATGAGAAGAATATTCTCGGAATAACCCTCATATTAAAGCAAACAACATGACAGCAGCCAAAGACGAAAACCAAGTAAAAAAACAAAATGGATGACCAAACATATATGATGACCATTGGTAATGGATGACCAAACATATACGAGGGGCGTTCAATATATTTTCGGTATCGGGGTGAAGCTGTGGTTATATATATAAATTGACTTATTTATCAAGTAATACTATTATTTTAGTGCATTCATGTAAAATTTCATATAAATGTGATTAATAATTCGCGTTTTATCTCTAGTTAAACAGAATCATAATGGCAACTGAGACAATGATGGTGAAAATTGAGCATCGCGCTGGTAATTAAATTTCTCACTAAGCAAGGAAAAAGTCAAAAAACTATTCATGAAGAGATGGTGGCTGTTTACCAGGGTTCCGCACCTTCATTATCAAATGTGCATAAGTGGTCAAGTGAGTTCAAGAGAGGCAGAGGGAGCATTGAAGACGACCCCCGCTCCGGCGCCCCGGCTATTGCTTGTACGGGAGAAAGCATTAAAGAAGTCGAAAAACTTGTTCTTGAGGATGCCCGAATAAAGGTGAAAATGATGGCAGAGATCACAAAGCTTTCAACTGGTACCATTCACAGCATTCTTCATGACCATCTTAACCTTTCAAAGGTCAGTGCAAGGTGGGTGCCGCGAATGCTCACAGTGCCTCAGAAAAAGGTGAGAGTCGCATGCTGTATAGAGCTTTTGGAGATGTGTAGTGAGAACGCTGACGGTGTTATGGATCGAATTGTTACTGGGGACGAAACATGGGTTCACCACTCTGACCCTGAAAGCAAACAAGAGTCCATGCAGTGGCATAAAAAAGGAACAGACCCCCCGAAGAAGTTGAGAGTCACTCCGTCTGCCGGGAAGCTCATGGCCACAGTTTTTTGGGACTCAAAGGGAATCTTGCTCATTGAGTACAAAAAAAGGTGAAACCATCAACGCCACATCCTACGTATCCACTTTGCATAATTTGCGGGAGGAAATTAAAAAGAAAGGACGGGGTAAACTCGCAGCGGGTGTGTTGCTTCTTCATGACAACGCTCCTGTTCACACGGCGCGAGTTTCCAAGGCTGCTGCGCGAGATTGTGGTTTCGAAAAAATCCAACACCCAACCTATAGTCCAGACCTTGCCCCTAGTGATTATTTCCAGTTTCCGGATTTGAAAAAATGTCTTCGTGGAAAAAGATTTTCGGATGATGAAGAACTCAACTCGGCAATAAATGGGTTTTTTGCAAAGAAAGAGTAAATTTATTTTTTTGAGAGTTTAAAAAAGCTTATCTCAAGATGCAACAAATGCATTGATGTTAGCGGAGATTATATTGAAAAATAAAAACTATTTGAATTCGCATTTTCCTTCATATCGATACCGAGAATATATTGAAAGGCCCTCGTATTTATTTCAATAATAAAAATATAAAAAAATGTTTGGTCATCCATATTTTTACTTACTTGGTTTTCGTCTTTGTCTGCTGTAATTTTTTTTGCTTCATATGAGGGTTATTCCGAGAATATTCTTTTCATTCCGTATTTAACATGAAATAAAAAGAATGCATTCCAAACGTTGCGGAATGAATAAAGAAACAACAAAATAGCTTATCCGGAACATTCCATGGAATAAAGAAACGCAAAACTGGTATTTCGAATATTCTGCACATCCCAGAATGAATAAATAAACATACTCAGAATAATTAAATGTGAGTTTTCATTAATTAATAAATTAAAAATATTTTATTTTTACTATTTCCCATAGAGATACTTGTTTTTCCCATCTACGCAACACATTCAAACAGCTGATTGATGTCATCTTTTTCTTTTCTATTCCGGATAGTTTTTTGCTTCCTAATTCATTCCATTCTGGATATTCTGGATAAACATTTTGTCTTTTCCTTACATTCTATTCCTTATTCGGAATAAATAAAGAAATACGCTCAGAATAGAAAGAGGTAGAGTTGAAACTTATTGTAGTAGATTTTGTAGGATTTTTTATTAATAGGAAATTTTAGTCCATGGGTTAACTCTTATTCCATTGTTTTGTAAGTCCATGGACTAAAGGTGGACTTAGCGTTTTTTATTAATAGGGCTGTAAGAGTTTATTTCCGATATTCTCTGCGCTTAACAAAGCGCATATAACTTCATCTAGCTCGTCTTTTTTTCAATACAAATTTATTTAAAATCCATCCAATACTCAAATTAGCACAGAGAAGAGCCCTTTATATCAAGGTTTTGCTTCAAAATCTATTACCACAATGGAATGAATGATGTTTCACAAACGATGAATAAATGAAGTCCATCTTCAATTACTGCACATTTAAAAGCTTTTGGGATGAAAATAGTTTGATGTAAAAAAAAGAAACTGGCGTTGGTGAAAACAATTAAGGTAGGTAATATGTTTTTTTTCTTTTTAATCACTATCCAAACAAAAAACTAAGAGATTGTAAAACTCAAAATGAAATCCTAAAGTTGAAAATGATTTATTCACATCGAGAACAAATGAAAAAAATAACTATCTCAAAGCTTTTTAAACAACGTTTTGTTCATGTAACCTCCCTGATGGGAAGGGTAAGAACTTTGTATTTTGTGTTACAAAAAAGTGTATGATGCGCTTTATTTATGAATGAAAACACGTGCGCTTGTGTGTTTAACATTCTATGTCAATTGATTCACAAATTATATTCTTATGATTGGGGGCATATAAATTCGTGGCTGATTTTATTAATTGTTTTTTTGGTTTTGTCGTTCTTGTGTTAAATCAAATGAAATAGATGTGTATAGTGAAGAAGTTATGTTTGCAGGCAACAAATAAGGTATAGTGTAATCATGTAAGCATACGGGAATCCATCACCTAAATTGAGCTACTTCAAAACCGCAGTGAGTGAGTGAGATGAGTCACTTTTGATAAAAAATCGATTCAGCTAGTAAAAGGGAGCGAGTGAGTGAGTGAAATAAAATGTCAGATTACTTGACTGAGATTTCAGCAGTGACTTCCCAGTAGGAAATTCACACCTCAATGAAAAATGCCTTGGTGAAATCCTATATGACAGCGGTCATATAGGAGAGATTATCATTGATTTCACTCATGAAAAGTAATGCAGCCGGTCACCAGTTTGCCATTTAAGTAGCATGATCGGCTTAGCTCAAGTAAGAAGGTAGAGAATAGACAACAAAACCAAAAACTTTAATATATGCACAATACTTTTTTATATATATGTATGATATGGCGAAGATATCCTCCATACCAAGATATTTGACCTGCTACAAAAAAATAAATGATGCGAAAAGGTAACCTTTTCTTTGGCTTTCCCCTCATTTGGTTCGCGCCACTAACTACTACTGTTTTTTGTCGGGCGTGATTTCTTTGTTCTAGAATGATTTCATTTATATTTTGTGATCATAGAGAACAGGCGTCAACAAATGTTCTAAGTGTTTTGTTGTGAAAAATTAAATATAGTAATATAATTGTAGGTATATGAATATAAGCAACTAACAAATGAATGAAGGCTTTATTTAAAATACCTTAGGTGTACACATTATACGTTTGGAAGCACGTACAGTACCCGACAGACCTGTAATCTTTTTCTGTAACTAATTTATTATATCTCTTAGAACTTATGAATTAGAAGATTTCAAGACAACAGCGATTTCGTATATTCTTTTTCTTTTACTTAATCATCACATCTCAAGCATCAGTTATTTCACCAAGAAAATGAACTCATGAATTTCATGATTCCATGTAACCGGTGATTTCATTACAAAATCTTCATCTAGAATGGGTGCACCTACTTACCTCCTAGGCCAAGCCCATGTTACATTCATTATAGGATTCCCCAAAAAATTCATTTGTGATACTTCTTTTCCTTGAGGAAAAAGCTACTTTTCAGTTGCGATTTTTTGAATATTTCCCACTGGGTTGGTGCATTTGTTGGTGTTTTAACGTTTTTGGTTAAGTATTTGTTTTTTTCTTAAAGAAATTGTTTGACACCTATTCACGTACACGAAAATAGCTGAATCTCGGTGCATGTGTGTGCGGTATGGTACCTACATGTGTTTGCATTATGTATTTTCTTTATATTATTTTTGATGGTGTTTCTGTTATATTTAGCTCGAAAAAAATTGGAGGATTTTCTTACTAATTTATATAATGCTTTTTCATTAGAACAAAAAGGTTGAATTGGCTTTTGTAGAGTTTTTGTGAGGCTTCAATAGAAACCCAGAGTTTTTTTCCTTTTAACTTTTATAGAAAGTATTTTGAATTTAAGACATTATCTCATTGCATCCCAGAACGCATCCTGGAGTTTCATGGCCCCAAAAACTATAAGCTTAAGCTCAAAAAAAAGTGATAGAAGATACCAGGCGGAACTGAAAGTGACTTGTTATTTAATTAGGAGTATGGACCAGTGGCCATCGGATACCAGATTTTCCCAAAGTGAGATCCTTTCGAACTGCAAGAACTACAAACACATAAACCCCAAAACTTATCTTATTTGCGGGACTACCAAATTAAAGTTAAAAAAATGCACGTACTTGCTCTTATACCGTGTGTTTTTTTAAGACGTGTGGTTTTCAATCTGGCAATACTATTATCGGAATTGGTCTTTTTGACAGCTGTCACTTTATTTAATGCCATTTCATAATGAGTAGAATTACTCCAGAACAACGCACGTTTGCAAATCGTGCAAATTTATAACCAACATAATGGTTCGGTTCGGGCGACGCATCCCGATTTTCACAAGAAAATTTTGTTCCGCGATGTAGCTCACTTTTGGTTAAATGGGTCCGTTTAGAATGATCATAATCCACAAGTTATTGTTGAGACGCCGCCGCCGTTACATCCACAAACAGTCACAGTTTGGTGTGCTTTATGGGAAGAGGGAATCATTGGTCCATTTTTCTTCAAAAATGAAGCCTGCCATAATGTTACGGTAAACGGAAAACGCTATAGATCCATGATTAATGACTTTTTCGTGCCTGATTTGGAGGATGTTGATGTGGACGACCTTTGATTCCAACAAGACGGAGCTACATGCCATACAGCCAACGAAACAATGAATTTATTGAAGGAAACTTTTGGTGAGCGCATTATCTCGCGTCGTGGGCCTGTGGCGGGGCTTCCAAGATCGTGCGATTTAACATCGCTGGACTATTTTTTGTGGGGTTATGTGAAGTCGCTTGTCTACGCAGATAAGCCCGCGATGATTGAGGTCTTGGAAGAGAATTTTCGGCGCGTTATTGCTGATATTCGGCCCCAATTGCTTCAAAGAGTGGTCGAAAATTGGGGCCCTCGGCCAGAATTTATTCGAGGGGGGTGGCCATGGCGGGATAGTTGTGTGCTCGACTGTCAACCTCGTGGTTGCAGGTTCGATTCCTGCCGTTGTCTATGTCTTCTTATATTCCATTAAAAACCAATTCTAAAATTGTCATAAAATAAGTTGCTGCTTTGCTCATTACATGCTGTTTAGGCATAACACTAACAACATGTGATTGAGTAAACTAACATACCCATAAAATATGACAACGAAATAAATAAAATAATGCGAATTATAAGGGACATAAATAAATAAATAAGACACGGTAATTCTCTCCGCATTATTTCAGCCGCCATCCCTGGAGATAAATCTGACACAACAAGCTCTAGAGTCAGAACATCGCGCCACACATCTTTCCTATCCTTCTTTCTCTTCTTCCACCGTCTGCCCGCGCTGTGTTAAGAAAAGCATATAAAGGGTACTCAAAATCCCTTGAGCGCGTGCAAAAGTTATTAACAAAAAAAAAAGCTGTAGCGGCCACTTGCCCGAAATCATTTTTAAAACATAATGGCAAACCCTTATCTTTATAATAAAGCTAAGTTCTTAGCCTATTCTTAAATTATATGCGTTTTAATTTTCGGGGCGGCAAATTTGGCCTAAAATGTTTACCTGAGATTCTAGGTACTATAAGGCAAGTTATGCATTCGTCGAAAAAAAATTGAGATAACAATCAAACATGACATTACTATGAGAGCGAAAACGAAAAAAGATGGTCTAAAAATTCTGTCCGTTTCTATGTATTTCTAGACACCTACCGCCCAAACGGGTGGGACAAATTGCGCCTTAAACTTGGTATATAAAGTTTTTTAGGTACTTATTTTTTTTTCAGCTCCAAAAATAATGGTAACTTTTGAAATTTCACACATATATAGCTGTAGGTAGCCCAATTTATACTACATACCAACATTTTAAATTGATTGTTGTATTTTTAAAATCATTTTTTTTTTTAATTTAAAAAAATTATATTTTGAAAACTGCTCATTAATTTTTTTCAAAACTTATAGTTATTTATGTATTTGCTGAAAACCTATGAATTTTCGTTTTTAATTTTTTTTTTGAAAAATGTTTTCAAAAAGTTTTTAAAAAAACTTCTTTCTCAAAAATCGCTCCACACATTTTTATAAATTTGTTTCTCATAAGCTCAAATTAGTTTAAGTGTAATTTTATAAAAAGTATATGACAACTTTCTCTAAACGTACATTATTTTGTCTATTTAAGTTGGGTTTATTATATTAGGCGTTTTTCTTTTTTAGTTCAGAGCAGAGTCTGAGTTGTCAAAAAATTTGTTTGTGTTTCTTTTTAACTCAGCGCATGCAGAGCTCAAATGTGTGCTTCTTTTTTCGTTTTAAACATGTGTAGATCGCACTCGACGTGCTGAGCATGTGAGTATAAATTGCTGAACGCACCAAATGACATGTGTGTCAAGATGGAAAATAGGAAGAAAAAAAAATTACATACATAAGTTAGCGAAAGAAGGTGATCGCTAGTTGATTTTCTATATCTGGTGTGTATGTGTACAAAAAAGGGTAGGTTTTGTGTTATATTGCTTTTTATGATTAAAATGAAAATGTGTTCTGATTTGTGTGGTTCAAATGTGTTTAAAAAACATATCAGTATTTGGAACAAGTTCAGTGCATAATCTATGTGTTCGAACTCTGTTCAGTGCTCTGCTCTGAACGAAAAAAGAAAAACGCCTATTGATGTAATTATTTTTAAGACCGTTCCCTACTTTATATTGAGTAAGATCGATTGATTTTCTTTAAGCTCAATAGTATATATCCAAAATTTATTAATCATAGAAACCTCAGTAAAACGTGGATTATAAAAATAATTTTGAAATTCACAGTAATACCCTGGTTTATAATCATGCTGTGTATTGAGAGGAAAAACTAATGTAAAGAAGGCGATATAACACAAATCATAAAGTTACAATTCAATTGAATAATTGTAATTGATAAAATTTTAAGATAAGGAATCAGATTTCTTGTCAATAAAAGCGGCAAAAATCGAATTGCCTACGGCGGCAAATTTGTTAGTCCGCCACTGTATCAATAATGTATAAAACCAGTAATATTTCTGTAAAAATGTTGGTATCACTTGTGTTCATTAATGTAGTTATACTGAAATACTACAGTAAGAGTATCGCAAGCTTCCCAGTAGGAAATTTCAACATCAATGATTTTTTTTGGTGAATTCATCAATGGATTCATCGATGAGTAGTATCTTATGATTTCATAAGAAAACTGTTGCGCATTTTTTCATCAGTTAACTAAATTCAAATGAATTGAGTGCTTACAATTCACTGCATTTTAAGTTACAAAATCATAAACGATGATTCCACTGATGAAGAGTAATGTATAGGCTCATGAATTCGCAAATGATGATTGGTTCTCTGCGGTGCGGTGGTTGTTTTGTTTTCTTCCCGAGAACAAAAACAAAAAAGCCTTAAAAAAGAGGTTTTATCTACCATGAGGAGAGTGACAAACATTGCCTTTTTTGTACTTGCCCCGAGAAATGCGCTCAGTAGTCAGTTTTCGTTGGTCATGGGTGGTTTTTTTTTAGAGAAAGTGAAAAAACATATAAGCCAGTTTTGTTCGCTCATTATAATCATTTAACACAGCAAAAGAAGTTTTTTTTCTTATCAAAATGTTTTTTTTTGTTCAGAAATTGTATTGAGCCAGCTGAAAGGTTTCAATTATTAACCTTAAGATATTTGGCGACTGGTGGGTATTTCTTCGACTTTATTCAAAACAAAATTTAAAAACGCTTATATTCTGGAGACTGAAAGTGCAAAACCTACGCAAAAGAATTAACAAAATGAAGACCTACATCAGATCAAATTTAAAAGAATCAATTATTGATTAGGTTTACTTTCGCATCAAGATTTTATCAAGACTACATTTTAATTATTATTAGCTAAACGTATTTTTTTTCTAAATTGAATATTTATATTATTGAATCGTTGAATTAGATTACTAAAATGATGTTTGGGGGTATAACATACATACACAATGTTTCTGTTTCGGTAAAAAAAACATATTTCCTCTTTCACAGAAAGCTGACACTTTCATGTTATTTAATGCATACAAAATGAGAAAAAAAGAAGTAGGTATCATACGGGCTTCACCTAGTGATTTCATTATTGAACATTCAGGGCATTTTTAATCATATAAAATTCATATGCGAATTAACAGAGTGAATTAATGGATTAGCATTCATGCCATTTTTCACCTACTGAATAAGCAACTCTAAATTATCTAGTGATTTCACAGCTTAACGTTCATGCCATTTTTCATCACATATAATTTGCTTATGAATAAACTAGTTACCCCTAATTCGTGACTTCACCTAGAAAATCACTTGGTGAACGCCTATGACAACCCCATGTCAAATTCATCGATGTTTTCATACCAAATTCATGGGGTGTATATAGCTTCCACTCATTGATAAAAAAGTTGATGATTCATGCATGAATTTTTCAAGCATGCGAGTATTGCTTATGTTACTTGTTTTTTTTTACATCTTTTACAATATTTTATTGTTAAGAACAACTTCTTATTAAATAATGGTAAACAAATATAATTAAAATATTTCAGGGCATACCCTTATCAAAAAAATTTGGCCAATTTGAAGATTTCGACGAAGTCATACGAAAATGATTCGTGTATGCATTGTTCTTAGAAAATCTGTATACTTCGGAATCTGCCTTAATGTTGGTTTGCAATTTATTTTATGAATCAAAAGAACTCTTCTTCTGCGATTAATAATTTGTTTTCTTTTTATCAGTGAAAAAAAGATGCAAATTTCGTAAATTGGATAAAAATAACACAAAATAAAATTAGAAAATATTTTTGTTCCTCTCAATTTCAAATGAAGCTCACGACGAATTTAGACCTATCCGAAAAAAAATCACAATGAATTTCAATGGGTATGTATAGTTACTGTATACTTTGATGAACGGAGCTTATGCCAAGTTTGTATACTGCAATATAAATATATGTTCATAAAAGTTTTAAATTAACGTTATGGTAGAGTTACCGAAAATATTTTACAATTATGAACTCAGCCTATATCTAGTCTTCTCTTCTACTATATAAAAATAAGTCGGGTTTTCCTTCCTGACGCTATAACTCCAGAACGCAAGAACCGACTTCCCCGGTTTTGCATTCGTTGGAAAGGTCTCGGGCTCCGTGAGGTTTAGAGCAAAGAAAATTCAGGAAAAATTTCAACAGTAAAGCGGAAAAATCATTTTTCAGATACAGTGCCATCTCTGATACATATCATGTACTACAAACCAATATTTTAAGTAGATCGCGCCGACCAATATTTTAAGTAGATGGCGCCGGTGCGTGATACATTGTTTGACAGCTACTCATTGTTCTCTGCTCAGTTAATTTCTGGTGACAAACCGGTATTGTGTTCACTGTGAAATTGTGAAAAAAAGTTGAAAAAAATAAGTTATTCGTTTCCTAACATTTCAATTGGAAACCATCAAATCAATCACGCGTATTGTGCAAATATTTATTCAATTTCAACAGTAGGCATTTGTCTTTAAGGTGGTAAGTTGAACTGTGTAAATTATGTGGATCGTGCATTTGAGGTTAAATTCACCACTCTGTCCATAGTCCAAAATGCCTAGAGGACGACGTGCGAACATCGGCGGCCGCACAAGACGTGAAAGCCAGCAAGAAGTGTATTCACAGAACTTAAGCGAACAAAGACAAAATATAATAAGAGAAAATGCCCGATTGAGACAACGCGTGAGCACACGAAGATCATTGGCATCATACAATCGCTTGGCATTCCAATATGATCCCACTGCGAACTACAGTGATGATGAAAATTTAGATATTGGACCAATGACGTTTATATGCCGATATTGCAATGCGTTAGAGTTCAAAAGAGAAACGGCTGGATTGTGCTGCGCAAGTGGAAAAGTCAAACTGGATCCATTACATAACTTGCAACTCAAAGTTGGTACAGTTATTATGATATTGCGTAATTTGAATCCACCGCGACTTTGCAACGGTACTCGACTTTCGGTAAAGAGACTTATGCCGAATTTGATTGAGGCAACAATTATTACCGGAAAGTACGCAGGTGAAAATGTATGTATTCCTCGAATACCAATGATTCCGACTGATCTTCCGTTTGACTTCAAACGATTGCAATTTCCAGTTCGCCTTGCGTTCGCAATGACAATTAACAAGTCGCAAGGCCAATCGCTTAGTGTTTGCGGAATAAATTTAGAAAATCATTGTTTTTCACATGGGCAGTTATACGTTGCGTGTTCACGAGTTGGAAAACCATCCGCTTTGTTTGTGTTAACGTCAGACCAAAAAACAAAAAATGTGGTTTACCAAAGAGCACTTCAATGAAACGGATAATTTGCGGACACGTATAACGCTTCGATTCAGTATTTACTTTGGATTCACTTTCATTTACTTATAGAAGTTCAACTAAATAACACTTCATTTTTGTAATCGAAATTAATTCATTACTGTTGTGAAATGAAATAAAATGTTTCCTTTTCAAATATAAAACAAAAAAAAATGTTTCTTCATCTTTTAATCACCAAACGAAATGTTACATAAAACGAAGCCATCTGGTGGCGAAACGGAGTTCGCCGGGTTTGCTAGTCTTCTTAAAAAGAATCAAGTTAAATTTAAAACTTAGAATTGCATTTATATTCATGTCCAAACTGTATATACACATATTTGACTTGGAATAATTAATTTATTCCCATTACATTCATGTGAGTGTGTAACGAAAATTGCCTCTGAAATGTTTAAGCCAAAAGACAAATTGGTGAAATTAATTTATTGTTCGTTTAACTTCTTATGAACGTATAGGTATAAAAAGGACATGTAACACAGCATTTATATGCAAAGTAGTGTCACGAAAATATTTATTTTCTCCTCCAGTGTTGTTTAAACATTCTCTCTGATCCTATTTTGGAAATCATTTCATTAATCATGTCAGAATACAGAAGTGTAGTTATAAACCTTCCTGACATGATTCCGAAGCAGGATGTTGTCTTCTTGCTCCAAAATATATAAATCAAGTCCTTTTTTTGTGTGTTTTTTTATATACAAACTTACACAGGTGTTTTGGTGTTTTACTTTTAAAGAAATCAAGGAAATCCCCAACAATTCAAAACCTCAGAACTCACGCAACCATTATATAAGTTAAATGACAATAGCATGCATGAGTAAAAAGCAGCAGCGTAGCTTTCGTGGAGCGGTGGGGATGATCCGTCCCGGGTGTCACCCATTGGGGGGTGACACCCGAAACCTATCAAAAAAAAAATTGAGGCAAATCGACATCGAAAAAAAATATTTTGTTATAATTGAAAAGATGGCCACTCAAACCTTATGATTCAAATTGTTACTTAGGTAGTTTATCTCATAGTATCACAAATACCTTATTACCATCTCTTTATCGATTTTAAGGCCGCGTACGATAGCATTTATAGAGACGAGCTATAAAATGCATCTCCAACTTTTTGCAGCAAATTGTTTACACTTTTTAATAAAATTCTAATGAATGCAGAAGTCCCCGACTCGTTTAAAACATCAGTAATTTTTCCCATACATAAAAAAGGTTCCTTGACTGCTACCGAGGAATTTCATTTATGAACGTCATAGCCAAAATATTTTGTGGTGTCCTCGTTGGCAGACTTGAAAGGTGGGTAGAAGTAAATAATGTACTATGAGACTTACAAGCTGGATTTAGGAAAAATTACTCTACAATTGATCACATTTTCACACTCACTTCTATAGTTAGAGCCTTTCAAGTCCGAAATAAAAAAATTTACGCATTATTTGTAGATTTTAAATCTGCGCTTGATCTGGTGAATCGGAGCGCTATATTATACAAGCTCTCACAACTGGGTGTATCTACAAGATTCCTTTAAGTGATTCGCAACATGTACACAGATACAAAGGCAACAGTTTGCGATGGATCAGTGTTTTCGGAATGGTTTCGAACAGATACTGGTGTTAAGCAAGGCTGTCTTCTGAGCGCCCTCCTATTTTCGATTTTTATTAACGACATAACAACCAATCTCCCCGGAGGAATTCGAATTGCAGGCGCCTTTATCAATGTACTGCTGTATGCTGATGAACTGATCATTCTATCAGAATCTCCCGAATATCTACAACTCATGATAAATCGACTTGTTGCTTACTGTAAAAAGTGGAGCCTTGTTATTAATATTGAAAAGTCAAAAATAATGGTTTTCTAACGATCTAACCGAGCTGAAGTGAGAAATAGCTGGTTTTCTAATGAAAGACGCTTAGAAATAGTAAGCGAATATAAATATCTGGGAGTTAAGGTCAATTCAACTATGGATTTCACAAAACATCTTACCGAAAAATCGAATGCTTCACAAAGTCTCATCAATTTATCTTGGAATAAAGTTTTCTCAATTAAACATATAAATCTATCCATGAAATACAAAATATTTGATTCTCTATTCAAATCCACAGTTTGTTATGCCGCACAAGTTTGGGGGATGCAAGAGTACGAAGAAATGGAAAAATTACAGAGAAATTTTCTGAAAAAACTGTTTTATCTTCCAATAAAACTCCTAATTATGGAATATATTTTATATTACCAAAGCTTTTTACTTAAACACTTAAACTTCAAGCCGATTTTATAGTTAAGGGTTTAAGATACGATGGCTCAAGATTGAGTAAAAAACTTCTTCTTTACGAAATACGAAACAAAGATTGGTGGATGGAAAAATGGCAAAATATGGGTATTACTCACGGAGAAGATATGGAAACAAGCAATCCTCAGTATTTAAAGGATAAACGTTACAACATCATCCAAAAGCAAGAAGACGGTTAGAAATTTCTTTATCGAACAAGCATGTCAATCGGAGAGCAGATTTCTGTATAGCCAACTAGAGTTTAATCTTAGGGATAAAAATTACTTTAGAGATTCACTCAGCTTTAAAGAAATCTCCTTTATATTCAAGGCCAGGTGTGAAGTTTTATACCTCAACGGATCTCCTTACAATGGAAGCTTTAACCAGTTCTGTAAGCTTTGTAACATGAAAGCCAAAGAAGACTGTTTCCATCTTCTGAGCATATGTCCAATCTTTAAACAATACAGGCTGTTGTACTTTGGAAAACGCGTTCTATCAATGGAAGAAACAAAATATATCTTAAATGGATCAGACTGGAAAGGACTTACCATGTTTTTGAAAGACGTCTACGAGTTTAGAATGTTTTTAAGTGAATATGCATAGATCTTTTAATTTAATCATACATAGATAATCAATTTGAAAAACAAAACCCTTTTTATATCTAATTAATACATAAATTTAAAGCCAGTCGAACTGAGGCTAAGCCAAAGCTTAAACAATTCATAACAAACCTTTGTAAATTTAAAATTAGAATTGTTAATAAATGAATTCAAAATCTAAAAAAAATCTAAAAATCTAATCTAGAGACGAGCTATACAGAGCCATGTCTGGTTTTGGAATCCCCACAAAACTCATCCGACTGTGTAGGATGACGATGAAGTACTCTCGCTGCTCCGTCAAGGTTGGTACTGACCTCACAGAAGCTTTTGATGTCAAGGAACGTGATGCGCTATCGTGCGATTTCTTCAACTTAATACTTGAAAAAATTGTAAGAAATTCCCAAGTTAACTCTACTGGCCCAATTTTTTTCAAGTCTGTGTAATTGTTAGCATACGTTGATGACATAGACATAATTGGCAGAACCCAGCGAGCTGTCAATGGCGCGTTTGCTAACATTGAAGCTAAAGCGGCTAAGATGGGACTAGCAGTCAATGAAGCCAAAACGAAGTACCTGCTGTCCTGCGGACCTGGACACAAAAAGAGACACCCAATACCGGCGGATTGGACAAGACGTCGCATAGATAGGTACAACTTTGAGGTAGTTAGGGACCTTGTCTACCTCGGATCCGCTATAACATCTAACAACAACATCGCGTTAGAAATAAAGCGAAAAATAACTCTTGCCAATCGCTGTTTCTATGGGCTAGGGAGGCAATTGAGTAGTAAATCCCTCTCTCGAAAAATAAAGGAGACTCTTTATAAGATTCTAATCATCCCAGTCCTGCTTTATGGCGCGGAGACATGGACTCTATTGAAAGCGGAGTAAGATATCCTTAGTCGTTTCGAGCGTAAGGTTCTTTGCAAGATTTTCGGCCCTATCTACGTTAACGGGATTTGGAGGAGAAGGTTCAACCATGAACTATACGAGCTGTACAGCGACATTGTCCTGGTACAAAAAATACGTATATCAAGTTTAAGATGGCTGGGTCATGTAGAGCGTATGGACAACAATGCTCCGGCTCGCAGGATCTTCGATTCCAACCCAGAGGGAAGACGCAGTCAAGGAAGACCTCGCCTAAGGTGGTGCACTCAAGTGGAAGATGACCTCAACCAACTTGGAGTGCGTAACTGGAGGCAGCTAGTCAAAGACCGAGCTAGTTGAGGAGGCATATTGGTTGAGGCCCAGGTTCGTCTCGAACTGTAGCGCCACCTAAGTAAGTGAGTATTAGAAATAAATGGTGACATTATATTAACCTTATTCTACCTACCTACCTAAGGCTCAACATTCGTGGAATCTTAGCGATTCGAACACGAGGCAGCACAAGAGATTTTTGAAGAAGTTATTAACGCGTTTGCAGTTGTTAAGGCCAAGAAGAGTAGTTTTTTAAAATGTATAAGATATATACAACATGTAGATATATATACGTTAATTTATTCTGCTAATACATTCTTATTTATAACTAGCTGACTCGGCGAACTTCGTTCCGCCTAAACTCATTTATGTCAAGAAAATAATAATTCCGGGCATGTACAATGCAACTTATTGATTGTCATAACAAAAGCGAGACATCGGAAATTGAAGACACCTTAACACGAATGGCAAATCGTTCGGAATAAGCAGAATCCGTGGAAGGAGAACATCTTCGCCTTTGAATTTTGCCCTCAAAATCGTGGCTTGAATTAGATTTTATTTGATGTTCTTCACAATCAAACGCGTTTCGTTACAAAGTTTTGGTGCATTGAGGTTGCGCAGCTAAATTATAACTGAGCCGACTTTCAATTTTAAATTGTGTGGCGGAAAGCCCGGAACAGCCAGAGAATTAAAAAATTCCGTGGGATAGTTTTCATCCATCACGGAGTCCACGGATTTGAATAAATTTAACTCACCGGCGATTTGATTTTGAATGGGAAACTTCAAATTATCGACACCCTTGTTTTTCGCAGCCAAAATCGTTCGTGCACTCAGCCAATCATGGTTAATATAATTTTGAGCAATATTCGGGAAAACATTCGCGATGAGCTCTTCCGGCGTTGTTGAAAAGTGTCAAAAATTCGGCGGAAATTCATTTCAAGAAATTTGTTTGGGTGCCGGCAATAATGAACCAAATCGATGATGAATTTTAAATCTGTATTAATGACGACAAAGTCGATTTAGATGAAAATGTTTTCATAATATTCATACAATATGGATTTAATTGAAATGAATTTACCTTGAATATCGGATTTTATTTGTGATTGTCCTGAATAACTTCTGCTCCAAGCGACGTCATGTGAAAGCAACCGTTATATTGTTAAGCTCTCATCAAAAATTGTCGTGTAATGGCTAAGGTAGATCTTGCAAAGCACAATCCAGGTGCTTCCGAAAGAAACTTCAGTGCACCGCAATATGGACATAGGACATTAATAGCGCCAATCGAGACACACGGAAGTGTGCCGTATTGAATTGTGCTTTCGTATTGTTTCGTTGCAATTCTGTATTTACGGTGTATCTTGCGTTTGTTGTTTTCTGTGTAGATTTTCATTTACTTGATGGCTCTCCTGATTTCTATTGCGCTGTTGCCTATCTCGGTCTACACTTTGGACGACGGCACATTTTTCTTGAGATAATGTTTCTCGAATTTGCGAAATGTTCTCTTGATTGCGTATATTTCGATCTGAGTGTTCGTCTTAATTTCGATTGCACGAACAGTCACCATATGTTGTGCATTACGACTGCGACGTGAAAGGTTTGACCTTCTTACTGTTGGCATGATAACTTAAACGAAAACCAAACAAAATTAATATTCATCGAAAATATGAATCGAGTTTCATAATTTACCTACTTATGAAATCACAAATTAGACTTGGAACTGCTGAAATCAATCACTAAATGGCCAAATTAAAATTTTCTGCAATAACATACCAAAAAACATTGAAATGAAAACATTTGAAATATCTTTGGTTTGGTCTAACTCACAAAAATCATTAAAATTTCCACTAATTCGCAAATTAACCAAATTCAATTGCACCGTAACGAAATCAAAAGCGGTTTTTTTATCGCACTTTTCACAATGTTTTCAATAGCGAAATTATATAAATAAAATTGATTGAAATCGCAATGAATCACACTTGATAAACAAAATACTTTGAGCACAATGAAAATTGATCAAATTTAATTTTATTTGACCGCACGCAATAGCAAATACAATTCAATTTGGATGACGAAACGAAAAGGACACCTCGTATTCCTTCCTTAGGGCAACCCAACTCCATCAATCCCAAAATTATTGAAAATCAAACGATGTTCCAGGATTACCAATTTTCCTGAAAATTTTCCGGAATTTTCATCCAGTGTTCTATATGCCCTTCCTAGGACCAATATCCTATGACCTTTCTTGAGCCAATACGAATTTATCAAGCCCTAAATAGTGAAAATCGAAGTAACCATTCTCGAGATATGCACTAAAAAAGAGGATAATCCCTTATTTTCAATTTTTCTGGAAATTTTTCGGGATTTTCATCCAGTGTTCTTTATGCCCTTCCCAGGGTCAATACTAATTTATCAAGTCCGAAATCGGGAACATCAAAGTAACCGTTCTCGAGTTATGCACTAAGAACAGTATGATCCCGGATTTCAATTTTTTCTGGAAATTTTCCGGGATTTTTCTCCAGTATCTAATCTTATGACGTTTCTTTGGCCAATACGAATTTATCAAGCCCAAAATCATGAAAATCGAACCATCCGTTCTCGAGTGATGCGCGCACACACAGACGACATTTCTCTTTTATATATAAAAGAAGATTAACTGAATTCTTATTTTTATTTCAACTTGTGCACCCAGCCAACTTCGGTTCGCCCCATATAAACTCCATCCAACTGAATCCGCTTGAATTGGACTGGAAGAAGATCTTCTACAACTGGATCCTTTCTTTCTATACCTTCATCTATCTCCTCGACATCTACCTTAATCTCTTCGCTACCAACAAAGTTATTCACGATCTCTTCACCATTGATGCATAATAGTACTCCTGATTTAAATTCAAGCAAGGATACTGTTACAGAAGTACAACTGAAAGCGGCTGAGCGATTCAAATGCATTTTCTCGTCTAATTTTGATCCCAACACAAGGTGTAAAGTTATATCTTTTTATATTTATTCACGTCAAATTCAAACTTGAACAATTGCCGGCAAAAAGTATGGACTACGCATTTTTTAAACTCTATGTCACCCAGGAAATAATCAAACCTGCTTGATAAAAAAGATTGGCCTGACGGCATAATCCTTCACGAATTTGTGAACAAAAGAAATACTCTTCGTAATCCTTTTCGGAAAAGATTGACAAGACAAACAATTCGTTGCAATTAATTGAATTATTTTATCAAAAGGGGTCTTCGGACAAAAACCAACAAGGTCTTCTACTCATCATGTATTTGACAGCACATTTAAAGTTTTTAGACGTGATAGATACTCTAATCCCAATATTGAAACTGTGGGTGGTGGAATTTTGATTGCTGTAAAGTCTTGCTTCATACCTACGCTAGTGAATGTTCCTGTAGCGCTTGACAATGAATTTATCTGCATTAAAGTGATTTTAAAAGATAGAAATGTATATATCGTCACGCTATATATTGTTCCTGGAAGCCCGTACGATGTCTATGCTAAGGCTTTCGTCGAATACTTAAGCTTCGTGAACGAAGTATGTATTAGGACGAACTTATTTCTTTAGGCGACTTCTATCTTACTAACGTTGCGTGGTATCGCTGCCTTGATATAGTAATCTAATGTTGCCAACTGGAAATCTTAAATTTGATGATTCAAAACTACTTGATGATTTATCTTCTCTTGGAATTTATTAATTTAATGACGTTTTAAATACCGATGGCAAGTTGCTTGATCTAGTATTTACTTCCATTGATGACGGTATTACTGTTGAAAAATCAATTGAGCCTCTAGTAAATGAAGACCACCATCATCCAGCGCAGACTTTTACTCTTCCTCTAAACTCATATAATTTTGAAAATGAAATTTGTAATAATTCATATACTTTTAATTTTAAAAAGACCGACTTTATTAAACTAAATACCAGTTATCACAAGTAGACTGGTCTTGTCTGAATAATTGTTTAAATGTTAACTCTATGGTCTTTGCGTTTAAAAATATTTTGTTTGATTGTTTTCTTAATTCTGTACCTCTTGCTATTGTAAAATCAAGATCTTCAGTTCCAAAATTGGTGTGATAGTGAAGTAAAAAGCCTTAAGAATCGAAGAAACAAATTATGGGTCAAATACAAAATTTCTCAATGTGAAACAAATTTCAATAATTACTGTGAAGCAAGAGATTAACTTAACAGAATCTCAAGTTGGAAGTATTTGAATTATATTCAGAAGGTGCAAAGTAATCTCAAAATGAATCCAAAGCAGTTTTGGAACTTTATAAATATATAGGTAGTAAAAGAAAATATTGTCCTCACCCGTGTATTCTAGTTAAATGACATTTCAAGCCATCACCCTCGGGTCATAACACGACTTTTTTCGGACTTCTTTCAAAGTGCTTTCAACTGTGATACACACAATTGTGATATTTTAAACTGTGATATTTCGAAATGTGATACATTTGACGAAAAGGCTAAAAGTATTGATCTTTTAAAACCATTTACTTACTTGACTGATATAAACTTTAATATTAAAACTGACGAAATTGTTAATTTTATATCTAATCTTGACGATAGTTGTGTACCAGGCCCTGATGGTATACCATCTTGAAAAACTTTGTCAGTCACTTGTCCCTGCCTTTCTTAGTTTTATTGAACTATTCACTGTACTCTTGTATATTTTCATCAGTTTAGAGAAATTCTTTTATAATCCCTCTTCACAAGATAGGTAAAAAAGACGAATTTAAAAATAATAGACCTATAGCCAAATTATCGGTCATTCCAAAGCTATTCGAAGCTATTATTTGTCAGAGTTGTAAAAGAATGCAATCATTTTGGAATGCATTCATTGAAATCCCAGCAAAACTAATTCATATTGACTTCAATCATATGAATTCACTTAAAGACTTCAACTTCAAAATATGATGTCACCATTCATTTTGAATTCATTGATTGGGAATTCATTTTAGTTAATTCAATGAGTGCATTCAAATGAATGCAAACTTTTGCTGAGTGATATCATTGAAGTCATTTTGAAGTCATTGAAGTCATTTTGAACTCATTGCAGTCCTTGCTAACTATTTTAAGTTCAACTGTGAATAATATTATAATAATATTTACTATACGTTAATTAAAATAAAATGCACGACTGGATCGGCCGAACTTGCTCTTATGTTCGATCACATCGTATGCAAAAGGCTTCTATTAAGGATCTAACTATAGTTCGGAAGTTGTTTTTACTTCCTTTTTTTAATTTTTTTTTTTGAAAAAAAACTTGGTATGGCAATTTTAAATATTTAAAAATATAAACTTAAAAACAAGACTCAACAAAAAATCATCCACCCGTTTTCGAAACATTGGATTTTCCAAAAAAAAAATATTTTTCTGCAGTATATATTTTGGTATGTAGTATTATTTATAATTATCTGAAGGACGTCCTATAAAACTATTTGATCAAAATCTGTCGAGCCGTTTACGAACAAAATAGATTTCATAGATATTATGTATGTAGGTACATATATGTATGTATATGTGATAGAACATAAGAGCAAGTTCGGGCGATCCAGTCGTGCATTTTATTTTAATAACAAATAGTAAGCTTATTTAAAATATCTATTATTATTCACAGTTGAACTTCAAATAGTTAAAAAGGACTGCAATATGACTTCAAAATGAATTCAATTGATTTTGACTTCAAAATGACTTGACCTTAAAAAGACTTCAATGACGTCACTAAAATCACAGAAGATTGCATTCATTTGAATGCACTCATTGAATTAACTAAAATGAATTCCCAATCAATGAATTCAAAATGAATGGTGATTTTGTATTTTGAAGTTAAATTCTTTAAGTTAATTCATGAGTAACACATTTTTGGAGATAAATCAAATGAGTTAAATTCTAAAATGATTGCATTCTTTTACAACTCTGTTATTTGTGAGTCACTGTGTTTTTATTTTAAATCAATTATTGTTTCAAATCAAAATGGATTTACAAGAGCCCGATCTCCAATAACTTATTTAATGGAATTGGTGGAAAATTGTATTGACTCATTTCAAAACCAAAAAACAAATAGATTGTGTCTTCAGCGACTTTAGTAATGAGCTTGATAGACTCTCACATAGAGTTTTTTTTATTTAAATTAATGAAGCTAGGATTTAGCGAACATTTTATTATGTGGCTCCAATCGTATTTATTGGATAGATCTTACTCTGTACTTTTCAAGGGTTCGAATCAAATAAGTTTACAGTAAATTCTGGAATACCACAGAGTAGCCATTTAGGCCCTGTTCTTTTCATCATATTTATAAATGACTTACCATCTGTGTTGAAGTTTTCAAACTGCCTTATTTATGCAGACGATGTTTCAATTTTCAAAACTATTTCAAATACTCGCGATTGTAAAGAGTTGCAGTGTGATCTTAATTCGTTTTTTGACTTGTGTGACCGTAACTGTTTATACCTTAACATTGATAATTGTAAAACTATTAGCTTTACAAGAAAGTTATCTATTACTTCTTTTAATTATTCTTTAAAAGTCTGTCCTTGGTATCTTAGTTAAGTTTAAATAAATATAAGAACATTTGAAATAATCGGATTTCCTTAGATAATGACTTCCTCTACTTTAAATTTGCCCTAGATGATCATGGATGCAATCACCGGTCGCCGCAATATGATTATGATCGATCCCACATTTAGCTGAAAGATATACTTCGCAGTTCCTGGCACATCAAGCGAGTTCAAAAATTTCGGCGGATAGTTTGTTATTTCATCCTCGTTGGTCATGTTGTCAACGGATTTGTACGAACGCAGTTCTCCAGCGATTTGACTTTGAATAAGGAAAACAAAGAGATCTTCCTGGAGGTCCTTCTGTGGCAAAATAGAAGAAACCTCAGAAGCATCCAGGTTAAGACAAATTCTATCTACAAATCCATCCATGCCCAGCAGCTTAAAGTATCCTGATGGCTCATGGCTCATGGACCAACTCTTGGGAAGAAACGCTCAACTTGTTACTGGATATTCATTTTCCAGGTAGCTCTCAAGATGTTAGCTTTACAGACCACACGGCGTCTAATAACAAATCTAACTATCCACAAGGTCTAATCACTAGGGAAAAACTGAAATGGGCAATTAATAGCTTTAAACCTTGCAAGGCCGCAGCACCGGACGGTATTATTCCAGCTGAGCTACAGAGGAACTCAGATATAGTTCTACCAATTCTAAAGAATCTGTTCCAGAGCTGCTTAGATCTGGTCCACATACCGCTGCTTTGGAGAGAAGTTAAAGTTGTGTTCATATCCAAGGCCGGTAAATGCACCCAAGTTATTCCAAAATACCTCAGACCTATTAGTCTATCATCGTTTCTTCTAAAAACTCTTGAAAGATTGATTGATATCCACTTACGTAATAGCATCGATACGAGATTTTTGTGTACGGCACAACATGCATACTGCAAAGGAAGATCTATAATCTAGTAGGAACTATCGAATACTCCCTCCACCATCAGGAGTATACTATGGTTGCTTTCCTGGACATAGAAACCGCTTTTAACAATGTCGACGCATCTGCGATCGCATCTGCAATGTCAAGTCTAAAAGTAGATGGATCGCTTGGTTAACTGATTAATCAAATGCTAGAAGGGTTATCAATTCAAAACTTGTCGATTTCTCTGCAAGGAGATTTGTTAGCAGAGGTACGCCCCGCAAGGCGGTGTTCTATCTCCCATTCTCTGGAATCTGGTAACAAATGAGCAGCTGATGGATACTTGGGTCTTATTTTAGATAAAAAATTAAGTTGGAAACCTAAAAAGCTGCAAATCGTGACAAGCTGAGCAAAGTCCAACGTTCAGACTTAATGCGAGCATTAAGAACAACACCCACTACTGCGCTAGACGTTCTACTCCATCTAATGCTTTAATAAATAAATGTAAAATGCATGCATAAATGCAAAGACGTTATTTATACTACTAAAGCATTGACGACTATGTGAGTGACAGTTTTGGTCATAACTCCAGTTCTAGACATGGGACAGCTAACAAATTTCTTATATACGCATCGAATCTTTGATTTTGATCGAAGACATGCGTCTGCTTATGAGTGGCAATTTGTTGTGCAAATTGGGAATGCCACCATCAAATCGGACAATGCATGACGCATTTAATAGAGCGAGAAAATGATTTCGATCGACTCGCATTGAGTCATGCAGTTCGAACAAATGTGCCAATGTTGAATAAAGAACAAAAGAAATTGTACGATGAATTAATGCAAGCAGTCGATAACGGAAATGGTGGAATTTTCTTCCTCGATGCACCCGGTGGAACTGGGAAACCATTCCTGATTTCACTTATTTTGTCTACTATTCGTTGGAGATCTAAGATTGCTTTAGCACTCACCTCTTCTGGGATGGCGACTACATTGTTGGAAGGCGGTCGAGCAGCTCATTCTGCACTGAAATTGCCATTCAACCTGCAAGTGAATGCAGAACCTACATGCACCATCTGAAAGAACTCTGCAATGCCGAAAGTTTTGCAGCAATGTAAGATTACGAGTATCATCTGGGACGAGTGCACAATGGCTCACAAACGTGCATTAGAAGCTTTTAATCGTACGTTAAAAGATTTCCGAAATGATTAACGACGTTTCAGTGGTGCAATGATTTTACTGTCAGTTGGTTTTCGGCAAACTCTGCTTGTCATTCCAAAATCAACTCCGGCAGATGAATACCTGAAGAAATTGCAATTGAAAACAAATATGGGAGTCCCTTTACGAAATGACCAGTTCTCTGCAGAGTTCTTCAGGCAATTATTGGCGATCGGCAATTGCGTCATACCAGTGAACTTAATCACCGGCATGATTGAATTTCCGCCGAATTTTTGCCAATTTACAACATTGCCAGAAGAGCTCACCACGAATGTTTTCCCGAATATTACTCAAAATTATGATAACCATGATTGGCTGAGTTCACAAGCGATTTTGACTGCGAAAAAGAAGGATGTCGATCATTTGAATGTTGTTATTCAAAATCAAATCGCCGGTGAGTTGCATTTATTCAAATCCGTAGACTCCGTGATGGATAAAACCGAAGCCACCAACTATCGCACGGAATTTTTGAATTCTTTGGATGTTCCGGGCTTTTCGCCACATAATTTAAAATTGAAAGTCGGCTCAGTTATAATTTTGTTACGCAACCTCAATCCACCAAAACTATGCAACGGAACGCGTTTAATTGTGAAGAACATCAAATCAAATATAATTCAAGCCACGTTTTTGCAGGGAAAATTCAAACGCGAAGATGTTTTCATTGCCCTATCCACAAAAAAGGAGATGCTCTGAACTGCGCCAACTACAGAGGTATAAGTCTCCTCAACATCGCATACAAAATTATGTCGGCTATTTTGTGTATCCGCCTAGAACCTTTTACGAACGACCTGATCGGATTTTATCAGTGTGGCTTTAGGCGAGGAAAATGATAGAGACGAGTTATACAGAGCCTTGTCACATCTCGGCATCCTTGCGAAACTTGTCCGCTTGTGCAGAATGACAATGAAGGAATATCGCTGCTCCGTCAGAGTCGGTAAGAACTTCACCGACGACTTTGATGTCGAGAAAGGTTTGAGACAGGGTGATGCGCTATCATGCAATCTCTTTAACATCGCGCTGGAAGCAATTGTGCGCAACTCAAATGTCAATACAAGAGGCACGATTTTTCAAAAGTCCGTTCAACTCCTTGCTTATGCTGATGACATTGACATCATAGGCAGAACAAAGCGAGCTGTCAGTGGAGCATTTGCAAGTATTGAAGCGGAAGCGGCGGAGATGGGTTTGACTGTTAACGAGACGAAAACTAAGTATATGCTGTCATCGAGAAGAGAAATCCAACACCATCGACTGGGACAAAACGTCACGATTGGCGGTTATAACTTCGAAGTAGTCAGAGACTTTGTTTACCTGGGATCCACTATTACATCGCACAACAATATCAGTGCGGAGATCAAACGAAGAATCACACTTGCAAATCGCTGTTTCTTCGGGCTTAGAAAGCATCTGAGTAGTAAAGCCCTCTCTCAAAGAGCCAAAGAGACCCTATATAAAACTTTAATCATCCCAGTCCTGCTGTATGGGGCAGAAGCATGTACACTGACAAAATCGGATGAAAACGAGCCGGGTTGGTTTGAGAGAAAGATTCTTTGAGTTATGTTTGGCCCAGTGTGCATCGGTGGTGAGTGGAGAAGAAGATTTAACGACGAACTTTACGGGCTCTACAGCGATTTCAACCTGGTCAAAAAGCTAAAAATACAGCGACTGAGATGGCTAGGTCACGTGCAGCGCATGCACATCGACGCACCAGCCCGACGAGTCTTCGTATCCAACCCCGGTGGACAAGGCGACAGAGGAAGGCCTTATCTTAGGTGGCGCGATCAAGTGGTGAACGACCTCAACCAACTTGGTGTACGTAACTGGTGGCAGCCAGCTAGGGACCGGGCTAGCTGGTGAGGTTTGCTGGTTGAGGCCATGATCCATCCTGGATTGTAAGCGCCATCTAAAGTAAAGTAAAGTAAGATGTTTTCATTCAATTTCTGGTGCGTATCGATTTTGCTATGCCAATCAGTAAGTCGCAGGAACAATCGCTCGTTGTTTGTGGCATCAATCTCGAATTTCCATGTTTCTCACATGGTCAATTATATGTGGCGTGCTCACGTATCGGCAAACCTATCGCTTTGTACGTGAAGGCACTTAAGTAAAAAAGCGTAAGGCTGTCGACACGCCAATCATTTTGATTTGATTGAAAAACATAGACCATGTTAATTTAGTGATTTTTATTGTATTTAATAATTAGAACAAATAATTTTAATTGACTGCATTACATGAACCATCATTGTGCGTGCATGCTCAGAATTATTATTTTCTTGACATAAATGAATTTAGGCGGAACGAAGTCCGCCGGGTCAGCTAATTTATGTAATAAGTGAATCTTATTAATTTTATTGTTTTTTGTTATGATGGTAAGGGGTGACACCATTATTGCCGCCCCGGGTATCTCCCATGCTAGTTACGTCACTGGTAAGTAGTTACTTAATTCATAAAATTGGGATTTGTTTGTTTTTTGTTCCTGTTGATGAATTATTTTCTAGGCGTATGCCTTTTAATTTTACAAAAAATTAATTCTTCCTTTTCCGGTTAAAGGAGGCGTCTTTGTTACATATAAATCCTAAGATTTCGGCAAAATAAAGTTGATTTCTGTCATTACGTTTTTGGTACTTCCACCAAATAAACTACTTTTTTCCGCATTTTCATGTGTCAATAAAAACTCCTAACAATAACACATTGCCGGAAACAAAAGCTAGAAGTTAGCACCTTTGGCTCCATCCACTTAAGCATTTAGGAATGTATGTGGTAAGCAGTATTACATATAAGGAAACTGTATTACACATAATCGACTTAGCAAATAAACCGCACTATAAAAGTCAATTCTATTTGTAATATCCGGGCTGAAAAGTCAGCTAGCTTATAGGCCTTTGAAGGTAGAGAGAGAGCTACATCCCCATTCTTGTTTTATGCCACGATAAGCACCAGTGCTTTTCTATAGTCAGTTAGTCAGCTGTTAGGGAAGAAGCACTATAAATGAATACCAAAATTTATATATATGTACATATGTATGTGTGTATGAGTAAGTACAATACATACTTGACTCGAATGTGTAAAATATTGGATTCCATTGTGTTTCAGGGGGATAATGCTTTGCAGAAGCAGCTAATTGCACTTAATTCGTATTCAAGTGGCAGCTCCAGATGTTCACTTTCTTTTCTCAAATCGAGATTCACATACTCACATACCATAGGTTTTGGATTTGCTTCTCTTAGTTGTTAAACGATGCCCTTAAATGATATGCCAGTACACCCCTATATTATAGTTAAGCATTCCTGGCTTATTCCGGTAGGTACTGCTGGGGATTGTTCGTGCAGCCATTTGCATGCAACCGCAGTTTTAAATGGTTTAGTGACTAATTATTTGTTATGTGGGCCTTTGGTTTTTTTTTGTTTGCTTTTTTTACTCTTTTTTTGTCGCGGCAATTATAACTTGAACAAATCTGTTAAGGAACCACGCATTGCGATACATCAAGTGAATTAGAGCTGCCCTAAATGTGTTTTAAGGAGTTAATTAAGGTAAATTAGATTTAGGAAGACTGCTTTTTTGCTTAGGCGTGGATAACTAAGCCATTTTTCCTTTTCGGAAAAACAAGACACTAGTCAAAGAAGTTGTTTATTTGCAAGCCCTTATCTAACTTTTTGGCAATTTTAAACACCTTAAACAACTCTTCTAACTTATGCACGTTTTTAATGTGATCTCGGATGAACGCAACTATTTTTCACAGATACATATGGGAATCAAATTAAACATAAACACACCAATTTCAATTTGGTTTTAGTCGCTCAAAATTTGCACAATGTGAACATTTGACGCGGCACGACACGCTCTAAAAAAATGTGTGCCCTGTGTTTTTCTTTTTTTCGTTCAGAGCAGAGCACTGAACAGAGTTCGAACACATAGATTATGCTCTGAACTTGTTCGAAACGGAGCGAGCTCTGAACACTGATATGTTTTTTTTAACACAGTTGAACCACACAAATCAGAATACATTTTCATTTAACCGTAAAAAGCAATATAACACAAAACTACACTTTTTTATACACATACACACCGATACAGAAAATCAACAAACGATCAACTTCTTTCGCAACTTAAGGAGGCTTTACATGCATCTTCGTCTTTATCTGCATCGACATCTGCAAAAAAAGAGGAAACAAAATAAAATAATCATACTTGTGCGATAGAGAGCGAAGACCAAAATGGATATCATCTTCATGTATGAAGATTATAGGAAGTATGAATGTGAAGAATGCAGATTATAGTGAAGATGAACATGTTCATCTGCATTATAGCATTTTCATCTGCACCATAATTTGTTCCGTTCAGATAACGAGTTTTCAAGTTTTTTTTTTACCATTTCACCTCAGTTTGCTTAAAAACAACTAAAATAGAGAAAATGTTCTTCTCTAAACTGCATTACTGAACGCTTAGAACATGTGATATTGAGATGTGTCAAGAAAGTTATAGCAGCGTTCGAGTAAGTTATTAGTGTGTACCCTGTCTTACTTTTATGTTTGTTTTATATTATGGTCCTGCTCTACTTTTCTTCCAATCTGCAGATGCAGATCCATGTAAAGCCTCCTTTAATTGTATCTGATTATTTTTTTTCTTCACACTTTCCTTTTTGAAGCCTAGTACGCTGCTAATGCGAAATGAAAATTTTCGGTGGTCTCCACTAGGAGAGCGAAATGTTAACGAAAATCACAGCGGAAAAATATTTGCGGAGAGTTCTGTAAGCTGTCAAAAACAATTGACAAGTTGTAAAAAAAAGGAGTTTTGTCGCCAAATTACTTTTAGATTGATTTTTTTTTCACCAAATTACTTTTACATGTAATTTTTTAAAAATAATTTTTGGATTTAAAAATTGTTCTGGGTACACATAGAGGATTTAAAATAAAACTCAGAACCGTTCAAACGATCCAAATTAAGCAATTACTTATGGATTTATAAACTGGCTTATCTGCCGATTTGATGAAATTTCTATCAATTTTAAGGAAATCAATGAAATTGGGAGGTAAACCACTCTATAATTCGCAAACTATATGCTTCATTGGGATGGTGTAAACGGATCTGAGTTCTAATTTATGGTTTCTTACTAATTCCGAATACCATTTTCAAGTCCAAGAATTATTTTTAAAAAATTACATCTAAAAGTAATTTGGTGACAAAACTACTTTTGGTTTTGTTGATGCTACCTTTGAAAGTATGAAGTGTTGATTCTAAAAAGATATCGCTCGCCCTTATTATACAACCCGTTCCAAAGATATACTCCAATATAAATAAAGATATAACACTTTGAAATATATAATCTGAAAATACTTTGCAGTGTATTTTTGGAACGAGTTTTCCAATAAAGGCGAGCGATATGTTTTGAGAATCAGCCACACTTCATACTTTCAAAGAAAGCATCAACATTTTTTGCAAAGAAATTGTGTTAAAAAAATAACTCCAAGAATATGCATACATCGCTCTAAATACGCGTATTTCAAGAGTGATTTTTTGCAAAATAAGCCTTCTACCTAAAAACTTTTGATGCTGATTTTGAGAGTATCAAAAGATTACTAAAAGGTATCAACCACGTGTTTAGCCATTCGAAAGATTCGAAAGATACACTTTAAAGTATTTTCAGATTATATACTTCAAAGTGAACAGTGAATAGCTTTTGGAGTATACCTTTGGAACGGGTTGTCCAATAAATGCGAGCGATATCATTTTAGAATCAACACTTCATACTTTCAAAGGCTTCCCAGATAGAGAGCTATTTTGAGGTGGGTTCGTTCAGGATGGCCTTTTTGAAACCAAACATTATTGTGGTAACGATGATTTTCTTAATTGTTGTTGGTGCAGCGGTAGCCCGCGTAACTTTAGCTTCTGACCTGGATACATCTGGTCCGCCAGGTCAGAAATTCATATTCGTACTGACAGAAACGGGCGGTCGATTTGGTTTTTTCTTTGTGGCCATTGATTTAATTTATAGGGGTATTCACGATCTGGTGAACTAAGTCTTGTAAAATTGTAAAATTTTATTTTTTTACAACACACTGTGAACACACCTTTACTAATCTGTAGCAACACTGAAACAAATGTCAAAATCTGTTTCACATTTGTTCTGAAGAAGGCTTAGATCGTGTTGAAAAAATCTGACACTCTTGAATTTTTCTGTTACAATAGGGTTCGTGTATTGTAAAAGTGTAAAAGTTTAAGACTTTGACATTCAGTATATTTTGTTGTTGTAGCGCAAAAAATGCTACACTTTTACAATGATACAAGTCCAGATACATCGGATCGTGAATACCCCTTATGTGTTGAAAGCACAAAAAAGTCATAATAAGATTGGAAAACTTCGTACGTTTCACCCCGCAAAACCCATTTATTTACAATGTTGATTTGTAGTTTTGAAACTCTATCCGTGAATAGATGGGAAATCATAAAACAAAACAAAAACAAACAAATTACTAGGGCTGTGTTGTCTATGTGTCTATAGGAAGATGAACAGAAAAGATTCTTGTGTGCGTCTTTATCAATGTATCTATTGGAAGATGAACGGAAAACTTACTTCTGTGCGTGTTTCAGCTTGTTAGCAAATGTCAAATGAAAGCAGAGGTTTCGGGTCCTTATGTTATTAGTTTATGGTTGAATGTACGTATGTGGTTAGAAATGGTGAGTGTTTTGATATTTATATGGTGTCAAAGGTCGCATAGAATTTTAAAGCCGGAGTAACAAATGGATTTTAAGAATCGTGACATGGACAGTTCATTGCAGAACAAGCTACTGAATCTTGTTTATAATATTTTTAGTTAGTAGTCATTTAAAATAAATTACTTTTAAAAGAACATAGGTTATTTTTAATCTAAGCACTAGCACTATGTATAAGAAAAGTTGATAGTTGGTTATAATAAGCACTCAAATAAAGGTCCGCTATATCTTGTTCGCCGATAAGATATGTTCCAACTTCCCATTTTCATTTTGGAGATTTAGTTTAGTCGATTTTGAAATTGGTTTCAGTACAAAAATTATAATTGAATTTATTTTGAATAATTTAGTACAGAAAACGCTGAGAAAAATCAGACACTAGAGAAAACCCAAAACCAAAGAAAAATTAAATATACAAAACAAGTAAGCTGGACTTTTTTTTTTTAAAAAATTTAATGTCAAAATTTAGCAAGCAATTAATGTGGAGGTCAATTAAATCGAGAACGAAAAGAGTGGAGAATTGTTCTAAGCAATCTAGTACAGCTATCCACTAAAATTACGCATTTCGTCGTTCAGCAGCGTACTGGAAAACGAAAAGTAGAGCAACATTTTTCGTCCTTGATTTCGTCGTGTAATTTTTGTATGGGATTTTTCGTTTCACATCAGCAGCGTACTAGGCTTAACACACATGACATTTTGTGCGTTAGGCAATTTACACAAATGCAGAGTCGATTAAGTCTCAGCACATCGAGTGCGATCTCCACATGTTCAGAACGAATAAAAAGAAACACACATTTGGAGCTCTGAATGCTCTGAGTTAAAAAGAAACACAAACACATTTTTTGACAACTCAGACTCTGCTCTGAACTAAAAACAAAAACGCTTATTATTGTTCTTTCTTTCTATGGCATTCTCAGTTGTATTAATATGTGTACACAAAATTACCTCTCACTGTTCCTAAGCTGAACATTTTTCGGGCCCGTTAATATACTAAAAGAGGTAGTGATGTGTAAAAGTTATCAAAGTTAGAAAACTCGGGAATTGTTTCTGATAACCGAACAACAATATATTGGACGTGGCTCCTAGATCTGGCTTACCAGGTAAGATGATATTATCACATACACCATTGTATATTCCCCTCAAAACGTTGTGTAAATCCGTTCGAATAGCAAAGAACAACATATTTGGCACCCCACTTGTGCGGCTTGTTTTGCATATATTGACGAAAATGGTGTTTCGCACTTTTCCCCAGTAGCTCTCCATATTGGAAAACCGGTATATCGACATGTACATCATTATGCGAATATAAATTTTTATTTTTGTGGCAGAAGTTTTGAAGTCGGAGTTTATGTTTTCCGTCAATGCACAACGATTTATCTCTTCAAGTATGAGATCAATTATTTCGCCCGTAAAAAAACCAATTGAATAATTCCATTAGCATTACTCAATTAGAAGTGATGCAACGCCACGAAATACAACTTCATTGACGTGAAGAGGCACTGAGCGTTTATGCCAGACCAATTTGGCAAGCATTTTCAGATGAGTTATCGTACTAAGCGTACCAGTGAATTATCTAGAAGAGGGCTGAATCGTTGGCTCAGTAGCCTTAATTGACCGTAGGGGTGATCTCGGCATTTTCAGTGATTTTACGCCAGACTTTGAAGTAGACTTTGAATTTAACAATAAAAGTTGAAGAAGCTGCTGGATTTTCCAATTCGCTTGGATTTAGATGCATATCTTTCACAAAAGCGTCTGTTTTTTTAGCTTCGTTCATCTGCTGAATGCATTCATCTATGGCCTGTTGTTAATTTTGATATGTCACTAAAAATTATCTGGCTCAATGCTATTAAGAACGAAGTCAGGATCATAAATCGTTTTATCGCTACTATATGCATCATTATCATTTTCCACAGAATCTATGAACTCAGCCAATTGACCATCAGACAATTCTTCCAAGTTAATTTTTTTTGAGGTTTCATGCCTTCGGAGATCCATCTAATATGTACATTACAATTTAATTTTATCATAAAATATACCCATATTAATTCAACAATCATGTTTTTTTGACACAAAACACAGATAACAAGAATAAAATAAAAGACGAGAACTTTTTATATGTATACCTACAAGACCGTCTAGAGACGGTCTTGATTTTTTTGCTTCTACAAGACGTATAACACTGTTTTTTTTGTACTTCAAATTAATTATAATACTATGTTCCCACCGAAGTGAAATCTCGAATTTCGTAGATTTTAGTCCAAATCTTCGCATTTCATCATACAGTTTCGGGTTTTCGAAATCCGAGATTTCGTTGAAATCACAATGAAATCCCAGTATCAATGCGTGCCATTAATAGTGAACGTGTCCATTTTAAACTTAACCATACTTAAACTTGCAATATTTCAGGCAATGACAATGGCAAATAAATATATTTGGTTGGCATTTCATTGCTGGCAATTTGAATTTCATTAAACCATATTGGCGCAAAATTTTAGTCGATTTAGCAATAAGTTAAATCCTTTTTAGTACGATACTAGGCTAAACAGAGGATTTTGCTAATTTTAAACCAGTTTAGTATCGTACTATCTTCTTAACATTTTATTAAAGTTAAAATCAGAAAATGGCTACTTTATTTAGTGTCATACTAAATCCATATGCCACTTTGACATTTACAAACGTTAAAAAGTTATGTTCTCTTACTTTTGTGCACTATTTTAGGCGTTTTTAGTTGTAGTTTATTAAGAAAAGAGATTTAGTATGGTGCTAGTTAAAAAGTGTTTAAAATTAGGAAAATATTAGTAGAGTGCTTTAGTATTAGCAAACTGTTAAGTAGTATCATGCGAAGCCTTTAACATCAGGCTGTTTAAAATTTTTTTGTAATTTTTAGGCATATTTATTTATTTTTTTCCGTTTTTGTTCAGTCAGCAAATTGTTTCACGCAGGATACCCTATTAAAATAACGGGAAGTCAATCAAATTGAATGGAAGCCATTTTGGAATTACGCAATATATTGCCTCGGAGATGGAAAGCAGTAATTATTGCCTTTCATCGGTCGGGAAATATTACCATTGCATTATGTGAGGCAATTTATTGCCTTAAATATTGCATGTGGAACCCGTGGGTTAGGTGAAAAGCTTTTTAGGTGCAAATTACGATCTTTCACTCTAACGATAAGGAGATAAAAGGATAAAGTATGCATTTTTATTTGACAACGTAGCTTGGGTTGATGGATTAGATAAACAAAACTGGTTGTTGTTTGTACTTCTGAAAGACGAAATCGTGGATTTGGCGATGTGAACACCAATTTGAAATCTCAAAATCTTCCTTCTGAAATCTCAGATTTCGCTTTGGTGGGAACATAGTATAAAACAAATATATTATAATAGTCTACTTAGAGTTAAATTAAAATTTGGATATTTTTAGCTCTAAATAAGTTTTTTGCACAATTGAAAATTAAAAAATTCCGCGCTAGTGAATCAATGAAATTCTGTATTCAATTAATAACAGATCTTAATCACGTGGTCGAAATGAAATGAAGAAGGTATCAAATATTAATGAGAGGAAGCAAACAAAATTTTCCGTTGTTTAAACCAAAAACAAATATTAAGTTTGACACTAAGGCAAAAAAACTTAAGGCGGTCTTACTAATTAGAGTGTTAGTCGATGGTGTCGGTGCCAGTGTTTCAGTGTATCTACTTCGTAGATTTCTATATACGGAGTAGTATAATGTGTAATGCAATGTATTATTAGTCCCCTTTCACACAGGAAAACCAGTTGCTGGAGATTTTGTTGACGTTTTCCTTTAATTGCCTGATAGCTTTCAGACGAAGAAATTGATGAGGAAACTGAGTTGCTCGTTTTCTAAATTGCTTTTGATTTGACATTCGCTTTTTGTAAACAAACAATTTGCTTCGCGGATGGAAAATTCTACAAAATTTTGAATTATAAATTAGCCGCGTTTCTCTTGCCATCCAAATCTTGGACCCAACATATTATAGTGATGATGGGAAGATTATATTGGGCTTATTGGAATGCACCTAAGCTCTATTGGAACAGTTGGACACATAAACCACTGACAGGATAATATGACTGATACCTGTGGTGCTGCCTGCTGCTGCTCGCTAATACAGGAAGGTTATTATAAACCAAATGTGATGATGAAGCAACAAGCTGAGAGCTTAGTTGGTCCGTGCGTTTTTGTTGTCGATTTTCCATGCCTAGACGCATAATTGTATGTATGAAATGTGTACCAACTCGTGATGGATTGAATTAAATGCGGCCAATGGTATTGTCACAATCATCACGGGAACAGCCACCGGCAAACCTTGCCTACAAGAATTAAAACTTAAAATTTTCTTTCACAATAAATTAATTTAAGTAGCTGACTTGGTTTGGTTTCGTTTAAGTAATAATATAATTGTAAGAAACAGTTTCTCTTTAAAAAAAATATGTTTGACATCTATCAGAGACAGAAGTCAAAATGGAAACCTAAGAAAATTTCAAAGCATAACCTCAAAAAAATCTCTTCAAATCGTTGACCTGTGAGATTTTTTTCATTCCCCTTAATTCTTGCCCTTCTCACCCACAAACTACCAGTTGCCGGCAACTCAGTTTCCTTGTGTGAAAGGGGTCTCAGAGTGTTAGTCGATGGTTTCGTTGCCAGTGTTTCAGCGTATCTACTTCGTAGATTTATATATACGGAGTAGTATAATGTGTAATACTACGTTTTCACCTACCACTTAATCCAGATTTAAGTGGATTAACTATAAATCCTCTTTGAAATCTTCTAAATCTTGAAGATATCCCATACAAATTGTAATCTCCTTAAATGAAGATTAGAAATTAATCTCATTGAAATCTTTTTCGAAGTAGAAGATTCTCAAAAGAAACAAATGTTATTTTATAGAACGCGCCTATTCTAATGTCATATTTTCTCCGTTGACATTCAAAAAAAAAAAAACTGTCCAACATTATTTAATTTGTTTTTGTCTGGTATAATTTGTCGTTGCCTTCAAATTATGTTTTTGTTAATAAATAAGTATAAAAATAAAAAATGCAATAAATCTACAAAGACCAAAGCGGTCGGTGCCTCGAATTTGTAATGGAAAATGTTTTAACTATTTTACAGTAATACTTTGAAGTTGTTCTTTCCCAAATATATAAAAACGAAAACGGTGCAAAGGCGATTACAGTGTTTATGTAAATATATCTATATACTGCAAGATGTTGGAATAACAATATTTTAAAGTTATTACTCATTTTTATTTATTGAAATTAAATTTGTTCACTGCACCGAAATTATTATTCTTCTTCCCAATTCTTTTGTTTTTGTCTTGTTGTATTGACTTTTGAATGATTCATAGTGAAAACGTCAAATTAATCTTTTTACACTTGAAGATTAATTTTTAATCTTCTCAATTTAAACCGCATTTTCTTTAGGTGAAAACGTAGCATAATGCAATGTATTTATGCAAGTGCGGGGCCGTTATCAAAAAATGTCAACTTCGTTTTTCTTTGACCGGTTTCCATGAAATTGAAATACGTATGTTGCCGCTGAATTAGAATTACGAAAGAAAAAATTGTTTCAAATTAAGGAAGTTTTACTTCTCATATCTTTCAATCTGCCCATCAGTAACACAAGAAAATTGCAGACAAAACTTTACAGCTTGGTGTTTTGACAGTTTTTACACCAGTTACCTAAAGAAATTCGTGTAATAAGTAAGAATTCACAACCTTTTCAATGTGTGGCAAGTTTTTCTCTTTAAACAGCATTTAGCGAAAATTTGTAAAAATTGATATTATGAACATTGTAGTTTTATTTTTGAGAGAGAATTGCCGTTTTCAGTGCCATTTATTTACGTACATAATTACTTTTTCCACTTATTTCAAGCTGAAACTCTCCATACTGCACATATGTATACATGTACATTATGTACAAAATTAAACATAAGAAAGTCGTTTATTAAGTTGTACTCATTAATATATAGGTACAAAATGTCAAATGACCACATTAAAATATATGTACGTATGTACGTAAGGTTCATGTTAAATTATTCTAATGGAACCGACTACTTATGTATCTACTTATACCAAAAAAGATGCTAATTACTTTTACTACTCTTTTAATATGACATAAACACCAACACACGTGTTAAACCTCGAAACGAATTACAAATGAAAAAAAAATACATATACAGATATACACATGTAAATTGTATGCAATACAATGTATAAATGTATGACACATCCTTATCCTGTGACCGTTCGGTACTAGCCATAAGTTCAAGTCGAGTGTTAAAAACAATAGCACACCCACGGAGCATATAAATGAAAAAAACTTACCTTAAATTTTCAATTCTTGGTCTCCGGCACTGTGGTTGACGATTCCGCCGATGGCTGCGGTCCTTTTTACACGTACAATCACAATGCATTATGCATAGAGCTATTGACGACACAACAGTAACAATAAATGGCACGAAAAAAAAATTCACTATCACCTGGACCTGATCCTCGTGATTATAGGACGTCAATACAACTGTTTTATTCTTTCGCGAATAATAACATGGATAAACGGCCCCTTCGAGCCCATAAAATCCATTGAAATCCTTACACGTCACTGTGGGCGGATAACCGCAGCCCTTAATATTCACAAGTAGTGTAGCCTCCGCCGATTGCTCCATTTCAGCGGTGAAATTACTAAAATCGGTCATATTTTCCGGTATCGTGATGTTTTGCTCGATAAACGTCACATATATATGAACACACTTATACAAATCCGAGGTGCACCCTTCGCGGCAAGAACTCCACGAACAATTAAAGATTCCGATTAGATCTTCACGACGCACAGTCGTACACAGAGTGGGTGAATCGATGAAGTCGTGGCTAATTGTGGATATCGCTGGATCAACATAAAGTGGTACCAAGAACAGCAGCGACGCACCAGCTGTTACCGAAAAGAAGGCCAATGTCGATGTCCCGTAAAATTTAACACGTTCACGCCACGACCGAAAACGACGATTACCATTTTTCTTTTTCGGAGCCAGTTCTCGTTTTTTACGTAACCGTAGCTCTTGTTGTTGCTGTTCGAGTAATAATTCCGAACTGCCACTCCTCATTATTGTCAAAATCTAGCAGACCGGACGACCCACACCACCCCACACAAAACTACAACGACGAAGACGACACCGACGAAGAATAACAAGAAGATGGTTATGCTCCTCCGTCGTTGCTTTTGGCTCCCCTGATGGTAGTACTCTGTTGTCGATGGTGCTACTCCTGCTATTGAGGAGGTGGTGGTAACGGTTCCTCTTTTGAGGCAGTGGCAGCAATAACCGCTGGTTGTGTTGGTTTTGTTGCTGTTTTTGTTCGTATTTGTTGATGTGGTGAGTGTATTGTTGTTGCAAAGGTAAACTGCTAGAACTACTAGAATAATGACATACAAGTACGATGCTACTGATGAAGAAAACAGACTCCAATAAAGATTTGAAAGATATAATATTGTTGTCAGTTCTGCTGCTGGTTGCTTCAGGTGAAGATTCTTCCAAATAACAAAAACTCTGATGATAACAATGAAAGATAATAATGGTGACAGTAGTCGTTGTAGTAGATGACAGAAATTTAGACAGCAGACCTGATAGCAGTTTTGACAGCAGCGACTGTATTTTAAGAAAGTATGATGTGTCAATGGGATGTTTGATGTTGTTCTTTTGGTAGGTTCTGTTATAATCGCTTGTGTATTTGTTGCGAATGATTGCGTCCAGTTCGTAATTGCATGTATCCACAGCATCCCCATCTAAATTGGAATAGCACTTTGTATAGTACAACGCTTGCAACATTCGTATGCTCCGATATGTTCCTTTGCCAATTTAGATATCTACTTTCTTATTGCAACAAACAAGAGAGAAAGAGCTTGAGAGAGATAAATTGAGCGTCTGACAGATACACACGGACACGGTCAGTTACTGAAACACGTATGGAGAAATAGAGTGAGAGAGTTGCAAGCAACGTGAGTGGGTGGTTTTGTTGATTGTGTTGTGATTGCGAGACTGAACAAAAGTGAAAATTTTTGAATAGTTGTTCGTCATAAGGTGTTTTTCGTTTTGGTTGGTTGTTTGGGGAACACACGATACCACGTTCGCTCTCAATTTGAATGGTATTGGTGTAGGTGGTTGGTTGATTCGCTTATGTTTTGGTGTAGATTTTTTGAAGCAAGTTTTTCCGAAGGGGGTTGGAATTAAATTTTCTTTTTTTTTTAATTTTTTATTTAAACTTTTTGATGGAATATTTCGGTCACTGTTGCTCTATATAACCGAACATTGTACTCGTGATTCGCAAGTCATTGCTATGCGCTTAATTCGTAAAACAAATAAAAATACTTGCAATTCCCTGCATGCCTCACGCGATTGATATTCTCTTCCAATTTGTATATTCTACGTTCAATTGGAATGTATCGATAAAATGTCCTTGCCAAGTAGACAGTTTATTATGAGTTTGTTTTTATTCTCTAATTTTCCAGTTGAATCCATTTTAATTTTCTTTGATTTGTTGAAAGAGAGTGAGAATGACAATAACATCAATCAAATGCAAGGCAAAGATAGTCGAGAAAATATTTAATAGCACACAGAAGGAGGAATAATGTCACAAAACTTAGCACGGACTCGAAAAACTTTAAGTGGGTCACGGGACTATGAATACCTGTAAATATGCAGAAATATGCATACTTCTTTCATACCCACGGGCATACATATATGTATGTATATTTACACATAAAGGACGAGAGAAATCCAACAACAAACAAGAAATGATATCTACATTGTCGTTGAGCTTTGTTGATGGAAAGGGCGGCGCGCTGCGGGTGACGAATTCAGCGACAACGACAAGGGTGGCGATAATATGGTATGTTGTGGGTGATGGATCTGTCCTTTTCAATATCTCATCCTTACCAAAAGGACTGTTCCGAAAAAAAAAATACAAAAATAATTAAGAAAAAACGATCTCTAAATTATTCAATTCACTATCACTTCGATGTGTTTAAATGATAAAATCTTGAACAGGAAAATGGAATGCCATTGGAATGACACATTTTCCTTTCAAGGACTTTTCCTTTATACTTTTTTTCTTTTTTGTTTTCTTTTTTTTTTTATTTTCTCGGTTTAAAAATCGAAGTTAACTCTGCTGTAGGTATACCATGTAGGTCCACTTGAAGAACATACATATAGTGTACACATGCAAAATAAATTTTCACTTTTATTCCTTGAAAGGACTTTTATTCTTTAAATTATTTAATATTTCTATTCGAGTAGATTTTTCGAATCGTTTTTTTTTTCTATGCGACGCGGATAAAAAGCAATAGAAATAGAAAAACAATAATCACGCGTCCGACTGTTATCCTAAATGCAACCGTGTGCCAAACAATCGATTGTTCTGTACTGAATCAGAAAAAAACTGCCAAGGATCTAAAAGTGAGTTAAGGTTTTCGAAGTGAAACCCAAGAAACTCTCTCTCGCTCGCTGATTTTCTCTAGCACTCTCTTCCTAGAACTTTAAAAATATTTAAGCTTAAAGTCGTGTTTTGGTCTTTTGACTTTTAAACCACCCATACTACACTCACTGTCAAACAATACTCACACAATTAAATAATTCGGAAATGTACATACATATATAATATTATACCGTAGACCGCTCCCAGTTAATGGAAATGAAACAGAATTGTTTGGGTGTTTTGTATGAAAACTCAATAGAAATCAAATTAAGTAATGCATATACATATAACATAAGTATATGTCACAAAACTCAGAATGTTGTGAGTGGCGCATGACTGTGATTCAGTTCGTTTCCAAATTGTTTTATGTGTCATTTAAATATTAAAAGGTGTATCTTCTACTCCTCATTCCTACCCAGCAGATGACAAGTAAGGAAAGTTGGGTTGCAATACCAAGAATACAACCAAAGAAGAATGAATTTGGTTCAAGAACATTGAAAACGAAACGAAAATGATTTCATTCATGGAATTCACTTCTGGCGTGTCATGCGCTCTTGTGCGAAGACTTTTAACGTTCTAATTCAGCGAAATCAATCTCATTTTCTGTGTATAAATGAGTAAGATATCAAAAAAAGGAGCAGGAAATTTGAGTTCAGAGTTGCCAAAGTCGGCAAAACATAATTGTATTAAGGTTAAGCTTTTTCATATAAGTGAGCTTTATTGTCTAATATTGTGGCTCCACTTGCAATATTTTAGTCAATGACAATAGCAATGGCAATGGCAATAAAAATATTTCATTGCTGGCAATTTGAATTTTAATCACCTTTATTTTTTCTATTTTATTTTTTTAATATAAGCTGATTCATTTTTAATTTATATTAGATTTTGTATTTTGGAGGCATATTTATTTTCGTTTTTGTTCAGTCAGAAAATTGTTTCACTCATGTCACTCTTTTCAAATAGCGGGAAGGCAGTCAAATTGTTCAAATTGTCGGGAAGCCATTTTCAAATGTCCAAATATATTGCCTCGGTGATGGAAAGCAATTATTGCCCTTCATCGATCGGTCAATATTGCCATTGCCATTGTAATCAGTGTTGTGCCATGTAGACTATAAATGTAGACTACATGATTGTCTAAATGCAGACAATTCGATGTAGACAATTCACAATTGTCGACATAAATGTGTCGACAATGTAGCCATTGTAGATAATTTGTAAAACCATCATTAATCATAATTTTTCCTACTAAAATTTATCAAACCACAAAACATAAATATTAAAAATAAAGAACAAAGTTTTTTTTATAATACAAAAACATGTGTGTAAGAACAAGATTGTTGAGAAAAAATCATTTGATCTAAATCTAAACATATATCTAGTTTATAAAAGTTCTAGTTTCAAATATTTATATTAGAGATATCGAAAAAAAAATAATTTATTTATTCTGTTATGATACCTACTCATTAAAATTTGACAGGTCCATTGATTCACTTAACTGGTTTAATACTGGTTAAGTTTTAAAATTTGAGGAATTTAGTAATAAGATAAAATAATGCCAGTAAACCTTGAAAATTTTTTTCAGTAATCAAATCGTTAACTAACAAATTTCTCACATAATTTGGAGGTGTCCGATTTCAATCCTTCTTGCAAAGATATTCGCTCAAAATTGTGAACAGTCCTCGTTTAGAGAATAAACTTCACTCTAGTTAAAGCAATCGTCTAGATGCCATCCCTTGTCTTACTTCGTCTAAATTTTAAACACACTAGTTTCCAGTTTCACAGTGGGAGTTTAAACTTAAGATCAACTGGACCTTAAACTGAGTTTAAATGTTTGGTTTAATTCGTCCGGTTTCACAGTGAAATCTGATCTTCAGATCAGTTGAACTTCGTTTAACTATATTTTATGGAAAATAGTTGGCAGCATTTTTCTTGCCTCGTTCTCCCTTTCTCTCTCTGACACAAAAAAACACGCGAAACATCGAGAATAAGAAATAAAATAATATTCAAAATCACTATAAGAACTCGATAACATTTGAATACACAATTTTGTTTCGGTCATAATATTTTCCGAAAAAAAAACAATACAAACGCTGAACTGAAGTTTAAACGGCAGAATAATCTCGGCTAACTTAAACTACAAATTGAACTCAGTTCAAGGCTTAAACGAATATTGATCTGAAGTTTAAACCAAAAGCGGAGTTTAAATTCGAACTTTGAAACTGGGGGTAAACAAATCTTCTAATTAAAATGGGCAGATTTTTTGGTAACGTTAATCAAACTTATGTTGAGCACACCTTATTTTGACAGATAGATAGAGTAATGAAAATTAAACATAAGCACAAGAACACACAAAATATATTTATAAATTTATAAAAGCTAAGGCAAGAGTTTTCAAATTTCATTAAAAATCGAACCAATGTTTTTTCAAATCGGTATCTTGAATAAAATTCAAGGTGCTCCAGTTCTTCGAATTCGAACTTCATATATTTTTGGTTTTCTAAAAATCTCAAAATCTTCAAAAATACGAGTATTACAATCTTCTTCTTCAGAAAACATTTTTCTTTAATTTTTCTATGAAGCGTTTTGCTCTGTTTAAAGTTAGACGACCTATTTATTAGATCATTTTTAGAGTCGACTCCCATTTTAAAACTAATTTAGAGTAGGGTTTAAATGTTTAAAATTTTGTCCTATTGATTTTACTCTTAAAATATTAAATATCATAAGAATACCATTGAGACATCATCCGATTCAGATGCCCTTGTTTAAGGTATGCAATGATACCTTTTGCAAAATGTAAACAAATGCTTTAGTTTTGAATCAATATTTAGATAATACTAATAATTAATTTCCATTACCTGTTCCTGCGAAGACGATTTTCAGCAGTATTTTGCAGAGTTTTGTTGCACACTGCGCAAAGAGCTGAGTATTTATTATTGGTTTTCACCTAGGGATAGCCTAGATCTTCATCTTCAAAAGCTTTGTTCTTAGGTCGACCAGCCATCTTAATAGCACCGACGCGCTTTAAACTTTTATATTTAAAGAACATTTTAAAATTTATTACTTGAAACTTATATTTTTATGGAAAATATTAAATCGACCTGTCTATCATTGAAGCAAAAACTTTTCGGAATGATTTTATTTGTACGATTTAAGATTACATATTGTCTACATTGTCAACATTCTCGACCGATTGTCTACGTTGAAATGTAGACAATTAAAGTCGACACGTAGAGGAACAACACTGATTGTATTATGTGAGGAGTGAGGCAATTTATTGCCTTAAATATTGCTCCCTAGGTAAAAATAGGTATTTTTTTTGTTTCTCTGCTTAAATGGCGATTTTCTCAATCTTGGTATTGAAATATATATATATAAGGACATCTTTTTTCAAAGTTTTTGTCTGCAGCTTTTAAAATAATAAATTAATATTATGTATTGTCAACATGCATTATAAAGTTTGAGTCTTCTTTTTAGTAGACCGCAAGGAAAGGTGGTGTGAATAACGAAGTTTCATGTCTATGGTTCCAAATCAATGCTGGCAATCACATATTAACGGTAACATCAAAAATGGCCTCCAGAATATGTAAATATAGTGCAGACTCCTTTTTTTACATTACGAAAAAGCGTTGTGAAACCTATATTGCTTATTTTAAGCTTCCTATTCAAAATCAAAATAAGTCCTGGGCTCTTCATTTTTCGTCGTTGCTGCAAAGTCATTGGCCGCGTTCGATTGCATACCCAAAGCAGTATTGATATGTGTTGTTGTAACGCCTAAGGAAAAAGTAGCTGATGAACTACATATATGTTGTCAAATAGAAATCTTAAGCTACCCAAAAATTACTGGATTCGTTTAGAAATTTGAGGAACAACTGATTCAAAACTGCAGCTGTATATGCAATACAACTTACGAGTACTTAACGGAAAAAGATACCTGAATCGTTCGAAAACAAAGGCGTTACCAAGGTATCTTGGCTAGCCTAGCGGCATCGTACTCGAACTCGGCCATTTTCGAAGGCAAAGTGCTCTACACACGATCAATGTTTTTTGTCAATTTTCATTGAAAGAATTTTCTGTCAATAAACATTGAAGAAAAATCAACACCATTTCACAAGCCTCAGCATTGATAGTTACATTTTAAGTTACAAGATAAGGACGAACTTTGAAGCTGCCATCTATTTTGAAGTACCACTACATGATCAAACAATTGTGAATAAACCTTGACGACATTGAAGAAAACCAAATCGATTTTGATTCCCTTCAATTTCTTCAATGTTCATTGACAATGACATCGAAGAGCATACAAACGATCAATATTAATTGAATTCAATGAAAATTGACAAACAAAATTGATCGTGTGTAGGGCTCTTAAGGGAATTGAAGTTTTTCAATTCATTTTTTCTTGTTATTGTTAATTAAATTTCTTAAATTAATTTTTAGGCTGGAGCATTTTCTTGCTATTTCATTAAAGAAGACGGACTTTGCTTTTGCAATGGAATACCTTGCATTTACATTCTGAATGGAGTCTTTTAATAGACAGTTCAACAAAAATCTTAAAAGCTGGTAACCAATTTCCATCTCTTTCACTGGCCCATTTTGTAATTTCCTTAAAGAAAATTACTAAAGTGTGAAAATGGGACCTGAGAGGATAAAGTATAAGGAATACAACTGGTAAGTGATAGGAGATTTCAAAATGATTGGATTTCTGATGAGATTGCAAGGCAATTGTAAGAAATACCCTTGCTAACTTTGCTAACCATTAATGATCTAGAGCAACCGAGTTCCATTCAGGAAAATATAATGACAAATGATACCCAATAGTTATACTAAAAATGTATTGATGTCACCATTACATAAAAGATAAGGCCTTATGAAACAGTCTTTGAATATTTAATAAATTTTTTCCTAAGTTATCCAAGGCCAATGTTTTTTTTCTGTGGATACGTGTAAAACCCTTAAAAGGCTCTATGAGGACCGAAAAACGCGTGCTCATAGGAGTGTGAGATTCTCACTGTACTAAAAACACCTCCTCCTCCCGGTTACAACTAAGTTGAACATTTTCTAGAAATTTATTTTTAACGAATTTAATTAACGTGTTGAAGGTAACTATCCGTTGATAGTTCCTGCTTATACCGCGATTTTAAATCGGATTCTCGTTTAGTGCACCAGATCGGAAGGCCTAGTCCTTCGCTGGTGGCCTACTAAATTCGTCTCATCGATAATTTCGATTATAGTACTATTACGTGGGAATCCCGAGATCTCTGTGGAGATCTTCATTTCTGATGTACCAAGCTGCGTTTACAAACGATCTTAGGAGTTTATTTTCAAATGTTTGTAAGGTATTTAAATAAGAATTTAGCGTACAACCCCAGAGTTGTATTCCGAAAGTCCAGACAGGCTTAAGCACCTGCCTGTACAAAATTAGCTTGTTTTCGATACTGAGATTAGAGTGTTTCCCGACCAACCATTACATATCTCCGAGGCCAAAGTGAAATACCGGCATTTTGGTTGGCCCACAAATACAAAAAATTATGGCCACCAACGAATTTTCGAAGCTACTCAATACTCAACAACGGCAATCCTGGGGCAGCTTTAAGTTTGTAGGTCAAAATTTTCTTGGTAACAACAGAGCTAACAACTACAAGGATCTTACCACCAAGTTTTTCTCTTATTATTTTGGCTGGAATTATAGTTATTTCACGACTTATTGCCAAGGTCGATCAACAGATTCCTTTGCTTTTCTAGTAGTGCTGGTCTACTTTTTCATTTTCAATTGATTTTCAATTAAAAAACTTCTTATTTTTCCTCAATCGAGTATTGAACCATGACCAAACTGTCTTATACTATGTTCCCACCGAAGCAAAATCTCGGCTTTGGTAGATTTCAGTCCAAATCTTCGGATTTCAACATATTGTATTGGGATTTCGAAATCCGAGATTTCGTTGAAATCACAACGAAATCCCAGTACCGGGATGAAAATCTCTTTATGTGCAAATTACGATCATTCACTCTAACGACAAGGATATAAAAAGAGGGATTTGAATTTTTATTTGAGAACGTGGCTTTTGTTGATGAATTAGATAAACAAAAATGGTTGTTGGTTGTTGTGGACGAAATAGTGGATCTGGCCGTGTGAACACCAATTTGAAATCTCGAAATCTTCCTGCTGAAATCTCAAATTTCGCTTTGGTGGGAACATAGTATTAAAAGCCTTCTTACTACGCGTCACGGTAATTAGCAATAAAAAAAAACTTCATTACGTTTTCAGAGTTTTTGAACATACCCACCGATTTCACCATACCCGGTAGATGATTTTAAAAGAAAATGGCTGGCGTGTGCATGCGATTATATAACAAAAATGGCTGGCATGTGGATGATAGCCATCTATGTATAGGGATAGTTTTGTCTGTTAGCAGCATAAACTAATAATGTAAAGACCGGAAACCTCTGCTTTCATTTGACATTTGCCTACAAGCTGAAACACGCACACAAGTAACATTTCTGTTCCTCTTCCAATAGACACATTGATAAAAACGCACACAAGAATCTTTTCTGTTCCTCTTCCTATAGACACATAGACAACCCAGCCCTAGTAATTTGTTTTTGCTTTGCTTTTCGATTTCCCATCTATTCATGGATAGAGTTTCAAAGCTACAAATACAACAATGTAAACAAATGGGTTTTGGGGGGTGAAACGTACGAAAGTTTCCAATCTTATTTGGCTTATTTGTGGTTAGCAGCCTGGTATTTCTCATCTACCATCATTAGTACTACGGTTTTCAATTTGTTCTGTATTACATGTATTACAGGGCATTAAGTTTAGAAAAAACACAATTAGCATTTTGCTGTGTGAATTGCGTTAATAGGGATTTATTAAAACACTATTTTGGCTAAAATTCCTTCGAGATTTAAGAAATTTCCCTAAAAACATTATTTTTTTGTTCAAGTTAACTAATTTCTTTCGCAAAATCAGACTTAGAAGATATAAAGTTAATAATTTGGCATTATATGTAACGAAAGTTCAGTTTTTCTTATATTTAGATGTTTCGGTTTTACATCGTTAATTTAATATTTTGAAACAACAATTCCAAATCTTTTTAAAACAACTCCCAATATGGTTAGTTTGTTGATTCAGTATATACACACTAGTTTTCATAGCTGACAAGAATCTGACAAGCTGAAAAATCAATCTATTTGTATTCAATTTGCAAAATGAACTACAATAAATATTTTATATTTGTTAAACTATCAACGGATGAGATTAAGGGTATGCATGCATCGGCGGTAAACCCAGATAAACCTCAGAAACCAGATAATTTTATCTCTGCACAAATGAACTGTCAAATTCTGTATGGGAAAAAAATTCTGCAAATCAGATAAAATTATCTCACAAATTATATGTAGAAATAGAATAAATAAACCTCATAAGTTTAGTTCAACGAACATCTGATTATGTCTTATATTTACGCAAGTATTTTTAAGAGGGTGCTCAAGGAAACGTCTGGCGGAAAATTATATCTTTCTGCAAAGCGGAAAATTATATCGTTGCCTGAATACCCTTATTATTTGATTTTCCTCTTGAGATCCTACACAAACAAAAATGTTAATATAATTTTATTTTTCAATTGAATAAATTAAAACTTACATTTATTATATGGTTTCCCACTAGATCTGGACTTTTTGGAGTGCATCTTTATTTTTGGTTATCGTTTACAGTTTCAAATTGCTCTATCTTGAGGAATGTCAAATTTTAACAAATTTATCCTGCTCTACAGTTGCATATATTTTAACCCATTTTATTCAGCGCGCTAGTGTCAAAATTTAACCCACATTTTAACGCAATTCACACACGGCCTTAGTATGTCCCCGTACTTCTTGCACAGAAATGTAGAAGACTATCATTTCTGCAAGAGTGGAATAAACATCTCGCATAGAGAAAAAAAGTTTCACAAAAATAAGGGAAATCATTAAACAAAATGTTAGCCATTTTTCAAACGTCAATATAAAAGCGTTTTTTTTGAAAATGTTTAATAAAGTTGCATGCGAAATGTTTTTTTTTTTTAATAACCAATTTGCTATCACAAATTTTAATTTGTTGCACGAATAAGCCCGACCAGACCTAGAAACTGACAGCTTATGTATTGTTTTTGTTTTTGTTTTTTTTCTTCATGAAAAGACTATCCAAAGAAATTTCTAAAATTCGCATCCTGGAGAAATATCTTACTCTCTAATGAGCGCTCTCTTCTAAAATAAATAAATAAAAATTACGTAAATTTGGTGTACGGGAACAGAATTGGACTGTTTTTCGTAGAAATTCGTAGATTTTCGTAGTTTTGGGAAGTACGGGAACGCACCTACATTACATATTAATATTTTGCACTAAATGAGTTCGGACATTTTGACAGTTTTCCTGACAGCAATTCATCCAAATTATTTTTTAAGAGTTAAGTCCGAAACATCTAGGGAACAAAGCTATTAATTATTACATACAATTACAATAACAAATTTTATTCAGGAAAAAAATTAAAGAAATTTTATATATAAAAATATTAGTAAGAAACGAATTTAAAAATATATTTCGCCGGTTCTACTAAGAATCTTGTGCATATACAATGTGATCGAACATAAGAGCAAGTACGTGCGATCCAGTCATGTATTTGATTTGTATTTACTTTCCACTTAAATTTTAAATAAAGTTGTATATAGTATTAAAAGATATTTTTTGACATCCTCACTTAAGTATACCTACTCTACCCAATTAATATGAACTTCAGGTTTTACCAACATTCGTAATGCTAATGTGGTTTTCCATGTGTAAATGGAGAATTTGGTTCGGAATCCGATTTTTTTCGTGGCGAATGGAGTGTTATTCGGATTTAATTTTGTTTTTGTCAAGGTGTGGGCTTATATTCGCGTCTGAGAAACTGGTAGCTGTCAAAATAAATGCTTCCAATTTTATTAATGTTTAGTAGTGTTAATAAAAGGTGGGTAGATTCGCCAAAAAGTACAGATCTGCGAATTTGATTCAGAATCAAAAAAATATTAATATTTTGTTGCCCAATGGAAGGATTTAATTGTCAAAATGCATATGTTGATAGATTCGTATCAAAGACGAATTTGATTCTTGTACCAATGGAAAACCACATAAGTAACTGAATGTGAATCATGATAACTTATCTCATTAACATCTCTGACTTCTTTGAGTTGTAACTTATATTTCCGAATCTAATGTTGGATCAACTTGTTGGTTAGGATAAAGGCTCTTTGAGAGCAGACAGCAAATACAATCAAACTTTTCCAACTGCAGTCAACAGTTGCATATGAAGCTCAGTTGAAGGTGTTCCTCTGACACAAAATATTTTAAGCGGGGAATCTGGGTCTAGAGTAAAGAAAAATCCACTCTTCATGCAGCCAGCCATAGCATTGGTTGGGGTGCTTTTGCCCTTAACCATAGACATTTTCACACTGGGTGAGTTTCTGGGCCCTGTCATCCATGGCATACCTATTGTGGTGTTATGTTCTATGTACTACATCCATTGCTTATGACCCAATGACACAATTAAAGCAAGCACAAAATCATTTTGTTCATTAATTATTTATAGTTCGCCTATCCTTTTTCTTGCTTTTTCTTTTTGACTTGTGATGTTGGTGTTTTTATTGCGGAAGTTTTTTTTAGTATTCTTTAGTATTCTCTTTCATCCTTGCATTTTGCACAGAGAACAGCGCCCTTGGTTTGTGTGTAGTGTGTTTCAGCTTCCAAATCGACAAGGCAGCAGGATGTAATATGAATGTATGGAAATCCTTTTTGCAGTGTTATTGGGTTTGGGGATTTTGGATTTTGTGGTCTACTGGGCGGCACAAGTGAATGCGATAAAACTGCCACATGTTTCGTGTGGTGTTAGTGTCTGTAAAGGCAAAAACAACAAATTCTTTAGCAGTACTGCTGCACCATGTATATCTATTTAAACAGGCTAGGCTAGCTGATTAGTTGTGCATGCAATTGGGCTGTGATGATGATTGTGTGGGTTAAAAATATCCAAGCATGATATTTCAATCGTGTTGGATATTTGTTTCGTCTTCTAATCCTTCACCATCATTATAAAATTAAAAAAAACATATTTTTCAATTACGCGTTAAGGGTCGGTAAACCTAGAAGGTTTAATATTTCTTTATTTTTCGAATTTGTATAGCGGTTGTAATGTGTATAATAGAATAGACGTACCTAGTACATTACATCCTTTATATAAGTGAGCCTATTTAGTTTTGCAATGAATAGAGTAGGTTATTTGAAAGAGGTTATATTGAATTAGCTGAGAATTATTTAAAACTCTTGAGTGGGAAGTGGCCAAGTTCCTCTATTTTAAATTGCTTTTATAAAAACCACCGGCCACTTTAAATGGAAAAGTGTTAATTTTCTGAAATCGTAATTATTTATTTTAAATTTAAATTTAAATTTTACAAGGCATCCGATTAATTTTACGTATATTATATATTAAGTAGGTAGGTTATGAATAATATAATTAATAACAATTAGGTGGGTATTTATATTCAAGGTAGGTCGTTCGCAGAAGCAATCTTTTAACTCATGTAAATTCGTTCTTGGAGCTTTTGTTTTTCGAACCGTTCGATATCTTATCTGCAAAATCTCAGGTCCAAAGAAACCCAATTCTTTTTTGTTATGGGAAGGGATCTATCTCCCCCGTTTAGTATGTAGGGGCAATTTAAGAAAACAACGACTTAAAATTTAAAAAAAAAAAAAAAACAACGGCAACACTTACAATAAAGTACTATACCGGTTTTGAAAGCCAAAAGTCTGTTCTTTAGTTTAGCTTAATTTTGTTCAAAACTGTGAAATAAAGTGCTTAATTGGCCTTTTCTGATCAATTTTAAAATTAATTATGAATCGAAAACAAACAACCGAATGATTTTATGACTTCTAGTTTTTGAGAAAAGTGAAAATTACTACAACTACATTTTTATGAGATTTTTATTGTTTTGGTATTTATGCAAGCTTACTTACACAAATACAATGCCATCACCTAGTATTGCGCTGTATAAACAGTTTTTGTATGTATGGGGACATGCTGCCCCCCTGCTTGGGCACACTATAGGATTTCGGGTGGTTGCGCAAGGTTGCGTGTGTGCAGTTTCTTTTGCATTTGAAGAATATTGATTTAAAGAAACTTTGAATTCATCCCATAATATCCAATGTCAACAGCTGTTTTCTAAATATACATATATGTATTTGGCCCAAAGTTGCACATTTAAATGAGAAAATGTAATGCATTATAAGAAATTTACATGTACTACGACTGAAGCATATTTAATCTATGTATATAACTAGCGGACCAGGCGAACTTCGTCTCGCCCCAATTTAACGCCTTCAAATGATCCACAGAAAGATCAAATTTCAATTTGATTTATATGAATGGCATTCAAATCAGTAGAGAGTGATATGCTAAACAATGTTTTTTGATTTGTTTGCAGTAAAAGCAAACAACGAAGACGGTTTGCCAATACGCGAGCAGGCGTGAGACACAGAGAAATTCGAGATTTATTTCACAAACCTACAACCATTGGCCTTGCGATTTATTGATTGTCATCGCAAAAGCCAATCGAACGCGGAACTGAATCCGTTTGAATTGGAATGGAAAATCAGTTGAGATAAGGACTTCGATTAGGTAAGGTAATTGGGCTGACAATTGATGACGTTATCGGCGCACTAAGATCAATGTAGATATATTGTGTTACCCGAGAGTGTAATCACTCTCATCCAATAAAAAAAACCTGTGTTCTCTGAATCAGTCAAGCCATTTCTCTTCCTCCCCTTTAAATTTGCCCTTGATTATCATGTGGAATCACCGCAACATGATTATGATCGATCCCACCTTCAGCTGTAAAAATGCATCGCAGTTCTTGGCACATTAAAGGAGTTCAAAAATTTCGTTAGATAGTTGGTCGCTTCGTCCTCGTCAGTTGCGCTGTCAACAGATTTGTACGAAGGCAGTTCTCCAAGCGATCATGAAATACAAGCTATCAACGACATCCTTGCTCTTCGCTGCTAGTATAGCCCGTTCACAAATCCAATCGAGACTCTTATAATAGTTTGCAATGTCCGATTTTACTTTGGTGATGAGTTTTTCCTTTAACGTTGATAACTCGCAGGGGAATGATATCAATCCAGTCGAGACATCAACAGGCATTCGGCCATTGCCAAGTCCCATCAGTTGTTTCGAGAATTCAACAGCCGATGGGTCGTTCTGCAATGCGACTCTTATGTTCGTAGTCAATTTCAAACTCCTGACATGGATTAAGTTAATCGGCAGCAGTAGATTTCGGGATGACGTGAAACATTTGGCGAAAAATACGAAGAGCAATATCATAGCCCCACCAAATCACCTCTTAAATGCTTCATTGTTTCGTCAATAGTATCCAAAGCTCTTTTATGCGCCATCGTGCATTCAACCCAAATGATGAATTTGCATTCTCGCATCAATTTCGCTGTCATCGAATTCTTGGTCATTGTGCACGTTTTTTGCTTGTCAAACGTGAAATATTCGACTGCAGCTTGAAAACGGAATGTGCAGTTCAAACTTTGTGGCAGCAGTCCAATAGATGCAAAAGGATGCAACAAGCAACGAAGTTTTAGATCTTGACCGAATTGTTGGCAGAATCAACTAAATGACGAATGTCTTGCATGTCCCATCGAATGCGATTGTGGAATCTTATTCGAAAGCAGCGCGATTGAAGTATAAATTTATACCAATGTTCTTTTTCTAATAACTTTTTGCCGAATTTGGGGTGGTGATTGTGTAGTTTGAACCTGTGCAATATGTGTTTGGTGTCGACCAACGAAAAAAGCATCGCTTTTTTAGAAGACATTAGTCTAATTCCTACTAAAACGTCAACTCCTCCACTGTGTTCCAAATTACCGATGAAGGTGGAAAATTACAAAAATATTAAGTTCGTAGCAATGCTCAAAAAAGCTCTAAAAAAAAGTCACAAAAACTGTAGGAACCATCTACTGGAACATTTTTTCATACACTGCAAATTGAATTGACTATTTTAACTAACTCCTGACTTAAAAACTGATTGAATGGGAAGCGGAATGCAATGCAATGCCACATTCTTGTGGTGCATTCTGGGTAACGCTAAAAGAATTGCTAAAAGCTTACCCCCAAAGATGTCATCAACATTAATATTCAAAGTGAGATAACCGTAAAAATCAAAAACAACAAAAATCATAAGTCATAAAAAGTAGTTTTAGCAATTTTCAATTTTCTCAAAAACTAGAAGTCATAAATTCATTCGGTTTTTTATTTTCGATTCACAATTAATTGAAACATTGATCGGAAAAAGCCAATTAAGTACTTTATTTCACAATTTTGAAGAAAATTAATCTTAACTTTTATTTTTCATTTTTTTAATTAACATTTTGAGTTTGCATGGAATTTTTTTAAGCGATATAAATAAATTAGTTTAAATTTAGGATTAAAAAACAGACTTGGCTTTCAAAACCGGTATAGTACCTTTATTGTAAGTGTTACCAAAGTTATCGCACTCTGTCAATTTTCAAGTCATACTATAATGGCCTTGAGATGTAAAAATTGACTTATAATAATACAGTGGGACACTTGGGCGTATACGCATTTTTCTTATTTTATGTCCTTCATTTATGTTTGAGTACGTTCTCTAAAATAATATAATTGCCCATTTTTTAATCTAAGAGCACCGATAAAATGTATAGTACACTATGGCGTATGCGTACTTTTCTGAGTTAATTTAATTTTAAAAAAATCATGTATGGTATTATATCTTAAAACTTATTCGATGGTATAAATATTTTAGACAAATTAATTGGTATTTCATATAAGTGGCAGCCCGTTCTGCTCCAAAGGAGCAGGCAGGGAATATTGAATATACACGCCCACAACTTACTCAGAAGGGGCAAGAGGGGAAAATCGGCTAGGAATCTAGTTCCTGCCCAAGGCTAGTCCAAGGGAAAGTCGGGTAAGCACACAACTTACTCCGGAGCAGTAAGAAGGGAAAAGTGGTTAGGAATCTTGTTCCTCACCAAGGGCTAATCCAAAGGAAAATCAATTTTATTAACCAAAAAGTCCGCCTTAAATGACTCACCAGTATACCAATTAAAGTTAAACGGAATTGATCGTCCACCTGGCTGCCGCTCGAGATCAACGAGAACCTTATTCCTCAGCAAAGCCAAGATCACAATCAAGGCTTGCTATTGAGTATACAAGTTTCTTCCTGTTCGTTGTCATTCATTACCTCTACTTGATATGTTTGTAGCTTTGAGGCTGTGTGAGCTGTTACGATGTGGAACGCAAATGTAAGGTTGGGTTTCAAGTCGATGGGTTAAAGTTACGTGTGTTGATCGTATGCAATTGCTGTCGGTCGTCGTTTAGAAATGGAAATGGTAACGCTTCGTTACAAGTTTATGGCAAAAAATTAACATTCCAAGACATTGAAGACTTCAGTGCCAAAATCGCTTCCTACTTCAAAGCGAAAGACTTCAAACGAGAAGAGTCAATAGCTCTGCTGATGGAGGCGAGGCCAGAATATTCTTGTATTTGGATGGTTTTGTCAAAAATTGGTGTTGTTACTTCTCTGATTAATTCCAATATGAGAAAAGAAACTCCATTGCATTCAATTAAGGCTGGAAAGTGCAAAGCTATAATTTTCGGAGCTGAACTAGGTTCAGTTCTTAGTGAAATCCTTGAAGATGAAGAAATCAAGAACCTTAAACTTTACCAATTTACCGATGATCAACAAAAAGAAGGTGTTGGATTTTCAACACTAGGTGGAGCTACTGATCTTCGTGCAGAACTTAGAATTATGCAGAATAAAAAATTAAATTGTCTACATATATACGTCTGGTACAACAGTAATGCACAAAGCAGCCGTTATAACTTATTTAAGAATCATCATCATGGCTGTGGCAGTTCACGAAGTGGTTGGAGTTCGGAGGGATGATATTGTATACAATCCTCTTAAACTCTATTACACAGCTGGTGGAATCTTAGGTACTGGAAATGTGTTATTACATTAGAATACAAAGGTTATTAGAAACAAATTCTTGGACAGACTGCATAAAATATAATTGTACAGTGGGCCAATATAGTCCCCTTTTTCACAAGGAAACTGAGTTGCCGGCAACTGGGAGTTTGATGGCGAGAAGGGCAAGAAGTAAGGGGAATGAAAAAAATCTCCCCGGTCAACGATTTCAAGAGACTTTTTTGACGTTTTGCTTTGCATTCCAATTAGCCCAACAAAATCTTCCCAGTTTCCTCCTCAGTTTCTTGGTGCCAGTTTCTTCGTGTGAAAGCTACAAGGCAATTAAAAGAAAACGTACAAAAAATCTCCAGCAACTGGGGTATCTGTGTGAAAGGGGACATATTAGTGAATTATGTCGATATATATATTGTCTGCCCCACCTAAACATGAAGATACAAAATATTCTGTTATAGTACGGGAGGCAGCTGTGTATTTTTGCGAGTCATTTTACGCCGAATAATTCTTATCAGAATTGATAGATATGTGTTGAATAATCATTAAAATGTCAAAGTGGTAAACAATCTTTTTTCAAAAAGCCATTTTACACCACTCCAAAATTTGAGGAATGGTTGTTGATATTCTACTCAATCAAAAAATTGCTGTTAACCGCATGGGTATGGCCCCTGAACTTGTAAAATAATTTAAAACAAAAGTCACTGAATGATTTTTTTACAGATAAATTTTCAATCTTTCAAGATGATAAAACAAACCGTCAGCAGAACGTATATCGGTGGAAAGACTAAAGCTTAATTAATCTGAATGTTACTCGGTCACTTTAAATGACAAACTGACGACTTTTAACCCCACTAACATTCGGCTAATGGCTAATTTAACTTTGTTTTTTAATAAGCAAACAATAGAAAATTACAATTTTCATCGGTATAATATTAGTTTAATATTAATTTCGTTACTTCTTCTCGCAGATAACTGAATTAGTTAAATAAATGGAACTCTAAAAAGAAGACAGTTACTCTAATAAAAAGCCGGATACTACTAAATTTTTGACTTGTTGTTAGGTATTACTGGTTGATGAAAAAACAACTAATACACAACCAAGCCCCTCCACCTCCTTCGCAATCCTCCAAAAACCAATCACATAGAACAATAAAATTATAGAACTTTATTCAAGTTTTTGTCAAAAACTCAAAAACTGTGCATTTTTGACGTCAATCAGCTGCTACAAAAATATAGTGCACTAAATTTCCTCCAAATGCATCCCTCAATATTTTTTGATTAATCTGTTTGGCGGCTAGAGCCAGCTTAAAATAGATTCTCGACTTTTTTCACTCATAATTCAAAATTATGCTTGTAATTACAAATATGTCTAAATTTACTAAAACTGTATTAAATTCCATATGAAATGAATAACTTTATCACTTATTTTAACCAAACCGTGTTACCGCTAGAGCACTTTGAAGTTATGCCATAACAAGAAAACGTAAAGTTTTTTTTCATTTACCCAATCTCATGCCCGAAAAAGAATTATAAAAAGTAAAGAAAATGTTCGATCACATCGAATGCACAAGATTCTTAGTAGAAACGGTTAAATATAATTTTAAAATTTATATACAAAAATTTTTTAAATTTTGGCAATTTTATGTATTCCATAATATAAGCTTACAAATATAATTTCAAAAATTCAAAAAACTATTTTTCGAAAATTTTGGTATGCAGTATTATTTATAAATCGAAGGACGTTCTACATAAAAATGTTGATCGAAATCTGTCAGATAGTTTATGAGAAAGTCCAAAATCAAAAAAAAATGTTTGTATGGCAGGTACCGTTAATAACAAAATATGTAAAAAAAAATGTTTGCACCAAAATGTATAATACATATACCAATAGATGCGCTGAACATAATGCTCAAATTTGGAACGTTCCCAGAACACTTCTTTGAAGCACTTATATTGCCAATTCACAAGAAGGGTGACGTGCTGGATCCTAAAAACTATAGAGGGATATCGTTTCTAAATGCAGCATTAAAGATATTCACAATTATACTCTACGAAAGATTGAATAATTGGGTGCAAGATGAAAACAAGCTTAGTGAATTTCAAAGTGGGTTTCGTAAAGGATATTCCACAGTGGATAACATCTTTGTGCTTCGTTCGCTGGCGCTGTGGAAACTCGAGCAAAATAAAAAACTATATGCCTTTTTTTCGATTTCAAGGCAGCTTTTGATTCCATCAACAGAAATGCATTATGGTATAAGCTTTTTAACTTAGGAGTTTCAACTAATTTTGTTAGAATTGCAGAAAAACTTTATCTACAGACAACGGCATACATCTATAATGGTAAAGAAAAATCAGAGAGGATTGAAGTGAACCAAGGAGTAAGACAAGGCTGTAATCTAAGCCCTCTACTGTTTGCTCTTTTTCTGGACGATTTAGTCGATTATCTCAACTGCGGAGTGGAGTTTGCGAATAAAAGGATCAAAGTGATCATGTACCCTGACGACATTGTTATTCTTGCGGAGTCACCGACCACGCTACAGATGATGATCAATAAGCTGGAAGAATATTGCCAAAAATGGAAGCTGGAGGTTAATACTGAAAAATCGAAAGTCATGGTGTTTAAGAATGGATCTGGCAGAACAGCGAAAGAGGAACATTGGAAATATGGGGCGAAAAACTTAGACGTAGTTAAGTCTTACACTTATCTAGGAACGGAGTTCACTTGCAACTTGAAATTAGAAAAACATCTAAAAATCAAACTAAATAAGGCTAAATCGGCTATATGTGTAAACTGGCGAGGATCTATAGCAACAAGCTGATTTCTACAGAACTAAAGCATAGAGTTTTTAATGCCACTGCAAAAGCTATACTGTTTTACGGGGCGCAGGTATGGGGATTACAGAAGTATGAGCTAGTTGAATGCCTATTGCGCTTTTTCTTAAGAAAAATATTCTTTTTGCCGATAAACACGCCAAAATATATGTATTATTTGGAAACTGGTCTACCGACACTGTTTATTTCAACTCTAAAACTGAATGCAGACTACGTAGTGAGAGTCCTACTTATGGAGGAGCAGAGGTTACCGAGAATAATACTGGATTATGCGATTCATCGAACTACCCTAGTTGTAAGAGACTGGAACTTGTTAGCCGCCAATTGTGGGTTCACTTTGAATTGGAGTTTGAGCGCTGCTCAATGTAAGAAATCCCTTTACGAGGTAATAGCAGTAACGGATGAGAATGAAAGGTACTCCTTTATTGAAAAAGCACGCTCATCCACGGAAAGACATTATTATTCAAAATGCATCTTTAATCTCAACGACAGAAACTATTTTACCAGAGCATATAGCAATTCCATCATTGGTACCATATTTAAAATAAGAGGAGAGCTGATTAGACTTAACTTTAGGCCCCACCGGAATGAAATCATCGATAGCTCCACTCTCTGTAACCTGTATGAAAGAGAGGATGTAATCCACTTCATTGGTGTTTGCCCAATGCTGACGGAAATCAGACTTGTTCATTTCCAAAAAAATTATCTGGATGTAGGAGAGATAATAAGCTATTTGAATGGTGCAACCTGGATGCATCTTTATGAGTTCTACAAAGAAGCGATAACTTATAGAGCTCGAATAATGGAAGGAAGTTTTTGATCCAAGTCACATTAGAAGCTGTTTATCGAACTAAGAAGCTTTATTATTTTGTTTTAACTAAACTAAAAGTCATTTTGCTAAATTATTTAAAAAATTTATATTCTGATTTAACTAATCTAAAAGTCCTTAAAATATGTTTTAAATAAACTGAAAGCCAGAAATTTTGTTCTAACTAAACATAAAATCACTTTAATTTATATTTTGATTTAACTAATCTAAAAGTCCGTACAATTTGTTTTAACTAAACTAAAAGTCTTTTAAATAAAAAAAAAAAAAAATTAATCTCTTGCCTATATTGTAAAAAAAAAAAAATAATGAAAGAAAAAACTCGTTTATAATTCGTATCTTATCGTTACTTTATAAGACAAACAAAAAAAAATTAAAATTACTTCTTCATAATTTAAAAACAAAAATGCCCCTCAGGCAGACGACATCTCATGTCATGTCTTTACAATATTATTCAAGAATTTTAACACTGTATTTGTAAAAATTTTAAAGAAAGAATAAAGAATCTTTCTATCTATCTATCTAGTATTGAAAGGATTTTTTTTATCAAAATCGTTAGAGTCGTTTTCGAAATAATTAAGATAGTAGAAAAATTTGTATGGCAGGTAAGGTTGATTTGAGCTAAAAAACCGATTTAAAAATCTATTTGAGATAATCACCTAAAACGCTTAAGTTCGGAGTTTGAAAAAAACGCTGCAGCCGTTTAGGCTGTAGGTCGTTGTACAGACAGACAGGCGAATTGCAGGGCCCACTTTTTACTTGAGATTATAGGTATTATAAGGTAAGTTATGCATTCGTCGAAAAAAAAGTTTTGAGATAGCAATCAAACATGACATTATGATGATAGCGAAAACGAAAAAAGATGGTCTAAAAATTCTGTGCGTCTGTATAGTCTTTTCAAGTCAACTTTTTACAAATCAAATTCACGTTTTTGAAAATCGTATAGTTTTAAATAAATTTGAATTTACGTCTGTTTTTATGTCCATAATATGTTATTATGCAATTATTTAAATTCCATGACACAAATTGTTACATCGTTTGATGTTTTTTTCTTAAAACTAATATCTGATTTCCAGATATTAGTTAATTCCAACGTGAATTTGATTTGCAAAGAGTTGAATTTGATTTGCAAAGACTGTATGTCTGTCCGTCTGTCTGTATGTATGTATTGACACCTACAGAGCAAACGGGTGGGTCGAATTGCTTCAAACTTGGTATATAGAGATTTTTAGATATTGTACAGAGGGGAAAGTGAAATTTTTGTTTAGCTCGAAAAATAACGGTGCGTGCCACATAACCGTAATGTTAGGGCCTATTTTGCTCGAAAACGGCTCTAACCATTTTGATTTAAATCAATCAGTGCAGCTTTTTAGCCACGACCGATCATATCGTTGAAAAAAAAATTTGAATCTCTAAAAACGGTAATTTAGCATAGTACCGTTATTATTTTCTTTCGGCTATCTCATAAATAGTTCAACTGATTATTTCGAAATTACACACATATAAAGGTGTAGGTAGCCCAATTTATACTGCATACCAATATTTTTAATTAATATTTGGTTTTGTATTTTTAAAAGCATTTAAAAATTTATATTTTGAAAACTCTCATTTAATTTTTTTCCAAAAAATTAAAAGGGTCCGCCAAATAACTTTTTTTTTTTTGAAAATGCTATAAAAAAACTACTGAATATTTTCTCAAATTTCTTTTTTTATTTGAAAGTGTAATCCTTCCGGTTAATAATGGAAAATAATTTCATTCAAATGGCTGCCTCGGCTGGCCATGTAGTAGCCTACACGATCGGTCCAATTTTTAAGCACATTATCGATTGTGTGCAGCTGTTTTCCACCAATGGCTTCACGAATATTGTCCTTTAAAGCGTCAATTGTCTCTGGCTTGTCGGCGTAACACTTATCTTTTACGGCACCCCACAAATAATAGTCCAACGGTGTCAAATCGCAGCTCCGAGGTGGCCAAACGACATCAGCTCTGCGGCTGATAATGCGATCTTCAAAAACAGGGCGCAAAACATCGAGTGTAGCGATTGTAGCTTCGGCTGTGTGGCACGTAGCGCCGTCCTATTGAAACCAAATATTGCCAATATCCTCCTCTTCAATTTTTGTGAACAAAAATTCGTTCAACATGGCGCGATAACGATCGCAATTGACTGTAACGGCCACTCCTTGCTCATTTTCGAAGAAAAATGGCCCAATTATGCCTCTAGACCAAAATCCGCACCAAACAGTGACTCGTTTTGGGCGTGCGGGTTTTCTGTGCCCCAAATGCGACAATTTTGCTTGTTTACATACCCACCAAGATCAAAATGAGCCTCATCTGAAAAGATGATTTTTTTGGCAAAATCGGCATCTTCTCTAAGTCGATCGCAGGCCCACTTAGCGAAGCGAAAACGCATTGGATGGTCAGTTGGCTTCAACTCCTGAACCAATTGGACTTTGTATGGCGTCATACCAAGGTCTTTATGCAAAATTCGTCTCAATGATGTCTCCGAAATGTTCAATTGTTGAGAACGACGGTGAATTGATGTTGATGGCGCTTCACGCACACTTTCTGCCACAGCAGCAATATTCTCGGGTGAACGAACTGTTTTTGGCTTTTCACGCTTTGGTTTATCGATGAGGATGCCAGTTTCTTTCACTTTTTTCACAAGATAACGAATATACGGAGCTGACGGTGCTTCTCTTCTTCCAAAATCCGTACGCAATTTTCGCACACATTCTGCAACATTACCATGATTTTCAAAGTAATGTCGCAATATTTCCCAGCGTTGTTCAAGCGTATACACAACCATATTCGTTCAGCGGAAGGACAAAACTAATTATCTGTCAAATCAGACATGAGCTAAGTATTACCATTCACGAAATAAGCACTAGTTGAAAAAAAAACGTTAAAATTTTTATAAAAAAAAATCAGTTCATTAATGAAGGGAAAGGCTACCTTGTGAATTTTTTTTTGGGAAAAACTCATTTTTGGTACCTCTAGTAGAACCATTTTTTTGGTTTTCGATTTTCTCGGAAACGGTTAATTTGAAATTTGAAATTTCTTATGCAGAAGCTACTAGAAAATTTAAACACTATTGTATACCAACATTTTTCAAACTAATTTTTTTTTTTGAAATAATTTTTTTTTTTGAAAATTCAAAATTTCATTTCTCAATTGATTTTTTCGAAACTTCGTATTTAGAGGTTTTTTGACATTATCTTGAATAGTTAAAAAAAACTATTTTTCTAAAATAAAAAACAACGGTACCTCCCATACAAATGTTAAAAAACCGTTAAGAAAAAAATGTATTTCTCGAAAACGGCTCCAAGAATTTGTATAAAAACATTTGTGTGTTCTTAAATTGGTACAGTTCACTTTTAAGTATAAAAATATTTCTTTTTGCGTTCTTATTAACGGTACTCCCCATAGAACCACTTTTCAAAATTTCGACTTTCTCAACATTGGATGAAACGATTACAATAAATTGTTTATACAAATGCCCCCTAAAATTGTTAATAAAATTGCCTACTCAAATTTTCAAAAAAAAAAAAAACATTTTTTTTTCGATTTTTAAAAAATAAATAATATTTTTTTTTTAAAAATCAATTTTTCAAAAACCACTCGAAGAATTTTTTTTTAATTTGAATTTTATATGTATATTAATAATATCATCTAAATGGCGTTTAAATTTTGTTTTTCTAAAAATGCTTTCAAAATTTTACACATACAAAATTAATTTATTAAAAAACCGCTCCAACGATTTTTGACATTTTTGTTTGATATATTCTTATTTATCCATGAATTCAAACTGCATCTTTGTTTTCCCTCAAACTATAACGACTAAGCAATATAAAAAGATTTAAGTATGTGTATTATCCATTTATTTCTACCTTATTATTATTCCATTTTTACGAATTTCTGCGTACGTCACTGAATACTAAATACAATATAGGGCCTCATACATTTATATATACATATGTGCTTTAAAAATCTCATGAATCTTATGTATGCATATTGCACCTTAGTTATGAAGATGTATGTTTGTAGCTACTAACCCACCTACATCCTTCATTTTCATTATTATGTGTACATGTTTACATACTTAGGTTCCATCAATATGTCTATATATGTAGATACATTTTACCCTCCCAACTTACATAATTAAAATACATAACTTAGATTTACATATACATTTATAGGCAGGTACTATTCATTGACTCATCATCCATTCCACAATTCATTATAAACTCACCAAATTCGCCTCTCAATTGATGCATGGTTTCGCGTGCAGTGTGGCATGTGGCACCGTCCTGTTGCAACCACATGTCGACCGAGTTCAATTCTTGCATTATCGGCAAAAAAAAATCTGTTATCATCGAACGGTACCTTTCTCCATTGACCGTAACCCTGCGGCCTTCATCGTCCTTGAAGAAGTACGGCCCAATGATGCCGCCTGCCCATAAACCGCACCAAACAGTGCATTTTTCGGGATGCATTGGTAGCTGCTGAATTGCCTCTGGCTGCTCTTCACTCCAAATACGGCAATTCTGCTTATTCACGTATCCATTTAGCCAAAAATGAGCCTCGTCGCTGAAGACAATTTTGCGATAATTTCATAATTTCGACATTTTTCACAGAGCACGAATTTTGATAATAAATTTCAATAATTTGCAAACGTTGTTCAGGCGTAAGTCTATCCATGATGAAATGGCAAACAATACTGAATCGAAATGTCAAATGTTCGTGGAATTTGTCATGTGTGATCTGTCAAAAATATAAACGTCAAAAACCAAGTAGCAAAAAAATCCCCCTTTACTAGGAATCAAGTTAATCTTGCTTACATAGGCCTTAAACCTGCATAGGATAACTACACCTATCTAACTTAATCTCAATAGTTAGCTACATTAAAGTTGTTAGCTCTAAAAGCTAGTTCGTACGATCCAGTCGTGCATTTTATTTTTCCTGTATGAGATTGGGTAAATGAAAAAAACTTTACGTTTTCTAGTTATGGCATATAACTTCAAAGTGCTCTAGGGGTAACACGGGTTGGCCAAAATAAGTGATGAAGGTATTCATTTCATAGGGAATTTGATACAGTTTTAGTAAATTTAGACGTATTTGTAATTTAATTACAAGCATAGTTTTTGAATTATGGGTGAACAAATTTTAGAAACGGGTTTTTATAAAAATACTCAAATTTTGGTTGATCAAAATATATGATTGACGAATGATTTTTTTAGGAAATTTAGTGTACTTTATTTTTGTAACAGATGATTGACGCCCAAAATGCAACGTTTTTGGGTTTTTAGCAAAAACTTGAAAAAGGTCTATAATTTTGGTGATCTATGTGATTGGTTTTTGCAAGATGGTGAGGGGCTGAGGGAGCGTGGTTGTGTAATTTATTTTTCGTTTCATATACCGGTAAACCTAACAATAAGTCAAACATTTAGGACTATCCGATTTTTTTTAGTGTAACTATCTTCTTTTTAGATTTAGAGTTTGGGGTGGCCGTGGAGCGATAATTGTTCGGTTGTCAACCTCAAAGTAACAGGTTCGATCCCTGCCGTAGCCTATGGCCTCTTATTTTTCCATTAAAAACCAATTCTAACATGAAATGTCATACAATGAGTTGCTGGTTTACCCACTACATGCTGTTTAGGCATAGCACTAACAACATGTGATTGAGTAAAACTAGTATACCGATTAATATGGCAACGAATAAAAAAAACTAATGCGAATTATTAGGGACAGAGATAAATAAGACACGGAAACTTCTCCGCATTAGTTCAGTCGCCATCGCTGGAGATAAAATCTGAGACAACAACCACCTCCAGTCTCAGAACATCGCGCCACAGATCTTTGCTATCCTTCTTTCTCTTTCTTAAACTAACGCCCGCGTTGTGTCGAAACATTTAAAGGGTGGTATAATCCCTTGAGCGCGTGTAGATTATAAAAAAAAATTCCGTTTACTTAAATAATTCAGTTATCTGCGACAAGAAATAACGAAATTAATATGAAACTGCATAATATGCATTATACCGATGAAAATTGTAATTTTAGGGTTGTTTGCTAATTAAAATAAAATGCATGACTGGATCGCACGTACTTGCTCTTATGTTTGATCAAATTATATGCAAAAATATTTCAATTTTTACTTGAGATATATGTAGGTACTATAGGGCAAGTTTTGCATTTGGAAAATAATCGAACTCGAGATTTTAATCAAAGTTGACTTTACGATGATAGAGAGAACCAAAAAAGTGGGTTCGGCAATTCCGTCTGTCTGTCTGTCTGTTGAACGATCTACAGCCTTAACGGCTGAACCGATTTTGTTCAAACTTGGTGCTTAGACGTTCTTGGTGATTGTCCAAAATAGATTTTTGAATCGTTGTTTTAGACCCAAAAATAACGGTACTTGTATCTCGAAAACGGCTCCAACGATTTTGATAAAAAATTGTGTGTTTACTACCTTGGCCAAAAAAAATCTAAAATATTTTGTTATTAACGGTACCTGCCATACAACCATTTAATTGATTTTTGACTTTCTCATAAACGTCTGAACGGATTTCAATCAAAATTTTTATACAGGATCTGCTTCGAATTCTAAATAATAATAATTTCGAAAAACAGTTTTTTTTGGATTAAAAAACAAAAATTGAAAATTCAATATTTCGAAAACGTGTGGACGATTTTTTCTGAAATTTAGTTTTTGAGTTTATAAAGTGTTATCCATTTTGCGGTTTCAAAAGTAAACGTAAATAAAACACTTATAAAATATTTTTTTTCATGATATTTCTTTTTTATTATAAAGTTTGAACGTTGACATTATGCGTGAAACACTACATCATTTTAATGACCACTACTCGAATAGTTGAAAGCATCCATTCTTTTGAGGTAATTTTCGACAAACTTTTTGACACATATTGGGTGGTCAGTTGATATTGACACGACGAGAAATTACGCGGCCAGGAAATGTCTCATGCAATAAAGTCAGATTCGCTCGAGTTGTGTGGCATGTGGCACCGTCTTGTTGAAACCACATATTCTCCAAGTCATATTCTTCAATAGCAGGCAAAAACAATTGTTTATCATATGAACATAATGCTCCGAATTGACGCTGACAGTCGTTCCATCGTCGTTTTGGAAGAAGTAAGGTCCAATCACACTTCCGGACCAAAGAGTGCCCCAAACAGTGAATTTTTGTGGTTGTAATGGCCTCTTTTCTATTACTTGATGATTCTCAGAACCCCAAATACAATTATGTTTATTAACATACCCACCGAGTGAGAAATGTGCTTCGTCGCTGAAGAAAATTTTGCTCGAAAAATCGCTGTCCATCGCCTGTTGTTCAAGCACCCATTCGACGTATCTACGACGTTGTGAATGGTCAGCTGGCTTCAGTTGTTGTGTGAGCCGGACTTTATATGGATGTAGGTGTAGATCCAAATGCAAAATACGCCATAATATGCCATAGGACAATCCTAATTCCTGAGAACGACGAGGAATCGACACATTCGGGTCTTCGGAAACACTTTCACTTATAGCAGCGATATTTTCAGTGGTACGAGCGAAACGATGATGCACAGGCCTTACAATATCTGTAACTGATTCAGTCTCTTCGAATTTCTTCACAATTTTGCCAATTGCTTGCGTAGTTGGATAATTATGTAAACCATAATCTCCTCTTAAAGCACGATATTTCGCTGTAACAGAATCACCATTTTTGTAGTAGGTTTTACCAATTTTTATGCATTGTGCGATAGTTAAGCAATCCGTTTTCGTAAATGTCAGACTTCCAACTGAAAAAAAAATTGGTTTAACAACTTAGTTTGACAGTTGTCGAAGTCCAGCCCTATTCTATTGAAACCACAAAATGGATAACTCTTTATTATTAAATATTTAAAATCTTCATACCAATGTTTTTAGAAAAAATATTAGAATTTTATTAAATAAAAAATTAAGTTATTAAGAATATTTTGCATATAATGTAATCGAACATAGGAGCAGGTACGTGCGATCCAGTCGTGCATTTTATGCTTATCCAAAATTTCTTTAATTCTCTTCTAAAAAATTGGGTGTCAATTTTAAATATATAATAATGAAAACTTTAAAAACAAAATTTCAAAAAAAATCAGCCAACCGTTTTTGAAGTATTGAATTTTCAAAAAAAAATTTCAAAAGTCCAAAAAAAATCGAAAATTTGTGTATGCAGTATTATTTATAAATTGAATATTATATTATATAAAAATTTTGATCGAAATCCGCCCAGCCGTTTATGAAAAACTTAAAAATTAAACAAATGTTGACCAAAATATTAGACCATACCTAAAATAAATATGTAGTGCACACACTTTTTTATCAAAATCGTTAGAGCCGATTTCGTGATAATTAAGATGGTAGAAAAAATTGTATGGCAGGTACCATTAGTTATACAATCACCTAAAACGCTTATATACCAAGTTTGAAGAAAATCGCTTCAGCAGCTTAGGCTACAGAGAGTTGTACAGTCACACAGACAGACAGGCGGAATTGCGCGACCCACTTTTTTTGTATTCTCTATCATCGTAATGTCAACTTTGATTAAAATCGAGAGTTCGAAAAATTCATTCGGTGTAAAATGACTGTTTGAAAAAAAAAATTACCACGTTGACCCGCCGTTACACCTAGATCCACCGCTGGCGCGGCGGCTGACAGTCAGAAATATTATTATAATGTATGAGTGGAAAACTATCAATGCTATTAATTTTAGCCGATTATGATATGATAACTTTTTCAGACTAACGCTGCCCCTCGCACTATTGGTGTTTCTGCTCCCTATGATAACTTTAGCTTTTTCTTCAAAATACTGAGTTTTATCTGTAAGCAAATCGCTTTAAAACGTGTCGCTTTTGCATACTCTTGTCTAAAATAAGGAGTGTTATATTTTCGATATAGCTTAAAAAAGGCAAAGCTCCAAGACAGTCACCATCAAACAATTGTTTTTTTGCTTTCGAATATAAAATTTTTGAATCAGTTGGATTTTCATTGCTACTTTAATTATCAAATACATGATTGCTTTTCGTCTTTTTTTTTAAGAGTGTTTAAAAGAACCTAGATCGGGCATCAGGCGCCACACACCACACATTTGACCAACCGACGCGATGCGACGAAAGTGTGTACACGAGAGTGCTGTGTATTTGCCCTATAACGTCTCGAATCTTGCCTTATTTTGAAATTCGCAAAGAGTTGATATAAACTGTAACATCAATAATTTAAAAAAGATTCTACCCAACATTTAAAAACAAAAATAGTTTTAAAATAATTTCTTGTAAAATACAAAAATTTCGCTAGTTCGTGCCAATAGACATATCGTCTTATAAACTAAGCTGATTTCTTAACTTGCTACCTTGTTGGTACCATTTTTTTATTAAACTAACGTAAAAAGCACTTTGTCTTCAAATATTTCTTTATTTTTTATCTTTTTCTACACCTTCGCAATCTTTAATTCTACTAAGACGATGAGCTCGTCAGACTGGCCATAAGAAACTCCATTTTGTTAAGAAAACTTTTGCCTTCGATTTTGTCGAATTTCACCTGAAAAATAACCAAACACAATACAAAATTGTAAATAGATTTTTTGTAATTAAATTATGTTTATCAATGCTTACCTCTTTAAAATGTCCTCCTAAATTTTCCCAAAATTTTTCCGGCACCAGCGGACTGGGAAAGAAATCTTGCCTGGGACTGCGCGCGATGAAAACTTTAACATCTATCTGCGGATCACATCGAATTTGCACTGCAATCATCCGATCACTGTTTGGTGATGCCAATAAACACGAACTAGCATTACCAAGTGGTTCCACTTCACCTATTCCTAAATGATTGCTATTAGATAGTACTTGCCATGCCATGCATCGAGCTAAATTAAGGAGACAAGAGATCTGATGCTGGTTAATTTGACAGAGAATCAGATCACGAAGTTCTTGAGGTTCGTAAGACAAGTGCATGACTCTCCCGTCACGGCAAATACACTTTAGAGAACGTTCCTTCACGTGAATCACCAACGAAGTACGATTTATTGTGTCGTAGCTGCAAGAATAAAATATATACTGTAATTTATTTAATAAATTAAAGAAAGACTACTTACCCATGAGTTACTATATTAATTTTGACACAGGCCATCGTTGGACTATTCATAGCATTCCAGTGTGAAACGATTTGGGGGTCTTTTACGTCCCGAGCCAATGTATCCAGGACATACTGTGTTCGTTTGCGCATAAATATGTGTTGTGCCTGAGCAATGATTTGCTCAAGAATAGTTTGTGATTTAGTCATTTCAAGGAGTTCATGTCGATCAGCTGCAATGGGCCCGGCTAACATTCGTCGTTTACTTGGACCCATTGGTCCACTTGCCGGATGAGGAAACGGATGATGACTGTTTTTATAATGAACTTCTCGCAACAACTGATGCAAAGAATGCTCCAGGACGTGATCATGGTCGTTAATTGGCCCTGATTGATTTGAATCGAATGTTGTGGAGTGACACAGAGAGATTATTAGCTGAATACCTGGCAGAAGTGTAGCTCTGATTTGATTGCCTACGACGACGTGTGGAATTGGAGCTTGCATGTGAATGGCCTCTCTAGCTAACTGGCTAAAAAGTTCTTTGCAGAAAAGGACATTTTGAGCGAATTCAAGTGTTTTTTGCCACACTCCCACCTGTTGAGTTATGTTTTGTCCAGTTCCCATCAAATTAACATTCGCCGTACATAGATCTTCTTGGTCTTTTTGTGTGATGACTTTAATATAAGCCACACCTTGCAATTCAGGTGGAACATTAACCCTCAAGGCCGATGTAGGCTTCGCCACTGGTGGTACTACCCCATTACCAGGTCCAATGGGAGGTGTTTCATCTTCAACTACATCCTCGGCTTTGGTTACCTCAAATGTTCCGCTCATTCCAAACTTAGAACCAGCTGTGCGATAGCTTAGATCTCCTATAATAGCATTGGAAACTTTTTTAAGGCGCCAATTCTGCCTAAGACGCAAGAGCTCTATGTGGAAATCAGCTACATTTCGATTTCTTTGCTCACTTTGGCAGCTTCGGAGTCGTTCGGCTCCATTCAGGAGTACATTTGCAGCTTGACTAAGTGCTTTTTTGCGAGCGTAAACTTGAATAATAGGTTTGGTGTCTTCGGGTTCTTCGGGAACAGGATCTAATACTAGGTAGCGCTTGTCTTTGGCTATTGAAATAACGTCGGACAGGACGCATATCTCTGTCAGAGCATCTTTCAGCTTGTTTCGAACGGAGTCCCATGGCCAGAGGCTTGGTTGAAATTGTGATGGATCTTTCAAGTCTTCTTCAGAGGATTTCTCTTCCTTTTTTAGATCGTCTAGAGAAGTCTTGCTGAAATCTATACGAGCAGCACATTTCGTAAGGGTCTCCGAAAGAGTTGGTGGTCTGGAAATGTTTCAATATATATAATCATGGTTGTAATGAGCCGGCGAAGCCAGTAAACTTACGGTTGGTATATTTCTGTTCCATCGTACGTAATTTCTTGTATTTGATTTTCACACGGTGCTTCTACAGAAACATTTACAGAACTGGTCATATTCATCGTGTAACTCATTTGAATATTAATATCCTAGATAAATATTTTTATTTTATAAAAAAATAATTATTTCTCAAAAAACTGCAGAAGTGCAGAGTAAACAATTTATATTTTACTTGTCACAGTAAAGTGACAGCTGCCAAAAGAAGTTTGACATTTGTCCCAAGCCTTTGCTACATCTAGGTCCGTTCATGTTCTTGCTTAAGGCCGTAACTACACCATACATATTTAATTCAGCCATATTTGCTTACATAATTTAAGACGGATTTACACAGATATTAAGTTCTCATTATATTCTACCAAAATACTAACGCCGGATTTACACGAAATTACAAATAGGCAGTATTACTGTCAAAATCTTGACATTATTTTGATTGTCGTGTAAATGGTCGAAAATATGGCAGTATATTTGTCATTAAAAAACTGCCAGCCAGAATTTTCGTTAAGTTGTGGAATTATATTGACATCGTGTAAATTCAGTACTGACAACATTTTTCAAATAATGACAATTTGCAATAAAGAATGAACAAGCTCATTTTTTACTGCCAGTTGGCAGTATTTTTTATCCAAGATACTTATGACCTGTAGTCCAAAATGCGTTTCGCCCAGGTACGATAGTTGGGCTCATCAGTTAGATGCTATCGTACCCTTCTAAGACGCAATGTTTTTCGGTCGATGGATACCGACTATTATAAAATTTGCAGCATTTATACATTGCAAATTATATTATTTAGGGGAATTTGGTTAAATTCGTGCACCTAAATATATGTTATGCCCGTGGCCCAACTATCGCAACTGGGCGAAACGCATTTTCGGATTCAGGTCATACAATTCTTCAATTTGGATTTATTCCACACAGTCCACAAAAACAAAAACCAAAATATTATTATATGCGTTTTCTTCTATTCTATTACTGGCCAGACCACGGACATAACATACATTTAGGTGCACGAATTTAACCAAATTCCCCTAAATAGCTATGCATCGCTGCATACAACGCTGCGCCCGAAACACACATGTGCATACTCTTTGATATTTATGATGCATAGTTTTGCCAAAATTGTGTCCGCATTCAGAAATCGATACATACTCCTAGCTATCCGTATAGGTTGCACTTGTTGTTATCCCGTGACAAAATAGCTCCTACCAAAAAATAAATCTCAAGCTATTCGAAAAACTTTTGTATACTCTTGTATCCCATGAGAAACTTAACCTATCTTAAATAGGCTATCCTACATGTGAAAAAGTAACACATCTGCTTAGGGCATAATACTGCCAATAACCGTGTTTTATTGGGAAATTTATCCACCGTAGGTTTATCCGTCGTAACATTTTACGCTACGGTCGATAAAAAGCTGAAGTAGAAATTACGGTGGATGGCTGGTTGACGTTTGTTCGAGTCTCGAATTTGATTTTGTTAGCTTTGTTGGTACGATTGATAATTGGATTGAATCTCGATGGATGTGTTCATGGAGTGTTATAATTATAATTATTAATTTAAATTGCTTTTGTGTGCAAATAAATCGTGAAATTTCATTCTTCTCCAAGGAGCAAACCCAAAACGGGGCTTTGAGCAAAAAGTTAACGAAAACCGTTCACACTGAACATTTACAAGTTTTTGTTTGACATTTCAATTATTTCGACACCTGAGACAATAACAAATACTTTGTGAATTAAAAGAGAAATGAATACTAAGTTTTCACCTACCACTATTTAATCCAGATTTAAGTGGATTAACCATAGATCCTCTTTGAAATCTTCTGAATCTTGAAGAGTTCCCATACAAATTTGAATCTCCTTAAAACAAGATTAGAAATTAATCTCATTAGGTGTGTTTTATTGGGAATCTATACATTGTAACGTAAGTAATTCCCAAAAAAACGCATCGACCGTAGCATGGACCGTAGGTTTTTTATTTTTGTAAAAATGGTACCCCTGTACAGCAGTCACAAGTAATGAAAGAGTCTTTTGCAAAGTAAAATTAAGAAAATATTAAAATTATGAACAATAATTAGCTTTTATTCATATAAAATAGAAGGTAGAAAAACGTACCAATATTTAATTTATGTTACAAACCTATTTCTTGTTTTCATTTTTTCTGCATTTGCAATTTTAAATTCGAACATTCATTTTCCACCAATCTAAAGAAAATGATAAGTGAATCGGTTTGTGCATAGACTATGGTCAAGTACCTTTTTACACAGGGCAATTTTTATATTGCTTTAAAAATCTACTATGCCTTTCACACGGGGAAACAAAATTCACGGAGATTTGCTTGTTTCTCTTAAATGTTTCTTGGTTTTGAACGCACACTACAGCGTAGTTTAAATTGTTCAATCCATTACATGTCACCTTTATATTTCATGCTTTTATTTATTTTCTGAGTAGATCGATAGCTAGAATTTTATTTTTCAAGTCAATTTATAAATTTATTTTCTGATTATGTTTTGTTCAATATTCACTCATCAGACTGCATTTAACATACGCGGGGTAAGGAACAAGTAGTTAACATTTGGTTTGCCATTTTCATGCACATGTCCAGAAAAAAAAACAATGGATCACAAAAATGTACGCCGAGTCCATGTCCATGTAGTGAAGCGAATACCGTCCATGGCCAACGTCCATTAAACAGTGAAGAAAAAAGCACCTTTTGTGAAGTTCAGTTGCAGCTTAGTGCGTTTAAGCTAGGCGCTCACATGCAATTTTTCCGAAACGAAATAGTTTAATCACTAGTGATCGCGCACATTAGCAACTTAAAATTAATCAACGAGATAAACCATCACACAAACAATATTTTGATTTAATGTGCGCGCAGTTACATTATAGTTCGATGTGATACAAACTGAAGAACTTATTTGGGGCGATCGTTCGATTTGTGCCAAAACACAAACTCTTAAGTTGCTTGAATCGAGGAGTGAATAGTTTTTGCATGTGCGCGCACTCTCATATAAGTCCAGTGTATTCACTTTAGCAACCAAACTGTTGCAAAACTGAAAGTTGCATATGTGCGCGCCTGGCATTATAGCTCATAGAATTTTATACAAATAAATATTTTGCGGCGCAGTGTCGAGCAGTGCCTCTATAGTGCAGCTCCACTCAATGCGGTTTGTCTTCACAAATTGCTTTTTTGTAGATCTAAATAAAAAGATGATTTTTTTCACCAAACTCCGTTTATTTACAACTATCAATAAAAATTGAATACAAGACGAAAATTGGGCTTGGTTAGTCAAAAATAAAAGTAAAACGGAATTCATTCGATAAATATTGGTTTCTTTTTCAAAACGGATATCAAAATTTGTTAAAAATGATTAATTGACATTAGGGGTATGCAAAATTGCAGATATATGTGCAATTTTAGACGTACTTCAGAAAATAATTGAGCAAAGAATACAGTTTTTAATAGTAAAAGTCAGAAACTTTTCAGAAGAACAGCTTATAATTTATTAAAAAATGGAGTTATCTAAGATTTGAGAAATATAAACTGGCCAACTATTTAAAAAAAGAATCGAAAAGATTGATTTGTCTTACGAATGAAATTAATAATTATAACACTCCATGAACACATCCATTGAGATTCAATTCAATTATCAATCGTACCAGCAAAACTAACAAAATCAGAATCGATACTCGACTGAACGTCAACCAGCCATCCACCGTAGCTTCTACTTTAGCTTTTTATCGATCAGAGCGAATTGTATGTTAAATGCTACGACGGATAAACTTACGACGGATAAATTTCCCAATAAAACAGAGTTATAGTTACAAAAGTGAAAAAAAGTGGTGAACATCTTTTAAGGACTCTGCTGTAAATCAAGCTGCATGAAATGCACAAAAACTTTGCTTATAAAAGCTTTTGTGCAGTTTTGTTTTTGATAAACAAATCAAACGTCATGCATTGTGACAGATAATTTTTGAGCTTTCCTGCAGGACCAATTGGAATAGTTTTGCGTTGTGCTTGGCATTTCATGTTCATCTTTCATCATTTTACTACATAAAAAAGTGATCAAAAATATTTTTATTTAAAGAATTTAATTAAAGCTTTATTACCTACATTACAGACTATAATACAAACGCCTATCAAATTATATAGAAACCAAAAAAAAATCATCTAAAGTATTCCCTAGCAAAAACACCAGAATTTGGTAAGCAAACAATTTTGTCTTCAAAATATTTCATTTATGTATTTAACATATCTTGTTCTTTGATCTTTTTTAAGTTCATCAGCACACCCTTAAACGTCGGAAAACAAATACAATTTTGATGCAAATTAGCACATGGCCTTTAAACTAGGCAGTGACGTAGTAACCCAAACATTCTTCATTTAGGAGCTGCATAAATAAATACACAAGGTAGGTAGATACCTACCGATAAATTTAATTTACCAACTCTGACCAAAAAACAATTATTCTTTTAAAAACAATAATTGAATGCAAAGTTGTCTGTGGAAGGTTTTGTGAGGTGTGAGGATAAAGACAAAATCCAATTTTAGAAAGCTGTTTCATGGTATACTAGAGATTAGACCGAAATACAATTAAGTTTAAGTAAAATTGAATGACTCAGTACGTTCGCGTTTCTAGTTTTATTTAATGGCGTTAAAGCAAACATTTGCGGTCATTCTTAAAAATTGTGCTACAAAATGTACACCTATTTGTAATTTTTTCTTCTAATTTGTTTTCATAGATTATAATTTTTGTGACACAGAAATACCCACCGATCAAATTTATTCTAAGACACTTCAGGTTCCTAGACACTAGAATTTATTCGATATCTTTATGTTTAGCTGTATGAAGCAATATCTATCAGTACGAACGTTAAGCTCCTCTAGCATTGTCTAGTTGGCCGCATGCACTAACAGTAGGTATAGTTATTTGAATGAATGTACCTATTTTGATGTACTGCGACCTTGATCAATTGTGCCCCCTACAGACTTGGATGGGATTTTTCATTCTACAGTACGTCCTCCAAATTATTTCCTTTGAACAATTTTAGTATTTGGGGTATTTTAATAGAGTATAGTTCCTTTTCCGCTATTAGGTGCTGTCCCAGAACATTTGTGTCTCTGGTGAATGATGGCTTCACAACTCCCTGGTATATGGTCAGGTGTATCCTCGTACACCTTAGGCCCCGGGCATGCACTGAGCGACGAGCGACGTCGCTGAGCGACCAACAAAAATAGAACATATTAAAACCTATAGATATGGCCATGCTGTTACTGAACGACGCTGCTAAGCGACAGAGCGACGTCGCTCAGAATTAAAACATGTTCTAATTTTGTAAATGATCGCTGAGCGACGTAAAAGAAATATGGCCATTATAGACATTTACTTACTACTTACCTCACGATCCATGGAGGGTCCCTACCTGACATATTGCGGTCTTCCATCGGTTGCGAGACCAAGCGCTCTTGCGTCTGTAACCGCCTGGTCCCTGTAGCGGAGGTTCGGTCTTCCTGGTCGTCTCGAACCTGCGGGCTGGGATTCGGAGATTTTATTGGCTGGAGCGTTGTTGTCCATTCGCTCGATGTGGCCGAGCCAGTGTAGTCGACGCCCTATGGCTCTTTGGACTACATCCACATCTTGGTACAGCTCGTACAATTCTCGATTGAATCGCCCTCTTCGCATATAGGACCAAATATCCTCTCGAATGTGCCCAGTATCAATTCCGCTTTTTTACTTATCGACAGCACTGTGCGCCGTAGAGTAGAACTGGTAAAATTAGCGTTTTGTAAAGCGTGCACTTTGTCTTTCGAGACAGGAGTTTTGAACCCATTTGTTTGGCCAAACCGAAGTAGGATTTCCACTAAGGTGTCGTTGGTGGAATTGATGTTTGTTCCGAGGTAGGTGAACTACAAGGATGACTACCTCGAAATTACTGCTACCAACAGTGACGTTTTGTCCTAGGCCATGAACAGATGAGGCTTTGTTTGTTGATAGCATATACTTGGTTTTGTCCTCATTCACTTCAAGACCAACGCATTTCGCCTGTTCATCAATAGCTGTGAATGTCGTCCGCATAACCAAGCAGTTGGAAAGACCTTTTGAATATAGTGCCTTCCAGGTTAACACCACTCTTGCGTACTATCTGCTTCAGTTACTATCTGAACCCTGTAAAAGCTCAGATGAGCTGTTTCCCATTTGCACGTTGCACCGCGTATTTTGTAACGGCATGCGGCATAGCTGGACCAGTTTTTTCGGGATCCCGAGTTCCGACATCGAAAATAGAAGCTTTTGGCGACTTATGCTATCATATGCGGATTTGAAGTCGACGGAAAGATGGTGCGTCTCGACTTGAAATTCGTTGGTCTTTTCCAGGATTTGCCTCAATGTAAAGATTTGGTCTATCGTTGATCTGCCTGGCCTGCAGCCACACTGGTACGTACCGATGATAGTGTTTTAGACGCTCACATAGTACGTTGGATAGGATCTTGGAGGCAACATTAAGCAGGGATATGCGTCTGTAGTTTTTGCAGGACATAGGATCGCTTTTTTGTAGATTGGGCATATGGAGCTATTTGACCAGTCGTCGGACATGCTTTCCTCCTCACACACTTGGTTGATGAGCTGGTGCATGCGCCCTACCAGGACATCTCCTCCATACTTGAAGAGTTCCGCAGGTAGGCCATCCGAGTCGGCGGATTTGTTGTTCTTAAGCTTGTGGATGGCTTTCTTAACCTCTTCAGTACTGGGCGCTGGGACTGGATCTTCATTGACTGGTGTCATGCTTCTTAATTCTCCCGTTGCTTCCTCTACATAATGCCCATTAGGCAGTTGCTGGAAGTGCTGCTTAAACACGTCTACAATTCCCTGTGCTTCGGTGACTAGGTTCCCTTCGCTGTTTCGAAGAGCTTGCGTGCCAGTCCTATAACCAGATGCCAGTTGCTGACTGTTTTGTAGAACCGGCAAGTGTTCGTGACGGTGCAAGATTCCTCGAGATACCTGATGGCTGCGGATGCTCTTTTCTTTCTTCGCAGGGTTTTTTTCTCGTTCCTTCTCTTTTCACGGTACTCATTGCTGCGCTTGTTTCCCGTTGCAGTATTTGCATTCGTGCATATTCCGTCGCCTGCTTCAATACCGCGCATTCATCATCATACCACTGGTTCTTTTTCGTGGGTGGTTGGTAGGCTATGGTGGTCTTGGCTGTCTCCTTAATGACGTCGCGATACTGGTTCCACTGGTCGTTGACGCCTGTGGCTGGTGGTACGGCAGAGTTTCCCGGTCAATTGCTGACTGTAGTCTCTAGCTTTCTCAGATGTGCTAAGGCAGGCAATTTTGAAACTCCTCCTTGTTAGACTCCTCAGCTTCATCGGTATGGGCGTGTGCACACACTAGGCTGATGTTTTGGATGTTAGCTTTGATGCGGATCACAGCCAGCCGATCGCTAATCGGCTTAAAATCGATGACTTTAATGTAAGCACTTGATGTGTAGGAAAAGATACAGCTCGAGGCCCCCAGTTCCTACAACATACAACCACCAATATAAGCATTGAACGTTTAATTTCGGCTGCTCATAGCCCACATGTTTTATGGCAGGATAAAAAAAAAACTTTAAAAATAAGAATATTAGTGATAAGAAATGGGAAGAGTTTGCAAAAATTTGTAACTGTTCGGGTAATTTTTTTTAACTTCGCAGCTCACAAAAGTACATAGTAAGCTCATTTCTTAAATTTAAAGCCGAAATACTGCTTCTGTTGTAACGGATTGATTGTTCTTGATTGCTTGCCCTGGTTTCAGTAGGAGCTTGCGACAAAAAGATCTTGACAAAGGCTTTTAAACGACTATCACTTATTTATCGTCGCAGACAACGTCGCTTTGTAATAGGACCATCATTGCTAAGCGACGTCGCTCAATGCGTGGCCTTACAGTACCTACAGAGAGCATTGATCTCCAATCCCATAATTTTGAGGTGCCTGTTCAGTTTTCAGTTGCCAGTGAGAAGACCTGTTATTTAAAGTACGTTGCTCTTGTGCGTTCAACGTGTGGCAGCTTCTTTTTTATTTTATTATGTTGAATTTTCTGCCCAACACTTAATTAATACTTACATACTCAACCGATTGAGAATTGTATTATAAAAAAAAACACCTTCTTATTAAACTTTTCATTTGGACAGATATCCGGCCGCCGAATATTCGGCTATTGATTAGCTGCGGGCCTAATATCCGGTATCCGGCCAAAATCACTATTCGGTACAACTATAGTGTATAGAGTTTTTTAGGTATTGTAAAGAGGGTAAATTGAAATGTTTTTTAGCTCAAAAAATAACGGTACCCGGTACGGTAAAAATGTCTGAAAACGGTACTTTCCATAGGACTGTTTTTTTTTATTTCGACTATCTCATAAATTGCTCGTCCGATTCTTTCGAAATTTCACACGAATATAGATTTTATACTGCGTACCAATATTTTTAATAAATATTTTTTTTGTATTTAAAAATTTTTTTTTTCAAAAATTATAGTTATATGGCCTTCTTGAATTTTTTATTTTTTTTTATTTTTTTTTCAAAAAGTTTAAAAAAAAATTTTTTTTTTCTTAATAACCAAAAACAACGGTACCTCGATAAAAACCCGTTACGAAAATAATTTATTTCTCAAAAACGGCTCCAAGAATTTTGATAACAAAATGTGTGTTTTTAAATCAGTGACAGTTCACTTGTAAAAAAAAACATTTATTTTGCCTATTTATTAACGGTAATTTTAATTTCCATAGAACCAGTTTTTACATTTTCGACTCTCTTACTATTGGATGAACCGTTTAAAATTGTTTTTTTTTATATACAAATGCTCCCTAAATGTGTTAATAAACCTGCATACTCAAATTTTCAAAAAATTGGTTTGTCGCAATTTAAAAAATAAATATTTTTAGCTCAAATTAGTTTCAGTATTTTTTTCAGAATTTTGAATTATTTTGTCTTTGATTAATCCGATTTAATTTTTTGTTTTTATATTATTATATTATTCAATATTTAAGATTGTCATACCAATTTTTTTTTAGAAAAAATTAAAGAAACTGTATAAAAAATAAAGTAAAAAATGGCTTTAAAAATATATTTTGATGTTTAATAGAAATCTTTTGCATACAATGTGATCGAACATAAGAGCAAGTTCGTGCGATCCAGTCGTGCATTTTTTCTTTGCCAAAAACAAAAATCTTTTTCGTATCATTTGATGACTTTGAATGCCCAAGAACAACAACGAGTAAGGAGAAAATAAGAAAGAAACCGAATAAACAACAACAAACTTGTGTGGCTAATAAGCGCTAGTCGTTTCAATGCAATTGATAAACAGAAAAAACCTGCATTAGGTTGGATCTGATCATGTGGGCTCGGTGGCGTGATGCGAATCTCAGGTCGATAAGTCTTCTTCCGAGTATCAGCAAAGTATTTGAAAAGGTTATTAATAGGGCTCTGTTCAAGTGGGCGGAGGACAACAAAATCATACCGGATACTCAGTTCGGTTTTAAGACGGGACATGACACAATTCATGCCGCGTCTAAACTCGTTTCTGATGTCCAATGGAACAAATCTAAAAAGCAGTGTACGGGTGCCTGTCGGGTGGATTTGGAGAACGCCTTCGACACCGTATGTGGTTAGAAGGTCTCTATCTAAAGCTAACCAGACTAGGTATAAGTAAACCTCTATTGTATATGCTTTATGACATGCTAAATGGTAGAAAGTTTGTTGTCAAGAGTGGCAATGTAACTTCTACCACAGTTTTTAATATTACAAATGGTCTTCAGCAGGGAGCGGTTAACTCGCCGATTCTCTTCAGCATTTACACCAGCGATCTGATAGGTAGTCTAACTCAGGCAATTGTCGGAGTACCATCGATATTATTCCAACCAGGTTCTATACAACGGAGCCAACATAAACAGAATAGATAATTTTTTGTTTAAGCTGATTCGGGGGCACGTTGCAAGAGCGATGTCCTCAACTAACAACTTAATTTTTGGAGCGTATTACCCCAATAACGAATATTTCGAGAGTGCGCGGTTAAGTGTCTACATCCCTCCCGAGGCATTCCTCTATTTAGACAGTCGAGGGCTGATACAGGATGGAGGGGCGGTTCCGCTCATCTACCACGTCAGCCGGAAAACTGTGGATAGGCGACTCCTGTATGGACGAGACGTCATCGCTCAAGGTGGAGAAGAGCGCCTTCGGTTCAGTAGGACTGTGTCCGCTCGGGACCGGAGGGATAGGGTGAAACAGGAGAACCAGTTCTGGTGGCTCTCTGAACAGCATTATTATATTTAAAGTCGATGAAGATAGTATATCTTGGCCGATTTACATAGATTTAGGCAATTAGGTGGCACCAACAAAAATTAAAAATATGTATGTATGCGGGGGCATACGTGCATGTATCTGCGTGCCTGTACAAGTATGTGCGTATGTACATGTATGGGTGGGTTGCATGTTGGTGTGTGTCTGCATGCATATAAAAAATAAACAAAAAAAATTAAAAAACGAAAAAAATGCTGCTGTGGTTGTTCTAGTTTTTAAGTAGTTTTAAGTATTATTAGGTATTTGAAGCAGTTTAAGCTATTTTTAGTTAGTATAAGTTAGTTTTATTTAGTTTTAATTATTTTTAATCTATATTTAGGTTAAGTTTATAAGTAAAAAAAAAAAAAAAAAAAAATATGATCAGATACCAAGTTTTTTTGTAAAAGTTTCCTTGAAATATAAAATAAATAAAAAAAAATTAGATTTAATTAAAATAGTTTTTAGGTCGAAAGACATTAGTTAAGAGTTATAGTTTAATTTAGAGCGCCCGTAAAGGGCCAGTAAATTAGTTGTAAGTTATTGATAATTAGGCTAGTTTTAAACATTTTTATCTAGCTTTAAGATAGTTATAAGTTAATATGAAATAAAAAAAAAAAAGTGCGTTGGCTACTACGGCTGGTCATGGTTCAATACACGACGAAGGCACAAGAAGTTTTTCAATTAAAATGAAAAAGTAGACCAGCACCACTAGAGCAAAGGAATCTAATGATCGACCTTGGCAAGTCGTGAAATAGCTATAATTCCAGCCAAAAATATTTGAGAAAAATCTTGGTGGTAGCACACTCAAGTTGTTGTTGGGCATTCAAAGTCATCAAACAATAGTTTTTTTTATTATTAAAATTACCAGCAAATTTAAAAACAATTGTCACATTTTGGTATTTTCATTTCTTCTTTTCTAGAGTACTCTTGCAATGTATTATTATATAAACATTCATAATTTTCAATTAACAACACAAACGTTTGCAATAAATCCGACATTTTAATAATTTTTTTTTTCAAAAAACGACTTCAAATTGAAGACTTGTCTCCTCGAATCGACGATGTACACCCTGCTATTTGCAGTTTGTGTGCTGTGCAGCTTACGGATCATGTGCAGTTGTATGTTGAAACCAATTTGCGCTGCACTGAAGCTGCAGACATTATTTGTATACGTGCCTTTGACACGCTTGGTGTGCTGAAGGCGTTACGATTTGGAAATTATTAGTTAAAAACGACTATTTCTCTTGTAATTTAAATCAGATTCTACCCTGTCGCATCATTCTAATAGAGAGCATACTACCAATTATGCTCCAAAAACTGCAAGGCATAGCAGTGTCACGGCTAGAAATGATTTTCAACGGATGTCTTCGCCTCAAACATGTGTCCGAATCATGGAGAAAATTCAAATTAGTTTTTATTCCGAAAGTTGACATACGTGGTTATGAATTCGAGAACTAGTTCTTTCTTTTTGCGTAAGACCCTAGAGCGCATTCTGGATTCTAACATAAGAAATATCCTGAATGGATGTCCTCTAAATAACTCTTAGCATGCATACCTCAAAGGCAAGTCAACAGAGACAGCCTTACATGAGGTAGTGGGCACGATCGAGCAAGCCATGCATTATAAAGACTATACTCTCGCTAACTTTTTAGACATAAGGTGCATTCAACAATGTCCTTACCGAATCTATTCAATACTCACTTAAAAACCATGGCATAGCTGACTATATTCAAGACTGCATTTTTTCTATGCTTAATAACAAGATGATTATAGCTTCGTTAGGCAACTCGACCAATACCAAGTATGTTAATAAAGGAACACCACAGGGTGAAGTTTTGTTGCCGCTTCTGTTGCTTTTAATCATGCGCAAAATTCTTGTCAAGCTGAGGAATAGTGGTGTGAAAGCAGTAGCGTACGCTACTTAGTACTTTTAGTGTCGGGTAAATTAAAAACGGTGATTAGTTGTATCACGGAGAGGGCTCCGTTAGGTTAGCAATTAGGTCACTAGTTGTGGACTTGGGGTTAACCAAGGCAAAACAGTATTGGTACTCTTCACTACCAAGGTTGAGGTACCCACTTTCACCGTACCTCGATTAAATGGCCACAATCTATCACTATCCTACAGTGCCAGATACTTAGTAGTCATTCTTGACCCTAAACTAAACTATAAACTCAATATTGAAGTACGGGTTAAGAAGACTAGCATTGCTTTCTTCGCTGGAAAATGGCATATTCGATCGAAAATAATCCTATGGACTTACACAGCGGTAGTACGACAAAGCCTGGCTTATGGTTCGATTGTCTGGTGACCCGCTTTAAAAAAAACAATACAACATTAATAAACTTTAAAAAATTCAGAGAACTGCTACCGTTGGCGCCACAGGAGCCGTAAGATCTTTTCCAATGGTTGATTTAAATGTTATTTTATGTCTTCTACCTCTTGACCTCCACATTAAACATCTGGTATCGCGCTAAGACTCAAAGACTCAAAATGCTGGTTTGCCAAACCTTACGGTCACAGCAACAGCAAAATTGAGTCCACCCCTACCATGAGCCTCAGCAAAAGTTTAAAGTTATCTTCTCATCCAGGAAAATTGGGAAAATGAAAGATGGTCGAAAGATCTCGACGTAAAATTTCTTACCGACGACGGATCTCAGATGGAGTGCCGGTTAGGAGCAGGCATTTTCTCAGTCTCGAGATCTTTCCGACTTCCTGACTTTGCTAGCGTCTTTCAAGCTGAAGTACTAGCTATGACAAAAGCATGCAAAATTCTTAATTTAAATCCATCTCAAAATCTAAATTCGACAATAATCACAGACAGCCAAGCGGCTATCAAAGGCGTAAAGTACTATGCACATGAGAGCGACCAACGACCAACGAATTAAGAATATTCGTTAATTCGCTGGCCCATTTTGACATTTCATTCACATAGCTTTAATTTTATTCGTCACGAATATACATAAGTTGAAAGTCTGATTTTGAGTTTAAATGCGCGCGAACAAATTACTCGTCGAAGGGTGGATGGTTGGTGGAACGCGAAAATTCTTTTTTTATTTCTGTAAATGTCTAAGTTTTATATAAAAAGTAGTAAAAAAAAAATTATAAATTAAAAATTATAAATTTATTAAAAAATGTACATTCGATTTGTATATGGAAAACAATAAATTTTTTGTTTGTTCTGATGACATCTTGTAAATAGCCCAATTGTGGATTCCATTCCACGTATGTTTGTTTACATTTTTCTAGACAACTTTAATTTATTTATTTCTTGTACTGTCGTACAATTTTAAAAAACCAAAAAAAATATTTTTTGGAAGATGTTGGTACCCATGTAGTATTATTTATAAATAATTCGAAGGACCTCCTATGTAAAAATTTTGATCAAAATCCGTAAAGCTGTTTATGAGAAAGTCGAAAATCAAAAAAATGTTTGAATGGCAGGTACCGTTAATAACAAAATATTAAAAGAATCATTTGACCAAAATGTAGCATGTATATTAATACAAATTAATGGAAAAAAATAATAAGAATTATTATTGAACAAAAATGAATGAAAATGCAACTGGGTTCTGTAGTATTTTTTTTATAAAGTAGATAAAATTATTTAAATTTGTAATTGTTTTAAATGGAGCAAGATCTGCGTGTCTGCAATGTTGAACTTCTTGGAATGCTAATATTGGTTGTACGAAGAGAAGTTGAAAATTCAAGTTTCTCGAATAAATAGGTCGGAGTTTAAGATCGTACTAATTTAAATATAAATTTGCAAATTTCAATGGTGAAATGTGACATTAATGAAACACCGAAAACATAATGAGACAACTCTGATACATGATCAAATCTTCTTAATGAATGAATGAAACGAGTGCATGAGTTAAAAGCTACATTTAATTTTTGTTTGCTTATTGAATCCATCCCACCATAAATAGGAGAACCATAGGTTAAAATTGGAGCCAACAAAGTTTTGACCAACATCAATCTTGTAGCTTGTGGGATGTAGTATGAAATTCTCCATAAGCGTCTGAGACCTCCGTATATGCTTCTTGTTACATTTTTTACATGATTGTTCCAGGTAAGAGTTTTATTAAAAATGAAACCCAAGTTTTTTGCTTTAGAACTGAAAGAGATCACATGACCATTTAAAACTAAATTGGGAAAATAGGAATCATCCAGACATCGTTCGTATATAATTATGCTTTGCGATTTAGATGGGTTCAAAACTAAATGGTTTCTAACTGCACACTCTTGTATGCTATTTAAATCATCATTTATATGGCTAGATGCATCTTCCAAGATGCCAAGAGGAAAAGAATAGATCTACAGATCGTCAGCATAAAGATGGTACTTGCTGTATTTAATTGCATTAACAACGCCATTAATAAACATGCTAAAAAGTAGTGGTCCAAACAAAGATCCCTGAGGAACACCCACTTTTAGATCTACAACGTCAGAAACCAACTCTCCAATACAAACGGCTTGACTACGGGTTGTTAGATAACTGTTAATTAATTTAAGGGTACAAGAAGAAAAATCGAATTGATGTTTTAATTTATAAAGTAAAATCGAGTTGCTAACTGGCCTAAAAGCTTTCTAATGCTTTTAGACCAGTTAGCAACTCGAATCAAATAAGCTTAATACCGATACTTTATCAGCACTTAATGCAACCCGAATATTGTCCTGCACTTTTAAAAGAGCAGAAACACAACACAACCCGATTGAAGAGCTGACAGGTAATTCTTCGATTCTATGAAATCGAAAAGCTGACTGAACATCAATTTTCCAAGCCCTTAGAAAGAAGAGGTAGAATTCTTTTAGGTCTATAATTCGACAGATCATTACATCCCGTATTTTTCTGAAGAGGAATGACATTTGCTATTTTCCAAGAGCTTGGAAAAATTGACTTGGTCAGACAGTCATTGTAAATATTTGCAACTCTTGGAATGATTTCAGGTAGCAGCAAACTAATAAATTTAGGAGAGACTTCATCCAGGCAGACCGCATTTGACTTAAATGAATGAATAGAAGCAAAGCATTTTTTAATAGAAACACAATTAAATGAAAATGATGTGTCAGGAATATGCGAAGGAGAAGACAGTATTACTTGAGGGTTATTGTTACTAACATTTAATGCAAAGAAACTGTTCAAGTTGTTAACAAAATTAATATCTTCACAATGTTACATAAACGACTCACAACGTGGATTGCAGCCCGGAACGTATTGAAAGAGTTTCAAGGTGGCTTTAGATCAGGCTACTCTACAATAGATAACATATTCATTCTCAGGAGTCTAGCGGAGAGCTTCAGTATGCAAGGTAGAAATTTGTATGTGTTTTTTATAGACTTCAAAGCAGCTTTCGACACAAGCAACCGAGGCGCTTTGTCTTACAAACTGTATGGTCTTGGATTGTCGCTGAAGTACGGACGTGTGATAGAAGATTTGTACAAAGGAACCCAGGCTGCAGTGTGGAATGGAAATGATCTTTCGGATTGGTTCGCAACCACTTCAGGAGTGAGGCAAGGTTGCACATTGAGCCCCACCCTGTTTTCGCTCTTCATTAATGATCTCACCGATTACCTTCCTGGGGGTGTTGATTTCGCAGGTGTCCGTATTAAGACATTGTTATTCGCTGATGATATAGTCATGTTTGCGTATTTCCCAGAAACTTTACAGCTCATGATTAATAGAGTATACCATTACTGTTGTCTGTATAACTTAATCGTCAATATTCAGAAGTCTAAGGTAATGATTTTTAAAAAAGGCGGTGGTCGAAACGCATCGAATGAAAAATGGAAGTTTAACGGAGAAGATATTGAATGTGTCAATGAATACAAATACCTAGGCTTAATTTTTTCGAGAAACTTGAGTATGGAGAAACATCTAAATGAAAACTGCATAAAGCCAAAACCGCTATTAATATATCGTGGATGAACGTAAAAATAGCTCATAGCATTTAATATAAAATATTTGAAGCGGTTGTAGAGAGTATCCTTTTGTATGGCGCTCAAGTTTGGGGATGTAAAAATTTTCTCAAGGTGGAAAAACTTTTAACACACTACGTGAAGAGAATATTTCGTCTACCAACGAACACACCAAAATATGTTCTTATGTTAGAAACTGGTCTATCACCTCTATACGTTAAAACCTTAAAACTGCAAGCAGACTATTTACTGAAAGTTTTCAAGATGCCTGATTTCCGACTAGTCAGGAATATAGTTATAAAAGGCATACAAGACCAACATAGCTGGTACAGAGAGTGGACATGTCTTGCCGAAGAATGCGATGCATTATTTAATTTAAACTTGGAAAATATATCGAGCTGTAAAACTCTGCTGTACAATTTGATATCTAAGATAGATATACAATGTAGGGAAGAATATGTAGCTGAAGCCTGCACTTCCCTATTCAGAACGATATATAGCAGGTTGAACCATAATCTCGCAGAAAGAAATTACTTCCGTGATTCAAATAAGGTAAACGTGATTGCTACAATGGTCAGACTTCTGAGCGAATTACTCAGCCTGAACTTCATACCGCACACACCCGATTTAACTTTGCAGTATAGTATTTGCAACTTGAGCGAAAGAGAAGACGTTATTCATTTCGTCGGAAAGTGCCCAACTCTCAGAGAAACACGAAGAAGTATTCTGGGGAATGACTTTCTCTCAGAGGAACAAGTTCTTGCCAGCCTGAATGAGATGAATGTAACCAAGCTGTATGAATACTGCAAAATTGCGCTAAGATATAGAGCAAGAATTATGAATGATGACTTCTGATTTTTTTTTCCTTTGTTAAATATCAAAATCGTAGTATTAAATTCTTTTTAAATTACATAAAATTATGTTAGCTTATTAAAGTATTTGAATTTGTTTTAATTGTCAATCAGGCAGACGGCAAATGCCATGTCATAATGATTTTTGTTTGTATAATTATGTATTAACTGTTAGGTTAAATTAATATGTAATCCAATTAAAATCTATTCTAATCTAATCTAAATTAATATCTTCACAGTATTCAAAAGTAGGTTTCTAATCGCACCTAGATTTTTTAAATTATTCCATAGAATTTTCGTAGTTTATTGTAGTGTCTAATTTGTTAAAGTAATTTTTTTTCTATTCCTACAGACTGCATTATGTTCCCAATCAGTTCTCAACCTTGAATTTTTGCACACTATGTAGAAAGTTTCGTTCATATATTAAGTTGTTGATAGCTACTGTAAACCAGGGACAAATTTTGGAAGAGATTTTCGTCTTAATCGGAACATATTTATTATATAAATATTTTAATAAATTGGTTAAGAAATCAACCTTAACATCAATAGTAGAAAACCTAAAAATATGCCAATCAATGAGGGAGACTTCCAGATATAGCTCTTCCATGTTGATGCTATTAAAATCACGATAAGAAATTAAGCTGGGCTGATCAGAACTTTCAACCTCAACATCATAAATTAAGAACGTTAAATCATGATCGGCGACTTTCGTGCGTTTGATTGAAAAAAGAAATTTTATTTTTGTTTGAAACGACAAATAGGTCGATAGCAGTTGCACTTGTCGATGTGAATCTCGTAGAAAAGTAGCTTACTATTTCTAATCCATATGAATCAAAAACGTTATGTAAGAGATAAGATGAAGATAAACTTACACCAATGTTCAAATCACCACATTAAATAATATTTTCATAACGCGCGCAATGCCTTGAAAGAAATGATTCCCAAGTAAAAAACGATCATAAGTAAAGTAAAAAGTACACAGATTTGAAATATCAAAACGATAAAGCTATATCGAATCGAAATAGTAGTGCTTGCGACCTTGGTCTAGATTACTTGTCGCAACTACATACATGTTTAAAGATAAATTTGATATTGTAATCTTAATTTCATATGTGTCTTGAATACAAAGTTCATTCTTTAATTCAATTGTAAATTTTTTCTTTTATTTTGGTTTGTTAACTATTTACCCATTTGTATTTTAATATGTTTGCAGATACTTACAATGACTTCCGAAGCTGAGTTCTTAAAGTGCTATAGCAAAATCAAATTAGGATATTCTGAAGTCATTAAAAATATCGATGCTTCTGTCACCTTAGAAGAGGAAGAGAATAATGTGGAAGCTTTGGCAAGTTACACTAAATGTATTGAAGCCATCGATGCAATCTATGCGATTCCAGTTGGTCTACCTGATAACGTTGAATCAGTTCAAAGTCAATGGAACGACGCATGCAACATAATTCAAAAACTTAAAACATTTCGCTACGAAGTCATCTACAGACGTTCATGTATCGAATCCAAAACCACAAGTGTTAATGACTCTAATTTTTCCGAAGACGATTTAACAGAACCCATTCCGAAACAAACATCTGCCTCTGGCATTACTACGAAAGTATCTCCAAGTTGTTTAACTAAATATTCAACACCTTTTGCAATAGCAAATGAATCAGGCATCCCAATGACATACCGACAAATAATAAAAGGACTTCGAGTTGCTATTGGCACAGAAGACTCTCCATTAACTTTTGACACCATATTTGAGTCAAATGCAAAGTTGTATAAGATTCAACCAAACGGAGCAGTTACTAGTGCAGAGGTAAATTTGGTTGCTGGAAAATATGTATGTTTTTGTTGGTTTATTTTTTTTTTCTCTCAGAATGGAACTCAATTGCAACTAGCTATTATCGGCACAGATGCCACTGAATGGAAATACCTCAACAACTTATACTTTATTCACTGCCAAATGATTGCTGGCACGGAACCATCAAATCATGAGATGTCCTGGGTATATCCACTTGTTCCAGGGGTGACTACTTGTTTTCGCACAGAATATGGAGCTTATATTTTCCCCGATATGGAAGCCGATGAGACCGGTACAGCATTTGGAATTATACTCGAAGGACAAGAACCAGAGTACAATCAATTTTGGTTAGATTTAATCGAAGCCATCATAACTGGAGAAGTTATGGAACTTAAAGAAGCTTCTCCTCGTGATCGACGAGATGTTAGTACAACGGTTTCAAAGACCATCGTGGGTACAGCTGATTTTATTGCTAAAAATCTAGTGAAAGGAGCTGAAAAAACTGGAGAACTTATGGTCAAGTCAACTCCGTATTTGATATCAAAAATGTCTCAAGCTCCTCCAGATACACCTCCAGTTTCATCTAAAGTTCAAACCTCAGTTGAAGTTGCGAAAAATGTTTCTGGAGCAGCTGTAGGGGTTACTGGATACATTGCCGGGAAAGTTGGGTGTGCCACGATGGCGATAGGACGTTTTCTAGCGCCACATATAAAAAATCAAGGAGCAAATATACTGTCAGTGGGTTTTGGGTTGAGCGAAGAAGACGCACAAGATAAAGTTAGTAAAATTTAATTTAATTAATTAAGAGCATGCTTAAATCTTTTTTCCTTTTAGATGCAGGGTGCATTTACTATTGCCGCTGGTGCAGTTGAAGGCTTCAGTACAGTTTTTAATGGACTTGAAGAATCGGCAAAAATTCTAGGCACAAATTTAAGTAACAATTCTGTTAAAATTATTGAGCACAAGTAAAAGCAACGATTTTGGTGTTATATTTCAATTATTTGATATTTGCATATTTATTCAGATATGGACCATCGGCAGGACAAGTTGCTTCTGGAACCTTTGATACGCTTGGTAATGCGTTCACTGTAAGTCAAAATGTGAAATATATTACTCCTAAAGGAATCGCAAGGCGTGTTGCTAAAAGCACTGGTAAGGGAGTTTTTGAGATATATAAAAATGGACAGCGTCCAGAATCGCATTATGTACCGGCTGGGGTGTTGTATCCCGATTTGAGGGAATTGAAGGAACTATATTCGAAAAAATAGATTCTCGTCATATTGATATTATAGAAAAATAAATACATTTGTATTTTATATCAGCCCTATCGTGGTATCTGTTCAACAAAACATTCAGTAGTACTTACAGTATTATGTTCATTGTTTCACTCTTCGGAGAGAAAGTATAAAAAAAATATCCGTGAACATCGAAAGTGAGATAAATATTATATAAACATAAAAAAACTAAAGGTAATTTTAATACTTTATAAATTGGCTTATGATCTGTGATTGTTAGCTGTCAACAAACATTAGTCAAGTTTTATTTGACATGATAGCATAATGAGTTAAACTAAAATACCTATGTACTACTGATGTTAAAAAACGGATTGAAAACTACGACACTAAGTTTTTTTTTTCATTTCATTGCACGCATGCGAAAACGACAAGAAGCGGCATTGATATGAGACTTTAGAATATGTATCACCAAATAGGAATGATCAATTGTTCCCAATTGTAAACGTTTAATTCGGATATATTAATTTAAGATGTTCTAAATAATGGTCCAATTATATATATGTACATTTTGTGTACCTACCAAAAGTATTTTATTACCTAGTTTTGTCCGGTATTTTAATGCATATATCCATATTTTTAAAGATGTAATAACATATCATATGATTCAATAAGGATATTTTGACTTCAAAAAAAAATTCGTACTAATTGTAGCTCTTCTCCGAGGAGATGCACACTATAGGGTTGATTATAGTTGAAATCTTTCGAATCTCTTGTTATTTTTTTTTTTTTTTTTAATTGTTTTTCTTTATTTTTACACGAACAATAAGAATAATAATATTAATTTTTGTAATTTTTGCTAATTAGGAAAAATCGTATTGTTATATTTAATTGTTATTATATTGAGCGTTATTGTTTGTTAAAAACTGAAATAAAAGTAAACTCTTATCAGATTATAAAATCGAAGCAAATATTGTTTGTTGTTTTTTTTTCTCGTTGAAGAGAATGCTTGGTTGAAAGTTGAAATTTTAACAATGGTTAAGAAAACTAAAGCCATAAGTGCAGGTTTGAAAAAAATAAATGTTATTATTTACTATACAACTTTTAATTTATCTTTCATTTATTTAAAAAGTGTCAGAACATTTATATAATTTTGATTTAAATTTTAAAAGCGACGCGTTTCGGATTTTTATTCATCCATCTTCGGACTTATTTCGCTGAAAATAATAATTTTTATTTTTATTTCTATTTTCATTTTCCAACTAAATCATACGACACTGTATGAAGACAAAATTACTTAACAATAAAAAAAAATAATTTATTTACTATAATTTAAATAAATTAATAATGGGCGCTATCGGGAATCTCCCAGGGAATTTCTTTCCCACGGAATATTTTATTCCCTCTAAATTTTTCACGCGATCGTGAATCTCCCACGGAATAAATTTCCCGTGACAGCAAAATTCCCTGTGAAAGCTTATTCTCGATATCAACAGATTCCGAGGGAAACTTTTGAGCATCATTCACGTTCCCCAGATTCGAATTGGAGAAAAATGTCCATGGAATTTTTTATTCACGATAATCCCCAATAAATACAATATAAACGGAACAGCTGAGCCCACAATTTTGTACTTGCGATATATATGTAGGTACTATGGCAAGTTATGGATTTGTGAAAAAAATCGAACTCGAGATTTTGATCAAACTTAACAAATATTACAATGATAGAGAAGACGAAAAAAGTGGGTCCCGAAATTCGCTCTGTCCTCGAGTCTACAGCCTAAAAGTTTGCATGGATTTCCTTCAAACTTGGTAAATATTGTTTTTCGGTAAATGCCCACACGTTTTTTTTTATTTTTTTTTAAGACGAAATATAACGGTACCTTCCAAAATTTTTTTATACAAGAAGAAAAATCCCATGCTCCTAGAAAGCTTAAACACTAATGTAACCAACATTTTTTTGAAAATTCGAAAACTTGGTAGTTTTTTAATGTTAAAAAAAATCTATTTTCCTGAAATAAAAACAAAAAAAAAATGTATTTCTCAAAAACGGCTCCAAGAATTTTGATAAAAAAAATGTGTGTGTTCTTATATTAGTGCAATCGACTTTAAAGTAAAACAATAATTTATTTTGCGTTCTTATAGTTATAATCGATAATTTTTGTATGATAATCCAGTTTCTCATCTATCTGCTTATCACATTTCAAAAAATCTATTCAATGGTTAAGGCGTGAATGCTGAACAAACACCCAAGTATATATTTATTTTCATATTTAAGCCTCTTCCATAGGAACCGTTAATTTTTTCGGGATAAAAATGACCTATGCGATAATATAGGGCCCCATCCATCTACCTATCAAATTTCATCCAAAGTCGTTAAGTCGTTGATGCGTTATTGCGGATCAAACATTTACTCAAATTTATAATTTTAGTAAGTAGATCTTTTGTGTTTTGCGTTGGTATACTGGATATTGGAACGGCAGCTGCATGTTTCGTTTTTTTTTCTTGCTATTTTGGCTATCTATTCGTAGAAAGACAGCAGGTATGTTATGTGCCCTATTCAAAATTAAAACATATGTATCCCACGGGAACCATACATTTTACCGGGATAAAGAGTATCATATGTGCTATTCCAGACTATATTGTAATCTATCTAATGCCAAATTTCATCCAGAACTGTTCAGCCGTTCTGGCATTATTGAGCAACAAACATCCATTCATCCAAACCTTCACACTTCTAATATTAGTAGGATTATTAAAAAACTAGTTATTTTTTTTCAAATATTTGTTGCTGGGATTGCTTTTTTTCATGCACATTTTTTCATACGTTTGGTTAAGACAAAATAGCTCCAAAGTTAACGTAATAAAAACTATTTAGTTGGATTGGTAAAATTTATGAAAATCTTAACTTTTGAATCGTTGGACATTACGTTTTGAGAAAAAACTGTGGCATAAAATGTTATTAAATGTACCTGCCATAGAACCCTTTTATTTTGGTTTTCGACTTTTTCATTAGGTGGCTCTTGCTTTCAATCAAAATGTTTATTCAAGAATGTGTTTTTATTGTTTTTAAATATTAAAACGGTAGGTGTATTTAGAATCAATTATTGTAATATTCGTGGACTTAGAAAAAATGTTTGTGCCGATACATAGTGTCGATAAGGTTTTATGGTCGTCTGAAAAGGAAATATAGCGACACAGTATTTCGATAAATATTGTTCCGCTATAGTGTGCAGACATGGCATGTAAAAAGGCTCGGAATGGTTTACCGTTGAGGTTTGGTGTTTCGTTTTTGTAATTTACCTGTTACTGATTGTTTTGATCTGAGAGTGAATACATGATGGCTGAAAACGATAAATGTATCTGGTTTCAATCAGAAGTAACTATTCTGCTGGAAATAATTAAAGATAATAACGTGAAAATCTATTCAGAATAGTATCCAATGAGTTGTAGGAAAGAAACATTTTTAAATAATCGTCCATTTTCACTTCAACTTTTTTTTTAATTTTTGACAGCCCACACCGGCATACATGGTGTGTAAATATCCATACAGAATCGAATTACTTTGCCGGTAAGGTGTTTCGATACTGGCGTGTAATAGGGGTATATGTCCTTACTGTGAAAAACCAGGCCAGGGGGTCAATTCCCGATCTGTGAAGATGTGAAGTGATAAATTTTATCACGCTTTCACGTCTAATTCGATTCTCTATTCGTGAAAAAGTGAAGTTAAATGCCAAACATTTTTCATATGATAATTTTTTTATCACAGTCAATTGTTTTGTGAAGAAAATGTTTCTAATCGAATATTAAGATGAAAATCAGGATTTGGCACATGACAAGTAAGCAACAATTATATTTATACACACATTTATTTTGGTAGTAAGTTATATTTGTTTTAATTCGAGTAAATAACGAAATTGTTAAATCAACAGATTCAAAACAGACGACGCGACGGTGCTCATTCCCGCGACAGATCGTTGGAAACTACCCATTGCAAAACAATGCAGAGCACTTTACCATATTTAAATGGCTTTGAAGCGCACTTATAAGTTGAGTGTTTTTCAAGAATGCTTTCAATTCACGTATTAAATCCATGCATAAATGTGTTGGGAATCTACAAAGTTCAATAAAGTGCTCCTAGTTGTAACTTCGAATAGATTCTGCCCATCTCGAAGGGAAAGCCTCAATATCCTCACATGAAAAAATAATAAATCTTACTCAAAACAGAGATACTATTGAATATAATATAAAACCCACAATTGTTCAGTACTACGTCTTTTATTAATTTATTAAACGAATTATTATTCCGGACATTATTCTTAAGCAAATTTAGTAACTGAAAGGAAATATTTACCTTTCCCAACAAAAATCTAATCAGAAATGACAGAATTTATCATTTAGTACTTTTTAGTACAAGCTTTATCACAATGAGTTCTAGAATCGCATTAGGCGTGTGCATAAAGTTGGAAAATGATAAACCTCTGTGAAAAGTGAAATGATTTTTTTTTTTCACTTCAAAACTTCACAGATCGGGAATTGACCCCCAGCTGTTTTGTCATTGAATGAAACCCAAATAGGTGAAATTTCTGATCATTCGGAATTTCATCTGTTTGGGTATAATTTAGTGCCATTATTCTTTTCCGCCATAATAAGGTTTGTCCTTAAATACAAATTTTACTTTCATAGGGTTAAAATTCACGGTAAACAAAGCAAATCATACGCACATACATTTGTTTCATTTATCGTAGCCCAAATTTGGACAGAAATTCAACTTTTAACAAATTTGATGTTCTGTCCAACTCCACTCAAAGAATTGTTTCAAAATATCCTCCTTTTCGAGCCAGACAACACCCCAAGGTATGTCGAGGTCTTTACTGAGTTAAACCAACTGACTGAGCTTGTTGGCGAGCCAACTTAAATCCCTGACGTTGGACATCAAACCGCCAATACTTTAAGCGGTGTTCAAAAGCTTTTAATAACTACTGTGACTTGATTGATATAACAATGAGCAGAAACTGTTAAGAGCAAAATATTAACCCGAATGATAGTTGAAGAATCTTGTCGCCTACGCGACCCGTTATTTTTTGGATTAAATAAAAAAACGATTCAAAAATCTATTTGAAACAATTACCTAAAACGGTTAAGTACCAAATTAAAAAAAAAAACGCTTCAGCCGATTAAGCTGTAGATCGATCTACAGACAGGCAGACGGAATTGCAGGACCCACTTTTTTTGGTGTTTTCCATCATCGTGATGCCAAGTTTGATTAAAATCTCGAACTCGATTTTTTTTCAAATGCAAAGCTTGCCATATATTAGCCGTGTTTTATTGGGAAATTTATCCGTCGTCGCATTTTACATATAATTCGCTACGGTCGATAAAAAGCTAAAGTAGAAGCTACGATGGATGGCTGGTCGACGTTCAGTCGAGTCTCGATTCTGATTTTGTTAGTTCTGTTGGTACGATTGATAATTGAATTGAATCTCGATGGATGTGTTCATGGAGTGTTATAATTATTATTTTCATTCGTAAGACAAATCGATCTTTTTCATTTTTTTTTAATAGTTAGCCTGTTTATATTTCTCAAATCTTAGATAACTCCATTTTTTAATAAATTATAAGCTGTTCCTCTGAAAAGTTTCTGACTTTTACTATTAAAAACTTTATTCTTTCCACAATTATTTTCTGAAGTACGTCTTAAATTGCACCTATATCTGCAACTTTGCATAGCCCTAATGTCAATTAATCAATTTAAACAAATTTTGATATCCATTTTGAAAGAGAAACTAATATTTATCCAATGCATTCCGTTTTACTTTTATTTTTGACTAACCAAGCCCAATTTTCGTTTTGTGTTCAATTTTTATTGATAGTTGTAAATAAACGGAGTTTGGTGAAAAAATCATCTTTTTATTTAGATCTACAAAAAGCAATTCGAGAAGACAAACCGCATTGGGTGGAACTGCGCTATAGAATAGCTGCTCGACACTGCGCCGCAAAATATTTATTCGTATGAAATTCTATGAGCTATAAGGTCAGAGGCGTGCACATATGCAACTTTCAGTTTTGCAAACAGTTTGGTTGCTAAAGTGAATACCTTGGACATATATGAGAGTGCGCGCACATGCAAAAACTATTCACTCCGCGATTCGAAAAACTTAAGAGTTAGTGTTTTAGCACAAATCGAATGATCGCCCCCAATAAGTTTTTCAGTTTGTATCACATCGAACTATAATGTAACTGTTGGTTTATCTCATTAATTGATTTTTAAGTTGCTTAGGTGCGCGATCATCGTTCAACAATTTTGCATACCCATAATGTCACTTAATCAATTTTAACAAATTTCAATTTCCATTTTGAAAAAAAAAAATCAATATCCTTTGAATGAATTCGTTTTACCTTTATTTTTGACTAACTAAGACCAATATTCGTTTTGTGTTCAATTTTTATTGATTGTTATAAAAAAACGGAGTTTGGTGAAAAAAATCATCTTTTTATTTAGATCTACAAAAAAGCAATTTGAGAACACAAACCCCATTGGGTGAAACTGCGCTATAGAGGAACTGCTCGACACTGCGCCGCAAAATATTTATTCGTATGAAATTCCATGCGCTATAAGGATAGGCGCGCACATATATGCAACTTTTACTTTTGCAACAGTTTGTTTGTTAAAGTTTGTTTGTTAAATATGAGAGTGCGCGCACATGCAAAAACTATTCAGCCCGGTATTCAAGCAACTTAAAAGTTTTTGATTTGGCACAAATCGAACGATCACCCCAAATGAGTTCATGCAGTTTGTATCACAGCGTACAATAATGTAACTGCGCGCACATTAAATCAAAATATTGTCTGTGTGGTTTGTTCGCTTCGGAAAAATTGCATGTGAGCGCCTAGCCTAAACACACTAAGCGGCAACTGAACTTTACAAAATGTGCTTTTTCTTCACTGTTTAATGGACGTTTGGCAATAAACGGTATTCCGCGTATGTTTAGCGCAGTCTGATGAGTGAATATTGAATTGAAAGCAAAACATACTTAGAAAATAAATTTGTAAATTGACTTGAAAAATAAAACTCCTAGCAATCGATCTACTCAGAAAATAAATAAAAGCATGCAATACAAAGGGGAAATGTAAGGGTGTGAGCAATTTAAACTATGTTGTAGTGTGCGTTCAGAACCAAGAAACATTAAAAGGAAACATGCAAATCTCCAGCAATTTTGGTTTTTCGTGTGAAAGTCTTACGACGATTTTTAAAGCAATACAAAAATTGGCCTGTGTAAAAAGGGACTTGACCATAGTCTATGAACAAACCCATTCACTTATCATTTCATTTCTATAAGTGCAAAATGAATGTTCGAATTTAAAATTGCAAATGCAGAAAAAATGAAAACAAGAAATAGGTTTGAAACATAAATTAAATATTGGTAAGTTTTTTCTACTTTCTATTTTATATGAATAAAAGCTAATTATTGTCCATAATTTTGATATTTTCTTAATTTTACTTTGCAAAAGACTTTCATTACTTGTGACTGCTGTTCAGGGGACCATTCTTACAAAAATAAAAAAGATGCGGCCCATGCTACGGTCGATGCGTTTTTTTGGGAATTACTTACGGTACAATGGATAGATTCCCAATAAAACACAGCTAATAGCATTGCATTAAGGAGGCTTTACATGCATCTTCATCTTCATCTGCATTGAAATCTGCAAAAAAAGAGGAAACAAAATAAAAAATTCATACTTGTGCGATAGAGAGCGAAAACCAAAATGGAGATCATCTTCATGTATGAAGATTATAGGAAGTACGAACCTGAAGATTGCAGATTATAGTGAAGATGAACATGTTCATCTTCATTATAGCATTTTCATCTGCACCATAATTTGTTCCGTTCAGATAACGAATTTTCAAGTTTTTTTTTACCATTTGTTACGGCAGCCCTTGCTCGCCTTATTCGCGCACCCCACTCGCCCTGCGGCTCACCCTTTCGTGCAAAAGGCACTGTGGCAGGAGCAACCACCGGCTGTAAGTATCAGCCTAGCTGATAAGTTCAGCCGCACAAAAAAAAAACTATTTAAAAAAGAAAGTAAAGGGAAGGCTTAACTTACGGTTTACCGGGGATGTACCTGTCCAGAAGGGTGTGGTTTGACGGGCAGAGGAGCGAGTTGTCCAGCCATTGGCCTCGTTCGGTGCGCGGCCAATACGCTGTCCAAGTTACCTTTGTAGCGATTTGTTTTCGAACGATTCAGGTAGCTTTCTCGTTAAGTCAGTTGTATTGCATACACATCGGAAGTTTTGGATCAGTTGTTCCCCACATTTCCAAACTAATCTCGACGAATCCAATTATGTTTGGGTCGCTTGAGATGTTTTAGTGCCAACAAGTTTAGTTAACCATCAGTTTTTCCTTAGGCGTCACAACAACACTAAGCAATCCGGTTCGGTTGGTTCGGGCCACAGAACACAGAACAAGGCCATTGATGCACCACGGAATAACCTCTGGCACAGCTGGTGGTCCATTTGACCTTATGGGACACACCAGCAAGACAAAAAAACAAGGTTAAAAAAATAAAAAAAAGAACATTTGGCAAATACCGGCCAAAGCGAATTAGCCGTAAATCAATTATCGGAGGAGGCTAGGGCTGGCCCAATTATTAATGGTCGAATAGATGCTTGAGGGTAGTGGGAACCTCTTTCGGCCAGAAACCTAAAGCTGTTCCAACCCGAGTGAGGCGCAAAGGCCCGCCGACGTTATCGGCCGCGCGGACATCGCGCTATTGTTTGCGTCCTGATAACTTACATTTCTGTTTTTGATCATATTTTGTATTTTTTTTTTGTTATAGATAAATTACTTTTCATTTTCTTTATCTATTTTAACTTTATTTTTGATTAACGGTAACGTTTTTTTTATTTCTTATATCTATATAATTTCCTTAAAATAACATTTCATTTTTTTTAATTTTTATTTGATTGCGGCGCTACGAACTGTAGCCGTCGTTTGATTAAGATCTTTCATTTTTGTTTGTCCTTTATATGAGAAAATTTTTATTTGCCATTTTTCTTGTTTTTTGTTTTATATATCATGGGTAAATAAAATGACTTGCTTGTAAGCCACGCCAACATACTGCTTTTCAATGGTCTGAGAAAAGTACCAAAAATGCATTAAGGTATTAAATATTTCAGGGGGTGCAGAGGACAGCCAGGGCATGGACGGAGCGGATTAAGCCCTTCAGCAGTGGTAAGCATAAGGGGAGTCGGATGTAAAATCGGCCTCCCGGCTCCAGGAGTGGTGAGGGAAGCCATCGGTTTGAAAACACCCTAAACCGTATCGATGAGTGGTAGCCAAATTCAAACGGGGTTGAGACGAAAGAATTGGCATGAAGATATTTTTTTGTGATGAGGTGAGGTCCGACGGAGGGACAAGATCCCCCCCTACATCCGGCGAGCTAAGCCGTGCGACGCCAGCATGCCACTGTTCCGACCGTTGGACATTCGGACCCTTCCGTTTCCCATCCTATCCACATCCCCGTATCCTACCCATACCACGCCCCGGTCCTCATCCAGTTGCCTCATTACAAATGGCGCCCACACGTATAGCACCGTCTAGGCCAGTTAAAAAGGAGGCCCAGACGTTAAAACAGCTCGATTTTGTGTGAATGATTGTGTAAGTGAACTGTCTAGGTAGTTTCTGGGGGTTGTCATAGGCGGTGGCGGAATTACTTGCAAGTCTTGTTCAGTAAAGCATATGCATACCTGATCAAAAGCGGCAAGTGGTTTCGGTATCGTCGGTGATAACAACCAGAAACAAATTACCGCTAAATGTTATAGTCACATCCGAAATCAAATGAGACTTCCCGTATGTCTTTGGAAGGAAGGTCTCGGACGAACCTACCAAATTGCGACGGGAAGTTGAAATGATTGAGGATGTGATTAAGTGTCTTGTCGGAACGTACGTTGGTTGCGGCGATCAGAGTCGGAAGGAAACGTAAGTCTTGATCGGGATAGCTCTTGAGAAGGCCCGATCAATTGCGACGGAGAATTCCGAGTTTGAAAGCAGCAATCAAAGTACCAAGTGTGAATGTAAGTATAAATCGAGGAGTGAAAGAAAGTGTAAATAAAAGTGTGAATGTTAGTCAGAATGTAGGTATGAATTGAAGGGTGAATGGAAGAGTGAATAGAAGTATGAATGTAAGTATGAGTTGAGGTGTGAATAGAAGGTGAATGTAAGTGTAAATGGTGGATGGAATAGTAGTGTGTATAGAGGTGTGAAAAGGAAGTTTGATTGTAAGTGCGAAAGAGGTATGCATGGAAGTGTGAATGTGTTATGATTGAGTTGGCTATCACTCAGAGATGAAATATTTAGATGGAATACCCTACTGTAGTGGCGTTCCGGAAATAGAGAAAAAAAAAGACATCCGTTCAAGGCTGTCCAAAACACCCCCGCAATCTTATGAAAAAAACAAATCACCCATTAGAAAAAGTGCTAATTTGGTTCGTTAGAGCAGAGTAATAAAATTTTTGCCATTAATAAGTCAAAAAGTAAATATAATAGACAAGATATAACAATTAAAACCAAAGTGTTAAGTAAGAATTGTTGGAATTGATAATTTATTAGTAATTTGATAGTCAATAGTTTTTTTTTGTAATTAAGTCATAGTTTTTTTTTAATTTTTGGTGTTGGGTAATTTATATTAATTTAGTTTTAGTATTTTTGATCTTAAATTTTTGGTATAATGTATTTGTATAAATGTTAAGATTTTTTCTATTTTTGTTTATTGGTGTTCGTAAGCTTATAATAGATATTTGTAGTTTTTTTGGCATAACAGTTTTTGTTTCATTAGCATTAGTTTAGATTTAGTTTGTTTGAATAAACCATTGTTTTGTTTACTTTAAATTTAGGGTTAACATTGAATAAGCGTTAGATTGGATAAGGTGTAGTTTGTTTGATTTTTGTTGTATTTTTTTGTAATATTAAAACTAGTTAAGATTTAGTTCTAAGACATAGTATAAGATCAATGTAGGTTTAGTTTTGTTTAAACAAGCAAGAGTCTTTTGTCCTTAAAGTTTTTTTGTTCAACATTAAGGTTTAGTTTTTTTGTAAGGTATAGTTTTTTTGATATTAAGTTTTTTTTGTTGTGTTACATATTTTTGGTTTTTGATTACAGATTTAGTTTAAAAAAAGTTTTTGTTTGTGATTTCAAGGGTTATGTAAATTAATATATGTAGTTTAGCCTTAGTTATAAAATTGTTTAGGTTTATGTTAAGTTCGTTATCAGATAAATTAACAGTTTTTGTTTAATAATTTTAGCATTTTAGTTTTTTTTATAGATAATTGTTGTTCATTAGTTCGTTTTAGTAAATGTATAGAATAGAGTAGTTGATTCGACTGTGGTACACCTATAAAAAAAAAAAGGATAATTAAGTATACGATAGGGAGAAAGTTTTTTTATTTACATACATTCATACAAACCTCTGGTCTTACAAACTTCCTTGGTTTTTATTTGCGAAGCCGAGGGGTTGGAGAAAAAAATTAAGGTTGCCAGGTCGGTTCGTCAGGGCATGAGTTTTGGAAAAGATAAAGAAATTTATAACGCTGTGTATAGAGAAAATCGTACCGTCACTCGATCTCATCTAACAAACCTAATTAAGAATATTTCCAGGATGCCGTTAAGTCATTCTCCCAATATGAAAACGGGCGGTACAAAGCCACCGGTGAACCCGCCCATATTTTCAGTGCCACCACCCGACATACCTAGGTCGCTCAGTAGGGCTGGAAGTTCGGCTGACTCGGTAACATCACCAGAGTTCAGCGCATTAACCGATGCCGGGGCCGTAGCGTCTGGGGGGCAATCCAATCTGATGGCGAACGCGAATGGTTCCAACCCGTTAGTCGATTTTAGTGGTCCGGGTGAGAATCCTGCTGGGGGTTTCCTTATCTCCAGTGGCAGGGACACTCGTACTGCTATTAGGCCACCTGAAGGAGTGGCTGGCACAATCAACACCAACGTATCGGCGGAGTTAGTAGCGGCGATTAACGTGGCGGTAAGTCAGGCGTGCGAGCGCTATACGTCGGCTTTGAGAAACGAGCTGGCCGAGTCCCTGAAGTTGGAGATGAGGAAAAACCTGGCCCAGGCGAATAATATCAGCAGGTCTCAGGCGGGTCTTCATGAAGCGAGCGGTCGAGGTTCGGGTACGCTGGATGCATTGGCTGAAGCACCTGTCCGACAACCTACTCCGGTGCTTCCACGCCAGTCGCAATTGGATCCAACGGCTAGACGATTCGAGCCCATTGACCCACCGAATGGCGCAGCCAACCAAATGCCATACTGGGGGCAAAGGCCCGACAGCACAGGATGCCGACTGGCTGATACTCAAGACGTGAACGGCGGAATGCGGAATCCTGGCGGTGGATACTATCCTCAGCCGCATGTAGATCCTCGGGATTTTCTAAATTTGAACGGCAAAACCCCTATAAAGGTAAACAAATGGGGATTAAATTTTAATGGTAATTTGGAAGTGCTTACCGTGGAGGATTTCGTGTTCCGGCTGGAGATGTTGCAGAGCCAGTATGTCTGTCCCTGGGCGGAGATCTTGAGAGATTTTCATTTGCTGCTCTCCGGCGCCGCGCAGGAATGGTATTGGCAATTCCAGCGGTCTCATTATCGTCCCGATTGGCCAATGCTACGGGACGCATTAATGCGCCAATTTCGGAACTCAAAGTCCGACTACGAAATAATGAGGGACATGATGGATCGCAAGCACGGCTCCGGAGAGACTTGTGATGAATATTTTGCGGCAATTAATCGGCTTAGGTCTCAGCTCAGGGTACCGATTCCAGAAGCGGAGCTGGTTCTAATTCTGAAACGCAACCTGAATAGGAAGTTGAGCCAGTTGGTATATCCACAAGCTATATATACGATGGACCAATTGCGGAGGGCGTGTAAGGATGCCGAATACGCGTTTCCGGACAGGGACCGAGAAAATCCAAGATTTCAACGGCCATCAACTCGTTATGTCGCCAACGAGCTGGATATGCAGGAGGAGCATGTTCCGTTCGGGGATGAACAACTCGCGGCATTTCAGCAGGCAGTGACTCGGCCGAAGACTTCTCGCGGATTGGGGGATTCCAGGTACCTGACGTGCTGGAACTGTAAGGTACAAGGCCACTCGTTTATGGATTGTCCCTCAGCAACGAGGAACCTGTTTTGCTACCGCTGCGGTTTGGATGGGGTTATCACTCCGAAATGCCCTAAATGCAACCCGGAAAACAGGGCCAGGAATGCGATGTCGAAGGGGGAATCGTGTTCCACATAGACACCCCCAGCCATAGAGTAAGAGAACCTTCTAGGGAATGTGAATTTAAAATTTTAAAACGTATTAATGATGAAAAAAGTGAAGAGGTTAAGACCAGGCGTAAAGAGATATTACCATTACACATTAGACTAAAGGAATATGAGTTGGCAAGGAGTAGGATTTTCAACGGACAGAATACGATAGTGAGTAAAAGAATACTTAAAACTAGAGCCCGCTATCAAGTTAGAAAGGAGACTAAGAAAAACCTTTCGTCGACCATATTAGATGTTGTCACCGACCCTAGGCCCTATGCTAAGGTGGGGATTGGGGGTAAGGAAATGCTGGGTCTGTTGGACAGTGGCGCCAGCGTTAGCATTTTAGGGAAAGGATGTATGGACTTGGTGAATGCTACTAAAAAGAAAATTCTTCCCTATAAGGCGGGCGTAAAAACCGCCGATGGGAAATCCCAATCGATAACAGGGAAAGTGCAAACACCAGTCCAGTACAAAAATATGTCGCACACTGTCACACTTTACCTGGTACCCACCTTAGAACAGGAATTGTACCTAGGGGTTGATTTCTGGAAGATTTTCGGCATTGCACCCAATATTGTCAGTTCTGTTTCGGTACCAGAGGAGGAAGCAGATCTACGTGAAGCTCATCTACTAACACCAGAGCAACGATCTGAATTGGAGATGGTCAGGCGGAAATTTCTCGATTATGATCGACATGGCCTTGGAAAAACATCATTGATGGAACATGTCATCGATACCGGAGACGCGGAGCCTGTTAAGCAGCGACACTACCCTGTTTCGCCAGCGGTACAAGCCTTATTATATCAAGAAGTAGACCGGATGCTTGAGCTCGGCGTTATAGAAGAGAGCGAGAGTCCTTGGTGCTCGCCTGTTGTCCTTATCAAGAAGCCAGCCGGAGACGGTACGATTAAGTATCGCTTCTGTCTGGATTCGCGTAAGGTCAATGCGTTGAGTAAAAAGGACGCGAACCCTCTTCCTCATATAGACGGGCTCATCAGCCGGCTACCCAATACCTACTTTATTAGTAGTGTAGATTTGAAAGAAGCGTTTTGGCAAATACCGCTGGAAAAGGAGAGTAGAGAAAAAACTGCGTTTGCGGTACCGGAGAGACCCTTATACCAGTTTAAAGTAATGCCGTTTGGGTTGTGCAATGCAGCTCAAAGGCTTTGCCGATTAATGGATAAGGTGATTCCTGCACGACTCAGGGACAACGTTTTCGTGTATTTAGACGATTTGTTGATCATCGCGCCAGATTTTGCCACACATATCGCCTTGTTGAGCGAAGTAGCTGAGTGCCTAAGGAATGCTAATCTTACCATCAACCTTAAAAAGTCCCGTTTTTGCTTCAAGGAGTTGAAGTATTTGGGTTTTATCGTTGGTGGTGGGAAGTTGAAAACCGATCCGGCCAAGGTCGAAGCGGTGGTCAATTTTCCGATTCCGAAAAACGCCAGACAAGTCCGCCGGCTGCTTGGCTTAGCAGGGTGGTATAGGCGTTTCATCAAAGATTTTTCCAGCCTGACTGCTCCTCTGACGGATACGCTGAAAAAGAAGGATGCGAAATTTAAGATGACGGATGAAGCAGTGTCAGCATTTGAAGAGTTGAAACGGGTTTTAACCACTGCACCTGTGCTTTCGCATCCTGATTTTAAGAAGCGTTTTTATGTTCAGTGTGATGCTTCCGACACTGGAATCGGAGCAGTACTATTTCAGAAGGACGATGAGGGTGGAGAAGTTCCGATTTCGTACTTCTCACAGAAGTTAAATTCCTGTCAGCGGAACTACAGTGTGACCGAGAGGGAATGTATGGCGGCGTTAATGGCAGTTAAAAAGTTCAGGCCCTATGTGGAGGGTATGGCTTTTACCGTCATCACCGACCATTCGAGTCTGAAATGGTTGATGACTATGAAGGATTTGAGTGGGAGGCTGGCTAGGTGGAGCTTGGAGTTGCAAGCCTATGCCTTCGACATAGAGCACCGAAAAGGAACATTGAATGTCGTGCCGGACGCACTCTCTCGGGCACACCTGGATAGCATTGAGTTTGAAGACATTGCTCCGCTGATTGATCTTACCTCGGACGAATTTCGATCCGAAGAGTATAGGGACTTGATCAACACGATTCGTTCCAACCAAGAAAAGTTGCCGGATCTGAAAGTGGACGATAATTTCGTATATAAACGCTCATTCGCCGCAGGGACTGACGAGCCAAGGTATGAGCATAATTGGCTGTTGTGGATACCCTCCGGTTTGACGGAAGGGATCATCGAAAGAGCACATGATCCACCTCAGGCAGCTCATGGAGGTGTTGCCAAAACTCTCCACCGGATTCGCCAATATTTTTACTGGCCAAACATGACGGTTCAAATAAAAGAATTCGTGTCGAAATGTGCAATATGCAAGCAGAGCAAATCGTCTAGTCAGATTTTACGTCCACCTGTGTCTAGTTCTTTTAGTGTCGATCGTCCGTTCCAAAAGTTATATGTTGATTTTATTGGTCCCTACCCTAGGTCTAAGTCCGGAAATGCCTACGTGTTTGTTGTGTTAGAACATCTAACAAAATTTGTGTTTTTAGAACCTTTACGGTCAGCTAATACCGGAAGTATTATTAAATTTCTTAAAAATGATATTTTTAATACTTTCGGAGTACCGCAAGTCATACACTCCGATAATGGTAAACAATTTGTTTCGAAGGACTTCCAAAATCTTTTGCAGAAATGCGGTATTCGGCATTTCCGAACCGCCAATTATGCGCCTCAATCGAACGCCTCTGAGAGGGTCAACAGAACGCTACTGGCGGCTATACGGTCATACTTGAAAGAAGACCAACGCGACTGGGATATGCACCTGAGTGATATCGCCGGAGCGTTGAGGAGTTCAGTTCATGCAGCTACCGGTGTTTCGCCTTATTTTGCGTTGTTTGGGGTAAACATGATGACCCATGGTAGTGGGTATGAACTGACTCAGAAACTAAGTATGGTTGATGATGGCGAGCTGTTGACTCTTTCAAGGCAAAATAGGTTGCAGTGCATAAGGGATAAAATCAAGGATAGCATTAGGAAAGCAAAAGAAAAAAGCGACAAAGTTTACAACACACGCACTAGGAATGTGAAGTACGTACCTGGTCAGGAAGTGTACAGGCGAAATTTTATATTGAGTGACACGTCGAAATGTTTGTCGGCGAAATTGTGTCCTAAGTTTGTTAAATGTCGGATAGTTAAAGCAGTAGGAAAGAGTAACTATGAACTAGAAAATTTAGCGGGGAAGAAAATTGGGATATTCCATGCAAAGGATATTAAGCAATAATAACACCAAAGAAATCTAAGTCTGTAATGAATAGTTAGATCTGTGATAAAACACCAAAACCTGTGATATGAATATTGGTCGTCTTACGGCCAGCCGATATTCTTGCCTGACCTCTGGCATGCAATTTTTCTTTTCTAGTCATTTCTGCGATATTTTAATTATTAGATTATGCATTTACCTATTAGAGTTTTATTTATTATAGATATTTATTTATTAGAGTATTATAGTATTTATTTTATTTTATTTATTTATTTATTTTAGATTTTATTTATCAGATTTTATTTATTTATTTATTATAGTTTATTTATTTTTATTTAATTGTTGATTTATTTATTTAGTAGAATTTATTTATTTTTTTTGTTTGTTTATTTATTCATTTTATGTACTTATTTATTTTAAATTTTATTTGTTTATTTATTCTAATTATTTATTCATTTTATGTATATGTTAATTTGCTTATTTATTAGAGTTTATGTATGTATCAGAGTCTGATCATGTGTTCATTTTATTTACTTATTTGTTTTAAATGTTATTGGTTTATTTATTCTAATCATGTATTAATTTTACGTATTTGTTAATTTATTTATTTATTAGAGTTTATTTATTTATTAGAGTTTAATTATTTATTTGTCGTAGTTTTTTTCGTTATTTATTTTTTTTTATGTATGTCCGTGATGTTTTTTTTATTAACATTTTTGTTGATAAAACATAACTTCACAAAATTTTTTTCAGTCAAAATCATTTTTGTTATTTATTAATTATTTATTACCTTATGGTCATTTAAGTATTGATTTTTTTTTGTTAGAGTTTTGTAAAATGTAAGTACGCATTAGAAGGTCGTTAATTGAGTTATATTTTTTTTTTGGTTTGGCCAGTGTCGTGGCGGTTATGAAGTAAAAGGATAATTGTATTTCTTTTTGGGGTTACAGATTTTTTTTTTGTTATATTGCGGAAGTTCAGATAAGTAGGAGCTAATGCTACTTAAGAACCCTGCTTCCGTTCAACCGTCCAAAAAAAAAAAAAAAGAAAAAACAAAAAAAAAAAAAAGGCAAACAAACAAACGAGAGCGACTTATACCAAATTATTGCCGAACACCAACTACTTAAGTAATCTGATGTGCAATAACCTAACGTGCAATAAAAATTTGTATAACTCTGTGTTGTTTAGTTGTCTGTTTTGTGTATGTTTTTTTGGCAATAGTAAATTACTATATACCTACAAACGTTCCGCTATACACTGACTGAATCCATTTTTATTCAATTCCATTTCTTAAAAGAAATAGATAAATTGATCTAAAGGATGTTAAAGAAAACGACAACTTCTCCGTATCTCGAGCATCCGGAAGAGTTTTCAAGTTTTTACGGGAAGTACGATAGGATTAGCCAAATGAAACCAAAAAAAAAAAAAGGAAAAAAAATTTAGTCAGGTTTTATAAATTAGATTAGGTAGGTAGGTAGTATAATGCGAATTGCCCGGCTGAGTTCGGGTGGGTTTCTTCCCCACGTAATGTTTTTTTTTGGGGCCGCCTGTCACCATCTTTGGGATACCTAAATTATTCCCAAATCCGGAGGTTTGTTACGGCAGCCCTTGCTCGCCTTATTCGCGCACCCCACTCGCCCTGCGGCTCACCCTTTCGTGCAAAAGGCACTGTGGCAGGAGCAACCACCGGCTGTAAGTATCAGCCTAGCTGATAAGTTCAGCCGCACAAAAAAAAAACTATTTAAAAAAGAAAGTAAAGGGAAGGCTTAACTTACGGTTTACCGGGGATGTACCTGTCCAGAAGGGTGTGGTTTGACGGGCAGAGGAGCGAGTTGTCCAGCCATTGGCCTCGTTCGGTGCGCGGCCAATACGCTGTCCAAGTTACCTTTGTAGCGATTTGTTTTCGAACGATTCAGGTAGCTTTCTCGTTAAGTCAGTTGTATTGCATACACATCGGAAGTTTTGGATCAGTTGTTCCCCACATTTCCAAACTAATCTCGACGAATCCAATTATGTTTGGGTCGCTTGAGATGTTTTAGTGCCAACAAGTTTAGTTAACCATCAGTTTTTCCTTAGGCGTCACAACAACACTAAGCAATCCGGTTCGGTTGGTTCGGGCCACAGAACACAGAACAAGGCCATTGATGCACCACGGAATAACCTCTGGCACAGCTGGTGGTCCATTTGACCTTATGGGACACACCAGCAAGACAAAAAAACAAGGTTAAAAAAATAAAAAAAAGAACATTTGGCAAATACCGGCCAAAGCGAATTAGCCGTAAATCAATTATCGGAGGAGGCTAGGGCTGGCCCAATTATTAATGGTCGAATAGATGCTTGAGGGTAGTGGGAACCTCTTTCGGCCAAAAACCTAAAGCTGTTCCAACCCGAGTGAGGCGCAAAGGCCCGCCGACGTTATCGGCCGCGCGGACATCGCGCTATTGTTTGCGTCCTGATAACTTACATTTCTGTTTTTGATCATATTTTGTATTTTTTTTTTGTTATAGATAAATTACTTTTCATTTTCTTTATCTATTTTAACTTTATTTTTGATTAACGGTAACGTTTTTTTTATTTCTTATATCTATATAATTTCCCTAAATTAACATTTCATTTTTTTTAATTTTTATTTGATTGCGGCGCTACGAACTGTAGCCGTCGTTTGATTAAGATCTTTAATTTTTGTTTGTCCTTTATATGAGAAAATTTTTATTTGCCATTTTTCTTGTTTTTTGTTTTATATATCATGGGTAAATAAAATGACTTGCTTGTAAGCCACGCCAACATACTGCTTTTCAATGGTCTGAGAAAAGTACCAAAAATGCATTAAGGTATTAAATATTTCAGGGGGTGCAGAGGACAGCCAGGGCATGGACGGAGCGGATTAAGCCCTTCAGCAGTGGTAAGCGTAAGGGGAGTCGGATGTAAAATCGGCCTCCCGGCTCCAGGAGTGGTGAGGGAAGCCATCGGTTTGAAAACACCCTAAACCGTATCGATGAGTGGTAGCCAAATTCAAACGGGGTTGAGACGAAAGAATTGGCATGAAGATATTTTTTTGTGATGAGGTGAGGTCCGACGGAGGGACAAGATCCCCCCCTACATCCGGCGAGCTAAGCCGTGCGACGCCAGCATGCCACTGTTCCGACCGTTGGACATTCGGACCCTTCCGTTTCCCATCCTATCCACATCCCCGTATCCTACCCATACCACGCCCCGGTCCTCATCCAGTTGCCTCATTACACATTTCACCTCAGTTTTCTTAAAAACAACGAAAATGGCGAAAATTTTCTTCTCAAAACTACATACCTGAACGCAAAGAACATGTGATTGTGAGATGTGTCAAGAAAGTTATAGCAGAGTTAGAGTAAGTTATTAGTGTGTACCCTGTCTTACTTTTATGTTTGTTTTATATTATTGGCCCGCTCTACTTTTCTTCAAGTCTGCAGATGCAGATCCATGCAAAGGCCGCCTTTAGTATATTGAATGAAGCCAATGCGGGGGTTCCCTCACTTATTAGATATGTCATCCCGGATACCAAGCTATATCCCCTTTCACACAGGCACACCAGTTGCTGAACATTTGTTTACGTTTTCCTTTAATTGCCTTGTAGCTTTCACACAAAAAAATTGGTGAGGAAACTGAGTTGCTCGTTTTTTGAATTGCTTTTGATTTGACATTCGATTTTTGTAAACAAACAATTTGCTTCGCGGCTGGAAAATTCTACACAATTTTGAGTTATAAATTAACCGCAGCTTATTTTTAGAAAAATAAATTCAAAATAAAGAAACCTGGTGCGATTATATAGGTAAATGTTGTTTTTTTTTATTGTGGTTGTTAATAATGGTTTGCTAAATTAATATATTAAAATGTCACGAAAAAATAATGAACCAGGAGAAAATTGATTTTTTGTGCGTTTCTGTTGCCAACCATGATAGTTATGATGGGAAGATTTTATTGGGCTTATTGGAATGCACCGAAGCTTTATTGGTACAGTTGTACACATAAACCACTGACAGGATAATATGACTGATACCTGTGGTGCTGCCTGCTGCTGCTACTGCTCGCTAATACAGGAACGTCATTATAAGCCAAATGTGATGATGAAGCCACAAGCTGAAAGCTTAGTTGGTCCGAGCGTTTTTGTTGTCGATTTTCCATGTCTAGGCGCATAATTGTATATATGAAATGTGTACCAACTCGTGATGGATTGAATTAAATGACTTTCCTACAAGAATTAAAACTTGAAATTTTCTTTCACAGTGAATTTATTTAAGTAGCTCACTTGGTTTGGTTACTGTAATAATATAATTGTAAGAAACAATTTCTCTTAAAAAAAAATATGTTTGACATCTATCAGAGACGGAAGTCAAAATGGAAACCTAAGAAAATTTCAAAGCATAACGTCAAAAAATCTTTTAAAATCGTTGACCGGGGAGATTTTTTCATTCCCCTTACTTCTTGCCCTTCTCACCCACAAATTCCCAGTTGCCACCAACTTAGTTTATTTGTGTGAAAGGGGTCTATCGGAGTGATTGCGGGCGTTCACTTACTTATTAGACATGTTATCTGTGATACCAAGCTATCGGAGTATATCTGTGGACGAATCAGATAGGTTAGCTGAAAGCTGACAAAAAATCAGAACAAAACGCATACCAAATGGTATTTGCAGTCAGCTGTTCTATACATTTGTCCTCGGCTGCCTGGTTACTAAAAATTTTTTGGGAGAACTCAAGATAGCTTTCATGAGAACTACTGTTTTTTCATCAGATGTGCTTTGGTACGCATTGGCGGCGTTCGGGGGCTGTGCAATGCGTTCTTTGTTGTTGTAATACGTGTTAAATAACACGTTATTAACAGCTAATCACCATGACAACGAACAAAACATATGAATTCCAAATCGAAGCCAAGCTAGCGCTAAATGGTATACTTAGGTATCGTAGTGTACAGCTGAATACGAAATCAGCTGTCTTCAATTAATGTTTGTGAACTTTAATTACGTGCCTAATAAATCATCTTCGTCTTTTGAAATATTTGTGGTCTTACTTCCTGATTCATTTAAAATTTATATTTTATCCAAAAACGTATGTTTAATTCACTTTGAGCTGAAGCGTAATCGTAAGCAATTGATTTTTTTCTGTTTTGGCTTTTGACAGAAATGGTTACTTATTGGGTTTTATACGTTCACAAATGCACAGAATATTTTTCAGCATAGAATGAAAATGATTTGCGACACCGAACGCCCCCATTAAAACAACAGAAAGTTATTCTATTCGCATGTAAGAAAGTATCTATGCTATCTCGAGCTAACCGAAAAACGTTGATATAATTTTGTATTTCATGAGAAATGTCAAAAAGATATGCACAAACCCATACAAATTGTACCTATCCCATGTTGGTTGTTCAGGAACTTAATTTGATACAAACCTATCTTATAGACTTTCATATCGACATTTGAATGTACCCAGTTAAATATTTTCCCTACTCAAATCAAATAAAAATTGCGGATGGCATCGGCAGTGCGGATTCCCTGTCGCGCTACTGTATTCTATCTTCTAGTATGTTGGGCTAGTCGGTGTGGTGTGTGGTCTGTATAATAATAACGGTTGGATTAGAGTACAATTTTTAATAACAAATGAACTTATCCTACAAATAAATAGTCCAGACTTTGTCTGGTTAAAAGAAGCCTGCAGAACCTATAGATACAATTAAAAAACATGTAAGCTGCCAAAATGTTTCCTCGGTCTAATTTGTATTCTAAGTTAAAATTTGTTGTCATCGTGTTGCTTATCATTTTTTTAATCGATTACTTGGGCATACTGACTCATATGTTTGAATTGGATTACTATCGTTTATTTAATTATCCACTTCAGGGTGATATATTGCAATACTCACACCGCATAAGATTCCATCAGGAAGTAGAAGTAAAACCAATAAACTTGTATAACTACACATTCCTCGAGAAATGCCACCATAAATGCGTTGAAGAAGGAGGTTCTCCTATATCTCCAAAAATCACATTCATAGTTAAATCGGCAATGCCAAATTTCGAAAGACGGCAGGCTATACGCCAATCATGGGGCAACGAACACCGCTTTTCAGATGTCATTATCCGAACCGTATTTATGTTGGGTATTTCCAGCAATCAGGAACTGCAAAAACATATCAAGATCGAATCGAAGCAGTACAATGATATTGTACAATCAAATTTTGTGGATACCTATTTCAACAATACCATAAAAACTGATGGGTTTCAAGTGGGCTGTTGAAGTTTGCCCCACAAGTAAATACTATTTATTTGTAGATGACGACTATTATGTATCGCCCAAAAATGCTCTGCGATTTGTAGAGAACCCAGAGAATTATCCACGAAATTTAGAAGAAGCCGATGAAACGCTACGAAAGTTGGGTGGTCGGTTTAAAAATAGGCTTTATTTCAACAAATTTCCAGAAGCATTGGCTCAACAAGGGGCTGTGAATCGAATAATACTTTCTTTGGATCGAAGAATACTTACCCACGGGCATAGCAATTTCTATGAAGGAACAGAAGGTCCTGCAGTGAATGTCAACCACGAGGAAGAGTATAAAAAGCAAAGTGCACTGCTCAGCGATAGTTATAATGATAAACTTTTTGCTGGATTTGTCTTCCATTCGTCGCCTCATAGACACAAACCGAGTAAATGGTATGTCACTTTGGCTGAATATCCATTCCACATGTGGCCGCCGTATGTTACGGCTGGAGCTTTTATCCTTTCGAGAGAGGCTTTATTTGAAATGTACTTTGCAAGCATGTATGTCCAGCATTTTCGATTCGATGATGTCTATTTGGGTCTGGTTGCTTTGAAGGCGAAAATTGATTTGCACCATTGCGAAGAATTTTATTTTCACAGACCAACTTATTCAGGGCCCTACAGCTATCGATATGTTGTAGCATCGCACGGGTTCGAAGATTCAAAAGAACTGATTAAAACTTGGAACGAATGTAGATCGGCTGGTCACGCTTAAATCATCTCGTCGTATAGGAAGGAAAACAACCAAAAACGTATATTTATTTTAGTTATATATAATTTAAGAATTGTTCATAAATTTAAATCAAAAAGTTATTAAAATGGTAATTTAAAAAATGAAAATTAACGTAGTTTTTGCATTAATGACTGAAATCATCTCTATTTCGAAGATTATAAGGCTGTGATTCACCCACGTATCTCAAATATTTACTTAAATATTTAGGTAATAAGTTATATTTATTTTTGAAAACAAAACATTATACATTAACAAAGATTCCTTGTTTAACATTCATCCATTGGAGCACATCTAGCATTGTTCTTATCGGAGTTAGACGGTTACATTTCAGTTTAATACGCATAGATTTATTTTGTAGACGTTGTAGATTTAACAATTCAGTGTTAGAACAAAGGTATAAAATTGACGAACAAAACTCAAAGTGTGGTTTTATCATGACATTATAAATATTAATTGCACACATTACTGACAGTTTATTTCTTATTCTGTTAAAGAAACCATTTTTTTTAATAATTTTTTTGACTAAATAATCAACATGCAAATTAAATTTTAATTTGTTATCAATAACGACACCTAAATATTTAATAATTTCTACTTGTTGAATTTTTTGGATTTCCATCTCCAGATTCAAGTTGATGTTATGTTTGAGGGCCATGCAATTCGATTTAGCTACGTTTAGTTTTAATTTATTTGCTTTCAGCCATTCGCTGACTCTTTTAAGATCTTCTTGTAGAAAATTCTTGCAGTCGTCTGCATTCTTTCCAGATATAAAAATAAGTGCATCATCTGCAAAAAGCACAATTTGGGAGTGTGAGAACTTGTTTGATGTCGTTAATAACTATATATAATAAATAATGCGGGCCAAGGATGGACCCCTGGGGAACTCCGTGAATTGTTTCGAGGCTGTTTGACATTATTCCATTCAGTAATGTTTTTTGGGTTCTATATGCCAGATATGACTCCAACCAGTTTTGTTCATCCCCTCTTACACCATAACCGCTAAGCTTTTCTAAAAGTATTCTTCGATCTTTTGTCTCAAAAGCTCTTTTTAGATCGAGAAAAACAGCGAATACAATATTTTTTCCTGCTACCTCCTCTTTCCAACTAATTAATACATTATTTAGTGCGTATTCGCATGAATGTTTTTTTCGAAAACCAGATTGGTCTTCGAGCAAAAGATTATTTTCATCGAGGTATTCTTCAGGTTGGGTATGCACGATTTTTTCGATTACCTTTTCGTAAACTGGAAGAGCGTTGATTGTGGAAAGCGTTGATTGGACGAAAATTTTCACATTTGTCAGTTCCTTTAATTTTTTCAATGGGAGTGACTATTGACCCTTTGCATGCATCCGGGAAACTTCCTGCTAACATTGAGTGGTTAATAATTTTCGCAAGCATTGGACCAGTTATGTTGAATGCATCCAAGAGCATTTTTGCACTTACGAAATTGAAGTCTCTTTTGTTGCTTAGCGACTTTAAAACATCTTTTATTTCAATTACCGAGACACATCTGAATTTAAACATCGCGTTAGTGTAATTAGTTCCTTGACTGAATTGAACAAAAGGAATCGAATCATTGATTTCAGAGACACTTTCGATAAAGTAGTTATTAAATTTTTCAGCTATGTCTTTAGTATTTGATACGCTCACGTTGTTGAAAGATACATGTTGAATAGACTGCTTTTTTTTTCATTTAGAACGTGTGATTTATTGACTTTCCACATGGATTTTTGGTCAGTAGCATTTGCAATTTCAGCCTTATAAATGATTCTGCACTCACGATATCTGTTCCATGATTCATTGTCGTTAATTTGTATAAACTCTTGGTATCTCATAATTTTTTCGCGTTTCAACTGTATAAGTGTGTTATTGAACCATTCATTTGAAATCTTTGAAATATCTTTATAAACAACCATATTATTTATAACTCTAAGCAATTCCTCACTCAAAATCTTACTACTTTCTCGAGGGTCGCAATTATCAAAAACTGTTGCAATTCTGTTTAACTGGTTAATGAATGAGGCCCTGTTATATTGAAGAATTTTGATTTTATTTTGACTAAGTGTTTTTTTTTTCAATTTTCTTCTTATTTCGTAGTCTATTATAAGAGTTTCATGGTCTCCGATTTTTAGTTCTGTGTTGGTTTTGACTGTGGCCGGCGTGGAGTCAGTAATAACGTAATCGATTAAAGTACGTGATGTGTTCGTGATTCTGGTAGGTTCTTGCACTATTTGTTGGCTCATACTCTCATTAATTATGGTGTTTTGCATCTCCTTCGTTTAAATATTTGATGAATCCATCCAGTCTATGTTGAAATCTCCTGCTATAATAAAATGCCGGTTAAGATCAACAAGTTCTTTTATCCAAACCTTAAAATTATCACAAAACGTTTAATACGATGAGTTGGGTGATCGATATACTGAAGCGAGGTACAATGATTGGTTATTAGACGTTACTTTTATGACTAGCCAATAGATATGTTCGGAAATTATCTTTTCTTGCTTTATAATCTGTACTAAAAACTGATTTTTTACATATATACATATTCCACCTGTATGGCGCGATACACTATTGCATCGTGCTAGTTGATAACCTTCGATTTGGATCTCATTGTCTTCGATGTTTTCGGTTTCAGACATAATTAGAAAATCATATTTAGTATTGGCAAAACACTATTCAGCCTCACATAAGTTTCCTGTAAGTCCTTGAATGGTGCAGTACACACCACTGATTTTTTCTCGTTGCTATATATGATACTTATTTTTTTTTTAGATTGCATCAGTCGTTTATAAACTGAGCACTCCGCATTTCGACTATCATGGTTAGTTTCTAGGCTAAGGGTGAACTTTTCATTGTATCGCATACAGTTTATGCATTTAAGGTCATTAGATTGACAATCTCTTGTATCGTGATCTTTACTACATTTTCCGCATTTCATTTCGCTTTTACAATTTTCAGCGATGTGGTGATAAGCGTTGCAGTTAAAGCATCTACTCACATTAAAATATTCAAAAACTCGACATTTTTCCCAACCGATGTTTAATTTGCGATTTTCCAGCATATTCTTGTGATCATTTTGATCAAGTTCAACCACAGCATAGTAAGCCTCTTTGTTTTTGTTTTAAAAATATTTTACACATTTTACTGTGCCTTCAATATTATTTTGCTTCTTAACAGCCGTTTCCAATTCCTCTCCGCTCCATTTCTTATTTATATCTGCAATCATTAGTTGAGGACGTCTGTTACCGAATATTTTTACATCATATTTTTCGCCGAGTTTCTTCTTCATCTCATTTTCTATTTTTTGAGCTGTTTCTTCTCCTCTACAATTGATGGTGATTGCTCCTTCTTTTCTGTCGGAACACTATCCACTTTGAGGGAAAGAGAAGCAGGATTACTTTATTTTTTGCTTTGTTTTAGAGTTCATTTGTTTATTTTTTGGTTTTATATATATTGCTTGTTTTAGTTGTTCTGTATAGCTAGGTGTTGTCTCTTTTTTTTCGACTGTGTGATTTGCTTAACTCCAGGCTGTAAGTCGCTCTTCATTTCGTTTACACACATTTTATTGTTGATTGTAAGCTTTTTTACATTTTATAGTAGATAATAGTTCGCTTTGTGCTTTAAACGATTCGGTATACGCCGTAAATTTTTTAATTTCTAAAACACTTTGTTCACATGTTTCTTGTGCTTTTTTCATGTTTTTTCAATCTTTCAGTGTATCTAACTTCAATTGCTTCAAGCATACTTTTTATCTCCGTTAAATTTTTTTTTAAACTCTTCAAATTTATCTTTGTATTCCTGTAAATAGTTCCCGTTTTTTCTTACAGTTGCTTGTATATCACTCAGTGTTAAATTAACTTTATGCGTGTATTGTATGCACTCTTTACAAATAAACCTCATCATTGGGTATTGAGCATATTGCTGCTGTATTTGTCCAGGCCGCTACACTTTACTGTGAAATGACAACTTTTTCCGCAAATGCCAGCGCATTGTATACCAGATTCGCCGCGAATTTCGTTTTTATATTTGATGCATTCCTGCATCGTTGCAATTTTTATTTTTTACCAATCGATTTTATTAAAATTCCGGGTGTTAAGATAAATCTATAACCATCGATTATTTTTTAAATAAATGCAAAAGTATATACTAATTTAAGTTTAAACTCAGACCGGTTAAAAATGCGACTTCACTTGGCAACTGCAACATGTTAGTTGGGTTTTGTAATTTTGCTAAACTAGTCACAGCATAGTTGAATGGAGCACTTCTGATTGCTGTAGAATGATGAAATTTGGTAGAGCCGTAGAGCGAAAAATAGCAAATCTATTGTCGATTTTAAACGAATTTATGAATTTGATTTTTTTTTTTCTGAAAGAATTAAATTCTCGACCACTTTTTGAAGACGGATTTACAATAGGGTTTTCGTTTGGTAAATTTATATTTTGATCTATAAATTTTTTTCGTAACGAATCGAATACGTTTTTAGATTGATTTTAATTTTCTATGATATTGGTGTGTTATTTGTGTCTGTGATCCAGCTAGCGGTATCAGATGTCTTCTCAAACAGATGGCTAACAACTATAACTGCTTAGTAGAGGGGTAGATCTGCCGAAAAATCCAGATCTGCAAAATTGATTTAAAATCAAAAAATAAATCAATATTTTTGGCCAATCGAAGGAAAACTTGTCTAAACCAGTATTTTGACAGATCTAAATCAAAAATAAATTGATTTTTGTTACCAAACGAAAACCCCATTACACTGATTTTCACATACACCACAAAATTGACATTTCGAACATGTGAATTCTTGTGATTATTTGCAAAACGTTTTGATGCAAGTTCAATTGTTTAATACACTAAAATTGTGAGAAAAATATATATAAATTGATAAAAATTCCGTATTTTGAAAGAGCCCTGGAATTGTTTCATTTCCTTCATAATAAAGTACAACATCAAATTAGTCGATTTCCATTTTCGCTAGCAAAGAATTTCAAAATGAGAAAAACAATTTAGTTTGACAGTTCTAAAGAGAGATTGCTACGTTTTTTCAAATTTCTTTCAACTCAAAAACAATTGAATTTTAAGTATTGATCCGTCTTGGTAAAAAGAAAACCATATTAGTTTTTGTATTCGAAGTGTCTGCTTATTGTCGTTTTGAAATTATACATGGGTCTTGAAAATTCATAACATTTCTAAGAACTAGAGTTGTCGATGTGGCATTCTATGTTAACATGAATGAACAAATTAAACATTTATATTTACCTGACAATATTATGATTTTACTTATGTGGGTTTCTATTGGACATCGAGAAACATTCCGGAAGTCTTCTAAAACCATTCCAACCAAAGAAATCTTCTGACGATTCTCAGAAGAGAAATTCTTGTCTTGATTTTAAATCAGAATCCGCTGAAGAAGATCAAATTAATTCATACTTAAATGTCATACCTCTGTTTTCACATTTGGTTCTTCGCTCCCATCCATGGAGGTTCGCTGCCTGACATATTTCGGTCTTCCATCGATTGCGGTCCCTTGCACGCTCCCTCCAGTCGTCGAGACCAAGCGCTCTTGCGTCTGTAATGGCCTGGTCCTTGTAGCGGAGGTTCGGTCTTCCTGGTCGTCTCGAACTTGCGGGCTGGGATTCGAAGATTTTCTTGGCTGGAGCGTTGTTGTCCATTCGCTCGATGTGGCCGAGCCAGTGTAGTCGACGCGCTTTGGATCTTTGGACTAAATCCACATCTTGGTACAGCTCGTACAATTCTCAATTGAATCTTCTCCTCCATTCGCCCTCTTCGCATATAGGACCAAATATCCTCCGAAGAATTTTTCTCTCGAAAGTGCCCAGTATCAATCCCGCTCTTTTACTTATCGACAAAACTGGGCGCCGTAAAGTAGAACTTGTAAAATTAGCGTCTTGTAAGCACTTTGTCTTTCGAGACAGGAGTTTTTAACCCATTTGTTTGGCCAAACCGAAGTAGCAGCGGTTCACTAGGGTAATTCTTCGTCGGATTTCCACTAAGGAGCCGTTCTTGCAATTGATGATTGTTCCGAGGTAGGTAAACTGCTTGTCTACCTCGAAATTACTGCTACCAACAGTGACGTTTTGTCCTAGGCGATGGACAGGTGAGGCTTTGTTTGTTGATAGCATATACTTGGTTTTGTCCTCATTCACTTCAAGACCAACGCATTTCGCCTGTTCATGAATGCTTCAAGTACACCTCGCTTGGAGCGGTCGAAGATATCGATGTCGTCCGCATAACCAAGCAGTTGGGAAGACCTATTGATCATCACAAATCAAAATTCACATTAAAATTAAAATAAAATAACCAGCATTTTATTTTTAACAATTCATACATAGCCTGGCGAAAGTTCTACAATTACAATTAATACATATTACATAAATAACATTATCATTTAAGATACCACATATAATTATAGTTCATCTATTCTGTTCCTAATGCATATTTTAGTTTTCTTCTACCATCGATGTACCACAGGGTTTCATCGTAAGTCCGTGGTAAAACTTCTGCAACTTTAGATGGTGCCCTATAAGTATAATAGAAAATATTTGATGTTTTTTGATTGCCTGACGATGGATCAAGTATATCGGCAACAGTCATAATTTGTATATAATTATCTTTGGTATAAACAACGTGTGCGTTCATTTTTAAAAAAGACGATACATTGACTGGTTTCTGAAAACTAATATCACAAATTGTCTCAAGCTTTGGACGTGTTCCACAATACAATGATGCACAAACCCAACTAATTTCTAAAGCATTGCGCATAAGGAAACCACCGAATACAGTATTGTGAGCATTTCGATTTTCAGGAAACGATGCCATCGTTGAAACTACCGAAGTTTCGCCCATCCAGCGAGCATTATTTGGCAGTACTCGAGAATTTAGCTCCATCAAATCTGCTCGGGTAGTTCTTACAAACAATTCATGGCTTATCTTTTGTTCTTCAGCATTAGGCTCGAATTTAAGCAATGACGATGATTGTAATTGCTTTCTTCTTTCCTTACGTTGTTCACCACCAGCTAAAATCATCTTTTCGTTTTCGTTTGCGGGAACTAGCGGATTAACTGGAGCTGATTTAGTGTTAGTTGCATTCCTAGCTGCCATTAGGAAAAGAGCGCGTGTTATTTTTTTGTATTTATCACCTTCCAATTGTTCCAACCACACTACAATTTCCATAGAACTCCTGCCAACCCATGATACATGACCAGAAAGTCGAATATCTTGGTTTGCCTGTGGAGTAAAGTCTGTAAATGCAATTTTATCGACAAGAATTGTCACAAAGGTGTAAGGCAAAGGCACCGATGGATCCAATGTGGGAATTTTCAAATGCTGATGACACACCCAAACTGAGAGGTATTTGATTTTAATATAATAGGGCGTATTTGAAGAAACGTTTATAACATACCAGCAAACAAATCCATGTCTTCCATAAGCCTCCCTAAACGAACATGACCCAAGGATGCTACATAACGGTCTTGTAGTGATTTGCTAACGCTTAAGGGTATAATTGCTGTAGCGAAAGAGTCCTGCATAGACCTCGGTGGTAAGTCCTCTATTTTAGGTTCATGTGGCAATAAATGCTCTCTAGGTCTCGGATTAGGACTGTATCCACAATCTAGTCCCAAACTTTTCATCATTTTAAATTTAACTAGAAAAACAAAGAAGTAAAAGCTTTTAACACAACTACCGTATATGTTAATCACAATAAAATGCAACTTACTTTCGCTCATAGTTTCCTTACAGCCATCAACTGGTTCAAAATTTGAACTATATTGTTGGGGGCTGGGTATTATGAATGTTTAATGTTTATTCATTACACAAACAAATTTTCTAATTTACTTACAATTTTTGTAAAAGACGTAATCCAGGCAAAAGTTTTTTGTTTGCTCTGAATGAAGCTCTTAAGTAGTTTAATGACGCCATTTCATAAAAAAAACAACAATTCGTCTATCTAACAATATTAAATAGATATTATAATAAAACAAATATGAACTTGGATATAAATAAAATATACAAATTTTGTAAAGCAAAATTTGGTTGAGTAAGTAGTTTATGTACTTTTGTATTCCAAAAAAATTGACACCTTAAATTACAAGACACAAGTGAATGGCTGCATTCAAAAATTAATTAAAGTCATCCAGATTGGTTGGTGTTGTTGTTATGCCGTGTTAGCTGATGACAAACCAGCTGTAATAAACGAAACGAAAACGATCGTTCGTTTTTCAAAAGCGAAAGAAATTGTGCGAAAGCGAAAGTTCTCATTTTGTATCGCATTTCGTTTATTTTATTTCATTCGCTTGGGTTTAAGAGCCTCTGTTGTACAATTGCATACTCTAAGGTGGAACTTATTGCATACTTTTTATTAATAAATTAGGGTAGGGATGAGTTAAATGAGATGGTGAATAGCTGAACACTGAAAAATGGCGGAATAGTGTAAATAAATATGTAATTTATAATGCAAAAGTATAGGGTTTTTTTTTTTTTTTTTTTTTTTTTTTAACTTATAAGCTAAACCTAAATATAGATTAAAAATAATTAAAACTAAAAAAAAATAATATATAATATACTAACTAAAAATAACTTAAAATACTTAAAATACCTAATAATACTTAAAACTACTTAAAAACTAGAACAGCCACAGCAGCATTTTTTTCGTTTTTAAAATTTTTTTTTGTTTGTTTTTTATATGCATGTAGACACACAACAACATTCCACTCACCCATACATGTACATACGCACATACATATACGTACGCACATACATGTACAGTTACGCAGGTACATGCACGTATGCCCCCGCATACATACATATTTTTAATTTTTTTTGGTGCCACCCCGACTGTTCCCTATACCTAATGCCCTAAATCTATGTAAGTCGGCCAAGATATACTATCTTCATCGACTTTAAATATTATGATGCTGTTCAGAGAGCCACCAGAACTGGTTCTCCTGTTTCACCCTATCCCTCCGGTCCCGGTCGGACACAGTCCTACTGAACCGAAGGCGCTCTTCTCCACCTTGAGCGATGACGTCTCGACCATACAGGAGTCGCCTATCCACAGTTTTCCGGCTGACGTGATAGATGAGCGGAACCGCCCCTCCATCCTGTATCAGCCCTCGACTGTCTAAATAGAGGAATGCCTCGGGAGGGATGTAACCACTTAACCGCTCTCAAAATATTTGTTATTGGGGTAATAAGCCCCAAAAATTAAGCTGTTAGTTGAGGACATCGCTCTTGCAACTTGAACAAAAAATAATCTATTCTGTTTATGTTGGCTCCGTTGTATAGAACCTGGTTGGAATAATATCTTGTGTACTCCGACTCTGGTGTTCTGTGTAATCCAAGGCAACTTCTAAGACATTGCCTCTCAAACACCCGAATCTTTTCCATTTGAGATGGGGCAACGTTGAACCACACCGGGCATCCGTAGGCAATCATCGACCTGATGAGGGCCATGTAGCAAATCACCTTCACCCTGCTGTCAAGACGGCTGCTATAAAACAAGCGTTTTGTCAAGGCAAAGGCTCCCCTAGCCCTGGCCAAAGCAGCACCTATATGTTTGTCGAAATACAGGTACTGATCCAACCAGATGCCAAGGTACTTTACTACACTTTTACTCGCCAGTGGATGTCCATGTGGCCCTACGATCACCAGCTTACGCCAGTTCTTTCTCGTATCCCTTGAGGCGCTAGACAACGGAGTCCTAAACAAAATAGTTTCTGATTTCTGGAAGTTGATTTTCAACTTCCAGTCATCACAATATCGCTGAATCTTGTCGAAGTCACTCTGCAAGAGATTTTTAATGACCTCAACTGTATGAGCTGTTCTGTACGCAATCAGATTGTCGGCGTACGCAATTGCCTGAGTTAAACTACCTATCAGATCGCTGGTGTAAATGCTGAATAGAATCGGCGAGTTAAGGCGGCTTTACATGGATCTGCATCTGCAGACTTGAAGAAAAGTAGAGCGGGCCAATAATATAAAACAAACATAAAAGTAAGACAGGGTAAGCACTATTAACTTACTCGAACTCTGCTATAACTTTCTTGACACATCTCATAATCACATGTTCTTAGCGTTCAGGTATGTAGTTTTGAGAAGAAAATTTTCGCTTTTTTCGTTGTTTTTAAGCAAACTGAGGTGAAATGGTTAAAAAAAACTTGAAAATTCGTTATCTGAACGGAACAAATTATGGTGCAGATGAAAATGCTATAATGAAGATGAACATGTTCATCTTCACTATAATCTGCAATCTTCAGATTCGTACTTCTTATAATCTTCATACATGAAGATGATCTCCATTTTGGTTTTCGCTCTCTATCGCACAAGTATGATTTTTTTATTTTGTTTCTTCTTTTTTTGCAGATGTCAATGCAGATTAAGATGAAGATGCATGTAAAGCCTCCTTTAACCGCTCCCTGCTGAAGACCATTTTTAATATTAAAAATTGCGGTAGAAGTTACATTGCCACTCTTGACAACAAACTTTCTCCCATTTAGCATGTCATAAGGCATATACAATAGAGATTTACTTATACCTAGTCTGGTTAGCTTTAGATAGAGACCTTCTAACCATACGGTGTCGAAGGCCTTCTCCAAATCAACCAGACAGGCACCCGTACACTGCTTTTTAGTTTTGTTCCATTGGATATCAGAAACTGGTTTAGACGCGGCATGAATTGTGTCATGTCCCGCCTTAAAACCGAACTGATTATCCGGGATGATATTTTTGTCCTCCGCCCATTTGAATAGGGTTCTATTAATAACCTTTTCAAATATATACTTTGCTGATACTTGGAAGAAGACTTATCGACCGGAGATTCGCGGGATTGGAGTTGACCTTTCCCTTTTTTGGGAGAGGGTGTACCACAGCTGTCTTCCACCGCACTTCAGCTTTATTACTTATATACTTCCACTGCATTATTCAGCGCGTGTGTGGTATAAATGTTAACTGCTTCTTGAGGCAAATGTCGTAGTACAACGTTGGATGAATCGAAGATGAGCTGGAGCTCATTCTTCGAAATTAACAGGGGACTGGGCCCATTTCGGTCGGCGATTATGGCGTTTGCCAAATCTTCATCATTAAACCCGGTAAAACCAAGGTTCTCAGATCGCCATTCGGTTATATCGTTCCGGAGCCATAAGTGATGAAGCAGAGCTCTTTTCTCCAGGTCATGATTCGGGCGAATGCTAGCATTCACCTTGTACACTTGCTGGAAAGCAGCCCCCACAGCCTCCACTCTCTCCTGCGGATCTTCGATTATATAGAGGTCATCGTCCAATACGGCATCCTCTGAGTCTATGCCTGCTGTCAGAAGTACGTCTCTGTTCTCTGTCGTCCTCTGGAGCTTAAGACACGGAAGATCGTTTTGATCCTTTCTTCTAAAAATCTTATTAATTTTTGGGAACATACGTGGGTCGCTAGAGTTAACGGCACGAATTTTATTGTCCCAGAACAAATTAATGGACAACCTATAATTTTCTTTGATCAATTGGTTGATGTTTTTGATGGACGACTTCAGTGTCCTAACCTCCAGATCTCGTGTGTCAGTAAACCGTCTGTACAATCGTTTAAGTCTTGTCAGTAGTCCACTTTTTTGTCTGTGTAGTGCGTCCATTGTCGCGTTACGGTACATTTCGGTTGCGTTACGTTCTTTATATTTCGGTATTGTTCTGTTCATTGTTCGTTGAATTGTTTCGTCCATTTGTTCTTAGTATCTGTCGATTTCCTTATTTGTCAGATTCCTGTCATTTGGTAGGGATATACCATTTGAACGTAATTCACTCAATAAGGCATTGGAGAAGCGTGGCCAGCGCACCTTACTGTAATTGTAAGTATGCACAGGCACATACTCCTCCAACTCCATAAGCTGGTTCGGAAGTTGTATTACGGCGGCGAGTCCGCAGTGGTCACTGTCGTACTCGATCGTTCCTAAACAATATCTTGGCCGTTGACCTACAGCGTCAGTAATTGTCAGTCTTGCGTCTTTAAGCAATAGATCCAGATAGGCACCGCTTCTTGGAAACGATGGCCTGTCTGTGGCTAGAAGATCGATGCGATACTCAAGGTTGTATCGACCCATCCAATTAAATAGATGGTCCTCGAGGATTTTGTATTTGATTTATCCAATCTATGTGCTTGGCGTTTAAATCACCAGCCAATATGTAGTAATTCTCTTCCGAGCTCAATCTTAAGTATTCAAAAAGGTTTTCAAGCTCTATTATAAACTGGGTGGGCTGAGGTGTTTCCGGTGCATAGGCAGCAATCACATACATTCGCTTCCCCTGTTGGAGATTAATGCATATGATGCATGCCTCTAACGTCCGAAATGTTCGCACATCACTATTATATATTACCTTATGACTAATGCCTTTACGTATAAAGATTGCGACGCCCCCTCCTTGAGTGGAGTTGGGTCGGTCTCTCCTTACGATATTGTAATTGTTGTTAGTCAATTTATGTTTCTGGTTAAGCTTATTTTCGCTAGCCATAAACACATCTGAACTTATGTCTTTCAGCAATTGGAATAAATTCGCTCTACGTTCGGTCCTAATCAGTGAATTTACATTCAGAGCTAGGATCTTAAAGGGCCTCTCCGGCAGCGCGCCCTTAACCTCTAAGTTGCGTTAAGCTCGGCAAAACAGAGTAGAGTTAATCCACCCTAGTCGCCTGCTCCCTGATCTGGTTCCATCGTAGTGGAAATTCTCATACAAATTACCATTACGAACGGATTCAGCGTTACCTTTTTCGGGATTCGTAGAACTTTCCGATAACGATGGAACTCGTGATAAGGCTGAATAAACTTTCGAGTTAGGCCGGTTTTAATGAACGGTATCAGAATTTTAGTTTATTTTTCGCGTATTGACGTAAATTGTTTGGTAAACGTAGAATCTCGTCTTGGCCATTTTGGTTTTTCTTCCCTTTCAATTTTAAGTTATTTCCACTTTATATCGCTCCGTCGAGCCATCAGTTTATTTATACTTACATTTAGTTTGCATTGTTTTTGTCTTGCATTGGTAATTTTATAAAGTTCAACGAAAGTTATGAGCCACATTGAGATAAAAATAATTTATTTTTGATTTTTATTTAAAAAAAAAAGGTGACAATGCAATAATAACTAATTTACTTCAATTTGAACATTGCATAATCTTTTTTTTTAAGGAAACATTTCATAGTTTACAATTATTATAAGTACTAACATTTCAATTAATATTGATTTTCAAATTAAACATTTTGTCATCTTATAAAAAAACACTTTTGTTTGAATACTTTTTACATTGAAAGTTTATTTTATTTATTTCCAAGGAACTGTTTTGTATTGTATGATTAATTTACAATGTATGTAGTATAAAAAGTTGGCACAAGGAAATCTAGTGTCTTTTAAAGATAAATGTACAGTTAACACACAATCATTATTTAAATAGTGCACATTACAAAACAGATAAAACTTAAATTTATTCAACTTATGTTTATTAATTTTGAATATTTTCTTTTTTATTTTAAACTATAAAAATAGTTTAGGTATGTAAAGGTGTTCCAATAAAAGCAGCAAGCCGGTATTTATAATAACTGTAATACACAAAAAACAAATGAAATTTTCAGATTGAAAATCTTATATTTTACAATTTTACTATACCAGTTAAGCCATATTTTATTGTTCTTAACTAGGGAAAAAAACAATTATTAGACGAAGGTTAAAAAAACTAAAAAGTAGGTACAGGTTCTACCTAAATTTTGGTTTTTGATATTTTTGAAATTAAATGGCATAAAATGTCTTGAAATTCGTATTAATCTTGAAGGTATTTAATAAGCGGAGGGTATAAATTATTTACAGACAAAAAAAAAAACAAATGCTTATTTGAATTTATTGAATTAATTTGCGTTTATAAATTTGAATTATTTGTAGATGATGGAAGTTATTGTTTGAGATTTTTCATTTATTTTTGAAAACATTTAGGATTAGCCTTACCCGGCGTATGTACGTTATTGCACCCAAGAAAGAATGAATGAAGTATTTTATTTTATTTTATAAATGACAATGTTGCTTCATTGTTCATAAAAAATCATGCAAATATTGCGAATTTTTTAATCTCTATGATCTTCTTTTCCTTTCGAGTTTTCTTCTTCATTTACTGCTCTTATGTTTATACAAAAATTGAAAAATTCATGTTTCTTTTCTTATATATGAACACGCGATGATAAACTTTCCTTATGACTTGTAGAATAAATTGCTTTTAGCACTAAAGTGGGTTGTGTGCATAGTTTTCGAGGCTATAGCGTAAACACACAAATTTTGAATTTTATATACCTATGCATATAGATTATTTAGCGTCATATTCAAATCGCATCAATTTTGGAATATAGGAGCGACAAAAGCTAACAATTAGATTGTTCAGTGACGAAAAAGATAGAACAGAATAGAACAGAGCAGAACAGATTCGTGAGAAACTTCAGAACAACTTAGAACAAGTCAGTCATCTGACAGAGTTTATAAAAAAAAATATTGTTGTTTACCTACAATTCAAGTTCGTTTATTTTTACAGAAATATTCTTAAAAATAATCTGAAATGGAGTTGAATTTATTTAAACAAATATTTTTCATTAAATTGATGTCGATTTCGTTTCAAAAATTAGGATTCGCTACTAAAACCAATACTTTTTGGCTTTGAAAAGAACGATTACGGACCGAATCTCTTTTTGGGACTGTGTGTGTTGCTTGGCAGCTCTAAAAAAAAACAAATCTTCAATTCGTTAAAACATCATTATTTCGTTTTAATTTCCCGATTCCGACGCGGGGGAGTTCCTAAACCCACTTGCACTTTTTTAATATTTGTTTCCAAGAAGTTTTTAACAATTTTTTTTATTTTTTAATATATTAATTTACTTTTTCTGTACACTGCCACAAAATAAAAATTAATTCACAACACAACAATTGAGAAACGTCAAAACAAATATTGTAGTGTGTGTACGAATCTGTGCAGAAATCCGTTTTGAATCCGTCTCCAAAAAGAGATTCAATACGGATCTGTTTTTCCAGAAAAATATTGGTTTTAATTTGAAACGAATTTGATTTTCAGAAAAAAATTGACGGCGGATCGACGGCAAGTCGATGTTTTTGTTGAAACGAAATCGACATGAGATGATTCTGACACGGAAAATGATTTATATAGTAAATCTAACACCGTAATGTTTTTTTTAACAACAATTGGTTTTGACAGTTCTCACAAATCTGTTCCAACCTGTTCTACCTAAATAGCAAGTCCAGAAAATCCAGTTCTAAAGTGTTCCAAACTGTGCCAAACAGACTCATTAAACACCAAACCAGAACTGTTTAGAATAGAAAATTTCTCATTGAACAGCAAAATCCTGTACTTTTTCTGTTCTAAAGTGTTCTAATCTGTTCCGAACAGCCTCATTGAACACACTATTTGTGTCCAAATTTAATTTTAGTATTGGCCGCGTTCGGTGGCATACCTAAAGCAATCCGGATTGTTGTTACGCCTAAGGAAAAAACAGTTGATGAAATAAACATATGTTGTCAAACACAAATCTCAAGCTACCCAAAAATTATTATTAATTTGACGAACAGCTGATTCAAAACCTCAGATTTGTATGCAATACAACTGACTTAACAGAGAAAGCTACCTGGATCGTTCGAAAACAAACCCGCTACTAAGGTATCTTGGCTAGTCTATTGGCATTGCACCGAACGCGTCCAATACTAAATGACTGACACATCTCTGAAAAAAAAACACACCTTCATCATTAGATGATGAGGAAGATGAAGACAAAGCAAAACAAATCTTCACTAAATTTATAAAATTTAAATTATTAACTTCTTCGTCTGTTATTTGTTTATTTTTTAGTTTAATTTTTTAGCACCGACTGGAACAATTTCACAATAAATTAATAACGAAAAAACATTTTACGTGTATGCGTGCATTCAGATCAAATCTTCCTACCCACGAAAGATCAGACCTTTCGTGTTGAGATCTGATTTAGATTCTTTTTGTTGGAATGAAACTCTCAAAATTCAAAAAGATGAAATCTTTTGTCCGAAAGAGCAGATCTTTTCTTGAATGAAACTCGCTATAATACACTCACATAATTAAAATGTCAAAATCATCGGGTTGATTTGTTGTGTAATTTCGATGTGCTTATTGAATTTAAACTTCTTTTCTGGTAAAATAAGGTAAAAAGAAGCAAGTTATAATTATTATTGATACAAGAAAATGTGTATCTAAATTGAAATCAAGTGTTTTGGAAATTCTTTTTAGTCGATGATTTTTTTAAATTTAATTTTCACAAATACAGTGATACATACAATTCAGAATCAGTCAAATTGTTTCCGGTTGTTTTATTGTGGGAACGTGTTCCGGACGACCAATCGAAAAGGCCATAAATCTAACACCGTAATGTTTTTTTTTAACAACAATTGGTTTTGATAGTTATAACCTGTTCTACATAAAAAGCAAGTGCAGAAAATCCTGTTCTAAGGTGTTCCAAAGAGACTCATTGAACACACATAATGGCAACTCACAAGCTATCTTATGAAATCTCGAAATCGGAAAAGGAAATACAACATTGTACTAATAAACTATTTTATCATGCGTAGTGGAAGCTTGCCAAAAAAATTGTTTACATTTTTGATTATAGGTATAGTATTTGTTTGTTTGAAATGTCATTTACCTTTAGTGAGATTAGATCTTCAGAGAAAACACCATACTCAAGAATTGTTCATAATGAATTGTTATGACTCCATCCATGTCTGTGTCATGTTGTCTAAATGCTGTAGTAAGTGTCTAATGGAGAAACATAAAAACACCCCAACTCATTATAATTAATAAATACTTCTAGAAAAGATGACGCATAGTTGATTAAATACTAATTGTATAGCACGACTTACATATAAAACAATACAGCACTGAATAAAATCATCGAATAATATTGTTCCCCTACCGAATCGATCAAACTTTCTTATGAGCATGTCAATTAATCCGTCCGATAGGCGATATCCGAATGTTGTAAGTGCGGTTTTTAGTTCGGTTCTATCGATGTTTCCTGAATTATCGCGGTCGAATGAACGGAAACAATTTTGCCAATCTGTTACGTATTTCCAGAGAGCACCAAAGTCTTGGAATGATACGGTACCACGATTTTCTCTATCAAACATTCCAATCATTAGGCGGACGGTTTCAGGATTAAAAGGACTCCAGGTACCATTGGAGAGAGCAACTTGAAGTTCATCAGCTGATATATGACCACTGCGGTCTTTGTCTACTCTGATTTTTTTTTTACACAATTAGACCATGTTTAGATAATCAAAGACAATTATTTACCTCTGGAATACATCCCATAGAAATTGTTGATCGGGCATAGAAGATTGTTGCGCCATTTTGCTTCAGATATCAGAAAAAAATAAAAAGTTATAATTTTTTCCTATACTTCTGCTTCTAAACAGTAAACCCTATCTGTCGCTATCGATAGGCTCTGGTCTGGATAAAGGCCTGAAACATCTGTTGTCATTCGCCAACAAGCTGCTAGCTGTCATGAATTCATCACCTTTATCAAAAAATTCACTCAACTATCCACCATACTACACATAGATAATTTCATCCATTCACCACCTATTTGTTGGGTTTTTTGAAAAATCGGCGTGAATGTTCAAAAAGTATGAAAAAGCAATGAACCACTCTCTTTGTACTAACCTCACCTAAAATTTAAATAATTTCAATTTAGAATTGCATGGAAGATACATAAAATGAGGAACAGTACATAATAAATTAAATTAATGATTTTAAAATAAATTGCATATCAAATATGTTTAGCGATTATCAGTCTCGAAATCACCACCCAACAATTCTCCCACTTATATCGACTTGCTTAGTTTCTTCCAGACAGTTTTTATTTCATTATACACTTGAGCATGTAATATTCCATTTTCTTTAGGCGAAAATTTAAGCAGAGGAACTTCTTAAATTAAATTAGTTTTTTCTCATCTTATACTATGTTCCCACCAAAATGAAATCTGAGATTTCAGCAGGAAGATTTTTCAAATTGGTGGTCACAACGCCAAATCCACAATTTCAACTTATAGCCCTATTCTGCCGTTGAGATGCTCACAGGTCACAATTTTTTTGTGAGGTTTTTTTTGTGCGGTTTCTTATGAGGCGGTCACAATTTCGTATTCTGTTGAGACCCTCATAAGAAAACTCACCACCGCAAGGTGAATTTTTTAGTGATGCGGGCCAGCTGATTTGTCAAAATAAACATCATCAAATCAATCTGCAAATTACAAACTTGATGAATTCCTTAAAATTTATTTAAATTCATCTGCTATAATAATTTATTTGATAAGAATATAATCAGTTTCAATTAAGGCGGCTTTACATGGATCTGCATCTGCAGACTTGAAGAAAAGTAGAGCGGGCAAATAGTATAAAACAAATATAAAAGTAAGACAGGGTACACACTAATAACTTACTCGAACTCTGCTATAACTTATTTCTTGACACATCTCACAATGACATGTTCTTAGCGTTCAGGTATGTAGTTTTGAGAAGGAAATTTTCGCTATTTTCGTTGTTTTTAAGCAAACTGAGGTGAAATGGTAAAAAAAAACTTGAAAATTCGTTATCTGAACGGAACAAATTATGGTGCAGATGAAAATGCTATAATGAAGATGAACATGTTCATCTTCACTATAATCTGCAATCTTCAGGTTCGTACTTCCTATAATCTTCATACATGAAGATGATCTCCATTTTGGTTTTCGCTCTCTATCGGACAAGTATGAATTTTTTATTTTGTTTCCTCTTTTTTTGCAGATGTCAATGCAGATGAAGATGAAGATGCATGTAAAGCCTCCTTTATTAGTTTGTACCCTGTTTTACTTTTATGTTTGTTTATTATAGTCGCGCTCTACTTTTCTTCAAGTCTGCAGGATGCAGATCCATGTAAAGCCAACTTTAAGTAATAATTTAAATCGGTGTTATAGCTTGTAGATGAACTTTTTTTTTTTTTTTTTTTTTTTTTATAATCTACACGCGCTCAAGGGATTATGAATACCCTTTAAATGTTTCAACACAGCGCGGGCGTGATGGTGAGGTTAAGGAAGAGAAAGAATGATAGGAAAGATGTGTGGCGCGATATTTGGAGACTGTAGGTGGTTGTTGTCTCTAATTTTATCTCCAGGGATGGCGGCTGAACTATTGCGGAGAAATTTCCGTGTCTTATTTATCTATGTCGCTGATAATTCGCATTAATTTTTTTATTCTTTATCATATTTTATCGGTATACTAGTTTTACTCAATCACATGTTGTTAGTTCTATGCCTAAACAGCATGTAATGAGTAAAACAGCAACTCATTGTATAACATTTATTTTTAGAATTGGTTCTTAATCGAAAAATAAGAAGACATAGACTACGGCAGGGATCGAACCTGTGACCATAAGGTTGACAGGCGAACACAAAACTATCGCGCCACGGCCACCCCCAAACTGAGAAGATGGACGGGATTCTCAAGAAGAACTTTCGGTGCCAAGCCATTTTTTTTCGAAATTTTAGTAGGCAGTTTTTAGAGTTTATTAATAAATTTATGTTATTATATAATTTAAAAAAATAAAATTCAACTATTAAAAACAAAAATTAATTAAATTTTGTTCCGCTTTCCTCGATATTCCTGAAATTACTTGGGATGTTTTATCTTCCGATTGTGATGCAGATATTACATATTTATTGTACCTTCATTTTTGTGCATTCGGGTATTATTCTCGATCTAGTGCCGTATTGCCGAGAAAAATCTTGAGATTTTAAATTCAGTTCATTTCGAAAACTGAAATAATTAAAATTTTATAGAGATTTCCAATTGCGGTTAAAAAAATGTACCTTTTTCCACATTGCTGATTCGCATTAGTTTCATTTAAATCAGGAGCTTTTTCATAATTGTCTCGTACACTACAAGATATTAATTTCCTCGAAAAATGTTTGCACTTGAAGAAATAACTCCTTTTCCTCCTTTACATGGCAAGTTTTCTTGTGGATATCTAACAAAAACGTATCGATTGTCGATCTTCACTAAAAGTCGGCAAATATAGGCCGATACATAAAAGTTGTATCTTGAATGACAAACTGATCATTAATATTCCATAATTATATTAGAATTCTCATGTGCTACAATTAAAGAGTGATTTATTAGAAAATCAATTAATACAGTTTTATTAATTCTTGCTTCTTACTTTTCATTTATAGATGAAACTATTCTTCCAAAAGATGTATCAAAATCAAATTCAATTCCATGTTTCTTCTTATTATGTTTTTTTTTTAATAGTTTTGTTGCACAGATATGACAAGTACTTGAGCTGTGATGTGCCAAGAAGCAGATCATTATTTTCAAGTTTTTATGATGCTCACAAGCTTGAGGTTTTAGCCAAATACCAAAAAAGTCACAAAAATTAGTTCACCTCAAGTTATGAAGTTATTGTGACTTGTGAGGGTTTAGTGAGGTTGCCAGAATAAGGCTATTAAAACGCTTAAGGGCTACTTTATCCTCTGCGTACACTGTCACATAAGTTCTTAAAAAAAATTTAATGCTTAAGTAATGTATCAGCAAACGGGCCTCAGAAGCACAAACAACAACCATTTTTGTTTATGTAATTCATCAACCCAAGCCACAGTTAAATAAAAATTCATATTCTCTCTTTTTAAAAATCTTTGTATGTGCAAATTACGATAAGGAGTAATTTGCACATACAAAGATTTTTACCTAGTTGAAGTATTTAACATGGACTCGTTCACTATGACTTCTTCGCATCGTTACTGGGATTACGTTGTGATTTCAACGAAATCTTGGATTTCGAAAATCCCAAAACTATACGGTGAAATCCGAAGATTTGGACTGAAATAACAACAGTTGAAATGTCATGTTAAAGATGTTTAGCTAAGTTATTCCTATAATTGCAATTCACTAAAAACTGTATGCAATTAAACCACAACAACATATGTACTTAATTTAAAAGAAATCTTCATGTACAGTTGATAAATGAACCCAATAAATACAAAATATTTTGAAGGCCAATTTTATTTATACAAGTTTAACTTGAATCAAAGATCAACGAAACTCAATATACTTCTAGGACCAATCAACTTCGTTTGAGTTGCACAATTGCGAGTCAAGAGAGTTACCTGAACTTGAGGTCAAAGTAGTTTATCTACTCGAAATTTATAAATCCATCATGAATAAATTCTGAAGGTAAAGTTCTTTGTATTTATTTAAATAAAATACATTTTGAATAATAATTTGTAGGCGAAAATATCTTAAACTAACAGTATCTACTGTACTAACAGTACAGTACTTTACTTTTAATATTAAAGTATATAAAGTGTTGTCTCATTATGATCGTATGATTGGCTCGGAGTAAATAATATCCCGTATATTCTTTATGTAACTAACTATATAGCCGTTCTCGATTACTGTTTTATGATTCCGTTGGGTATTCTGTAATAAACTGTCGTCGGCTAAAGTTGTCTGACAATATAATTGCTCTGTGTTATATTTTATTGAGACAATAATTATAATTATCTTTGGATTCCCCACAGATTTTCAGAAGTTGGATCTGGACAAGGTGTTAAATATTGTTAAATGTTAAAATTCGCGAATATTGAAAATAAATACCTATGTCGGAAGAGTTTAATCAGTTTCTGGAGGTAGCAACTGCCGCTACTCTAAAAGATGTTTTGGGTTATCTAAAAATGCAAACTAATGGCAGTAAAGCGGTGCTTAGATTCCGTTTAGAGAACGCAGTAGAAAAGTATGCAAACGAGGAACTGCAATAGATCGTTTAAGAATTTTCATTTGATGAAGCAAGCGACATGCCGGCGGAGCACGTGTCTGAGTCAGAGCACAATGAAGAGTTTCTTTTGAGCAGTAATGACGTCGATAAGGAGCATATATTTCTAGGTGCATGAATTTAACCAAGTTCCCCTAGAAAAATATAATTTGCAGTATATATATGCTGCAAATTCTATTAGAGTCGGTAGACATATCGACCAAAAATATTGCGTCTTAGAAAAGTACGATAGCATCTAACTGATGAGACCAACTATCGTGCCTGGGCGAAACGCATTTTGGACTATAGGTCACAAAATATTTCAATTGGCTTTAATCCACACAGTCCAGAAAAACAAAAACAAAAATAATATGTAAATATTGTTTGCGTTTTCTTCGAATATAATCAATAAGGAGCTACAACGTCTTTGAGAAGAATGTAAAAAGAAAGAAGAAATCATTTTTCTGAAGCGCAAGATCAGAGAGTTGCAGTTGGAGGACGTGGACCACAGTCAAACGCAGCACATATCTCAAAATTTCAAGGATATGGAAGATTTGTTATACCCATTTGGTGGGGACGACAATTTTCCCATATCGATCGTTGGGCAGAACATTCCGATGAGCATGCTGAAATCCTTCGTTTAGATGGTCGCACGAAGTTAATATTTGGGAAGACACTTCAGTGGTACAGCGAGGTTGTTCGTGAGGACCTTGAAAGCACGGAATTGGATTGAATTGAGAGACGCACTGGTGGGTGAGTTTAAATGTTCGGTTATAAAAGTAGATGTATTTAGTGAGCTAAGAGACGACGTGATGAAACTTTACAATATGTTTTGTCAATGCAAGAAATTGCGTCACATAATCCCGTTGAAGAAAAAGACCTGATCCAGTCTATCATCAAAGGCATTCCCGACTCCGAAGTCAACAAGAGCATTCTGTACAACGCCAACAACATCGAGCAGCTATAACTTGCGTTAAGAAAATACGAAAAGTACAAAAACAACAGTCGTGAAAATTTTCCAGCAAAGCCTACTACATCTCAAGTGTATCATCGGAACAAACCTCAATACAAGTCGTGAAAATTTTCCAGCAAAGCCTACTACATCTCAAGTGTATCATCGGAACAAACCTCAATACAATCTAAACAATCCATTCCGCACAAAATATGGCCCTAATGAACGAAACGCAAATAGAACACCTGCTAGTGGTTCTTATCACAGAAAAGAGCTTACGTGCTTCAAGTGTGGTTGCCAAGGACACATCGCAAGAAAATGTCCGGCAGTAATCCTGTCCTGGCACTTCAAGATCAAAACAGTACAATAATGTGAACAACGTAAATTCAGAGGTTATTAGCACCTTTTCTGGTGAGGAAAATAACAGCTTCAAAAAACAGCGAACTTCAGAAGCTAACGATTTTGAGAAGGACGTCTTTTATCAGTTTGTTGATGGCTATACAATACAAACAGTTTGATCAACCTTACATCTCTTTTGGAGTCAGGAAGCCCTATAAGCTTTATTCAAGAGAAGTTCTTGCCGCTGTTTATGATTACACCGTTGGAAGAAAACAGTCCGTCTTATTGTGGCGTCAACAGTGGTCCTCTTTATGCTTTGGGAAGTGTTAATTTATTTGTAATTTTTGAAAATAATTTACCAACTAATTTAAATTTACTTGTAGTTAAAAATCATACAATAAGTTATCCTGTTGTGGTTGGTAGAGACTTCATTGAGATAATTGCATCAACCTGTTAGTACATTAAATACAGAAATAAATTCAGTTGTACAAGAAATATTTAGTATTGACATTAGTGATGAAAACGTAGAATTAGATTTAAAAGTCAGTGAGGATATACCATTTCATACTCAAAAACTTGTAAAGGAGGTAGTGAGGCAAACTTTTAGTAGCGATATTGATAGAGTTTGCTTAAAAGAAAGTCAATTTAAGATGAGGATAGTTTTGTCTAATTATATTCAATTTCATTGTCCTCTAAGAAGATTGCCGTACGCACATAAACTTAAACAGGAGTATAATTAGAGAGTTTAATTCACAATATGCGTCACCATTCGTTCTTGTTGAGAAAAAAACAAGGAGCTTAGACTTTGTATAGATTTCAGGGAGCTTAACAAAATAAATTTGCGGGACAATTATCTGCTACCTCTCATCGAAGATAATATTGACCGACTTAAAAATAAGAAGTTCTATACGACTCTTGATTTAAGGAACGGATCTTACCACGTTCTACTTGAAGATGATTCGATGAAGTATCATATTCAGACGGAATACTTCCCAAAATGTTAGGTAAAGTCCGTGATAAGATAGATTCTATAACAAAGTCAGGATATGTCTCAGTATCATCGCTTCGTATTAAAATATTATTCTGAAAACAATAAGTTTCGTGTTATTTTTATTTTTTTATAAGTCTGAGCCGCTTGAACTCTTACCATAATTTACATTATCCCGAATATCCTTTTATTTGGGACCATACCTCGTCGATTAGTTTATAATATGTGAAAGATTTAAATAAAACTTTAATCAATTTGAATTATAAGTACTTATGAAAGAAGTCCCAGATTCATATCGGGCACTGGAGAGCTCAGTTTTAGCGATAGCGAAGCACTTCCTTCACAAAGCTTAGCAGACTGCGATCGACTGCGATATTTATACTTTTTTATCAACACAGCTAGACTTGTATTCACATATGAAAATGAAAAATATAATATTTTTCGTACTTATGGCGTATGTATATACGTTTCTAAGCATTATACTGCAATTTGTGTGTACATACATCAAGTCAATAGTGAACGATAATTTAATGTTTCGTGACTTACATTGCAAGACAGTAAGACGTACGTCAAAACAGTTCTCAAGCAATTTGTTTCGTAAATTGCATGAAAAATTTTACTTAAATGACAAAAGTTGGCGTTTACGTCAAAACAATACGTGAACTTGATGATTTTGATGGATATACGTCAAAACCATTCTGAATATTTTAGCAACGGAAAGAGATATAATAAATCGGATAACATATTTGAAAAGAGCGCCCCCGAAAACATAAGATTGCATATCCAGTTCCAAAAATGCAATTTGGCGTATACGGCACTTCAATACTAGGGCGACGAAATGTCAAATTAAAGCAGAGGTTTCGGGTCTTTATTTTATTAGTTTATGGCCCTAGCTGAGGAAAGATCCAACGTGAAGTTGGTTCCTAGCAGTCCATATCTAGTATACCAATGCCCCCGGGGATTAGTTGTTGTTGGATTTAACATTCAATTGTCAATCACAGAGTGTGTTTCTTTATTTATTCCGGATAAGGAATAGAATGGATGGAAAAGACGAAATGTTTATCTAGAATATCCAGAATGGAATGAATAAAGATACAAAAGTTCTCTCCGGAATAGAAAAGAAAAAAGATGACATAAATAAGATGTTTTAAAGTGTTATGATGATAACAAGAAAACAGATATCTCTATTGAAAATAGTAAAAATAAATTATTATTAATTTATTAATTCATGAAAAGTCACATTTAATTGTTATTTATATATTTACTACAATAATAAAAATATAAACAATGTTTGGTCATCCATTTTGGTTACTTACTTGGTTTTCGTCTTTGGCTGCTGTCTTTTTTTTTTTGCTTTCATACGAGATGGTTATTCCGAGAATATTCTTTTCATTCAGTGTTGAACATAGAATAAAAAGAATGCATTCCAAACGTTCCGGAATGAATAAAGAAACAACAAAATAGTTTATCCGGAATATTCCATGGAATAAAGAAACGCAAAACTGGTATTCAGAATATTCTGTACATACCAGAATGAATAAAGAAACATACTCACAATCATCGCTTTTTTCGTTGAATTTCCCCGGGGCTTATACTACGTTTTCACCTACCACTCAATCCAGATTTAAGTTGATTAACCATAAATCCTCTTTGAAATCTTCTAGATCGTGAAGATTTCCCATACAAATTTTAATCTCTTTAAATGAAGATTAAAAATTAATCTCATTTAAATCTTAAATCTCAGTAATACTTTGAAGTTATTCTTTCCCAAATATATAAAAACGAAAACCGTGCAAATGCGATAACAGTATTTATGTAAATAAATCTATAAGCCTCAAGATGTTTTGATAACAATATTTTTAAGTTATTACTCATTATTATTTATTGAAATTAAATTTGTTGACTGCGCCGAAATTATTATTCTTCCCAATTATTTTGTTTTTGTCTTGTTGTATTGACTTTTGAATGACAATTCATAGTGAAAACATCAAACTAATCTTTTTTTCACTAGTTAAAACACTTAAAGATTAATTTTTAATCTTCGCAATTTAAACCGGATTATCTTTATGTGAAAACGTAGCATTAGATTAAACACGCCTAAGATTTAATAGTCAATTTGGTAGTACTTTTTTCAGGTAACAACCACAAATAAGTAATAACGAGATGGAAAACTTTCGTATTTCACCCACCAAGCCTACTATTGCACTTAGTTGTATATGGAAATATGTCTTTCCTTGAATGGGAAATCCAACAACAATATGGTGTGTAGTTAAATTACAGCGGGATACAAAAAAATTGTGTTGTCCCATACTGATGCAAAAATATTAGTTTTACTACGGTACTACCTTGTAAGCAAACCAAAATAGATGCCGAAATTTGCAATCCTTGTATTACTCAACTGAGAACAGAAATGTCAAAATCTATCGTTTGAAGTCGTTTCCACCCTTTTGGCCGGTTTTGCAGTAAGGTATATTATATATGTATTTTTATCCCTTAACGTTCCTGAAGGAAAATTCGCAAAAATAATTAATTTCGCAACATGCAAAACGAACAAGATATTATAGAATCGTTAAGTGCAGTTGGATACCAAGGTAAATCTTTGCAAAACGATGTTCTTACCGAAGCTCTTAAAGTTGGAATAAAATCGGACGCGTTTCGTGAGGTTATTGGTTGGCTTGCCTTTGAATTGCATATTTTACGAAAAACTGATGAAAAGGTAGACAAAGATTCCAAGGATTTCAATGAATTTTCTATGGAATTATCTGCGATGTTGAAAGAATTGGGCTGTCCCTTTAAGAAATTTGTAACTGGTCCACTCTCAAGTCGATTCCAAAATCGCAACGATAGAACGCAACTTGTGGATTATCTTATAACTGAACTAATGGCCTCTAAAATGTGTCTCAAGCAAAAGCCAGAAGAAGATAAATCATTCATTATACCCAAATTTGAAACTGATACGGCGCGTTCCTTGGAAGTCATAACAAAGGATCTAGGATTAGAAAAACCACCAGATAACATTGCACCTCGAGCTCTTATGGATAAACTTAATTTTAAGCTTGAAGAAGCTAAGCGCAATACAAATAAATTGCTACTAAGCGATCCGTTGCTGAAGTCAGACAAACAACTAAGCGCAGCGCAATGGAAGAAATTGGAGGAAATACAAAAGAGCCTCGACGATGAGTACAATTTACGTCGGCAGGTTCTTCTGACTCGACTTGAAGTGACGGTGCAATCATTCCAGTGGTCAGACCGTATGCGTGGAAAAGAATCTATAATAGCCAAAAATTATCAAAACAAAATGAAGGAACTGGATAATTATCGTGTTGGTGGGGTGGAAACAGATATCGTTGCTCTACTTTCTGCCCGAACTGATTTAGCTATAATTGAAAAGACAAGCAGTGCGAATGTGCGTAAGAACACTGGTTCAAAAATTCAGAAACATGTTATTGGCAGCGTTCCCGACCGAGGAGGTAGAGCTAATGAGCATGCTCCTCCACCTCCAGAAATGCCATCGTGGCAAACTCAGCGTTCAGCTGGCCCTGCATGCGGTGGTCGCGGGGGAAGAGGTAGTGCATTTGCTGCCGGCTTTGCTAGCGGTCGAGGGGGTGGAGGAGGAGGTCGCGGCGGCGGTGGTGGTAGTAATTGGCAGCAGTATGGAGGCAGCAGTGGTGGTGGTGGTGGCAGTTTTCAATCAAATCAGAACCAAGGTGGCGGCATCTTCAAATCAAATTCCAGTGGAAGTGGAAACTTTGGACAATCTAATTCCGGAGGAAGTTGGATAACTGGAACTGGCCGTGTTCAAAATTCTGGTTGGCAAAGCAACAACTTTAACAGTTCTGGGCGAAATAGCGATTCATTTAGTCCATTTGGCAAACAGAACCAAGCTAACCAGTATGGCAATGGTGGTGGTAGTGGTGGTGGTGGCAGTAGTGGAGGTTCCAACTCCAATAGAGGCAGATCGATCTATAATAGAGGCGGATACAGAAATAATTAGAGGAATTAATAAAAGCATTGCCTACTTTCCGAGATTACTAATTCTTCAATAATTATGCAGTTATAATTATTTTTCTCACATATTTTTCATTTTATGCAAATAATGTACCCCAAATGTATTTTGAAGCGAATAAAATGAATCGTAACGAACTACCATTGTTTATTTTATGTTTGTGCTTATTATTGCACAATATCTATCGGAATACTTTTTTTATCAAAACTTTATCAAGGAATTAAGGATGAATATGGTTATAATTTAACAAAGGTGCCTTATAAGGGCGATACCTATTTGCATTGAGATGATTGAATACGATTGTAGGTATTCTATATAACTAGAGGATCTGACGGTTCCTTCAAAAATGCTTCGACTGGTCCAACAAACTCGACAATAGATATTGCACACGATTAACAAAATCAAATTCCTCTAGTAAAATTTCAGTTATATTTCCCACGGAATATTTTATTCCCTTGAAATTTTTGATGCCATTGTTAATATCCTAATAATAAGTTTACTTCAAACAAAAAATCGTATGAAATGACAGCAAAATTTCCTGGGAAAGCTTATTCTCGATACCAATAAAATAAATTCGAATGGATATGCCTCTGTAGTTTTTGCAGGACATAGGATCGCCTTTTTTGTAGATTGGACATATGGAGCTATTTGACCAGTCGTCGGGCATGCTTTCTTCCTCCCACACTTGGTTGATGAGCTGGTGCATGCGCCCTACCAGGATATCTCCATACTTGAAAAGTAGGCCATTCGAGCCGGCGGATTTGTTGTTCTTAAGCTTGTGGATTGCTTTCTTAACCTCTTGAGTACTGGGCGCTGGGACTGGACCTTCATTGACTGGTCTCATGCTTCTTTGTTCTCCCGTTGCTTATTCTACATAATGCCCATTAAGCAGTTGCTGGAAGTGCACGTCTACAATTCCCTGTGCTTCGGTGAGTAGGTTCCCTTCGCTGTTTCGAAGAGCTTGCGTGCCAGTCCTATAACCAGTTGGCAGTTGCTTGGCTGTTTTGTAGAACCGCCGGGTGTTTGTGGCGGTGCAAGATTCATCGAGATACCTGAGCTGCTCTTTTCTTTCTTTGCAGGGTTTTTTCTCATCCCTTCTCATTTCACGGTACTCCTTCCTTGCTGCTCTTGTTTTCCGTTGCAGCATTTGCATTCGTGCATTTACCGTCTCCTGTTTCAATACCGCGCGTACCACGGGTTCTTTTTCGTGGGTGGTTGGTAGATTATGGTGGCTGTCTCCTTAATGATGTCGTGATATTGGCTCCACTGGTCGTTGACGCTCGTGGCTGGGGGTACGGCAGAGAGTTTCCCGGTCAATTGCTGACTGTAGTCTCTAGCTTTCTCAGATGTGCTAAGGCAGGCGATGTTGAATTTCTTCCTTTGGGCGGTCTTCGTTTTCTTTTCGTTTGAAAGTCGGGCTCTGAACTTTTTCACAACAAGAAAGTGGCCAGAGTCCACGTTTGTACCTCGGAAGTTTCGCACGTCCAAGATGTTTGATGCGAAATCGCCAGGTTGCTGTCTACTTATCACTGTATCACGAGCTGCAGCAAAGTCGATTAGTCGGAAGCCGATATCTGTTGTCGTTTCGTGGAGGCGGCGCTTTCAAACTAATCCCCCAAAGATATTTTCTTTCTCGACTTTGACATCGTACACTGGACAGGCTCCGTCCAGGAGGCCGTAAAACTCCTCCTTGTTAGACTCATCAGCTTCATCGGTAGGGGCGTTTGCACATACTATTCTGGATTTGGAAGGTAGCTTTGATGCGGATCACAACCAGGCGATCGCTAATCGGCTTAAAATCGATGACTTTCGAAATGAGTCGATTTCCCATTCTTCGATGACAGCTGTAATAAATGTCGCAGTATTTTCTTTTCGTTATTCCTGATGCTATCCGTCGTATCTCATGAATCGCGGTAATGTCTGCCTTGTACCGCGAGAGGACAGATTCAAGTTCTTGAGCAGCACCTAGCGTATAGAGTGTCCTTACATTCCAGGTGCATACTCGTAGGTCGTAGTCAATTTCATTCCGGGTCTGGTTGCCATTTGAGGGGGGTCGTAATCCGAGGCTTCTTGTGTGTCTCTCATAATAAAATTGTTTTTTTACTGTGGTCGGGTCGTTAGCCCAACGCACTAACCTCCAATCTTTAGGGCCATGGGTTTATATGTCGCAATTTTTCCGTGATCAACATTCTCATTTACAAGTTTAGCAAGTCATGACGTAAAGTCAAGACCAGTATCCGACGGCTACCAACTTGGAGGTAATGTAAGTACTTGATGTGTAAGAAAAGATACAGCTCGAGGCCCCCAGTTCCTACAACACCCAACCGATAAAATATGACAACGTATAAAAAAAATAATGCGAATTATAAGGGACATGGATAAATAAGTCACTACATCCCTGGAGATAAAATCTGAGACAACAACCACCTACAGTCTGAAAACATCGCGCCACACATCTTTCCTCTTCTTTCCCTTCCTTAACCTCACGACCGCGCTGTTTTGAAACATTAAAAGTTAGTATAATCCTTTGAGCATGTGTAGATTTTATATAAAAAAACATCCTTACACTTTTCTAAGCTCTAAAGTTCCGTTAATTAAACCTAATTCGGTTCTTGACAACTCGGTGGCATAATGTTTTGTATTTGCACCTCACACAATAAGTTCAGATTCTAGGTCAATAATAATATAATAAATAATAAAGTATAGGTGTTTTATTGAAATATGGAGGTGGTTTTTAATTGGTGCGCTCCTAGTACCCAGTTTTTGAAAAAATTATTTAAATTTATAAAAAAAAACATTGTCAAATTCATTGAATAGAGTTCGTTGATGAAGAGCAAAACATGCTCGAAACGTTGCATTAAATAAAATCTTCTTATTGACCTAGAACTTACTAGAATCTACAATTTATCGATAAACAAAATTCACGAAAAATGATCATTATACCTCACATAATGATTTAAATTTTTAAAAAATTATTATTCCCTGGAAATCAGCAGTCAATTATATGGAAGTATAATTTACGACTCCCTTCATATTTCCTAATTAGAGCACGGGTTGTGATATTTTGTTTGAATCAAAATCACATCTGAATCATATACTGATGCAAAAAAAAAATGTAAAATGATAAATTACCAATAAAAAAATGCAAAAAAAGAAACATATTTATAGCATTTTTATTTGGCAATCCTGAAGCCTTCTGGAATCTTCAGAAAGTGTTCACTTGGGAAAAAATGAAAGTTCAGATTCTGAAAAGAAGAGAATTTTGCTTCTGGATTTAAAATCAGATCCGGAATCACACTTTCATATACTGCAACGTCAAAGTCTATTGTTTCATTTTTGGTATCTGTGCAACAAACATTATTTTTGATTTGGATTATTTTCACGTATACACAATTATTTTCTCACTTACAATCACATTCAAATTCAGACTCAAAAAAAATTGTTCAGTCGGGATCCCGATAGGAGAGGGATTCCGAATTGCCAAATCCGAAAATATGTTTGTATGGCAGGTTCCGTTAATAACAAAATATCTTTAAAAATGTTTGGGGCTAAAAAACGATTCTAAAATCTATTTGAGAGAATAACCTAATACGCTTAATAATACCATTTGAAGAAAATCGCTTCAGCCGTTAAGGCTGTAGATCCTTCTACAGACTGACAGACAGATTTATGGAATTGCGGCACCCACTTTTTGGTGTTCTCTACCATATCGTAATGTGAAGTTCTATGAAACCTCGATTTCAATTTTTTCCAAATGCAAAACTTGCCCTACAGTACCTATATCGCCAGTAAAAAATATATATATTTTTCACGAATCGCTCACCCTTTAATAATTTAGGCGACGCTACTGGTATATACATATATAGCGTATGTAAAGTGATTTATTTAATTTAAGTTCACATAACATATATGTTTAACAATTGATTCATAAAGCTACTATTGTGGTTGGTTTGAGGTAAAACTGTCGGCCTCAATAATCTATCGTTTTTTTTTTTTTAAATATAAAACTACATTATAGGTCTTTTATACTTACGGAATAGCGGGATCACAAATTTACTAATATAAATCGTTATTTTAATCAATGACTATATAAAATATCCCATTTTAAAGATTTTGTCACCAAAAATTCAATGATTATATAAATATTTATGCTAAAAATGAACAAAACTAATTTAACATACCTACTGATGTTTCAATTTTCTGCTTTTTCTACTTCTATGGTTGTTTATGGTGTTTAGAGTTTTCGCTCTTTTAATTAAATCTCGGCTATTGTCAAAATAGGTACGTGTAGTTTCTCTAGATCTAGATAATATACTATACCTACTCTATGTTAGGTCATACCCGTGCGAATACGTGATGTTTTGTGGCATCCGATTTTCACCATCATTCGGAGAAACTTTCAATTTTAACTACTTTCTTCTATTATTATCAAATGATGGTTGTAGATCGTTGTTTAAATAAAAGTTAAATTCTCATCACGCTGCAAGAATACAATATAAAGAGGATTAATGGTCATAAGAAATCACTTCAAACTGATGGTACCTACCGATATCTTAATCACTGATAATAATGAATGTGACGAATTCATTAATGTATGATATGAATGTATGTAATATGTACCATTCTTCATGTTTAATTCCGATCATCCTGTCTTCATGGCTTATACATTATACTATTGGTTAGCATTAACACTTAAGATTTCCGCAGTATTAAAGCTTTATAACATTGTCGAGAAGTCTTTTATGTACAAAGTTAATCCCATCATAAAGGAAGTGATTTTACCTCAAACGAATTTATATTTGAATTTTAAAAAATGAATCTGGTGCAAACATTGTCTTTAATTATTTCGATAATAAATACAGCATTCGTTTCGGGAAAAGGTACATAATGTAAATAAAACTTTTGAAATAATAAATTATAATCGCGAGAAATAAAAAAGTGATCGGACTGAAATAAAAATTTAAAAAACTACTGCATCGAATTTATATTTTAACAGATTTTCAGTGTTTCATTTTGTAAATTTCCTTTAACACTTTCAAACGTTATTGAGTTGTTTATCAGTTTTCTCATTGCCCGACTCGGGGCGAGTATTGCACTATTCTACCCAGAACATATTGCATTATCAAAACTTAAAAAAAATTCCTAAATGTTGTCTTAAAAATCAGTAGTGAATATTTATAGATACATTAATGCATTCAAAAAGGATTGTGTGTATTTATGTACTACACGCGCCAGAAGTAAAACTTTCCTAATTTAAAACGAAATTTTCTTTCTTATTTTTAAGTTATTGACCAATTGGTTGAAAGAAATTTTCTTTCGTAATTCTAGTTTGCCAACTACAACATATTTCAATTTCATGGAAACCGGTCAAGTTGACATTTTTTGATACCGGCCCTGTACTTGAATAAATACATCCCCCATAAACAATATAGCTTGAGCCAATTCACTTGGCCATTCTGCTGTGCAGCTGTAGCAAATTTCTTTGCTCGTCTCAATCATTTTGAAAGATACAAGCAATCACCTTCCAGAGATGTACTTTATTTACACATTATTTAATTTTATTTCAAAATGTATTAGTCCAAGAAAATTAGATACAAAATGATGCAACTTCGAAAATTTCGACAAAGCTGAATTTTGGTGGAGAGCTTCATTTGTACGTCCTAAGCATTTTCTAAAAGTACCCAAAATTTGGAGCGGAGCAAAAAATTTTAGACGGGTAAGATCCAGTTTTTTCCAAATTACTCGAAAACCATAGGTTTTTTTGAAAAAAAAGTTGTTGGTACACATTGTAGATCATGACATTCTACAGAAAGATTAAAACAGTTTTTATCGTACAATTGTTAGATTTGGACAAACAATTTAACTTAACAAGCTATAACTTAAGACTTAAGAACGAATTGACATAAAGAAGTCGTTAATATGTCCTTTTGTAGATAATTGTACTGTTCTTAGAAAATTTAAAGAAAAATAAAGGTTTTGGGAGTTATTGAATAAAATAAAATAAATTATTATTTTTAAGATGGCATCATTTCCCTTCCGGTTCCACACAAGCTTATGATGAAAAAATGAAGTTCTCCACCAAAATTCATCTTTGTTGGAATTTTTTCTAATAGCGAGTTTCATTTAAATTTTAAAGAACTCCTCTCAAAAGGCAGATTTGATCTTTTAAATGAAACTCCGTGTCCAAATTTAATTGTAGTATTGGCCGCGTTCGGTGGCATACCTAAAGCAATGCGGATTGCTTTGTGTTGTTGTAACGCCTAAGGAAAAACCAGCTGATGAACTAAACATATGTTGTCAAACACAAATCTCAAGCTACCCAAAAATTAGTATTAATTTGAGGAACAGCTGATTCAAAACTTCAGATTTGTATGCAATACAACTGACTTAAGAGAGAAAGCTACCTGGATCGTTCGAAAACAAACCCGCTACTAAGATATCTTGGCTAGCCTATCGGCATTGCACCGAACGCGGCCAATGCTGAATGACTGACACACACTGAAAAAAAAAACATTTTCATCATCGGATGATTTGGAAGTTGAAGACAAAGCAATAAAAAACTCCACTAAATTTATAAAATTTAAATTATTAACTTCTTCGTCTATTATTTGTTTATTTTTTAGTTTAATTTTTTAGCAGGGATTGGCACAATTTCAAAATAAATTAATAACAAAATAGTTTCCATTTGATGTTTGACAGAAAAAACGTTTTACATGTATGCGTGCATTCAGATCAAATCTGCCTACCCACCAAAGATGAGATCTTTCGTGTTGAGATCTGATCTAGATTTGCTCTTTTTGTTGAAATGAAACTCTCAAAATTCAAAAGGATGAAATCTTTTGTCAGAAAGATCAGATCTTTTCTTAAATAAAACTCGCTATAAGTGAATCATTTTCTTGGACTAATATTAGAATTATCAACGTATTATTATCGAAAACACGGCATAATTCGTAAAACCATAGTTTGCATCTCGAATCGAATTCTGGAATAAAGATTCAACATCCAAATTCTACTTCGTTTTTCAACGATGTTAATATTCAAGTTTAAACAGTTTCTTTTCTTTTAATAGAGAGAGAGAGAGAGAAAGAAGTGTTAAAACAAAACTGAAACCTCCCCTAGAATTTAATAAATTTAAATTATATTTTCTTGAAATACTGCCTTAAACATAATGTAAATGGTAAATTACAAAAAAAACTGATATTGATGTATTTTATTCAAACGCAATTTTTTTCTGTCTTCAAATGCATTGTGAACGATCAATAATATTAAAAGGATAACACACAATGTATAGACATATCAGTTCACAAGTTTTTAAACAATTTTTTTTAACAGAATCGTACATAAGATCAGCCAAATCAATTGACTACTCCAACTATATCAATCACGAGCTGAGGAAATATGACTCGGACTTCGTGAGTCATCCGTGTAAACGTAAATGTCTACCAGGAGTACATATGACATGTTTCTATAAATTAGTAGTACATTTCTATGAAACTATGGGGCCCAACTGTAAGCGTTGTATCATAGATAAAAGATCGTGTTCTCGAGATAACTGCATATATGCTGACGGAGTCAATTCAGCTGTTGTTGCAGTAAATAATATGCTTCCAGGGCCACCGATTGAAGTTTGTGAAAACGATACTATCATTGCGGATGTTTTCAATCAAATGACAGAAGCTACAACAATGCACTGGCATGGGATACACATGAGTGAAACACCCGACATGGATGGTGCACCTTTTATCACTCAATACCCTATTAATCCTGGGGAATTATTTCGATACAAATTTGCTGCCGACCGTAGTGGAACGATTTGGTATCACAGCCATAGTCATTGGCAGAGAGGACTCGGAGCCGCCGGGAGTATGATAATCCGCCAACCGAAGATCTTTGATGTACATGCTGATTTGTACGACTACGATTTAACTGAGCACACGATAATGATTCAAGATATAGTGTATAACTATGATTTTGACAAACTCTCAAATATTTTAATAAATGGAAAGGGACGTAATCACATTGCTAGCGATGAAAAACCATCAAGGTATGAAAAATTCGATGTGGTTCGTGGTAATCGTTATCGTTTTCGAGTGATCTTCAACGGTGTTTTTAATTGTCCAATAGAATTTTCTATTGATAATCATCGTCTTTTAATCATAAGCACTGATGGAAATGACATTGAACCTGTGGTGGCTACTTCATTTTTTATGACGTCAGCAGAGAGATTCGACTTTGTATTGCATGCCGATCGATACACTCAAAACTACTGGGTTAGGGTAAGGGGTTATACAAACTGCAGCATTAATAATCTCTATCAAGGAGCTATTTTACATTATCAAGGAGCTTATTCGATAAATGATGAACCTCAAGAGAAATTGAATTACGACTATAGACTAACGGGTGTCAAAGTAAATCCAATAGATGGGAATGATGTAAATAGCAAAAGTATTTCCATAACGGATCTTCGGTCTCTTCGTCCTGTCGAATGGTACGAGTCAACTTTATTTGAAACATTTTATTCGAGCTTTGGTACCTATGATCTCAATGGAGAATTTCAAATGCAAATCGATAATATAACTTATCAAATGCCAGGCCTATCGCTGTTGCAATCTAAAGAACTATTAGATACTTCAATGTTTTGTAACAAAACTACTCTGGCCAATGCTGGGAGGGATTGCTCTCGAGAAGCATGCCGATGTGTAAATGTTCTCACACTTCCAGCGTATGCGCCAATTGAGTTGATTGTTGTAAATTTTATGGGCGGAACACACCCGTTTCATATTCACGGTTACACATTTAGAGTCGTTGGACAGGGAATACTTCAACAGGAAAACTTATGGATGGTAAATAAATTAATAATAAATTATTTTGTATATTACAGTTGATCTTTCAGATTGAAGAATATGACAGATTAGGGTTGTTGAGAAGAAATAATTTCTTCCCGGTTGAAAAGGATTCGGTACAAATTCCAGGATTTGGTTATATAATAATACGATTTCTTAGTAACAATCCCGGCTACTGGATGTATCATTGTCATATTGAAAATCATTCTATACTCGGAATGATGGCTGTTCTTCAAATTGGCGAACCTCACCAAATGAAGAACACATACAAATCAAGGCTTAAGTGTTAATGAACTTATCATCACAATGCTATCTAACATTCGTATTTTTTTTAGTTTAAGAGACTTTTTAAATTACTCAACTAACTTTAGTTTTATTTAAGAAAACATAATAAATTTAATCACTATTTATTTGAAAATTAAATAAAAAAATCAACCAATGAAAAATTTCAAATTCTGCTAAAATAGTGGCTAAGAAAAATGTTAATTTTTTTTTTTGGAAAAAAACTGCCAAAAATCCTGGCAAATTAAGGAAATCCTGTAGTTAGACCGAAAAAAAAACGAAAATATATACCTGGAACAATCGAACTTGTTTTAGGGTGACGTTTAAAATACCGAGTGCATATTTTTTTGTAGTTTTTTTTTAATTTACTATGTTGAATTTTAATTAAAAAATAAAGACCAAAAAAGAAGTTGTTTTTTTTTTTGTTAAGTTTATTAAAATAAAATGCACGACTGGATCGCACGTACTTGCTCTTATGTTTGATCACATCGAATGCAAAAGATTATTAAAGTAATTCAAAATTCTGAAATAAATACTTAAGCTAATTTAAGCTAAACAAAAAGTACGCCATTTTATTTGTTAGAAAAAATTTGAATTTATGGAAACAACATTTTTAAAATCTGTGCAGCGGTTTTTGAGAAAAAGTTTAAAAAAAAAAAAAAATTTGAAAACATTTTTCAAAAAAAATTCAAAAACGCCAATTCATAGGTATTCAATAAATACATATAAATATAATTGTTGAAAAAAATTTAATGAGCCGTTTTCGAAATATAAATTTTTAAATGATTTTAAAAATACTAATTAAAAATATTGGTACGCGGTATAAGTTGGGCAACCTAAACCTATATATGTGTGAAATTTCGAAAGAATGGTTGAGCCGTTTATGAGATAGTCGAAAGCAAAAAAAACGGTCCTATGGAAAGTACCGTTTTTAGACATTTTTCTAATTTTTTTTCAACCATATTTTTCTGAGAAAAATAGGTTTGAACGTAACGGTTATATGGCAGGTACCGTTATTTTTTGAGCTAAAAAAAAATTCAGAGGGGAACCTCTGTACAATACCTATACCAAGTTTGAAGCAATTCGGCCCACCCGTTTGGGCTGTAGGTATCTATACATACATACAGACTGACAGACATACAGACGGACAGAATTTTTAGACCATCTTTTTTCGTCTTCGCTATCATCGTAATGTCATGTTTGATTGTTATCTCAAAACTTTTTTTTTCGACGAAAATGCATAACTTGCCTTATAAAGGGTCCGCCATCTAACGTTATTTTTTCAACTAGTGCTTATTTCGTGAATGGTAACACTAAGCTCATGTCTGATTTGACAGATAATTAGTTTTATCCTTCCGCTGAACGAATATGGTTGTGAATACGCTTGAACAACGTTGGGAAATATTGCGACATTACTTTGAAAATCATGGTAATGTTGCAGAATGTGTGCGAAAATTGCGTACGGATTTTGGAAGAAGAGAAGCACCGTCAGCTCCGTATGTTCGTTATCTTGTTAAAAAAGTGAAAGAAACTGGCATCCTCATCGATAAACCAAAGCGTGAAAAGCCAAAAACTGTTCGTTCACCCGAGAATATTGCTGCTGTGGCAGAAAGTGTGCGTGAAGCGCCATCAACATCAATTCGCCGTCGTTCTCAACAATTGAACATTTCGGAGACATCATTGAGACGAATTTTGCATGTATGTATGTATGACGCCATACAAAGTCCAATTGGTTCAGGAGTTGAAGCCAACTGACCATCCAATGCGTTTTTGCTTCGCTAAGTGGCCCTGCGATCGACTTAGAGAAGGTGCCGATTTTGCCAAAAAAATCATCTTTTCAGATGAAGCTCATTTTGATCTTGGCGGGTATGTAAACAAACAAAATTGTCGCATTTGGGGCACAGAAAACCCGCACGCCGAAGTCGAGTCACTGTTTGATGCGGATTATGGTCCAGAGGCATAATTGGGCCATTTTTCTTCGAAAATGAGGAAGGAGTGGCCGTTACAGTCAATGGCGATCGTTATCGGTCCATGTTGAACGAATTTTTGTTCACAAAAACTGAAGAGGAGGATATTGGCAATATTTGGTTTCAACAGGACGGCGCTACGTGCCACACAGCCGAAGCTACACTCGCTACAGTCGATGTTTTGCGCCCTGTTTTTTGAAGATCGCATTATCAGCCGCAGAGCTGATGTCGTTTGGCCACCTCGGAGCTGCGATTTGATACCGTTGGACTATTATTTGTGGGGTGCCGTAAAAGATAAAAGTTACGCCGACAAGCCAGAGACAATTGACGCTTTAAATGACAATATTCGTGAAGCCATTGGTGAAATACAGCTGCACACAATCGATAATGTGCTTAAAAATTGGACCGATCGTGTAGGCTACTGCATGGCCAGCCGAGGCAGCCATTTGAATGAAGTTATTTTCCATTATTAACCGGAAGGATTGTACTTTCAAATAAAAAAAGAAATTTGAGAAAATATTCAGTAGTTTTTTTTTATAGCATTTTCAAAAAAAAAGAAGTTATTTGGCGGAACCTTTAGTACCTATAATCGCAAGTAAAAAGGAAACAACCTTACAAATAGTTATTAATCTGTTCCGCAACAAAAAAATCTGATATCAGAGTATGTTAATCTAATTAAGCAATATGTATTTATATAAGTTTTTTTACTGCATAAGTTTTTTGCTTCATTTAAATCATCTTCAAAAATATCACAAGTTTCTTGTTCTTATTTTACGGCAAAATAAAATTTTGATGAAGCAACTTGTTCGATTATACATATTAGGAGGAATAATGAAGGCATCAAAACATTTCTCACATAAATTATCTCGGATAAAAAGTATACTATTTAACATATCAATTTTCATTCGATTCCTTCGTTGATCTTTAGAAGATTCATAAAACTAAACACTCTTTCAACTGCAGCATTTCAGATAAGTAAAACTAAAAACGAATTGAAAAAGTTTGACAACTCTGTAAGGTTTTATTGGATGCATCAGTCAACCTATTTACCTCGCATTAAATTTCAACAGAATTTTCAATATTCTCCCATTTATTTAGATTTGTGTTGTTCGATTGCGATTCAATTTTGGAAATAAGTTCAGAATTCATGTTTTTATCTTTAAAAAATCTTTTAATAGTTGGTTATAAATCCGCAAACAATTTTTAAGAGAAAAGATGGTTTATTTGTTGCAAAGTTCGTAAATTTTGTGGAGTTCGTGATTTGAAGTTCTGTAATGAGCGAACCGCATTTATGTTTGATTGAGTTTTAATTTTTTAAAGTAATATTTTATTTTAGGTTTGAGAAATATGAAAACCTGCTAAAAAAAACTGCCGGCAGGATTTGAAAAAAAAAATGCTAAAAGCAAACTTTTCCTGCTAAATTTACCAGGAAAAATGTTAAATTGGCCACATTGGGTGTATATGTACATAATTGAATGTATGTAGTTTGTAGTCAAACTATTCTGCAATAATTAGGTTCCAATTCGAGATTCAAAAGATGGAAATAAAGGAGACGTGTGTCATCAGCCTTAAAATTTAGCATTTTCACTTTACCGTAGCAAATAAATATGTAGTAACGTTAAGTCTCATAACATTTTATCTCTTTATTATAAAAGGCATTTCTTTTTAGATAAGAAAAATATGATTATTTATTTATTTATTATAATGCTAGAGGGATATTTCGAAAAATATTTTTAAATAAAATAAAGTTAATATAAAATGTTGTAAGGTTTTCACTATGTCCCGAAAAATGATACGTTTTATATTTAAGTTTAATTTATTTTAATTTATTTGTAGAATCAAAAAAAAAATTAGTGAAGACATTATGAATTTTCTAAGTATGTATAATTAAATATCAAGGCCTTCTTGTGCTGCAAGTATAGCCCTGATCTTCATTAAAAGTTCCTTTTTGATTGCATCTGGAACAATGGAACGAGCACTTGGAGTAACTTCAGCTACCAGTTGCTCAATTTTGATGTTGCCACCATTTTCCTTTATTTTATTACGACACATAAGTTTAACCTGATCCTTCCATCCGCACTCAGCAAGACGATTGCATAGCAAATCCTTAAGCCTATTGAAAGAACTTTTTTCTTGGAAAGATTAAATTAGTAGCAAGCGTACTTACTTGGATCGGTCACCACTTAAAATTGTTGCTTGATCAACAGTTTTTGCAAGAGACATTGAGGACATGTGTAAATATTACTATGAGTGGTAATTAAACAAAACAAAACTTCACAGTTTATTTAATCCAAAAGCATCTAAATTCTAAATATTTACTGGCGCAGGTATGCCTTCTGTTATTTCAATTTTGTATATACAAATTTCAATACTCAGCTGTCAGCAGCAGGTGTTCAAGTTGTCAAAAACTGATTGAACTGTATTACCATCAAAGCATGTACAGTACGAAACGTGATTGTTTTCTTCAAATTTAATATTTCTTATTTTTAAATACGAATGGGGTAGTTTTAACAAGGTTAAATAGTGCGAAACTTTCATGGAGGAATCCACTGATTCGGAATTGTATGTATCACTGAATTTGTGAAAATTAAATTAAAAGAAAATCAGATCGGCTAAATAGAATTTCCAAGACACTTGGGATAATTTAGATACACATTTTCTTGTAAAAATATTAGGGGTATTCACGATCTGGTGTACCAAGTCTTGTAAAATTGTAAAATTTTATTTTTTTACAACAGACTGTGAACACACCTTTACTAATCTGTAGCAACACTGAAGCAAATGTCAAAATCTGTTTCGCATTTGTTCTGAAGAAGGCTTAAGTTTGTGTTAAAAAAATCTTACACCCTTGTATTTTTCTGTTACAATAGGGGTATTCAGGATCCGATGTATCTGGCCTTGTATCATTGTAAAAGTGTAGCATTTTTTTGCACTACAACAACAAAATATACTGAATGCCAAAGTCTTACACTTTTACAATTTTACAATACCCGAACCCTATTGTAACAGAAAAATACAAGAGTGTGAGATTTTTTTAACACAGACTAATGTCGATTTCGTTTCATAAAATAGGATTCGCTACTAAAACCAATACTTTTTTACTTTGAAACGAACGATTACGGACCGAATCTCTTTTTGGGACTGTGTGTGTTGCTTGGCAGCTCTAAAAAAAAACAAATTTTCAATTCGTTAATACATCATTATTTCGTTTTAATTTCCCGATTCCGACGCGGGGAGTTCCTAAACCCACTTGCACTTTTTAATATTTGTGTCCAAGAAGTTTTTAACAATTTTTTTTATTTTTAAATATATTAGTTTACTTTTTCTGTACACTGCCACACAATAAAAATTAATTCACAACACAACAATTGAGAAACTTCAAAACAAATATTGTAGTGTGTGTAAGAATCTGTGCACAAATTCGTTTTGAATCCGTCTCCAAAAAGAGATTCAATACGGATCTGTTTTTCCAGAAAAAAACTGGTTTTAATTTGAAACGAATTTGATTTTCAGTAAAAAATTGACGGCGGATCGACGGCAGATCGATGCTTTTGTTGAAACGAAATCGACATAAGCCTTCTTCAGAACAAATGTGAAACAGATTTTGACATTTGCTTCAGTGGTGCTACAGATTAGTAAAGGTGTGTTCAAGGTCTGTTGTAAAAAAATAAAATTTTACACTTTTACAAGACTTGGTACACCAGATCGTGAATACCCCTATTGTAACAGAAAAATACAAGGGTGTAAGATTTTTTTAACACAAACTTAAGCCTTCTTCAGAACAAATGTTAAACAGATTTTGACATTTCCTTCAGTGTTGCTACAGATTAGTAAAGGTGTGTTCAAGGGCTGTTGTAAAAATATAAAATTTTACACTTTTACAAGACTTGGTACACCAGATAGTGAATACCCCTAATCTTACAGCCTTGTATTTTTCTGTTACAATAGGGTTCGGGTATTGTAAAAGTGTAAAAGTGTAAGATTTTGACATTCAGTATATTTTGTTGTTGTAGTGCAAAAAAATGCTACACTTTTACACTTTTACAATGATACAAGACCAGATACACCGGATCGTGAATATCCCTAATAATTAACTTGCTTCTTTTTATTCTTTTTTACCAGAAAAGTAGTTTAAATTCAATAAACACATCGAAATTACACAAAACAAATCAACCCGATGGTTTTTAGAAGGCAAACCGGTGATGATTGTTTCTTCTTGCATTACAGCTGTGCTCTAAAATTTCAAATTAACAGTGTTCTCAAGTTTTTTCACTAAGTGCCTTGGTCGTTTTTTTTTTCAACCAATTCCCCCGGGGATTGTAAAATAAACGTACCTATTAAGGAGCGGACGCGTTTAACGCGTCGTATATAAAAAAAAATAATAAAATAGTAACATTTTTGCTTTATTAATAATTTCAATTGCCTTAACTACGTATTGCCGGCTTTGAGAGCTGTGACATTAACACGATTATAACAATAGTGCTTGGTTGTCGAGATGTAGGAGGAATCCCGCTACAGTCTACGGTCCTTGAAATTTCTAGCAACTGATACATAATGATGCATTAACGAAAAGAAACGAGATTCGATGCGTAATCGTTCGTTACAAGGCTAAAAAGTATTGGTCTTAGTATCGAGTCCTATTTATTGAAACGAAATCGCCATTAATTAACGGACCGTAACATCCAGTTCCAGGAATTTAGAACTAACGGAACTTAACCCTAGACCGTAAAGAAAACACATCAATGCATCTAAGCCGTTTCTATATCTATAGAGAAATGTGGTTTCAAAAAGATGGTGTATGCCGTGGTGGATTGTGCGCCTTGGATCAATTCTGTTGCCTCCTCGTTCTTCGGACCTTAACCCTCTCCATTTCTTTTACTAGGGCTGGTAAAAAAGAAAAAGTGTATTTCAAACCACTTGAAAATAGACAAGAACTACGTCACAAAATTGTTGAAGCATGAGAAGAAATTAATTCAAGGAGATTGGGGCGTCTGGTGAATAGTTCTTTTCTGAGGCGATGCAGAGCTTGTATTCGTGCCGAGGGTAAGCAATTTGAGCATTTGCTTTATTTTTATGAATACAATAAATGTATTAAAATATTTTCTATTGTTTCATTATGATTAACGTTTATTAGTAAATTTCTATTTTTTATACATAATTTTAAATGCTCCAAAACGGTTTAATTTTTGATAATATATTTTACAAATGAATAAATAGCAACTGTTGAAATTTTGAAATTTTTCTGTTATTAACCAGTTATAAGTTACGGTTCTGATTATACAGTAACAACTGCCTAGATTCGGTGATGTATTTCCTTACCGGTTTGAGGTTAAGTGCCGTCAGTTCCAAATATTTTCTTTTGTTTCATTAAATTAGGGTTATCCATAATACATTAGGTCAAATTAGATGCTATCGTGTCGGTAGTCATCGACCAAAAAATAGTGCGTCTTAGGAGGACCACGATAGCATCTAACTGATGAGCCCAACTATCGTGTCCGGTCGAAACGCATTTTGGACTAAAGGTCATAAAATATTTCAATTTGACTTAAGTCCACAAAGTCCACTAAACCAAACACAAAAATAATATATAGGTATTTGCGTTTTCTTCTATTTATTTATCGATAATACATTAGGGTAAAATAAAATTCCAATTTTTTAGACGATTAAAATGTTGTTTCGCATCAGTAGCGTTATAGTCTTAAGATTAAGAAAACAAATCAAAAATGAAAAAAATTATTTTTTATTTATTTGTTGCAACTGGAATTAAAATATGCGAGTTTGAACTTACATACGCATGTTTTTTGTTAAAGCCCGATTTCCAGTGCTACCAATTAATAATGATGATTATTTTCAATGTACCGTTAGTTTTACTTACAAGTGTCAGATTTTCAATGGGCAACAAAATAAGAGTGCTGGGGAGATTTGTAATATTTCGGGTCTTTTTCGCTTCTCATCCCAATTTTTTATTGAGTTTACCGTAAGACATGTGCTTAAGTGACTAAAGTGTATACGTTTTTTTAATAATGGGACGCCGAAAGCATTGCTCAGAGGAAGAACGGCATTTGATCCTCCAACTAAGAGATAAGGGCAAGTCTTATTGCAGATACTCTTCACCGATCTCCGTGCGTTGTTGCTAGGGTGCATAAACAGTGAAATCTACCAAAAAACTGACCGAAAAAAGAGGACACCCAAAAAAACAACAACTTTGCAGGACAAAAGAATAGTTAGAGTGGCGCGAAAAAATCCTTTTACAATCAGTCCTATCACGAATTCCATCGTAATGGAAAACTTGTTACAAATCCCGAAAATATCTATCACAGAATTCATCGTAGTGGAAATGCACCCACAAATTGCCATTACGAACGATTTCTGCGATAACTTTTTTCGGGATTCGTAAAACTTTTCAGTTAACGATGGAACTCCTGATATGGCTTAATCATTGTTTTTGTCCGGCTGGATTCATCATCATTTATCATCATCAACAGTCCGTTTTAAGAACTGATTTATATATAGTCTCCGTATTCTAACCCTTTTGATGAAGGGCACATATACATTATATCCATTTTTGTTTGCACCACAATTATGGAACGTGGCAAACCCGTGGCAGATTTTATGGTAGAAGGATCCATTTTTTTTGTAATCTACACGCGCTCGTGAGATTGAGGAAGAGAAAGAAGGATAGGAAAGATGTGTGGCGCGATATTCTGAGACCGGAGGTGGTTGTTGTCTCAAATTTTATCTCCATGTCTTATTTATCTATATCCCTTATAATTCGCATTATTTTTTATTCATGGTCATATTTATCAGTATATTAGTTTTACTCACATGTTGTTAGTGCTATGCCTAAAACGCGTGTAATGAGTAAATCAGTAACTCATTGTATGACATTTTATTTAGAACTACGTCAGGATTCGAACCTGTGACCACGATGTTGACAGGCGAACACCCAACCATCACGCCACGGACAGCCCCATAAAACAGTTAATCACGTTGGCGGCAACATCAAAATCTGGGGTTGTTTTTCTTATGCTGGAGTAGATCCTATCTATTGTATAAAAAATAATATGACCAAGGAAACCTGTCTGGACATTTTTTATAATGTAATATGCTTCCATATGACGAAAAAAATATGCCTTTAGTGCAGAACTACCAGCAAGATAATGACCCTAAGCACACGGCTAAGTGTGTGACCAGGTGGCTTTAGCAACATATTGTGCTGGTAATTAAATGGGCTTCTCAATCTCCGGACTTAAATCCAATCGAATCTGTGGAAAGATTTGAAGAATAGGGTCTGGACTAAAAAAAACAAGTAATGATCTTTCATTATGGAAAGAAATACAGGAATCATGATTTTTTTTAATTCATTTTTATTTATTATTAACTTATAACTTTTAAATCATTTTTATTTATTATTAACTTATAACTATCTTAAAGCTAGAAAAAAATTCATAAAACTAGCCTACTTATCAATAACTTACAACTAACTTACTGGCCCTTTACGGGCGCTCTAAGCTAAACTATATCTCTTAATACTAGTTTCTTTCGACCTTAGAACTATTTGAATGTATGCTAATTATTTTATTTTTAAGACTTTGAATGCCCAACAACAACTTGAGTGTGCTACCACCAAGTTTTTTCTCAATCATTTTTGGCTGGAATTATAGCTATTTCACGACGTGCCAAGGTCGATCATCAGATTCCTTTGCTCTAGTGGATCTGGTCTACTTTTTCATTTTAATTGAAAAACTTCTTGTGCCTTCATCGTGTATTGAACCATGACCAGTATTCACCAAGAAACTTTTAGAAAAAAACTTGGTCTCTTAACATTTTCATTAATTTTATCTTATAAGCTAACTAAATCTAGACTAAAAATAATTAAAACTAGATACATTCGATAAGTCGAACTTCGATAACTCGAATATTTGATAACTCGAATAACATTGGTTGACAATAGCGTGAAGCTTGAAGTTTACATGTAATTTTTGTTTTATAACTCGAACTTCTATAACTCGAATGTCTCGTTAACTCGAAGATATTATTTGGCGGCAGCTTCGATAAGTCGAATTTTTACAGGGAATTCTCTAATTCTGTGGGTTTTTAAAAGTTCATTTTATAATGTATTGCGTTTGTTGGCACTGTGTTTGGATGTTCTATGACCTTGTATGCATAGAATAGTGTTGAAAATTGTGATTCCGTTAAGTGTGGGTAAAATCTGTCACGTTCCGGTGTTAGAACACACACTATTAGGTTGGTATATGTATTATAATACGGATTTAAAGTCTTCTGAAACGTTAAAAAAAAGACGAAATAAAAAGTGTAAGGAAACTGACGTAGATATTAGCAGTGCAGTGCCAGTGTGTAGTTTTTATTAAAAGTACTTCAAAAACATTAGCGCAAAATTTTAAACAATTAAAACGGGAGTCGACTCTAAAAATGAGCTTTAAGATTAAGATTAAGATAAACGACAAAAAGTATAACGAGTAAAAGTTTAACGGTAAAGAGGTCGTCTAACTTTAAAAAGAGCAAAACGTTTCTTTGTATCTCATAAACTATACTTTTTCCAGTTGACGCTGGAAATGTCATAACAAAAAATGAAAGAAAAATGTTTTCTGAAAAAGAATATATAATAGCTTTGAAGATTTTAATTTTTAGAAAGTGAAAGATATATAAAGTTCGAGGAGCTTGAATTTTATTCAAGATATCGGTATGAAGAAACAAAAGTTCGATTATATTCGATGGGAAAAATTATAAAATAATACCTCCACATGTATAGCAAATATTTTTTTATAAATATATGAATATATTTTTTGTGCTTAGTTTTAGTTTTCAATCTGTTTCATTACTCTATCTGAAAAAATAAGGTATGTTCAACTTAAGTTTGCCTATACGTAGCCCTTAAGATCTACTTTAGTTAGAAGATCTGTTTGGTGTGTTTAAAATGAAGATAAATTCAGACAAGAGCTGTCAAGTAAACGACTGCTTTAACTAGAGCTGGGTTGATTCTCTAAACGCGGATTGTTTAAAATTTTGCGCCATTATCATTTAAAGATAAATTTAAATTAATAAAAGAGTTGGAGAGTGGGTCAATAAAGAAGGATCTGGCTTTTAAGTATAGCATTCCGGCAATCCACTCATCATTGAAGTATAACAGAATAGTTTAAGTAATTACAATAACTGTTCTTTATTCGCAAATAAATAATACGTACTTACTTATTATTAACTTTTTTGATAACTCAAATTATTTGTTTGTCAAGTGATGGTTCGAGTTATCGAAGTTCGACTGTATAACTAACTTATACTAATTAAAACTAACTTAAACTACTTAAGATACCTAAAAATACATAAAACTACTTAAAAACTAGAACAGCCACAGCAGGTTTTTTTTTGTTTTAATTTTTTTTTGTGTGTATATTTTGTATACGCATACAGAAACACATGTAAACATCCATGCCAATACATACATCAACATATATATATACATACATGCACATACATGCACATACATAAACATATGCATCCGAATACATACATATTTTTTAATTTTTTTGGTGCCACCCTGACTGTCCCTTATACCTAATTTCCTTAAATCTTTGTAAGTCGGCCAAGCCATACTATCATATTCGACTTTAGTTATCTGCGTATTCGCATTGAATCCACCAAAACTGGTTCTCCTGCTTCGCCCTATCCCTTCGGTCCCGATCGACCACAGTCCTACTGACCCCAAGGCGCTCTTCTCCACTTTTAGTGGAACCGCCATTCTATCCTGTATCAGCCCTCGACTATCTAAATAGATGAATGCCTCGGAAGGGATGTAGCCACTTAACCGTGCACTCGCATGATATTCATTGTTGGGGTAATGAGCCCCAAAAATTAAGCTGTTGGTTGAGGACATCGCTCTTGCAATGTGACCCCAAATCAACTTAAATAAAAAATTATCTATTCTGTTTATGTTGGCTCCGTTGTATAGAACCTGATTGGAATAATATCGTTTGCAGTCAGACTCTGGTGTTCTGTGTAATCCAAGGCAACGTCTAAGACATTGCGTCTCAAACACCCGAATCTTTTCCATTTGAGATGGGGCAACGTTGAACCACCCCGGGCATCCATAAGCAATCATCGGCCTATGGAAGTTGATTTACAACTTTCTAGTCATCACAATATCGCTGAACATTGTCGAAGTCAATCTGCTAAAGGATTTTGATGACCTCAACTGTATTAGCTGTTCTGTACGCAATTGATCGTCGGCGTACGCAATTGCCTGAGCTAGACTACCTATCAGATCGCTGGTGTAAATGCTGAATAGAATCGGCGAGTTAACCGCTCCCTGCTGAAGACCATTATTAATATTAAAAATTGCGGTAGTAGTTGCATTGCCACTCTTGACAACAAACTTTAAGCATGTTATAAAGCATATACTATTAATAGAGGTTTACTTATACCTAGTCTGGTTAGCTTTAGATAGAGACCTTCTAACCATATACGGTGTCGAAGGCGTTCTCTAAGTCCACCAGACAGGCACCCGTACACTGCTTTTTAGATTTGTTCAATTGCATATCAGAAACCAGTTTAGTCACGGCATGAATTGTGTCATGTCCCGCCTTAAAACCGAACTGACTATCAGGTAACGTTGGATATACCATCGACTCCTGCTATCTTCTTTTTCTTTAATGAATCGAAGATTAGCTGGAGCTCATTCTTCGAAATTAACAGGGGACTGGGCCCAGGAACCATGATATTCTACACCTATGGAAACATGTCGAAATGTTATCGACTTTATTTCAAAAAGATGTGATGGGGTACTATAAAAAAGGACACCCTACAAAATATTGGGACTTTAAATATGACCCATATACTAAAACTCTTTAAACATTTTTTTTATTTTGAGATGAATTATGTTCCACACTCTTATTTTTTGACCAGGATAAAATTCAACACAAAACAAATTGAACAGGATTTTAAGTTATTGTAGGTTATTTTTGTAAAAAAAAATTTATAATCAGACAGAAGAAGTATTTTATTAAAAATATATGTATTCATTTTATGGGGATATATAACAAATAAATCTTTTATAGCAAATTAATTGAAAGAATTGTTTTCACTCTTATTTTTTTGGCAACCAATATCGAAAGGAAAAATGTATGGCAGGTATACCATTATTTTTGGTCTTAAGAAATGAAAAAACAAATGTGTGGGATATTACCGATATGTACTAATATGTACCAAGTTTGAAGAAAGTCTTTTGAACCGTTTACAGCGGACAGACAGACAGATACAGACAGACATGCAGAATTGTTATACCCACTTCCCAGCAAACATTTATCTGAAGATTCTGATTCTAATCACCAAAAATGAGGAATAATATTCAGGAAACCTTCAGTTTTTGAATGAATTATGAATATATACAAAGATCCTACAAATTCTTACCAGAGAGACACAAAGAGATATGTATTCTGTGTCAAAAAAAAACAACACTCAGATTTTGTTGTTCGATCCTTCATATGGAGATCCTTTTTTGTTCATCCTTTTATTTTTCTTTTTACCAAGGGGTAATGATGACGGGTCATTGTAATAACAAAAGTTTCGTTTGCATAGTCGATTATCAGTTCGGAAAATTTTTTCGAAAGATCGGTATAGATAGGTCTATAACCAGCTTGTGTTTTAATTGTAAATGGGTACCTACTTACTTAACAAAAAATATATATACTCGTAAAAAAGCAAATGATATAACATAAAGGTATGTAAAAAATGGTGTTAAATTTTCTTAGAAATATAAAAATCATTTCTTTAATTATAGCATCGTGTAACAATTAAGAAGTCCTGGAAGCTATAAAAGCCAAACAAGAGGCAAATCAAAAAATGTTCCAGAGGCTCACCGATGAAATATTCAATCATAAATGACTCAGAAATAATGAATTCACTTATGATGCAATTTGAATCCTTTTACCTGGGCTCTTAGACGCCGATTTAAATCATTTCAATGATTCATTCATGATCTGAAAATTCTGCAATTAAATCAACGTATATAACCGTTCCATATATTCCTTTAAATGATTAATCCCTGAACCTTTTCTGAATCGCAAAAATGATTCCTGTATGATTAATTAAAGTGAAGGTATATACTTAGAAATCCTTCACTTAATTGAATTTTATTGGAATTATTTTTATGATTTAGAAAAGATTCAGACATCAATAATTTAAATAAATATATGGATCTCTTATATACGCTTATTTAAATGACGAATTTTCAGATCATAAATGAATCATTACAATGATTCAAATTGGTGTCTAAGAGCCCAGGTAAAAGGATTCAAATTGCATAAAAAGTGAATTCTTTTTCGGCCGGTTTCTTCACTTTTATGAATTAATTATCGTTCATTTCTGAATTAAAATATTTGCTGGGTTTCGTCTTAGCTATCATCTCAATGTTAATTTTGATCGAAATCTCTAGGTCGATTCGTATTCGATATCGTAAGTAAAACCCAAGCAAATCAGTTGTTACATATAGTTGTTCTTCAAATTCCAAAATGAGTTCAATAATTTTTGGATATTTATGTTTGAAAACAGATGTTTTGTTCGTCAGTACAATTGAACCCTGTCAATTAAAATTTCATATACGATCTGTACATTGTACATTGTGTGTATATTTGAAATTCTTCACAATACCTTATCCGATGATGTAATTATGCTAAAACAGCCAAGGCTTTCTAGAATAGGGTAGGTCAAAATTTGCTTTATTTTGTTAAAATGTTGTCTTAAGCTAAAGAAAACCCTCATGTATCTGCTGCTTGCATTATTAACAAATATAACGTCTGCGCATTGATTAATCGAACTGTTGCTTTTCACTACTGCAAGTAACACATAATCTATATAGATGTAAATACGCATGTTTCACATCATCCAGGAACCATTTGAAACATAAGGATATCAAATAAAACATTCCAGGGGATACGAAAGACGATGGCGAAAAAATAATTTAAATCGTTTAACTTAATGTGATTTCCCCTTTTTAATTTCTGGGTTGTATTTGTATTCACTAATTCCAATTTAATTTTAAAAATGTTTCGTAAGGTTTTAAAACCATTGAACTTGGAGTGTGTAAAGTAATTTTTTTCATGCACTGAAGTCGCATTTTTTACTCTGGGTTCGATTAACCCATGTTCTGTAATTGCACGATATTGATTTGTGAAAAATGTCTGAGTTGATACCTGAGAAAGGGGTGTGCAGAATTGTTTTTGAAAGTACAGATAAGGATGATGATTATTGCCTGGATGTTGATGCTGAGAGCGAGATAGACCAATGTGAAAGTAGTAGCTGTGAAGAAGATAAGAATCAACCTGAATATTCAAAGTCCTATACAAACTATAACTGGAGGGAATTTAACAAGAAAAATGACAGAGTGGTGAAAAGAATTGAGTGCAGGTAAGAATTTCTGTGATTATTATTATCAAATTGACTTGTATTGTATAAGACATAGGGAGTGTCCTTGAGATGAGGTAAATGAGTAGATACATATCCTTATGGAACTTGCATATTCAAAACTAAATGACTCGTTTAATGTGCCTTTCCTTAACTGGAATACAGGTTTTCTATGTTTAATCAAGAGAACTCTCCTATCCGGGACTCCAATAAAAAAGTAAGCTCAAAGTGATTGATATTAATTACTCGCGCAAAACATTTTATCACAACTCAATGCAATGGTTTGGATGAATTTAAGGGGCAATTATTTTCGCTTTTGCATAAGAAATCTATTATTAATTTCTCTCTGTACTCTTAAATTGCCATATACATTATGTATGTTCATATGTATGCATATAGGTACTATAGGACAAGTTTTTCATTTGGAAAAAATTCGAACTCGAAATTTTGACTTAAGTTGACATTCGGATGACAGAGACCACGAAAAAAGTGGCGGGTCTGTATGTCTGTCCATCATCTACAGCCTAACTCGATTAAGCGATTTAAGCAATTTTTTAGAGGAGAAATTAGAATTTTGTTTTAAGAAACAAAATTAACGGAATACATGCGATGCAACCGTTATGAAAAGTTTAATTACTTGGGAAAGGGTTATGAAACAAAAATTAAAACAATATTTTCAACTTTCTCATTAATGAATCAACCTATTTCGATCAAAATTTATTTAGATTAGCAACGAGATTCAGCTATTTCAGGGAGTGAAGTGATATGACTCGCCTTACTCGCCGACTCATCTCACTTTCCGCCAAAAAGTGATTCAGCTATTTAAGTGAGATGATTAAGTTCCAATTTAGTTTCGAACATCTAAATATCATGAAGTAACAACAAAATGTAGGTAGCTATATACTGTGGCGGATTAACCTTCTCGGCGCCCTGAGGCACGTTCAGTGGTCACCGCCTCCCTTTTTACTTGCGATTATAATTATTACTATACTAAAACAACGGTGCCTCCTATACAAATGTTAAAATAATCCGTTAAAAAGAAAATGTATTTCCCAACAACGGCTAAGAATTTTTATACGAAAATGTGTGTGTTCTTGAATTAGTGCAGTCTACTTTTAAGTATAAAAATATTTCATTTTGCGTACTTATTAACGGTACTTCCCATAGAACCACTTTTCAAATTTTCGTCTTTCTCACTATTGGATGAACCGATTAAAACTATTTTTTTATGCAAATGATCCCTAAAAGTGTTAATAAATCTGCATACTAAAATTTTCAAAAAAAAAGAACTACTCACACATTGAAATGTCAAACTCAAGTTCAATGTTGTGTCCGCCATGATTACAAAATAAAATAATAACAAAAATGTGCATTTGAAATTTCCCGGCAGTGTATGTGTAACACTCATATTAGACTTCAGAATCGAGAATATAGTGTTAACTTGTTCGATTGGGATCCCGTATCGGAGAGTTCTTCCGGATTACCAATACAAAACGATATTAATGATTTCTTCCTTATATCTTCTTACATATATAAGATATAGAGACTGCTACCGTCAAAATGACTATCAAGCAACTTAGAATCAATTATTACCTTATTGCCGATTTAATTACTTGTATAGTAGTTTTAGGCCCGTTTGCTGATACGCAACTTAAGCATTTAAGTTCTACTTAAGAACTTATGTGACAGTTTACGTAGAGGAAAATGTAGCCTTTAAGCGTTTTAAGTTGAACATAAATATTCATGATTCGTATCAGCAATTGGCCTTAAACTCGTATCGTCTATACTTTATATGTACAAGATTTTCTTTCAGCTCTGAAAGCGAACGTGCTGATGCTAAAAAACGAAACAAACTTTCACCGATTGAACAAAATGGTGAAACAAAACAAAGGCTGCAGTTCAAAAATGTTCCAAACTCATCGAATAAAACAGACTTGCCAAACTTGCTTGAAAACGATAACATTACAATTCGAAAAAGCTTTTCACATCAACATCAAAACCATTCTTTAGAAAATGTTGGGATGAAACTTATTGACATTCAAAATAACAGTATTATTGATTCCGAATCATATATGGAAATGACGGATGCTGTCCGAAAGCTTACTGAAGTCATAGTCTTGCCTATAAATCAAACAAAAATTAAAGAAAATTATATTGCATTACAAAAGGGATCGGATGTTCTTGAAAAGGATAATTTGTTTGATACAATATCAATGCAAGAAACGAGTTCACATATAAGTTTCGACTCAAGTGGTGCAAAGAATCCTTTGAGAACATATCGCCATCAAAAACAGATTTGCGCAGATAATTGTTATCAATCTAATGTACCATTTGAAAATTCCCAAAAAAATGGAAATAAAATGACTGAATTTGAAAACGGTTCGAATGATACAATGGACTTTAACATGGCAGTAGAAGCATTAAACTTACTGAGAAATAAAGGAAAAATCTTTTCCAAGTCGTTAGACGACAATGAGAAGACGTTACAAAACATCGATGCAGCTTCTTGTGATGATGTGCCCGATAAATTAAAATCGACTGAAGAGTCATCAACGGCAGATGAAAACTCTTCAATAAATAAACATTTACCTTAGTAAGAACTTCCCAGTAATTTCATAATAAACACCAATAATTTCTACTTGTAGTAGCGTTGAAACACAAAGCAACCGTTATATCATTTTTGACTCAACTCTGGAAATAAGGGACTGTTCGACAGGTGCATTGGTTCCGTTTGAATCGATTTACCAAAGAAGTAATGATTTTTTGACAACCGATGAAACCGAAGTCAGGTAAAACATTTCTAACATACTAAAATCAACCTTTAATATATGTATATATTCGAATTTCTTAGCACTTCAAATGAAAGTCAAAACGAAACACCAACTGACAAAAGTATAATTCCAAGTGCATTCATGCAACTATCTGATACTGTAACATGCGTGAAAGTTCCGTTAAACAAATCAATGGAATCAGATTGCGATTTCAATAACAAGTCAGTAATCAATAAAGAAGCAGATTACAGGTAACATAATTTGACTTTTAAACAAAGTTGGTACTTAGGCGTTTTAGGTGATTGTCCAAAACAGATTTATGAATCGTTGTTTTAGGCCCAAAAATAACGGTTCTTGCCATACAATTTTTTCTACCATCTAAATTATCTCAAAAACGGCTCTAACGATTTTCATAAAAATTGGTGTGTGTACTATTTTGGGTATGGTCTACATTTCAGCCAAAAAAGTTTTAAAAATATTTTGTTATTAACAATTTTTATATATAAACAATTAAGTTAAAAACTTAAAAAATATATTTCATCGTTTTATTAAGAATCTTTTGCATATAATGTGATCGAACATAGGAGCAAGTACGTGCGATCCATTTATATTCGATTGGAATCCAAAATGAGTGTGTAAAATAGTTAAGGCTAAATTAAAAAAAAAAAACAAAATTTCGGAAATCGAATGCCATAAGCAGTAGGTACTTTTATAAAAAAAAACTGTTAGGTATACATTGGCATATCTGGAGTCACTCGCACTTCCATTGAAATACCAATCACACATACACATTATGAATAATGAGCTTAGAATAAATTAGTAGGTCTACTACATATGTAGGTATGTGTAACCAAAATAAAAAATAAAGTGAATAGTCATTTCGCCCAGTTTCACACGTACTGCCAAATACAGAGATTCCTTCTTCAACCAAACCACACGAATGTAAAATTTTCTGCTGAGTTCTGTCCTTCCATCTCATTGTAATATTTAAAAACTCAAGTCCAATGTGCACTGACACTCTCCACATTCCATAACGGTCGTATAGGGGTGTTCACGCTCCGATGCAACTGGTCTAGTATCATTAAGATTGTTCAGTGACGAAAAAGTTAGACCAGAACCGGGCGGAACAGAATAGATTCGTCCGAAACTTCAGTAAGAAACTTCAATTCGAGTTCGTTTATTCTTGCAGAAAATTTTTTAGAAATAATCATGAAACTGAGAGTCATTCTGACACGGGAAGTGGCTTATCAACTAAGGGGCCAGTTATAGCGATCAGGAAAACGAAACAGGAAAAAAGTTCTAATGTATAATTTATAATGTTTTCACGCGTTTTAAAATACAATGACAAATAACTCAGAGATTATTTTTGACAAAAATATGTGCAATAAAACAATTATTTTTCGTTCAAAATCTATTCAATTATTTTCCTGATGAAAATTCAATTTTCGTGCCAGCTGATTGCCATTTGCCACAAAGTGGAACAAATCATTCCAATGATTTGGGTTCCAATTTCTCTTATTCCAGTGACAGAAACGTGGACGAAAAACTTTTTCGTGTGTGTTTCAATCAGGAAAACTTGATGACTGACTGGTAGTGAGGCTCGCCAACTGACATAAATTTCCTGTTTGCTATAAACGACCATCAGTAAAAAATATTCATTTTCATACTGTTTCAACTTTTCCTGATGCGTTTTCCTGATCGCTATAACTGGACCCTAAATGAAAATCTAACACCGATTTTTTTTTTAACTACAACAATTGGCTTTGACAGTTCTCACAAATCTGTTCTAACCTATAACATGTTCTACCTAAAAGCAAGTGCAGAAAATCCTGTTCTTAAGTGTTCCAAGCTGACTCATTGAACACCAATCCAGAACAGCTTAGAACAGACAATTTCTCATTGAACAGCAAAATCCTGTACTTTTCTGTTCTAATCTGTTCGAACAGCCTCATTGAACACACATATTGTAAAAGTGCAAAAATGAAACTTGCACCACAGCAACAACTTACACTGATTAAGATAACACTTTTGCAATATAGCCTAACCCTTTTGCAACAGAAAAATAAAATGGCCCAAAATTTGGCTGGTGTCCATCACAGTTTGGCAGCTGTTATTTTCTGTCAGAAATGTTTGTGGTCAAACTGATTTTGTAGAAAATTTGCTTTTACGATTTACAAAAAAAAATCGCAATTTTACACCTTTTTGTTGCATCGGATCGTCCATACCCCTATTGTGTTGTTACCGTTTTCGTCACAGAAGTGTTAGAAATAAGTAAAGATCCTTAAATTAATAAAATAAAAAAAAATTATTCTAGGGATTTACCTGAGACGCTTAAATACCTTTCAAGTTTGAAGAAAATCACTTAAGCGTCTTAGGTTGTAGATCGACCTACAGACAGATGGCAATTGGGATACTCACTTTTTACATATTCTCTGTCTAAAAGTGGATTGTACTAAATTAAGAAAAAGGTCCATTTTCAAAATTATTGGAAAAAAAAATCTCAACGGTTTTTCGACATTTGTATTCTATGTAGCGTTTTTTTTTGTTTTGCGAACATGATATTTGAAGTATTTAGAAACATCAAAAAAAAAACTACTAATAACAAAATATTCAAAGAAATGGATTGAGGAAGGTACGTTTGCTGATACAAATCGATCGGCTTCTTAAAACAATTATTACTTTTAACAAATAATCCGACGAAATATTTTGAGGGTATACCCATGTATGTGCTCTATTTTTACTCTGAATATAAAAAAAATATATACTTCGGAAACTTTACTTGTATAAGTTAAAATATCCAATGGAGTAATAGGAGTGATGAAAAAGAGTAACTTCGCACATCCAATGGAAAACGACAATAAATACTTATATATTTGTGTTCAACTTATAGGCTAATTTTCCCTCTGAGTAAACTGTCACATAAGTGCTTATGTTGAACTGAAATGCTTAAGTTCTGTATCAGTAAGCGAGCTTAAATCCTTTCCGAAATATTTTGTGCTTTTTTTTACGATACCATTTAAAGTTTTTCGAAGCTTCTTCATAAAAAAAAATCAACTAAACTGTTTTCCCAAATCTAAATACTTATACTACGTTTCCACCGACCACTAAACCGAGATTTAAGCAGATTTAGCTAAATCTCCTACAAATCTTGAAGATTTACCTTACAAATTTTAATCTTCTCAGATGAAGATTTAAAATAAATCTCATTTAAATCTCCAATCGAACTACCCTACTTCCATATCGAAATGAACACATTCATCGGGAAAGTGAATTTTTCTCTTCGGTTGACACTTCTACATCATAAGAGAAAATGAAACAATATATTTTGAATAGTGCTGTCAAAATTAATCTACTTTTGGAGCGGTGGAAATATTTTTTGAGATTAGTAAATCTACAAGAGATTAATGTTCGGTGGAAACGTATGGCCTTTTCGATTGGCCGTCCGGAACACGTTCCCCCAATAAAACAGCCGTAAACAATTTGAATGATTCTGAATTATATGTATCACTGTGTTTGTGAAAATTAAATTAATAGAAAATCACATCGGCTAAAAAGAATTTCCAAAACACTTGATTTCAATTTAGATAAACATTTTCTTGTATCAATAATAATTATAACTTGCTTCTTTTTATGTTATTTTACCAGAAAATGAGTTTAAATTCAATAAACACAAAGAAGTTACACAACAAATCAAGCCGATTATTTTGACATTTTAATTGTGTAAGTGTATTAGTGATTCTGTTTTCGATTCTAAAATGAAATCCAGAATCGTTTTCTGTTCTGTTTAGAGTAACAACTGTCATTTTGTGGGGGTCAGAACAGTTCTGGACGGCCAATCGAAAAGGCCAGTAGTATTACACTGTCTGTATAATTTCCAATATGGAGTTCGATTTTTCTTACGAATCGATAACTTGCCATATAGTATCTATATATCACAGGTAAAAATACGAAAATCGGTGATGAGGTTTTTGAGAAAAATAAGGTTTAACTTTTGGCTAAAAAATGTACATATGTCAGGTACCGTTTTCTTTTTTGCTCCTAAGAAAAATAAAAAACGGACATATTACCAAAAAAAAAACAATATCTACCAATTTTGAAGAAAATACATCCAGCTGCGTAGGCAATTGGTGCGCGCACAGTAAGAGAGAATTGTGAGAATCATTTTTCTCGCCTTCGCTATGATCAAAATAATACGTTTTATTTTTTCGAATCCATAACTAGCCAAATAAAAAATATTTTAAGAAGCCCTCGTTTAAAGAATTAACCCAACTTTAGTTAAATCAGTCGTCCAATTGCCGCCCTTGTCTAACTTTCTCTTAGTTTTAAACACACTAAACAACTCTTCTAATTAAAGTAGATCTTAAGGGCTACGTCAATCAAACTTATGTTGAGCACGCCTTATTTTGACAGATAGAGTAATGGAACAAGAGGAAAATTAAACATAAGCACAAAAAATATATTCATACATTTATAAACGCAATAAATAATAAACAAATTGTTCAACAAAAGGAATTGGCTGTACTACCAATCGGCTTTCCACGTACATTTTTTAATTAAAAATCGAACCGTAGCTTTTTCTTGAATAAAATTCAAGGTCCTCAAGTTCTTCGAACGGATTTCCTGTAACGTTACCTATATATGTTTGGCTTTCTAAAAAGCTCAAAATCTTCAAAAATATTATAATCTTCTTCTTCAGAAAACATTTGTTTTTCATTTTTACTTGCAATATAGGTACTATAGGGCAAGTTTGACATTACGATGATAGAGAACACCAAAAAAGTGGGTCCCGCTACCGCAATTCCGTCTGTCTGTCTGTCTGCCTGTGGAACGATTTACACCCTTAGCCGCTGAACCGATTTTGTTCAAACTTGGTACTTAGGCATCTTAGGTAATTGTTTGTTTGTTTATTTATTTCGCGGTTTTTAATAGCTATTAATTTAACAATAATTTTAACATAGTATTCTATTGCATTTTCATTTTTACATCGTATCAGATTTTTTAAATTAAATTAAGTTTATCTTTTTAGTATTTTACTTTGACAAAATCTATTGCCAGCTTTTTAAATACATTTAAGTTAGGTTTAGTCTTTGCTTCATTGGACATTTCATTATATAATTTAAGTCCTTTGTATATTAATGAATTTTGAGTATTTCTGTTTATAAAATTTGGTAATCTTAAATTATTAATACTTCTAAGCGCATACGGTTGCACATCCCTTATATATTGCACATAGTCTTTAAGGTATTTAGGCATTAAATCATTTATGCTCTTATGTATAAACATATATACATTCATTGCAATTCCTTTGCTTTAATGCACTTTAAGATAACACGCATAGCTTTATTTTGCAACAATTGTAGCCCATGAACAACGCTATCACTACACAAAACCAAAATTGATAAGTATTAATTGCACTTAAAATTTAAACATCGTTTCTTATTCGTCTAAAAAAACCTATTTTCTTTGATATCTTTTTACAAATATTTTCAATGTGTGCCAAGAAATTTAATTTGTCGTCTATAACAATACCTAAATATTTTATTTCATTAACTTTGCCAATATTTTCTCCATCAATTAGCAGTCTTGTCACATCTATCTGTTGTTCATTTATCATCATATATTTCGTTTCGTTGATGTTAAGTTTCAGCCTATTTTGCTTCAGCCAATTGTCCACTTCCACTAAGTGCTTTTGCATCTTACTCAGACATTCTGCTGCACTCTTTTCAGCCACAAACAAAACCGCATCATTAGCAAATAGTGCTACTTTTGTATTTTTAAGAATATTTGCATGTCATTTATATAAATAATGTCCCTAAAACTGACCCTTGTGGGATAGCCAATGAGGCCACTTATGCACCCGAAGTCTCTCCATTAAGTTTAACTCTTTGAGTTCGGTTTGAAAGATAAGAACGAAACCAATTCAACTCACCGCATTGTACGCCATAAGTTTCTAGCTTCTGCAACAACACTTGCCTGTCTATGGCCTCGAACGCTCTTTTGAAATCCAGGAACAGCTATCTTATTTTTTAAAGCTATTTGCTCTTTCCAACTCGTGATCACCATATTCACCGCACTTTCAGATGAGTGATTCTTTCTAAATCCGGATTGCACATCTATTATGAGTTTATTGTTCTCAAAATAGTCACTAAGTTGCTTAAAAACGACTTTCTCCAACAGATTTTCATAGAGTGACATTGCGTTTATAGGCCGGAACTCTTTACACAATTTTGTGTTCAATACTTTTTCTATCTGCGTGACTAGAGATTCTTTCCACGAACTTGGGAAAACACCACACTCGAGGGATTTATTGAATATCTTTTCTAGCAATGGACCAAAAACATCGAAACTATCTAACAATAACTTAGGGGACACGTACATAAAGTCTTTTTTATTTTTCATCTTTTTGAGCACAATTTTAAGGTTTTCAATGGACACCCTTTCAAATTTGAATATAACGGGTGACGCACTAACAGTATTGACAAATGGGATACATGGACTTGATATAGAACTTTTTTACTTGCGATTATAGGTACTATAAGGCAAGTTATGCATTCGTCGAAAAAAAAAAAGTTTTGAGATAACAATCAAACATGACATTACGATTATAGCGAAGGCAAAAAAAGATGGTCTAAAAATTCTGTCCGTCTGTCAGTCTGTCAGTCTGTCAGTCTGTCAGTCTGTCAGTCTGTCAGTCTGTCAGTCTGTCAGTCTGTCAGTCTGTCAGTCTGTCAGTCTGTCAGTCTGTCAGTCTGTCAGTCTGTCAGTCTGTCAGTCTGTCAGTCTGTCAGTCTGTCAGTCTGTCAGTCTGTCAGTCTGTCAGTCTGTCAGTCTGTCAGTCTGTCAGTCTGTCAGTCTGTCAGTCTGTCAGTCTGTCAGTCTGTCAGTCTGTCAGTCTGTCAGTCTGTCAGTCTGTCAGTCTGTCAGTCTGTCAGTCTGTCAGTCTGTCAGTCTGTCAGTCTGTCAGTCTGTCAGTCTGTCAGTCTGTCAGTCTGTCAGTCTGTCAGTCTGTCAGTCTGTCAGTCTGTCAGTCTGTCAGTCTGTCAGTCTGTCAGTCTGTCAGTCTGTCAGTCTGTCAGTCTGTCAGTCTGTCAGTCTGTCAGTCTGTCAGTCTGTCAGTCTGTCAGTCTGTCAGTCTGTCAGTCTGTCAGTCTGTCAGTCTGTCAGTCTGTCAGTCTGTCAGTCTGTCAGTCTGTCAGTCTGTCAGTCTGTCAGTCTGTCAGTCTGTCAGTCTGTCAGTCTGTCAGTCTGTCAGTCTGTCAGTCTGTCAGTCTGTCAGTCTGTCGGTCTGTCAGTCTGTCAGTCTGTCAGTCTGTCAGTCTGTCAGTCTGTCAGTCTGTCAGTCTGTCAGTCTGTCAGTCTGTCAGTCTGTCAGTCTGTCAGTCTGTCAGTCTGTCAGTCTGTCAGTCTGTCAGTCTGTCAGTCTGTCAGTCTGTCAGTCTGTCAGTCTGTCAGTCTTTCAGTCTGTCAGTCTGTCAGTCTGTCAGTCTGTCAGTCTGTCAGTCTGTCAGTCTGTCAGTCTGTCAGTCTGTCAGTCTGTCAGTCTGTCAGTCTATCAGGCTGTCAGTCTGTCAGTCTGTCAGTCTGTCAGTCTGTCAGTCTGTCAGTCTGTCAGTCTGTCAGTCTGTCAGTCTGTCAGTCTGTCAGTCTGTCAGTCTGTCAGTCTGTCAGTCTGTCAGTCTGTCAGTCTGTCAGTCTGTCAGTCTGTCAGTCTGTCAGTCTGTCAGTCTGTCAGTCTGTCAGTCAGTCAGTCTGTCAGTCTGACAGTCTGTCAGTCTGTCAGTCTGTCAGTCTGTCAGTCTGTCAGTCTGTCAGTCTGTCAGTCTGTCAGTCTGTCAGTCTGTCAGTCTGTCAGTCTGTCAGTCTGTCAGTCTGTCAGTCTGTCAGTCTGTCAGTCTGTCAGTCTGTCAGTCTGTCAGTCTGTCAGTCTGTCAGTCTGTCAGTCTGTCAGTCTGTCAGTCTGTCAGTCTGTCAGTCTGTCAGTCTGTCAGTCTGTCAGTCTGTCAGTCTGTCAGTCTGTCAGTCTGTCAGTCTGTCAGTCTGTCAGTCTGTCAGTCTGTCAGTCTGTCAGTCTGTCAGTCTGTCAGTCTGTCAGTCTGTCAGTCTGTCAGTCTGTCAGTCTGTCAGTCTGTCAGTCTGTCAGTCTGTCAGTCTGTCAGTCTGTCAGTCTGTCAGTCTGTCAGTCTGTCAGTCTGTCAGTCTGTCAGTCTGTCAGTCTGTCAGGGTGTCAGTCTGTCAGTCTGTATGTATAACGAGCGCTGCAGCCTAAACGGTGTAAGTGATTACCTTCAAATTTGGAATGTGTGATTATTTTGGCATTCCTCAGAGGGAAATTGAAATTTTGTTTTTAGGCCTAAAAATAACGGTACCTGCCATATGACCTTGAAGGAAAATCTTATTTTTCTCGAAAACGGCTCCAACGATTTTGATAAAAAATTTTGTCTGTCAGTCTGTGAGTCTGTCTGTCAGTCTGTCAGGGTGTCAGTCTGTCAGTCTGTTTGTATAACGAGCGCTGCAGCCTAAACGGTGTAAGTGATTACCTTCAAATTTGGAATGTGTGATTATTTTGGCATTCCTCAGAGGGAAATTGAAATTTTGTTTTTAGGCCTAAAAATAACGGTACCTGCCATATGACCTTGAAGGAAAATCTTATTTTTCTCGAAAACGGCTCCAACGATTTTGATAAAAAAATTTGAGATTTTTTTGTTGGTAATAGCTATCATTTGATATGAACCAAGTTTACGGGAAAAGTCTATTAACGGTACTTTCCAACTAATTCGGCATATTAAAATTTTAAATAACTTTTTTTTATAATTAAATTTAATTTTTTATTTTGAAAAATCAATATTTTTAAAACTAATCAAAAAAAATAATTTTAAATTATATGGTCACGTGTATAAATAAACTCTAAAAAACTGCATACCAAAATTTTTGAGATACTTTTTTATAAAATTTTCATTGATCGGTGGCATTTAATGGTTTTCTTGGTTTCTTCGAGAAACCGATTAAAGTGATGGTTTTGGCAGTTTTTATAAGTTTAAAAAACGATTTTTACCCACCTATACAGCATTCACTTTCATTTATACATATGTATCTACATCTCTATATATAGGTAGGTACATAATACCCTCCTAATTTTCATAATTCAAATCCCTTTGAATATACATTTGTAGGTAGGTACCTACACTCATAGAATAATCTCGGTTAACTTAAACTACAAATTAAACTCAGCTCAAGGCTTAAACAACACTGTGAAACCGAATAAATTGTTGATCTGAAGTTTAAACCAAAAGTGGAGTTTAAACTCACACTCTGAAACTGGGGGTAAATATTTAAAATGTTCATACAAATTATTATGTAGAAACAATTTAAGAATTTTTATATATACAAAATTAATTGAAAAACGATTTTAAAAATACATTTAGCCGTTTCTATTAAGAATCTTTTGCATATAATGTGATGGAACATAGAAGCAAGTACATGCTATCCAGGTGTGCATTTTATTTGTTGTGAAATGTTAGACGTAAACTGGAAAAAGTAAAGTTTAAAAAATTTTGCGCTGTTTAAAATTAGACCACCTTCTTTAACGTTAAAGAATACTTTTTGTCGTTTAAAATTATCAAAAAGTCGACCCTCATTTTAAAACTAATTTTTAGAGTCGACTCCCATTTTAAACCTCATTTTAAATGCTTAGAGTTTTGCGCTAACATTATTTGTTTAATTTTTTGCGATTTTTCCAATTTTCAATATCTACTTTTAGAGCATATTCTAAGAGCATATAACGTCTTCCGTAGAGCATATTTAAAGCGCTATAAACGGTTTTTAAGAGCATATTTCCGGTTGCCTTATTTATTAACAAATATTGTGTTATTTTACTTTTCTCAAAATTATTCTTCATTTCTAGATATTCTGCTGAACATAAGGTTGAATTTGGTCAAACTAATTCCCCTGTTCTTACCGATACATATTTAAAAACATCGGAAGAATGTTTATCGTTTTCGTCTGAAACAACAAAAAGAAAAGAGAATGAATTTAAAGCAAAAAGGTATACAAATTTAATTAATTATTTAATTATATATATAAATTTTAACATTCTTTTTAATATTAAGCGGACAGTGGAGTGGAAAAACCAAAAAAGAATCAGAAGTTGAACATGACGAAAAAAACACACCTGAAAGTTCAAATACTTCCCCATTTTCGGGTAAAAAGCCTAAAGGCTGTAAGAATTATCTTAAAACCACACCAAAACTCGATTCTAAGAAAATATCTCTGGAACCTATAAAAGGTATCACAAAATATAATGATCAAATAGAAGAAATGAAAACTAGTATTGTGAAAAGACGGTTCAGTCAAACATCAAAATCTTTAGACTGCTCACTTGAACATTCCTTAGAAATTGCATCTTCTTTAACAAATGCTAGTTCAATAATTAATCATCTCCAGAATGATACGAAATCTCCTATTGGACATCAAAAATTTGCAAAGAAAAGTAATAATTCAATACTCAAAAATTTCTTATTGAGTTCATCGGAGCTTAAAGAAGACAAACATGAAAATGAAAATTTAGAAAAAGTGCAAAATTTGCTCATGTCCTCAAAACCGCAAATAAGAGAAAATATGCACTTAGCAGAGGAAATACAGGAATTTGAATTTGAAAAAGTAGAAACTCCATTAGGAGCATTTAATTTAATTATCAGCGATGGTATGATTAAAAAAATAGTAAAATACACAAACGAAAAGCTAACTAGAGCGTCAAAAAAAGTCACAATTTTGGGTTACAAAAAAGCTACAAATGAAATAGAACTAAGAGCATTTATAGGTCTACTCTTAATTGCAGCAGCGCTCAAGCAAAATAATGTCAAAGTGGCAGAACTTTGGTCGGAATGTTTTGGCGCTAGCATCTATAGGGCTACTCTTCAAGAAGGACGTTTTTATATTTTGTTGCAGAATATGTGTTTTGGAGATGCCGCATCGAGCGCTAAGACTATCAATAAGGATGTATTTCAGATTGGAGAACCTTGGGAAGAGTATCTTCAAAATTGCAAAAGGTACCCTATGCCTAAGGTTAGCGTGAAATCTCAGAATAATACAGAAGATCAAGACTCAAGGCAACCCTACACAACAGTTCGAAAAACAACAAATTTATCACTTAGCATTTTGTTTAGCATGCTTGACACTGCTGCAATCAGAGGATTAGCTATTTTCGAAAACGAAAATCCGCACTCAGGGATGTGTATACGAACGTTTTTCAAACAAGTGGGAATGGCTCTTGTGAAGCATCAGTTGGAAGAAAAATTGTTGAGACCAACCATTGCTATTTCTATGAGGGAACTTATACAACGCATTTTAAACAAAGAGTTTAAAATCCCCAACAGTATTTTAATCCCTGTAGTTGATCAAACTTTGAAAAAACAAAAACGTTGCCAGTTATGTTCATGGAATAAGGATAGGAAAACAAGGCATCAGTGCATTTGTTGTCAGCGAAATATGTGCAAAGAGCATCGTGCTCAATTATGTATACAATGTATTGACTCGATATAAAACATCATACAAACACTCCTATGCATCACTTCTTTGCCTAATGTTTGTTTATATAATTATCATTATATTGCCAAAATTGTGTTGTGATTATTATTAAGTTAAGTGTACTGTAAAATAGAAATATTCATATTTTTAATAGATATGAATGTATTTATACTATATTATTGCTTTGTTTATAAGACAAGACCTCAGCTTGTATATGAATGTTTGCTAACATTTAGTAATAGTCGGTAAGTATATGCATAACTTTTAGATCTTTTAAAGAGAACATGAATGAGTACATATGTTATATGAGCTCTATGAAAAATTAAAACAAATATATCCCACGGGAACCATACATTCTACTGGTATAAAAAGTATCCTGTGTGCTATTCCAGACTATAATCCATCTCTGTACCAAATTTGATCCAGATCCGTTCAGCCGTTCTCGAGCTATTGAGCAACAAACATCCATCCGTCAAAACTTTCACATTTATAACATTAGTAGGTTCTGACGCATGAAGCCCGTCACTGAAATTTTTTTCCAAGGCGGTCAGTGTACTGACACTTGAAAAACTGGCTATCACACTACACTGACGCACTATTCACTGACACACGACGCTGGCAACATGATTCAGTGTAATTTAAGAAAAATCATGTCTAGATCTGCTATCATACTACACTGGCAGTACTGACCATCGATGTCAGTAGCTTTCAGTTGTCTTACAGTTTTGATGTGGGCCGATGAAAATTATTATTAAAAGTGTTAATAAAAGTGGATACTTTAATTTTCAAAAAAAATTTTCGATTTTTAAAAAATAAATCCTTTTTTTAAAAAAAAAACAATTTTTCAGAAGCCAGTCACTGAATTTTTTTCGAAATTTGAATTTTATATGTAGATATATTTATAATATCTTCAAAATGGCGTTTTAATTTTTTTCGAAAAATTTTTTAAAAAATTTTATAGGTACATAAAAAATTATTTTTTTAAAAAACCGCTCCAACGATTTTTGAATTGTTTTTTTTTTTGATATATTCTTTTTTATCCATGAATTCAAATGACATCTTTGTTTCCACTCAAACTATAACCACTAAGCAATATAAAAACATTTAATTATGTGTATTATCCATTTATTTCTACCTTATTATAGGTATTTCCTTTTAACGAGTTTTTGCGTACGTCACTGAATACTACATACAATGTTGGCCCTCATACATTTATATATGTATACATAATGTGTCTTTAAAAATCTCATGAATCTTATGTGTGCATTGAACCTAAATTATAAAGTTATATGCATACAGCTACCTCCCAGTAGGAAATTTGCTCACCTATGAAAAATTAAGGTGAAAACACCAATGAATTCATATGCTCCAGTCATTGAGGAAGATCCAACGATGATTACACTGATAATGATTAATGCATAGGTTCACGCGAGTTCATCAATCGAGTTAAGTCTTGCGTTGTTCAATAAATACCTTTGTGTATACCTGCCTCGTTAAATAAATACGAGCATTTCAATGAATGGAAAAACAACAAAAGTGCAACCCTTTCATTTCCTTCATCGCTTAGATTTTCTAGTTTTTCGGCGACGCATGCCGTTGATATAATTACACATACTCCTTTGCCCTTCCTTTTGTTTCAGAATATTTTCTGTTAAAGTTCTTTGTTCAAAGAAATAGCAAGTTTGTGGGGCCAATTGCGGTGAAGTAATTCATAATTTTCAAACAGTTTTGTGATTTGGCGAATTTGGAATTTATAATTTGAAAATGGGTGCTTTAAGTAGAAGCACTAATGCCGGATTTACACGAGTGACAGATTGCCATTATTTCTTTCATTTTATTGACATTACTGACAAAATCGTGTAAATGGTTTGAAAATTTGTCATTATTTTCGTCATTAAAAAAATTGCAGGGAAGACTGGCATTAAATATTGCCATTATAATGGAGTCATGTAAATCCACAATTGCCGTTTTTCTTTTTTATCTCCGAGCAGACCTCTGAGCAGAGCATGAGTAAACCGAATTAGATCTGAGTAGTGCATGGTCAGATATCTCCGATTTAATTTTGAAATAAACTTAAGCGCAGAACTGTCATATATCATTATAATTGTTTTTATTAAAACTTATTTACCAGCAAATCCAAAGCGTTCGTTTTCCGAATTTATTTTTGTTTTTAATTGGTTTTACTGTAGTGATTATTGTTAAAATTATGAGTAAAATTTGCCGCGCCCAGCACTTTGCTCCGTTTTAATCGGGCATTTTATTCTGAGCTTATGATTCACGCACCGATTTAGCTCTGATTTAAAAAAGAAACACGAGTTGAGAGATTAAATGTATCTGAGCTAAAAAAGAAACACAGATTTTTTTTTTTTACAACTGAGTTCTTTACTCAGAGTTAAAAAAGAAAAACGCCAAATGATGCCATTTAGAAAATTATGGCACACCGCGAGAAGAATGAACTTACTCAATCTTTAATGGCAGATTGCCATTATCAATCAAGCAGTCATTATTTTAACCCGTGTAAATGCTTATCATTATTGATTTGATTTTACCATTATTTTGCCATTTTAATGGCATGAATCAATGGCAATTTGTCACACGTTTAAATCCGGCATAACGCTAGGCAAAACAATAGAAGGATCATGCAGACTGAAAATAGCAGTTTCGATCAAAATGATCCGCAAATTATTATTATATTATTGCAAAAAGACTATATTTTTCCTTTACTTTCTCAACTCATTATATTTTTTTTAATAAAAAATTATAAGAATAAACAAAACTGTTTCTTAATACGAAGAAAAAAGGTAAAATACCAATATTTATGATTGTGTCTCAAATATTATTCGCTTATGAATACATTAGATCCAATAACAAAGTGAAATCCTTACTGCAAAATGACGAAATTTTACACTAGGTCATTATGGTCTGATAAATAAATAAATTTAGCTTCTGAAATCACTGGTCTATATTCATGTTTTTTCCATCAATTATCATTTCTGATTATACACGATTCAAATTTGCAGTGATTTCGTTGGTGTATATTTATCACATTTTCACCTATGAGTTTGGCCTAGTATTAGCACCTGCTCTTACCTAGTGATATCACTGGTGCGTATTCACGCAATTTTTCATCCAATACATTTCATTTTGGAATACCCCAAATACACCCACTTAGTGATTTCACTACTGAATAGTCACAAAGAAAGTCACTTGGTGAACGCCAATGCCAAGCCTATGTTAATTTCATCGGTGTATTCACCTCAAATTTCATGGGTGTAGCTTTCATTCCATGAAGAAAAAGTTGGTGATTCATGTGCGAATTTTTTTGAAATTTCCCACTGAAGTTCCATCTATATACGTAGGCAGATACATTTTACTCTCCTATACTCTGTTCAATTTATATTTTCAGTACAGGGAAGATAGGATATTTGCCTTTCACCCGTACTATTATTGATTTCAATAACCTATCTCTATTTCTATAAAGCTTTTAAATTTTCCATTGTTGCTGTAGTGAGCATTATAAATTCTCTCACAAATGTCGGTAGGGTTACCAATTTTTGATGTAGATTTCATGAACAGAAAAATGTACTTACATCGTCAACTAAATCTAAAAAAAATTAAACTAAATCCAAATAAAAATAAATCTATCTTTCGCCCCACCACCATGAAGCAAGATATTAGGCGTTTTTTTAGAGTGCCCCAGGAAGCCTAATCTATTTTAACGTGAAAATAAATCACAGAAAAAAACGTATAAATAAGGTATAATAAGGAACTATCTCGTGACCTTCGGAGAACTTAAAGCCATTTTAAATGTAAATGGACACAGCACAAAAATAATAATTTCGCCTCAAATTTGTATTTTCATGAACAAAAAAATATTTGGTAATTTAAAGTTGCAATTAATTTATGAACCGAACGACCCCAACAAATAATATAGGGTTATCCATTTTGCAGTTTCAAAAGTATACGGCAGGAATTCGACATCTGTCAAACTAAGTTGTTAAACCAATTTTTTTTTCAGTTGAAAGTCTGACATTATACGAAAATGGATCGCTTGACTATTGCACAACGCATACAAATTGTTAAAATCTACTACAAAAATGGTGAATCAGCCACAGCCACATATCGTGCTTTAAGAGGAGATTATGGTTTACATAATCGTCCAACTAAGCAAGCAATTGGCAAAATTGTGGAGAAATTTGTATTGTATTGTAAGGCCTGTGCATCATCGTTTCGCTCGTACCACTGAAAATATCGCTGCTGTAAGTGAAATTGTTGCCGAAGACCCGAATGTGTCGATTCCTCGACGTTCTCAGGAATTAGGACTGTCTTATGGCACATTATCGCGTATTTTGCATTTGGATCTACACCTACATCCATATAAAGTCCAGCTCACACAACAACTGAAGCCATCTGACCATTCACAACGTCGTAGATACGTCGAATGGGTGCTTGAACAACAGGCGGTGGACGGCGATTTTTCGAACATAATTTCTTCAGCGACGAAGCCGATTTCTCACTCGGTGGGTATGTTAATAAACAAAATTATCGTATTTGGGGTTTTGAGAATTCTCAGGTAATTGAAGAGAGGCCATTACATCCACAAAAAGTCACTGTTTGGGGCGCTCTTTAGTCCGGAGGTGTGATTGGACCTTACTTCTTCGAAAACGACGTTGGAACGACTGTCACCGTCAATTCGGAGCGTTATGGTCATATGATAACCGACTGTTTTTTGCCTGCTATTGAAGAATACGACTTGGAGAATATATGGTTTCAACAAGACGGTGCCACATGCCACACAACTCGAGCGAATATGGCTTTATTGCAAGAGACATTTCCTGGCCTCGTAATTTCTCGTCGTGGCGATATCAACTGGCCACCAAGATCATGCGATTTGACACAGCTGGAGTTTTGTCTGTGGGGCTACGCGAAAGACAGTGTTTATGCAAATAATCCTTTAACTCTTGAGCACTTGAAAACCAACATTCGTCAAGTTATGGCTGCGATACCACCCAATATTTGTCAAAAAGTGGTCGAAAATTACCTCAAAAGAATCGATGCTTGCAACAATTCGCGTAGTGGTCATTTAAATGATGTAGTGTTTCACACATAATGCCAACGTTCAAACTTTACAATAAAAAAGAAATATCGTGAAAAAAATATTTTATGTGTTTTATTTACGTTTACTTTTGAAACCGCAAAATGGATAACCCTTTATAAAGCTGCATTTTAACCGTCTTCCAAAAAAAAAAAAACAACAAAGGATGTAAGCAAAAAATCACCCACCAACAACACCTTTCTCCTTAAACTGAAAAGCTAAACTAAGAAAGCTTCGATTCTGAAAGCTCCATAGGGAAAACAAAAGAAAAGCTATTAGAATTTCCATCAACGGACCAATGGTAACCCCGTATCAATGTGTTTATTTTTTTAAAGCGAAAGTCAAATTGGCGATCAGTCTCCTCGTCCTCTTTGCTCTCAGATTGGGAGCAGACAGGTCATGTTGGGATGTAAGTGGGTTTATGGAATATTTTAGTAGCAATTTCTTAAGTTGTGCGCCATGCAAACAAAAGCCGGCACCAGTGTGTTTGAAAAAGCTCTCCCGTTAGGCATGTACTCAAAATATAAATTGAAGGGAGTATAGCTACAAGAGCAACTTCGTACGATCCAGTCGTGCAATTTATTTTTTTTAGAAATCATCAAGATAATATCATGAAGTTCTATTCAAAATAGTATCCAATGAACTGTAGGACCGAAACATTTTTAAATAATCGTCCATTTTTACTTCAACAATTTTTGTTTTGAAATTTTTGACAATTGATTTTTGACAGCCCCACACCGGCGTACATGCGTGTAAATGTCCATACACATTCGGATTGCTTTGCCTGTAAGGTGTTTCGATACTGGCGTGTAAAAGGGGTAATAAAAGCCGGGTTTTTTTAAGCTCCGGGAAAGTTGGTGGAAAAAAACGACCAGTTAGATTAACAATATTGTTAAATCCAACAACAACTTATCCCCGGGGTGCTTAACTTCAACCTAGAAAATTCTCGGGGCTAAGCTTTTGGAGAGGATTAGAACTGTGCTAACAATTATTTTCATTCGTTCAAATGTAACACTGCTGCCAAGCTTTCTCACTAAGCCCCGTGGTCGTTTTTTCATCCAATTTCCCCAGGATTTGGAAAAAACGTACCTAAGGAAACAGACAAAATTTTTTAAAAATATTTTATTGAACAATTAGGTATATACAATTTGGGCTAACTTACAACTAAAAATAAATTGAACAATCTTATGGCACATAGGGGGCCTAGGCACCAGTTATAGCTTTCATTGAAAACTAAAACTTTGACTATCAATTCTGAGCCATTTAAACTAATAAAACTGATGTCGTTTTAGTACCAAAATTAAGGTAGTAAGATGTATAATATTTTTTGTCAAAAAATATTTTATTTGCTCTACCACTTTCTTGTAAATTCACTTTTGATTTTTCAATGATGGAAAGCGTTTTCAATGATCATTAAAAAATCAAAAGTGAATTTACAAGAAAGTGGTAGAGCAAATAAAATATTTATGAGTTTCGATAAAAGATATAACTGGCGCCTTAGATTAAAGAAATAAAATATACATATATTAGGGGTATTCACGATCTGGTGTAACTGGTCTTGTAACATTGTAAAAGTGTAAAAGGGAGGCATTTTTTTGCACTACAACGACAAAATATACTGAATGTCAAAATCTTACACTTTTACAATACCCGAACCCGATTGTAACAGAAAAATACAAGGGTGTAGATTTTTTAAACACAAATGGCCTTTTCGATTGGCCGTCCAGAACTGTTCTGACCCCCACAAAATGACAGTTGTTACTCTGTACAGAACAGAAAACGATTCTGGATTTCATTTCAGAATCGAAAACAGAATCACTAATACACTTACACAATTAAAATGTCAAAATAATCGGCTTGATTTGTTGTGTAATTTCGTTGTGTTTATTGAATTTAAACTCATTTTCTGGTAAAATAAAATAAAAAGAAGCAAGTTATAATTATTATTGATACAAGAAAATGTGTATCTAAATTGAAATCAAGTGTTTTGGAAATTCTTTTTAGCCGATGTGATTTTCTATTAATTTAATTTTCACAAATACAGTGATACATATAATTCAGAATCAGTCAAATTGCTTACGGCTGTTTTATTGGGGGTACCTGTTCCGGACGGTCAATCGAAAAGGCCAAAACTAAAGCCTTCTTCAGAACAAATGTGAAACAGATTTTGACATTTGCTTCAGTGTTGCTACAGATTAGTAAAGGTGTGTTCACAGTCTCGTGTAAAAAAATAAAATTTTACACTTTTACAAGACTTGGTACACCAGATCGTGAATACCCCTAATAGGGTTCGGGTATTGTAAAAGTGTAAGATTTTGACATTCAGTATATTTTGTTGTTGTAGTGCAAAAAAATGCTACACTTTCACAATGATACAAGACCAGATAAACCGGATCGTGAATACCCCTATTATTTGGTTGATTTCAATTTTGTTGACATTATTTGCATATTATCCAAAAATATTTAGATAAACTCAACTCTTGGTAGAGAGTAGTGTAGAGCCGCCTATTGCCGGCCATCTCCAGTAGCCGGCCCCTTCCAAATAAAAGCGTTGTAAGTCCTCTTTCACACAGGGAAACCAGTTGCTGGAGATTTTTTTGACGTTTTCCTTTAATTGCCTTGTAGCTTTCACACGAAAAAATTGATGAGGAAACTGAGTTTGCTTGTTTTCTTAATTGCTTTTGATTTGAAATTCGCTTTTTGTAAACAAACAATTTGCTTCGCGGCTGGAAGATTCTACACAATTTTGAGTTATAAATTAACAGCAGCTTATTTTTAGAAAAATAAATTCAAAATAAAGAAACCTGGTGCGATTATATAGGTAAATGTTGTTTTTTTTATTGTGGTTTTTAATAAAGGTTTGCTAAATTAATATATTTAAAGGTCACGGAAAACAATTAACCAGGAGAAAATTGATTTGTGTGCAGTTTTGTTGTGCGTTTCTCTTGCCATTCAAATCTTGGACCCAACACATGATAGTGATGATGGGAAGATTATATTGGGCTTATTGGAATGCACCGAAGCTTAATTGGTACAGTTGGACACATAAACCACTGACAGGATGATATGACTGATACCTGTGGGGCTGCCTACTGCTGCTGCTGCTCGCTAATACAGGAACGTCATTATAAACCAAATGTGATGATGAAGCCACAAGCTGAGAGCTTAGTTGGTCCGTCCGTTTAGTTGTCGATTTTCCATGTCTAGGCGCATAATTGTATGTATGAAATTTGAACCAACTCGTGATGGATTGAATTAAATGCCTTGCCTACAAGAATTATAACTTGGAATTTTCTTTCACAATGAATTTATTTAAGTAGCTCACTTGGTTTGGTTAATGTAATAATAAAATTGTAAGAAACAATTTCTCTTTTAAAAAAATATGTTTGACATCTATCAGAGACAGAAGTCAAAATGGAAACCGAAGAAAATTTCAAAGCATAACGTCAAAAAAATCTCTTCAAATCGTTGACCGGGGTGATTTTTTTCATTCCCCTTACTTCTTGCCCTTCTAACCAACAAACTCCCAGTTGCCGGTAACTCAGTCCCCTTGTGTGAAAGGGGTCTAATTAAGAAATCTAAGGCCTACTTCTCTACTATGTCGTTTTTATTTGGCAATCCGGAATTCTTCTCCGATCCGGGATCCCAACTGAACACTTTTGTGCGATTCTGACGATTCTGAATGTTAATGAGATTTTATGAGTGAAAATAATTGTGTACGTGAGAATATTCAAATTCAAAAAATATGTTTGTTGCACAATTATGATACCAAAAATGACAACGGTTGAGTTTGACGTTCAAGTATATGAATGTGTGAGTGCTTCTGCTTCTGATTCTGATTTCAAATCCAGAAGCAAAATTCTCTTCTTTTCAGAATTAGAACTGTCATTTTTTCCCAAGTGAACGCTTTCAGAAGAGTCCGGAAGACTTCCGGATTGCCAAATAAAAACGACATTAGAGCCTTATTACGATTTGACATCTATTCCTTATAATATGTAAAATTTTCATTAGATATTTACAGTGATTTCAGAGTTATAAGATAATTAAATGCGCAACCCATCGGGAAAAATTATTTGCACTGGGTAACTGTTGGAAACCCTTAGTAAACATTGCACCAGAATTTAGTGATTTTGAGGGAATTTTATTGGTTAATGATTTTATATGGCGTTTATATAGTTAAAGGGTAAATTTTCCAATTAAAATTTGCTTTAAAATTTAAAAATATTTGGTAATTATGGTCACAAAAAATTGAAGTTTTCTTAAATCAGCCCCCGGTCGAAAATAGGCAACATTTAATTTTTTGAGAAAATTACAAAAATAAATAAATGAGTAATAACACGAACATTCGAGCAAAAACTGCCATTAAAAATCAATAAAATCCAGTATTCGGCCGCCTTTTTGTAAGTAAAAACTAAATCTGTGTGGCCGAATTCAGGAGCATAAGTGGCCGTAAATAGGAGCTAGCGGCCGGACACTGGAGAATATGATTTTTTTTTTTATAAAATCTAAATAAATAATTGTTCCATTTAAAAATTCACATTTTAGTTTAGTTTCATCGTTTGAGAGATAAATAAAGAATAATTTGCTTCAAGAATGAGTGGAAAAGTTTGATATTTGCAGCTTCTGTGCCATATTTTTTACGAAACATTCCTTAAGGGGCCGGCTACTGGGGACCCTAGTTCCTCCAAATCTAAACTAATTGCTAGTTTCATTTATTTCAAAAATCACCACTCAAAATCGAGATTTAATCTTTTCAGTCAGACTTGTTTCCAGATTTAATTGTAGGAAGTGAATGACTTACACAGACATTTCTGAAAAAAACATTTACCTATCTTCATCATCAGATGACGAGGAATACGAAGACGAAGCAATCAAAAACCACTAAAATTATAAAATTTAAATTATTAACTTCTTCCTCCATTATTTGTTTATTTTCTACAGCAGCACAGCATAAGTTTACAACAAATTAAAGGGAAAATATGTTTCGTTTAGCAGAAAAAATTACATTTATGAATGCATTCAGGTCAAATCTGCCAACCCATTAGAGATCAAATATTTCGTGGTGAGAGTATGAATTTGAAACTCGGAATTCAAATAGATCCAATCTTTTGACAATAAGAGCAAATCTTTTATTGAATCAAACTCGTTATAATTTAACAAGGCGATTTGGGATTTTTGAGGGCTCACATTAGGGATTTTTTTCAGTTCTTATAAATTGATTGAAAAAACTTTCGTATCCATTTATAATAACGCAAAATAATTCCTTAAAGCACAATTTCAACATTTTTATTGGAAAGTCTAGTCTAGATACTTAACAATCCCCCGCTTTCCGCATTGCTTATTTACACATAATAATATGAAAATGTTTGTATCATGGAGACGAGTTATGGGGTAATATGTTGTGATTAAAATAAAGCCTACCTACATAACAACTATTAGTCATCATCAACACTATGACTTCATGCCATATAACGCCCCTTATTTGGTCATAAAACAGAAACACCGGTCGATAATTTTGCCGCATACCTATAAATAGGTATAGGACCTATATTCTAGACTTCTATAGTTGCCTTGCGACATAAACTGACTTGCGTATTGCATTTTGCAGTTGTGTTTAAAGTACCTACCTATTTATTTTAAATGCATCAAATACGTTAAATGGCAACAAAAATCTACGTAGGTAGAAAAAAATCACTTAAAAAACACTGGTACTGTACATACATATGCACATTATGTCATTTTTATTAACCAGGTAAAAACACCTGTTAATAAAACACATTTAAAATCGGTTAAATTTATGTTATTGAAAGATGAGACAAATATAATTTGTATATTTATCTATTTATGAATTAAGATTTCGTATTAAGATTGGAATATTAATCTTGTTTTAAATGTCCAGAGCATTTAAAATAACACATGGCTTTGACAAACTGTATTAGCCATACATGCGATGCTTTTGGACATCGCTGTATGAACATAAGCACATAAGTATGTAGTTTTGCTTTAAAAATGGATTGGTTGGGTTACACGTTACCTTTTTTAATAATATACAAAATTGTGGGCTACAGACAGCGTAGGTTTACCATTTGCCTATACAAAATTACATACATACATACATTCCTACATGTAGTATGTAAATACATAGGTGTTGGGTATTCTATTTGTTCCGGGTAAAACAAAATCAATACACAATAGGAATGTGTTACCTGTATTTTGTAATATTGAAGTTAGATACAAAAGGTATACCAGAATATTAAATTCTAAGCAATTCTTAAAAAAAGTCCCGTTTCAAATCCACAACTCGTGTCTCATTTGGAGTTTGGTTGGCAGATTTCTAGAATCTGGACAGACCCCCGTAAATTCATAAAATCACCTCCTTGAACAAACTATATTGGTTAGATTTCAATGGGACGATACTATCCATTGTATCCATCCTTTAAATTAAATGTATTATAAAAATTGCCCATCGTATTGCATGATCAACTTTTAAACATGATCCTAAATCAGACAATTTGTACTGATTTAGTAATCCACCAATATTGAATTTAACCCATAATTTTAACGAACAATAAGTGCTAACGATTCATAGATTAGGCTTTATTTTTTTTCCTTTAAAAATACAATCAATACAGAGCAGTTCGATATTCTCATAAAAATGTAGGCGCATATAATATGCATATCCTATGAACGTACCCTACATGCATTTATATCTTTAGTAAATTAAATGCATCTTTCCATACCAATGCCACCCGTCTAACTATAACACATCTCCATTTTTCAATCGTGCGTGATGATTTTCCGTACATCGACCCTATAGAAATTTCTAAAATTAACTTTAACGCAGTGAATGGTAAATGTGCCATGTTAAATTAGAAAGCGTCCCGCTCTCATTTTTCTTAAGAATTTTTTTTTCAAACTCTTCGAGCAAACGAAATGATCCAAGAAGCAGGACGGGTAGGTACAAATTGTTGCAGGCAATAATGTAAATGCAAAGAAACTTCCCACATCTGTATAATTCTTAATAATTTGGAAGATTATTCTATCAAAACTAATCTTCACCTTCTACTTCCTCCATCTTAAAAAAATAAAAAAAAAGACAAGTTTTAAGTTGAAATGATTTGATGTTTTATTTCATTTTCAATCTCGTCTGATTCGAAACAAGATTCTTGGGGGTCTTCTTTTTTTTACGAATGAAATAACTTAATATTCCTCAGCTCCCTCACCCTCACCATCTCCAGAGTCCATGCCGACCTCCTCATAATCCTTTTCGAGGGCAGCCAAATCCTCACGAGCTTCGGAGAATTCACCTTCTTCCATACCTTCTCCGACATACCAATGCACAAAGGCACGCTTGGCATACATCAAGTCGAACTTGTGATCAAGGCGAGCCCATGCCTCAGCGATGGCTGTGGTGTTGGACAACATGCATACGGCGCGTTGAACCTTGGCTAAATCACCGCCAGGTACGACAGTTGGGGGCTGGTAGTTGATACCGACCTTGAAACCGGTTGGACACCAGTCGACAAATTGAATGGTACGTTTTGTCTTGATGGTAGCAATAGCAGCGTTGACATCCTTGGGGACGACATCTCCACGGTACAACATGCAGCAGGCCATGTATTTGCCATGACGAGGATCGCACTTCACCATTTGGTTGGCTGGCTCGAAACAGGCGTTGGTAATTTCAGCAACAGACAATTGCTCGTGGTAAGCCTTCTCGGCAGAGATGACTGGAGCGTAGGTGACCAGTGGGAAGTGAATACGTGGGTAGGGCACCAAGTTAGTTTGGAATTCAGTCAAATCGACGTTTAATGCACCATCGAAACGTAAAGAAGCGGTAATGGACGATACAATTTGGCCGATCAAACGGTTCAAGTTGGTGTAGGTTGGTCGCTCAATGTCCAAGTTCCTGCGGCAGATGTCATAGATGGCTTCATTATCGACCATGAAAGCGCAATCGGAATGTTCCAATGTGGTGTGGGTAGTCAGAATAGAGTTGTAGGGTTCAACAACAGCAGTCGATACTTGTGGGGCTGGGTAGATGGCAAACTCCAACTTGGACTTCTTTCCGTAATCCACGGACAGACGTTCCATCAACAGGGAGGTGAATCCTGAGCCGGTACCACCACCGAAGGAGTGGAAGATCAGGAAACCTTGGAGTCCGGTACATTGGTCAGCCAATTTACGGATCCTGTCCAAAACTAAGTCGACGATTTCCTTTCCGATCGTGTAGTGACCACGAGCGTAGTTGTTGGCGGCGTCTTCCTTACCAGTGATCAATTGTTCGGGATGGAACAACTGCCGGTAGGTTCCTGTACGGACTTCATCTACCACTGTTGGTTCCAAATCGACAAATACGGCACGAGGCACATGTTTGCCAGCGCCAGTTTCGCTGAAAAAGGTGTTGAACGAGTCATCACCTCCGCCGACGGTCTTGTCTGATGGCATTTGACCATCAGGTTGGATTCCATGCTCCAAACAGTACAACTCCCAGCAAGCGTTACCGATTTGGACACCAGCTTGACCAACATGGATAGAGATACATTCACGCTATAAATGAAAAAACAAAAATTAAAATTAATGACGTAATGGATAAACGCACACCAAGTAATGAAGTCATCAATGAAAAAATGAAAAGAAAAATTGATCCCGGGTGCGGCTTGCCATGGAAAAATGGCTGCCAAGTATCTACCGGCTGCTTCGTTTTTAGGGAAAATTTCTGGAACTTTTAATATATGAATGAAAATTTAAAAACATTTTCGTTCTCAAATAGAAAACAGAAATATGTGAGCGCATACATATGTACATATTTTAAGTTGTTAATAGAAAAATTTTCCAGAAGCCAAAAATTAAAGACGATATTTGTAAATCATCGCCAAAATGTTGAAAGAATTGTTCCAAAATTTATAAATTCAACAAAATTTACATATATGTACATGTTTCGTCGAGAAAAATCTATTAGAAAGCCGATAATAGCGTCAGAGAACAGAAACACGCCGCCATTTCAATTTGTTCGAAAATTGTATTTTTCAAAGTTTTTTATGAATGAAAAATGATTAAATGATTGTTATTTATATTAAAATGACTTATTTAACTCACCATTTTGATTTAAATAGTTTTTTAGATATTCACAAATATAAATTAGAAAAGAATTTAATCTAAGTTTTCACAGTCCAAGCAGCCAGCTATGAAGCTTCCCAAACTGATTTCGAATGAAAAGAAAATTTTCAATCACCTCTATTTATACCATTTTGAAATAGGCAACGACGCCTACTTATTTGATTGGTTAGAAATTCATTTTAAGGCCAGAACATAAGGGCTCATTTAAAATGAATCTATTACAATATTCCAATACCTAGGCTCACCTTACATATTGTAAATAACAGACCGTCTCTATTCAACATACTTATAACACTGAATTCTATAATACTAAGTTGTAGATTTACGCATAGAGAAACTAATATAGAGGCACGACTTCGGGGGTTTATTCTCTTTCACCCTACAAGCTAAATTGAGAGGATTTCCTCCGTTTCGACAAGCATGTGTCAGTTGCCCGTGCATTTTAAATGGAGCAGACACCAACACAGGCTTATCGAAACGGAGGAGTGCGCAATCCCAATTTTGGTAGATATGGTGACCTAATATATTTAAAATGGAAATCCGTTAAATTCAAAAATTGAAAAATGAATTGCTTTTTAGTTAAATTGTATTTTTAAAGGCCTTAATCAAACATAAAACATACTAATAAAAGCTTTTTGTTGATTCTGGCTTACAAATTAAGCAATATTTATTAATTTTATGTTCAAAATGAAGAAAATCCAATCAAAAAGTAGAAGCAAACCATAGCATATTAATGCGAACGTGCCAAAATTCTACCACAAGAAAAGACCAGTTTACTCAATGTGAGGTGAGTATTTTGACAGATGACAAAACAATAAAAAAAGAAGATATTCATTTCAAAACAAATATTGGAAGTGCGCGAGTTTTATTTTATTTATTTTGTATTTTGTCCTGTAATTTATTTATAAAATATATTGTTTCGTGAGTTTCTAGTGAAAATTCCGATCCATCCATACGTTCTACGAAAATATTAACTGAAAAAGAATACTTTCGTAATTTAACTAATTCTTATCTTCCATCATACCAAACCAATCTTAATCTTCCCGAAGTCATTGGTAAAGCTACTTTGAAAACAAATTTCGTTAAGCATCTTGTATTGGCTCACAGTAAAAACAATGTTAAACCAATTGAACGCATGAAGAATGCCTTGTTTACAGCAGAAATCCACCAAGAAATGGAGCACATGCGATTGACTAAAATGTATCGCATCCAAGCGTACGCTTGGTCGCATTTAGTTCGTGGCAATTGCTTTTGTGTGATCAACTCAAATAGAACTGTTAAAACCTGGTGTTATTTGCCTCCATGTTGAGTTTCCGTCTAGAATCGATAAGTTATTATAATCGCACCATCGTCCGTTCAGGTTGAGAGTATTTCTCGTCATTGTCGACGCATTTTGGCTAGCACAACACCAAAAATTAGTATTGTCCCAGCATATGGACTTCGAAACAACGAAGATGTTAAAATTGAACTGCTTAATGGGTGTGGTGTGCTTGTAATTACAGAAGGAAAACTTGTTCAACATACGCCAAGTAAAACTTTAGTTATCGATTGTTTGGGCAGCATAATGAGTGAGAATCCCGAGTTTGATGAAACCCTCTTCAAGCGTATCTCTCCAGTTCTTCAAGATGAAAAGATTCCATTTCAACTGGCGGTCACTTCCAAGATATGGACTCGGCGATTTATTAATTTTGTAAGGATTTCTAATCAGCCTTTGTTGTGCATTGCAGACTATTTAGAAGCTGCAGTCTATGCCAAGGCTAAAGTTTCCATTAAATTGCAAGTATGAAACGTTTGGATAAGTGCGCATATCAGTTGGAGCGTTGTGCAGTCTTGTGCAATTCGGCAGATGAAGTACTGGAAGTTGAGAGATGCTTGCGCGAATCCGGATACATGTGTATGGTTTATACGGATCAAATGCCAGCTGAAAGTACCGATATGATCAAGGAATAGAAGGAGAAGGTAAGTCTCATAGTATAGTATAGTATAGAATAAAAAACAAAACTCCTGCTTTTTCTCCGTCATTATTAAATAAAATGCAAGACTGGATAGCACGAACTTGCTGTTGTAGCTAACAACCTTAATGTATCTAGGCATTAAAGCTGTTTAGGCCGATGTAGTTAAGATTACTTTAATTCTTAGTATAATGAATTGTCGGATAGATGATTAAAAGAATAGTTACTTAGGTAAATACCAATCTACAAATGAATATTTAAATCTTTGTTATGGATTTGAATTATGTAAGTTAGGATAGTAAAATATACATATATATATATATATATATATTTATGGAAGCTAAGTATGTAAACATGTGCATATAATAATGAAAATGAAGGATGTAGGTGGGTAGGTAGCTATATGCATATAACTTTATAATTTAGGTGCAATCTGCATACATAAGATTCATGTGATTCTTAGACACATATTATTTAATATAGAATACGAATAGATTTTGAACTATATCTTTGCAACGGGTTGTCCAATAAAGGTGAGCGATATCTTTTTAGAATCAGCACTTCATACTTTCAAAGAAAGCATCAACATTTTTTGTAAAGAAGTTGTATTAAAAAAATTGCTCCAGGAATACGCATACATCATTCTAAATATGCGTATTTCAAGAGTGATTTTTTGCAATAAGGCTTCTAGATAAAAACTTTTGATGCTGATTTTGAGAGTATCAAGAGTAGATTACAAAAAGATATCAACCAAGTTTTTAGGATAACCCGTTCCAAAGATACACTTCAAAGTATTTTCAGATTATGTATTTCAAGGTGAACAGTGACTAGATTTTCAACTATATATTTGCAACGGGTTGTCCAATAAAGGTGAGCGATATCTTTTTAGAATCAGCACTTCATACTTTCAAAGAAAGCATCAACATTTTTTGTAAAGAAGTTGTATTAAAAAAAATTGCTCCAGGAATACGCATACATCATTCTAAATATGCGTATTTCAAGAGTGATTTTTTGCAATAAGGCTTCTACATAAAAACTTTTGATGCTGATTTTGAGAGTATCAAGAGTAGATTACAAAAAGGTATCAACCAAGTTTTTAGGATAACCCGTTCCAAAGATACACTTCAAAGTATTTTCACATTATGTATTTCAAGGTGAACAGTGAATAGATTTTCAACTATATCTTTGCAACGGGTTGTCCAATAAAGGTGAGCGATATCTTTTTAGAATCAGCACTTCATACTTTCAAAGAAAGCATCAACATTTTTTGTAAAGAAGTTGTATTAAAAAAAATTGCTCCAGGAATACGCATACATTATTCTAAATATGCGTATTTCAAGAGTGATTTTTTGCAATAAGGCTTCTACATAAAAACTTTTGATGCTGATTTTGAGAGTATCAAGAGTAGATTACAAAAAGGTATCAACCAAGTTTTTAGGATAACCCGTTCCAAAGATACACTTCAAAGTATTTTCAGATTATGTATTTCAAGGTGAACAGTGAATAGCTTTTGAGCTATATCTTTGGAACGGGTTGTTTTGATCTTGGAGCTAACAACTTTCATGTATCTAAACATTGACGCTATTTAGTATGTAGGTAATCTAGTTATCCTATGCAGGTTTGAAGTCGATGTAAGTATGATTACCTTGATTCTTAGTACAATGACTTGTCGAGTGGATGATTCAAGGAATAGTTACACATGTACCTACCTACAAAAGCATATTTAAATTTATAGTATGGATTTTAAATTTGTAATATAGGAGAGTAATATGTATGTAGGTACATACAAAGATGGAACCTAGGTATGTAAACATATAAATATAATAATGAACACGAAGGATGTAGGTGGGTAGGTAGCTATATGCATATAACTAAAAGAAGTTAAAGTTAAAGTTAAAGTTAAAGAAGATAAAGTCAAAAAAATAACAATTACGAAGTTTCGAAAAAATCTATTGATTCGTTTTTGAAATTTTGAGTTTAAAAAAAAAATATATATTTCCAAAATAACTGAACTGAATACTTCATACGATGTACGCCGTCATACATTTATATATACATAATTATGTATCTTTAAAAATCACATGGATCTTATGTACATATGCATATTACACTTAAATTATAAATAATACAGTGAGGGTTTCCGTTACCTTTTTTTATTCAAAACATTCGCTTCGGTATATATATACATATTTATTTAACTTATGAAACATTAACGACCATACATAATATATATTAAATTATTCTAGTAATCAGTACGTAAATATTTTTTTATAATTCTGCTCTTATTATAATGTCTTACACAATTGGATGAATGTTATCTGTTTTTCTTTTCAAGTTTTAGTTCTTCGTTTCGATTGAAATATGTTCTGGGAATTGTTGTACACATAAAAAATTTAATTAAGAAATAATTTCCCATTGATTCAAGTGGACTCAGGAATGCAGAATCTGGCTGCAAGTTTTGTAAATGGCTTCGCCAACGCCGGATTTGTACTGGACAAGCTTTTGAGCGAGAATGGCAACAAATGACTGTACAGCAACAGCTCATTCATTGCTTTCTGATTAAATTGAACAACAATTGCTCCATGCGTTTTGGTACAATTATGTGACTAAGAATTTCTTTACGCTGAATCGAATCGTTCCACCTTCATCGATACTGGGCTTGCTTTACTTGGGAAGACGGAAAACCCCCGAAGCTGTTATGAACGCTCTGGAAGTTGTGGCTTCACAAGTCTATATGGCCACTGCAATGGAGACATTTGTCCATGCGCTGCAGGAACTGGAAAAACTCCCACTCCACCAAAGCAAAATTTTCCAATGTGCCATACCCACAATAAACAGCCATATAGCTGTAGGTAAGTTAGTTGAAACTTTACACAAAAATAAAATGTTATATTTAACTTCTAACTCCCAACAGTTCCTTCATCTTCATGGCAATCGAATTCTCCAAAGAGAAAGCGTTGCCAGTAAAAGAAATATATGCATGGATTGTCTAGCATTTTCCGTGCTTCAAAGCAACTCCCACCGGATGTAAGAATATTGTGAGACATAATCTTTTGTTAATACAACATTTCGTAATATTAAACCTTTTCTACTAACAATGTGATCGAACACAAGAGCAAGTACATACGATCCAACCGTGTATTTAATTTATTTATAAAAAATATGGAAACAATTTGCCGCAAGCTTTTACTTTCCGATGAATTTCCATATCAGGAACAAAGCAAATATTTATCAACCAACAAAGAGGTAGAAATACTCAGCGACGAAAAATGAAAAGAATTCATAGTAAGTATAATAAGTTAAGTTTTTTTTCGTTTAATGGATTGCTAGTATATTTTATTATAATAAGTTATGTTATAAAAAAATTTATTACTATAACAAATTTACTAAAAATCAATAAAATCAATTTTTTGTGATCTAGAATTACGGATTACCTTTTTGCAAATTTTACACTTTAAAAAAATCGAACACGAAATTTTAATCAAACTTGATATTCCGTCTGTCTCCCTATCGGTCCATATAAATATGTATATCCTATCCATTTCTTCTACCTAATTATATTTCATTTTTACGCATAATAATGACTAAATTACATTCATACACATGTTTTTGCTATCTACGTCACTGAATACCTACCTACTTACAGTATATACAATTTCTCTCATACATTTATATACCTATGTATCATTAAAAATCAAATGAATATTATGTATATAATATAATATCTATATAAGATTATATGCATATATCTACCTACTTATCACCAACTTACACTTTCAATGTACATTGTATGTATACACATTTACATGCCTACATATTCATATCTGTATGTAGTGTAGGTACACAATTATCATCCTAATTTCCGTAATTAAAATCTATAATCTAGATTTAAATATAAATTTGTAGGTATGTAGGTTCCTAAGTAACTATTCGTTGAATCATCCATTCAATCCATTATACTAAAAACTTACCTACATATTTGGACCTACCTACTAATAGCGTCAATGTTTAGCTACATTTAAAAATATTCAAATTTAGTTTAAAACTAATAAATAAAAATGAAAAATAGAAACTTGAAGTTATGAATTTGGATCGGGCCAGAGCAAATTAAATTTATAAACTTTAAACTTTAAATTTATAAATTTGACTATTCTTTTAATTTCCACTTCAAAAATAATAAATTACGTACAAAACGCAAATCGATTTAGTAGTTTCTGATATCTAGGTCACTGAATAGGTACCAACCTACATACATTATGTACTAGGTGGACTCTCTGACATTTATATAAATATATATCTTTAAAAATCAAATGAATATTACGTATATTAAAACTATCATATAAAGTTTTATATGCATATAGATACATAACCATCCAACACTTTCATTATACATTATTATGTACCTACATATTTACATACCTAGGGTCCATATACATACATATGTATGTAATGTAGGTACATTTTACCATCCCAATTTACAGAATTAAAATCCATAACATAGATTTAAATATACATTTTTAGGTAGGTACCTAGTAACTATTTCCTGAAACATACAATAATTCTATTCATTATACTAAGAACTTACCTACATCGGCTTTAAACTTACCGAATGATAATTGGACCTACATACAAACACCGTCAAAGTTTAGTTACATTAAAGAAAACTCGAAATTTAAAACTAATAAATCGGCCCTATCACAGAATCCATCGCAATCGCAAATCTACTACGAATCCTGAAAAATCTATCATAGCATCCATTATTATTATTAATCATAAAATCGGATTTCAAATTCTCTAAATATTTACAGATTTTTAAATTTTTATTTTACAGATAGTTTTTGTTGGAAATTTGCTGCGTGTGAATCCAATTGTGCCTTGTGTTTGATTCAGTTCAATGGAGAAATATCTGCTGCAGTCAATGAGACCGATTACGATACACACACCAACACCGACGACAGGCGACAACTGTTGCAGATGATTCTGCCTCACAAACTGCTACATAATCTTCAACAGAAGACACCACATCATCCACATCATCCAATATTGAAATAAAAAAGGATCATAATAATTAACATTCATGTGTTCCTGGCAAAAATGTGATCTTATTCTATTCTTCCTAATGTTCTATATATCTTTGTGAGCAGCAAACTTATTTGTAATGAATAATAATAATAATTTTAATTATTTTGTGTTGTCATTAATACAATATTTATATATATATATATATACATGTATATGATTCTTTTTTTTTATTTTCGGGAATGTTTGTTCAACTTCACCTTTAAAAAAACGGTCTAACTTTAAAAACACGAAAAAAACTACTTTTAGATAGCAATTTTTCTAAATAATTGTTTGATTATAAAATAATTACAAGCATTTAGAAGCTGAGGTTAATTTACACTCAGAACAGTTGCAGTCATCGAAATCAAGCAAGTAGTTTGGAAATTAGAGCTTTGCGTAAGTACTGATTTCAAGATTTTTCTTGACATAGGTAGAAATTTCTTGGATTTGCTACTTTGGAGAAGCTGTCATTTCCAAAGTACTTGCTTGATCTCGATGATTTAAACTGTTGTGAGTTTTAATTTATGTCAGCTTGTAAGTTCTTGAAACCGTTTTCAATTCGAGCAAATATTTCAAAAAATTTGTATCTGAAAGTAATTTTGTAATTTTTAATTTTTTTTAAAACACGAAGAAACTACTTTTAGATAGCAATTTTTCGAAATAATTTTTTGAATTTAAAATGATTGCAGGGATTTAGAAGCTAAGGTTAATTTACACTCAGAACCATTACAATCATCGAAATCAAGCAAGTAGTTTTTAAATTAGAGCTTGGCGTAAGTACAGATTTCAAGATTTTTCTTGATATCAGTAGAAATTTCTTGGATCTCGATGATTGTAACTGTTCTGAGTGTTAATTTACCTCAGCATAGGATTATAGTACTTACCTATGTGTCATTGAGGCACAACATTACACATTTCCCTTAAAAATAAAAGAATTTTTTTGAACACCCTTAAAGAAAATGTAATTGAAAAAAATCAAGTGAATCACAATTCTTAAGCTATATACAAATATATATATATATACATAAGGAGAACACTTTAAAATATTGAGCCCAATGTATTTAATTATATTATCTGGCAATAATGACTTCCTGTTGGGCTTCATTGTTTGTGTGGTCTGACCTTGTTGTTCGTCCTGATTTTGAGATGAATGGCAGGCGCTGCTTATCCTACAAAATTAAAAGAAAAACAAATACTTAAAAATACATGAAATTAGTTTTTTTTGTATTTAACGTACCTTATTTCTGCTTGACTGAATACTGATCCACAGACAGACCAACAATCTGTTTAGAAGATACAGACCGAGGTGTTTCGGTCAACATGTGCAAATCGATCTCGTTCATGAGATTGCCACTGACGATATATTTCTTCCAAAAAGATAATATGGCTACTTTGTCAGCGATTCCTTCTTTCAGTTTATCGAGATCTCTGAAAGTTTATAAGAAAAACATCGATTAGATATGAATTTGCACTTGCAAAATAAAGGTTTACTTACTCTGTCATTTTGCTGGGGAAATTGTTTCCGATTTTCACTTCGATCTTCACTTTTTGCTGATGGATTGGTTTTTGTGTAAAGTGGAGTGGTTGGTGGTATCACTCCCAGATGAACTAAGTACGTCTTCACTCAGAATCTAAAAAAAAACAACAAAACAATTATAGAAAACAAGAAACAATTGGGTTTGGTTTCTGAGTTTCCAATCTAAGATATACCTTTGGATGTACGCTTTCCATCGGATCTCCGTCATTAGCTGTGTTTTATTGGGAATCTATCCATAGTACCGTAAGTAATGCCCAAAAAAACGCATCGACCGTAGCATGGACCGTAGCTTTTTTATTTTTGTAAAAATGGTACACCTGCACAGCAGTCACAAGTAAAGAAAGAGTCTTTTGCAAAGTAAAATTATTAAAAAATCAAAATTAGGAACAATAATTAGCTTTTATTCATATAAAATAGAAAGTAGAAAAACGTACCAATATTTAATTTAAGTTTCAAACCTATTTCTTGTGTTCACTTTTTCTTCATTTGCAATTTTAAATTCGAAGATTCAATTTGCGCCAATAGAAAGGAAATGATAAGTGAACGGGTTTGTTCATAGACTATGGTCAAGTCCCTTTTTACACAGGACAATTTTTGTATTGCTTTAAAAACCGTCTATGGCTTTCACACGAGAATACACAATTGCCGGAATGTTAATGTTTCTTGGTTTTGAACGCACACAACGTAGTTTAAATTGTTAACTCCCCTTACATTTCCCCTTTATATTTCATGCCTTTATTTATTTTCTGAGTAGATCGATAGCTAGAGTTTTATTTTTCAAGTCAATTTATAAATTTATTTTCTCAGTATATTTAGCTTTCAATTCAATATTCACTCAACAGCGGATTAAGGAACAAATAGTTAACATTTGGTTTGCAATTTCCATGCACATGTCCAGAAAAAAAACAATGGGATCACAAAATTGTACGCCCAGCCCATGTCCATGTAGTGAAGCGAATACGGTTCATGGCCAATGTCCATTAAACAGTGAGGAAAAAGGCACATTTGTGAAGTTCAGTTGCCGCTTAGTGCGCTTAGGCCAGGCGCGCACATGCATTTTTTTCGGATGATCGCGCACATAAGCAACTTAAAAATCAATCAACGAGATAAACCAACACACCGACAACATTTTGATTTAATGTGCGCGCATTTACATTATAGTTCGGTGTGATTCAAACTGAAGAACTTATTTGGGGCGATCGTTCGATTTGTGCTAAAACACAAACTTTTAAGTTGCTCGAATCGCGGACTGAATAGTTTTTGCGTGTGCATAAGACCATGGTATTCACTTTAGCAACCAAACTGTTGCAAAATTGTAAGTTGCATATTTGCGCGTCTGGCATTTCAGCTGATAGAATTTCAGCCGAATAAATATTTTGCGGCGCAGTGTCGAGCAGTTCCTCTATAGTGCAATTCCACTCAATGCGGTTTGTCTTCTCAAATTGCTTTTTTGTAGATCTAAATGAAAAGATGATTTTTTTCACCAAACTCCGTTTATTTATAACTATCAATACAAATTGAACACAAAACTAATATTGGTCTTAGTTAGTCAAAAATAAAAGTAAAACCGAATTCATTCCATAGATATTGATTTTTTTTTCAAAATGGAAATCGAAATTTGTTAAAATTGATTAATTAACATTAGGGGTATGCAAAATTGCAGATATAGGTTGAATTTTAGACGTACTCCAGAAAATAATTGAGCAAAGAATATAGTTTTTAATAGTAAAAGTCAGAAACTTTTCAGAAGAACAGCTCATAATTTATTAAAAAATGGAATTATCTAAGATTTTAGAAATATAAACTGGCCAACTATAAAAAAAGAAAAAAAAAGAATCAAAAAGATCGATTTGTCTTACGAATGAAATTAATAATTATAACATTCCATGAACACATCCATCGAGATTCAACCCAATTATCAATCGTACCAACAAAACTAACAAAATCAAATTCGAGACTCGAATAAACGTCATCTAGCCATCCACCGTAGCTTCTACTTTAGCTTTTTATCGACCGTAGCGAATTGTATGTAAAATGCTACGACGGATAAACTTACGGCGGATAAATTTCCCAATAAAACACAGCTATTGTGGCCAAATCTTTATCAAACAAACATAAAAAAACAATTTTTTTTATAGTTATATATATTTCTTTTATTGAAATAAAGAATAATTAAATAAATATGAAAAAAAACTTACCAAATGTGAAAAAAAACTATTATTTATGTTTTGGTAATTAGAAATGTCAGACAGACTTTTGACAAACCAAAAACAAAAAAAATGATCTGTCAGTTTGAGCAATAGTGTTTTTTAATCCACCACTCACATGTATTCACGGATAGGAAAAAATGAGTAAATTAAGAGAGTTTTCTCTTACTCACCTAAAAAAAAATTTGCGGGTGTTTAAGGCAAGGGGGGTACGAGTCGCGCCTCTATTTAATTATTTTCTCTATGGATTTACGGTAGTCTCAAATAGTAGTAAAACGTGTAATATTGCGAAATTTGATTTTTTTTTTGTTAATTCTGAACGCACCTATTCTATTTTATTGCAACTCCTATTCCAGTTCTGTGAAAAAAGCGATGATAAATCTTTTCATCGATAAGTTTGATTCGTGTAAACATGAAAACTTCTGTCAAATATTTATCAGATGAAAAGTTTTTATCATCGCATGATTTTGTCTGATAAAGTAATACTTCGTTTTCACCTACCACTTCATCCAGATTTAAGTGGATTAACCATAAATCCTCTTTGAAATCTTCTAAGTCTTGAAGATTTCCCGTACAAATATTAATCTCCTTAAATGAAGAAATTAATCTCATTGAAAACTTCTTCGAAGTAGAAGATTCTCAAAAAAAAAACCTTATTTCATAGAACGCTCCTATTCTAATGTCATATTTTCTCCATTGACATTCAGCAAAAAAAAATCTGTCCAACATTATTTAAATTGTTTTTGTCTGGTATGATTTGTCGTTGCCTTCAAATTCTGTTTTTGTTTATAAATAAGTATAAAAATAAAAAATGCAATAAAGCTACAAAGACCGAACCTGTCGGTGCGTGCCTCGAATTTGTAATGGAAAATGTTTTAGTTATCCTACAGGAATACATTGAAGTTGATCTTTCCCAAATATATAAAAACGAAAACCGTGCAAAGGCGATTACAGTATTTATGTAAATATATCTATATGCTGCAAGATGTTGGGATAACAATTTTTTAAAGTTATTACTCATTTTTATTTATTGAAGTTAAATTTGTTCACTGCACCGAAATTATTATTCTTCTTCCCAATTATTTTGTTTTTGTCTTGTTGTATTGACTTTTGAATGACAATTCATAGTTTAAACGTCAAACTAATATTTTTTCACTGGTGAAAACACTTGAAGATTAATTTTTAATCTTCTCAATTTAAACCGGATTATCTTTAGGTGAAAACGTAGCATAAAGATGGATAAGGAAAAGGAGGTGTTATCTTATTTCACAGTTTATTAAAGGTGATTTTTTAAGAGCTTGGTTTTTGAAAATTCAAAAAAACACAGAAACTTGTAAAAAGTGAATGAAATTTTTATTTGGATCGATAAATCAATTTCTGCCATTTACTTTTTAAAAATAATTTCACTTAAATGTTGCCCGCGGCTACGCTTCAGGTGGTCCATTCTGAAGGTCCAATTTTGGCAAACTTTTTCACACATTTCGGCCGGAATCTCACCAATGACGCGTTCAATGTTGGCTTCCAAGGCAGCAATCGTGTTTGGCTTGTCCCCATAGACAATAGACTTAACATAGCCCAACAAAAAATAGTCTAACGGGGTCAAATCACATGATCTTCGTGGCCAATTGACTGCGCCAAAACGTGAGATCAACTGCTCACCAAATTCGCCTCTCAATTGATGCATGGTTTCGCGTGCAGTGTGGCATGTGGCACCGTCCTGTTGGAACCACATGTCGACCGAGTTCAATTCTTGCATTTTCGGCAAAAAAAAATCTGTTATCATCGAACGGTACCTTTCTCCATTGACCGTAACCCTGCGGCCTTCATCGTCCTTGAAAAAGTACGGCCCAATGATGCCGCCTGCCCATAAACCGCACCAAACAGTGCATTTTTCGGGATGCATTGGTAGCTGCTGAATTGCCTCTGGCTGCTCTTCACTCCAAATACGGCAATTCTGCTTATTCACGTATCCATTTAGCCAAAAATGAGCCTCGTCGCTGAAGACAATTTTGCGGACGTAGCTTGCGAAACACATTTTTCACAGAGCACGAATTTTGATAATAAATTTCAATAATTTGCAAACGTTGTTCAGGCGTAAGTCTATTCATGATGAAATGGCAAACAATACTGAATCGAAATGTCAAATGTTCGTGGAATTTGTCATGTGTGATCTGTCAAAAATATAAACGTCAAAAACCAAGTAGCAAAAAAATCACCCGTTATATTGAACTTCAAAAAACTTCTACTTCACACTAATTATTATAAATCCTGAAATTAAAAAAAAGAACTTATTATAATTTACATACATATACATATATTTTATGCTACTTACCTTCTGAGTATATGAATAAAAATAGAACTCAATTCTATTTCATTAATTTTCTTTTAATTAATTTCTCAGCACGCATTCAGCACACATTCACAACAAGATCAGCTGATATCATAAGTGAAACCAGAATTAAATTTCTGGGTAAATGTAAAATGCAAAAGTCGTATGAATAATCTGGTGATAAAACTTTTATCATTTCATTTTATCATAGAATCGGAATAGAGGCCCTGGAGTAAAAATGACTAAATCAGTTTGGCCACAAACATTTCAGACAGAAAATAACAGCTGCCAACTGTCAACGATATCCGCAAATTTTGCACCTTGTCTAGTATCATTGTAAAAATGCAAAAGTGCAACTTTTTTTGGACCACAACAACAACTTACACTGACTAAGATTTTCAACACTTTTGCACTTTTGCTATACCCTAATCCTATTGGAACAGAAAAATACAATGGTGCAAAATTTGCCCGGTGTCGTTGACAGCTTGGCAGCTGCTATATATCTGTCAGAAATGTTTGTTTTCAAACTGACTGCATTTTTACTCCAGAGTTGCAATAGAATAGAAAAGTTGCGTTCACGATTTACAAAAAAAAAATAAAATTGAATACATAGATATATATTTGTTTTTATGATCAACATGCTCTCAAGGGTTTATACTACCCTTTAAATATTTCAACATAGCGCGTGCGATCATAATGGACTCTATATGATGAGCTCCGAATAATATCTTCATATTCCAAAAGTGATCTTACAAGAGAAATAAATGGGGTTAATAACGCGAAGGGATCCCTAAAGTCTTTTCCATTTCGTTTTATGAAACCTACTAACGAATTGGCTTTAGAACAAAATGATTGAAATGGCTCTTAAAAGAAAATGAGGAGTCTAGTACCACACCTAAGTCTTTTATACTTGAGACCCGAACTAGACTTTCAGAATTAATTGCATGGTTAAATTTAAAACTGACGGGTTTTAAAAAAAGAAATTGCATTACACTTCGTAATATTCAATTTAAGGCCATTGATCTGACACCAATTGGACAGAGAATCCAGATCATATTGAATAAGTTGACAGTCATCCAAACTCGAAACTTTTAAAAATAGCTTAAGATCGTCAGCATTAACAATCATTTACAATATTGTTACGATTTTGCTGTTCGTATCTCTGGATTGCGACCGAAATTAAAAACAACCACCCAATGAATCTATTAGATTTTATTTAATAAAATAACTAAAAGTTGATTGTTTCAAATCTAAATAATAATTGAAAAACTAAAATGAAAAATTATGACAAAGCTAAAAAAAAATCTAAGTTTTATGTGAAACAATTTCTTAAAGTACAAATATTGAAAGTGTTTTTTTTTATATTGAAATCGCCATAATATTTAAAAACAGAGATGATATCATTAATGAAAATTATGAATAGAAGTGGTCCCTGATGACATAAGGTGTGGGGGACACCCACACCTTATGTAGGTCCACTGAATTCCTTTAGAACATATACATATATCCAATCTTAACTTGTTGTGATCTACAAAATAGATTATGTACCCAAGTGACATGCCGACTTAAGTGATGACTGAATGTTTCAGTTGTGTAAACATCCAGTCACCACTACTTCACTGTAACCGAAAAAGCGCAAGTGGTGAAATCAATAAATGAAATGATCAGCTTATTAAATAATTAAACGGAATGGGGATTGTTCCTTTGAAAAACTTTTTTTACCGTTTTTAGTGCAAATTATCTCATTTGTACATTTTGACAAATACAATTATTTTATAATTGCAATTTAGTAACAAAATCGAATTTTTACTTGCGATTATAGGTACTATAAGCCAAGTTATGCATTCGTCGAAAAAAAAGTTTTGAGATAACAATCAAACATGACATTACGATGATAGCGAAGACCAAAAAAGATTATCTACAAATTCTGTCCGTCTGTATGTCTGTCTGTCTGTCAGTCTGACAGTTGGGTTGGCCAAATTGCTTCAAACTTGGTATAAAGAGGTTTTTAGGTATTGTTCAGAGGGGAAATTGATTTTTTTTTGGCTCAAAAAATAACGGTACCTGCCATATAACCGTTACGTTAAATTATATTTCTATCGTAAACGGCTCTAACGATTTTGATTTTTAAAAAAATCAGTGCAGCTTTTTAGGTACAACCAAACATATGGTTGAAAAAATATTTAAAAAATGTCTAAAAACGGTACTTTCCATAGGACCGTTTTTTTTATTTCGACTATCTCATAAATGGTTTAACCGATTCTTTCGAAATTTTACACATTATAGGTTTGGATTGCCCAATTTATACTACGTACCAATATTTTTTTGAATTCTTAAAAGCATTTACAAAAAAAATTATATTTTGAAGACTGCTTACCTAATATTTTTTTTTTCAAAAATAATAATTATATGTATTTGTTGAATACCTATAAATTGGCGTTTTGAATTTTTTTTAAAACTTTTTTTCTCAAAAACCGCTGCACAGTTAAAATTTTTTTCTCATAAATTTAAATTTACCCAAGAATAAAATATTGTTTATGTTATTAATAATATGAAGCGTTTCTAGAGAATTGGGTCTATTCGGCGAGATCTTTTATTCTGTTATTCTGCTATTCTGTTATGAATTTTCATACAAAAGTTTAAGTTGTCAAAAAATCTTTTATGAATTATAATTTTGGTATTCTGCATGCTAAATCTGCTATGAAATCTGTTAAGAAATCTGCTATTGAGCTGTCAAAACTTCGAAGTTCTCAACAAGTCTTCTACGAACTGCATTTTTGGTATTCAGCATGCCACAATCTGTTATGGAATCTTTTATGAATCATAAAAGAATAAAAGACACATTTTGGTTACTTTTATCATAAAAGATTTCAACATATGTAGTAAAAACTTTTATTTCGTTAATGAATTGTTGTTAAAAGGAGACAGATATAAAAACAATAATTAAAATGCATAATAACAAACTAAAATATGTAAATAATTTATAAACTAAATTATTTCAATTCCTCTAAAACACAGAACATATTTGATGGATGAAACATAAGAAAGTAGTCGCTTATGTTGCCTTTGTGCGTTTTGGATATATTAAATTCAGGAACTGTTATGGACAAATTAAAGAGAACAAAAATTTATCTTCGCGAAACAAAATACCATAATTCCACAGGTTAATTTATTGTCATTCGTCAGTGCTGACTGCCGAGAATTTTTATTTACTACAGCTGATAGTTTGATAGCAGATTTTAGGTCTGTTCGTATAAATGTTTCTTTTTCGAAGTTCCATAACAGACTTTTATAAAAAATCGAACTCCTGAATACCAATTATAAATTATCTTTTATGGTGGAGATCTGTTATGCATCATAACAGAAAATTCATAGCAGAATAACAGATGTGGCAGAATAAGCCTAAATACCGGTTGGAGACATGTTTCTCCCTTTCCAGGATTTCCACTCTGTGAAAATCTGGTTTGTGTCCACGCTCAATGGAGGGTAAGGCCAATGCTGTCTTCCCAGTGCTTTTTAAATTAATATCAGATTTGTGGTTGGAAATTCGTTGACAAAGAAGTCGTTTCGTTGTACAGATATAGGAAAGATTGCAATTTTATTCCGCATTGCCACGACAGTTAATTTATAACAAAAACGTACATTTTTTTAGCTCAAATTAGTTTAAGTATTTATTTCAGAATTTTGAATCATTTTTTCTTTGATTAAGCCGATTTAATCATTTGTTTCTAAGTTTATATTATTAAATATTTAAAATTCTCATACAAATTTTGTATATATAAGAAAATATGTAAAAAACGACTTTAAAAATATATTTAGATTTTTAATAGAAATCTTTTGCATACGATGTGATCGAACATAAGAACAAGTTCGTGCGATCCAGTCGTGAATTTTATTTTCAAAGACGCTTCGAAAGATCTGCTTAGTATCTGCAATAAACAAGAAATGACCTTTTATCAGACAAGAACATGAATCCGATATTAGTTCTGTAAAGAAAATATAATCTTTCTTTATAGATATAATGTGCATATACAGGCACCCTGCTTAACACAATAACCCAATGTTCATGTTCTCATAAATATTTTATTCTACCTACCTGAAAAAAAAAACATCAAATTGAAAAAGAAATCCAAATTATAGGTTAAAATATTTAATTGTTTTTGAATGTTCGTTTTTCTAGCAGGTATATTTTTGTTAGCTCATATTCATATTTTTCTTTTATGTACAAAAATGTGTTTTTCATCTTCGGCCGGGTTGCCGATTTCTGGAAACGAATTGAATGATGCGGTGCATTATTTGTTTTCTTGTCCGATGTTTAAGATTAGGATCAATAGGTAAGCGTAAAATGTCAGAATACATTTTTGTATTCTACATACAAAATTACTCAGAACTCCTAAAATCGTGTTCCAAACCTATATTATGAATAGAGAGAAGACAGCCCTTCTATAAAAAAAATAGTAGCAGATGTTGGAGAGAGCTCAGAAGCCAAATTCCACAATCGTTAGGGGATATATTTTTTTTGGTAAAGTAGGTAGGTAAGTATTCAAAGAAAAATATTCTACAAAATTTCTAAGTAATACAAAAATATATATATTTTATTTCAATTCTTCTTAAACATTTTTAAGTAATTTAGATAATTAGGAAATTAAAAAATATATACGTATACTTAATAATATATTTTAAAACAAACTTTTTCGATATTTATAGGTAAAAAAATTGATAATACAAATATAAATATTTTATTTTAATGTTTTTTCTTAACATTTTCATTTAAAACTTTTAAAGGATAAAATCCAAAGTCCATTTTTTTAAACTTGTTCTTGTCAATTCGTTAGTTTAGTGGTAGAAACAATTTTTGGACTTTTTTTGAAAAAAAAAATTGTTATTTTTGGTACCTACCTCTAGTAAAACCATTTGTTTTGGTTTTCGATTTTCTCGGAAACGGTTTTTGATTTTTTTTTAAGCAGAAGCTCCCAGAGAATTTAAACACTATTGTATACTTAATTTTTTCAAAAACAATTTTTTTTGGAAATTATTTTTTTTTTGAAAACTCAAAATTTCGAAAACGTCTCAATAGATTTTTTCAAAATTTCGTATTTGGTGGTTCTTTGACATTATCTTGAATATTAAAAAAAAAAAAAAACATTTTTCTAAAATAAAAAACAACAGTACATCCCATACAAATGTTAAGAAACCGTTAAGAAAAAAATGTATTTCTCGAAAACGGCTCCAAGAATTTGTTCTTAAATTAGTACAGTTCACTTTGGAGTATAAAAATATTTTTTTTGCGTACATTAACGGTACTTCCCATAGAACCACTTTTCATATGTTGGACTTTCTTAATATTGGATAAACAGATTAAAATAATTTTTTTATGCAAATGCTCCCAAAAATTGTTAATAAGACTACGTACTCAAATTTTCCAAAAAAAAAGTTTTTCGATTTTTAAAAAATAAATAATTTTTTTATTGAAAAATCGAAAAGCCAGTCAAAGATTTTTTTTTTATATTTGAATTTTATATGTATATTAATAATATCTTCAAAATTGCGTTTCAAATATTTTTTCTAAAAATGTTTTAAAAATTTTATACATAAAAAAATAATTTATTAAAAAACCGTTTTTTTATATATGTATTCTTATTTATCCATGAATTCAAATTACATTTTTGTTTTCTCCCAAACTATAACGACTAAGCAATATAAAAACATTTAATTATGTGTATTATCCATTTATTTCTACCTTATTTTAGGTATTTCCTTTTGAAGAATTTTTGCATATGTCACTGAATACTAAATACAATGCAGGCCCTCATACATTTATATATACATACATATGTGCTTTAAAAATCACATGAATCTTATGTATGCATATTGAACCTAAATTATGAAGTTGTATGTACGAGTAAAGTGTTATCCATTTTGCGGTTTCAAAAGTAAACGTAAATAAATCATATATAAAATGTTTTTTTTTTCATGATGTTTCTTTTTTATTATAAGGTTTGAACGTTGACATTATGTGTGAAATACTACATCATTTAAATGACCACCACGCGAATTGTTGCAAGCATCGATTCTTTTGAGGTAATTTTCGACCACATTTTGACACATATGGGGCGGTATCTCAGCCATAACTTGACGAAAGTTGATTTTCAAGTGCTCAAGAGTTAAAGGTTTATCTGCATAAACACGCTCGCCACGACGAGAAATTACGCGGCCAGGAAATGTCTCTTGCAATAAAGCCATATTCGGTCGAGTTGTGTGGCATGTGGCACCGTTTGTTGAAACCAAATATTCTCCAAGTCGTATTCTTCAATAACAGGCAAAAAAAAGTCAGTTATCATATGACCATAACGCTCCGAAATGACGGTGACAGTCGTTCCATCGTCGTTTTCGAAGAAGTAAGGTCAAATCACACCTCCGGACCAAAGAGCGGCCCAAACAGTGGCTTTTTGTGGATGTAATGGCCGCTCTTCAATAACTTGAAGATTATCAGAACCCCAAATACGACAATTTTGTTTATTAACATTTTGTTCGAAAAATCGACATCCACCGCCTGTTGTTCAAGCGCCCATTCGACGTACCTATGACGTTGTGAATAGTCAGCTGGCTTCAGTTGTTGTGTGAGCTGGACTTTTTATGGATGTAGGTGTAGATCCAAATGCAAAATACGCCATAATGTGCCGTAAGACAGTTCTAATTCCTGAGAACGACGAGGAATCGACACATTCGGGTATTCGGCAACACTTTCACTTACAGCAGCGATATTTTCAGTGGTACGAGCGAAACGATGATGCACATGCCTTACAATATCTGTAACCAATCCAGTCTCTTCAAATTTCTTCACAATTTTGCCAATTGCTTGCGTAGTTGGACGATTATGTAAACCATAATCTCCTCTTAAAGCACGATATGTGGATGTGGCAGAATCACCATTTTTGTAGTAGGTTTTAACAATTTTATGCGTTGTGCGATAGTTAAGCGATCCATTTTCGTAAATGTCAGACTTTCAACTACAAAAAAAATTGGTTTAACAACTTAGGTTGACAGATGTCGAATTCCAGCCCTATACTTTTGAAACCGCAAAATGGATAACTAATTATATAGCTACCTACCCACCTACCTACATCCTTCATTTTCATTATTATATGTACATGTTTACATACTTAGGTTCATAATTAAAATCCATAACTTAGCATACATTTGTAGGTAGGTACCTATGTAACTATTCATTTAATTATTGATTCGACAATTCATTATACTAAGAATCGAGGTAATCTTACCTACATAGGCTTTACGCCTGCATAGGATAACTACACCTAACTAACTAAGCCTCAATGGTTACATAAAATCATAAATAGCTACATAAAAGTTGTTAGCTACAAGAGCAAGTTCGTACGTTGCAGTCGTGCATTTTATTTATGTATTGTGCAGAGGGGAAATTGATTTTTTTAGCTTTTAAGCGTTACGTTAAAGCCTATTTTTCTCGGAAACGGCTCTAACGATTTTGATTTAAAAAAACAGTGCAGCTTTTTAGGTACGACCGATCATATGATTAAAAAAAAATTAAATGACTAAAAACGGTATACTTCCCATAGGACCGTTTTTTTTATTTCGACTTAAAACAAAATGCACGACTGGCTCGCACGAACTTACTCTTATATTAGATCACATCGTGTGCAAAAGATTTCTATTAAAAATCTTAATATATTTTTAAAGTCGTTTTTGGCACGAGTACGATAACTCAAGCGCCGCAAAATAATAATCGAATTTTTTAGAAGGGTCAAAAACAAGCATTTTTACTATCTTCCCCGTTAAGGCGGGAGGGACAATTTCTTAAAAAAATACTTAAATGAAAAACAGCATATACAAAAACAACGGCAACACTTACAATAGAAAAATTATAGGTTTTCTGAAATTCAGAAACCTGATCTTTTATATTTTGTTTCAAGATAGTTATTTGTGTTAACAGTTCTTGAAAAAAATACTTTCAAACTCAAAATTTAGCAAACTAAATTTTTTTTAAATGTTACTATTTTTTATTCAAAATTGTGAAACAAATTATTGAATTGGATTTAATTATTTGATGTTCCTATAAATTCTTAATCGAACACTGAAAACTATAGATGGTTTTATGTCTTCTAGTTTATGAGAGAATTGAAAATTACCAAAAATACTTTCTTATTCAATTTTTATTTTTACTTGCGATTATAGGTACTTCAAGTTATGTATTCGTAAAATAAATAAATTTTTTTCTAACAATCACACATGACATTACGATCATAGAGAACACCAAAAAAGTGGGTCCCGCAATTCCGTCTGTCTGTCTGTCTGTCCTCGAGTCTGCAGCCTAAACGGTTCAGTGGATTTGTTTCAAACTTGGTACATATTATTTTTTCGGTAATATGCCAACACGTTTTTTTCATTTTTTTTAAGACGGCAAATAACAGTAGCCCCCATACATTTTTTTCGGCCAAAAACAAAAATCTTATTTTTCTCAAAAACGGCTCCAACGATTTTTATGAAAAAAATCAGTTTATTAATGAAGGGAAAGGGTACCTTTTGGTAATTTTTTTTTTTTGAAAAAAATTGTTGTTTTTGGTACCTCTAGTACAGCAATTTTTTTGGTTTTCGATTTTCTCGGAAACGGTTAATTTGATTTTTTTGACATTTTTTACGCAGAAGCTCATAGAAAGTCTAAACACTATTGTATAACAAAATTTTTCAAAAAAAAAAATGTTTGGAAATTAATTTTATTTTTTGAAAACTCAAAATTTCGAAAACGACTCAATAGATTTTTTCAAAACTTCGTATTTGGTGGTTTTTTGACATTATCTTGAAAAGTTAAAAAAAAACTATTTTTTTTAAATAAAAAACAACGGTACCTCCCATACAAATATAGAAAAACCGTTAAGAAAAAAAATGTATTTCTCGAAATCGGCTCCAAGAATTTTTATAAAAAAATTGTGTGTTCTTAAATTAGTACAGTTCACTTTCAAGTATAAAAATATTTTTTTTCCGTACTTATTAACAGTACTTCCCATAGAACCACTTTTCATATTTTTGATTTTCTCAATATTGGATGAACCGAATAAATTAATTTAAAAAAAATGCTCCCTAAAATTGTTAATAATACGAACATTTTCAATACAAATGTTTTTCGATTTTTAAAAAATAAATACAATTTTTTTTTTGAAAAATTGATTTTTCAAAAACCAGTCACAGAATTTTTTTGAGATTTGAATTTTATATGTATATTAATAATATCTTCAAAATGGAGTTCCAAATTTTTTTTCTAAAAATATTTTTAAAATTTTATACATAAAAAATTAATTTATTAAAAAAACCGCTCCAACGATTTTTGAATTTTTTTTTGATATATTCTTATTTATCCATGAATTCAAATTACATCTTTGTTTTCCCCCAAACTATAACGACTAAGCAATATAAAAACATTTAATTATGTGTATTATCCATTTATTTCTACCTAATTTTAGGTATTTCCTTTTTACGAATTTTTGCGTACGTCACTTAGTACTAAATACAATGTAGGCCCTCATACATTTATATGTACATATGTGTCTTTAAAAATCACATGAAACTTATGTTTGCATATTGCACCTAAATTATGAAGTTATATGTATATAGCTACCTACTCACCTACGTCCTTCATTTTCATTATTATGTACATGTTTACATACTTAGATTCCATATATGTAGATAAATTTTACTCTCCTTACTTACATAATTAAAATACATAACTTATATTTAAATATACATTTGTAAGTAGGTACAAATGTAACTATTCCTTGCATCATCCATTCGACAATTCATTATAATAAGAATCGAGGTAATCTTACCTACAAAGGCTTTACGCCTGCATAGGATAACTACACCTAACAAACTAAACCTCAATGGTTAGCTACATTAAAGTTGTTAGCTACAAGAGCAAGTTCGTGCGATCCAGTCGTGCATTTTACTTTTTAAATATTTGTATGGGAGGTTGGTTTTTATTTAAGGAATACAGTTTCTTTTTAAATATTTAAGATAATGTCAAAAAAACTTCCAAGTACGAAGTTTCGAAAAAAATCCATCTAGTGGTTTTCGAAATGTTGAGTTTTCAAAAAAAAAGTTTTTTTTTTAATTTTAAAAGAAAAAGTTTTTGAAAAATTTTTGTTTACGTTAGTGTTTGGATAGGAGCGTCTGCATAAAAAATTAAAACAAAAAATAAAATCAACTGTTTTTTCAGAAAATCGAAAACCAAAGAAATGGTACTACTAGAGGTATAAAAACTAACAATTTGCTTGCAAACATAATTAACAAAATGTACCTTTTCTCTTCATTAATAAACTGATTATTTTTTTTATTAAAATCGTTGGAGCCGTTTTTGAGGAAAATAAGATTTTTGTTTTTCGCAAAAAAAAAAAAATATATGGGAGCTACTGTTATTAGTCATCTCAAAAAAAATATGAAAAAAACGTGAGAGCATTTTACCGAACAAAACAATATGTACCAATTCAAAATAGCTTTTAACGGCCTTTAGTCCAACAAATATTGGCGTTTCGCTCCGGCGATCTCACATGGACTCATCAGACAGATAGACTGACAGACTGACAGACAGACAGATAGACGAAATTGGGGCCCACATTTTTGGTTTTCTCTATGATCGTAATGTCATGTTTGATTGTAAGAATTTTTTTTGCACAAATCCATAAATTGCTTTATAGTACCTATAATCGCAAGTAAAAAACAGTATTTCAAAATGCTAAACCGATTCAATAAGCCTTTGGATTTTTTTTTCAAGTTTTGTGTTTCAAATCATGTCAAAAATTTTCGTAAGAATAAAGAATCGAATCTGAACCATATTCTAAACTAATAAAGTTATAAATTATATATTTTTTTTTATAATCTACACGCGCTCAAGGGATTATGAATACCCTTTAAATGTTTCAACAAAGCGCGGGCGTGAGGATGAGGTTAAGCAAGAGAAAGAATGATATGAAAGATGTGTGGCGCGATATTCGGAGACTGTAGGTGGTTGTTGTCTCGGATTTTATCTCCAGGGATGGCGGCTGAACTAATGCGGAGAAATTTCCGTGTCTTATTTATCTATGCCCCTTATAATTCCCATTAATGTTTTTATTCTTTGTCATATCTTATCGGTATACTAGTTTTACTCAATTACATGTTGTTAGTGCTATGCCTAAACAGCATGTAATGAGTAAACCAGCAACTCAATGTATGACATTTATTTTTTTAGAATTGGTTTTAAATGAAAAATAAGAGGACATAGACTACGACAGGGATCGAACCTGTAACCATGAGGTTGACAGGCGCCACGGCTACCCCAAAAAAAAATTCAAAAATCGTTGGAGCGGTTTTTTAATAAATTAATTTTGTATGTATTAAATTTTGAAAACATTTTTCGAGAAAAAATTGAAGATATTATTAATATAGATACAAAATTCAGATTAAAAAAATTCTTTGACTGGCTTTTGAAAATCGATTTTTCAACAAAAAAATTTATTTATTTTTTAAAAATCGAAAATTTTTTTTTTTTAAATTTGAGTATGCAGTTTTATTAACAATTTTAGGGAGCATTTGTATAAGAAAATTTATTTTAATCTGCTCATCCAATATTGAGAAAGTCGAAACTATGAAAAGTGGCTCTATGGGAAGTACCGTTAATGCGTTTCGCCCAGGTACGATAGTTGGGCTCATCAGATGCTATCGTACCCTTCTAAGACGCAATGTTTTTCGGTCGATGAGCCCAACTACCGTACCTGGGCGAAACGCATATGACTACAGGTCATAAAAATCTTCAATTTGGCTTTATTCCACAAAGTCCACAAAAACAAAAATATATTATTATTTGCGTTTTCTTCAATTCTCTTAATCTCTTAATATAAAAGGCAAATAACTGCAAGGCAAATATTAATGGCCTTTTCGATTGGTCTTCCGGAAGGCTTCGGAATGCTTCTGAAACTATTCGATTGGTATCAAATAACAATTCTTCCCCTGATCCATCAGAAGCACGCACACACTAAAGTCCTTTTCGATTGGTAATCCGGAAGAACTCTCCGATCCGGGATTCCAATCGAACAAGTTAACACTTCATTCTATATTTTGAAATTTAATGTGAGTGTATGTGTAAGACGGGGAAAAACAAAACAATGGTGCAAAATGTTAGACAAAAAAATATCGATGCTGAAGCATGTGAAACATCACAGCATCGATGTTTAGATTTAAAACATCGACTTAAAATAAGTCCCCTTTCACACAAGGAAACTGAGTTGTCGGCAACTGGGAGTTTGTTTGCGAGAAGGGCAAGAAGTAAGGGGAATGAAAAAAATCTCCCCGGTCAACGATTTGAAGAGATTTTTTGACGTTTTGCTTTGCATTCCAATTAGCCCAACAAAATCTTCGTGTGAAAGCTACAAGGCAATTAAAGGAAAACGTCAAAAAAATCTCCAGCAACTAGTTTCCTTGTGTGAAAGGGGACTAAGCTGAAATCGTTTGTCAATGAGCTGATGCTTATATAAAGGTTAGACCTTTCTCGATGGAAATGCACTTCAGCGGCACTGCACTTCAGCGGAACTACTCTTCACAACTATTTATGTGAAATTGTATGAAGTTCAATTGCAGCTTAGGAAAAGAAAATTACGATAAGAAACATTACTACAATTTTTAAAACAATGAAGGTATTTTGAATGTATAATATTTTGTATTTTTAATTGATTTTTGAACGTGCTATTATTTTTTCAAAAAACATTTTAAAAAACATCTATGTTAAAAAACATCGATTTTCTGATATCGATAGTGTATTTTCGATGTTCACATCCATGTTTTACAATATCGCTCATCCCTATACAACATTGTTGTTGACATTGAATTCACGTTTGACATTTAAGGCGTTTTTCTTTTTTAGTTCAGAGCAGAGTCTGAGTTGTCAAACAATTTGTGTGTGTTTCTTTTTAACTCAGAGCTTGCAGAGCTCTAAATGTGTGTTTCTTTTTTCGTTCTGAACATGTGTAGATCGCACTCGACGTGCTCGAACATAATTGACTGAGCATGTGAGGAAATTGCCGAACGCACCAAATGCCATGTGTGCCAAGAAGGAAAATGTGAAGAAAAAAATAATTAGATATATAAGTTGTCGAAAGAAGTTGATCGCTTGTTGATTTTCTGTATCTGGTTTGTATCAGCGTACAAAAAAGGGTAGGTATTGCTTTTTATGGTTAAAAATAAAAATGTATTCTGATTTGTGTGGTTTAAAAACATATCAGTTGAAATACGACAATAGGAGGGATTGGGTAGGTTTACTAAGAAACTTCGTGAAGGTAATATTAAAGAAAAATAAATACCCCCACACGGATAGGGATTAATATGGGATATGAAACTGGGATGGGTAAAATGTCTGCTACGGGGGTGATGGCATGCTGGCTGTGCGCGGCTGCGCTCGCCGGATAAGGGGGGATCTTGCCCCCGTAGTCAGACCTCGCCTATTTCAAAAACAAAACATATACATGCCAAGACAATGATTCGCTAGGCCCCCTACTCTGAAAGCTGATACATCAAAAGTTACTCCGCTGCTGAACCATACTTCTCCGGGTCACCGTGGGGCCAGCCTTACCACACCTTCTGAAAAATAAATTACCACGCCATCAAGCTTCTTGAAGGCTTAATTAATAATAACATGACCGTTCATCAACCTGGCGTGATTAACATTATTTAATAGAAAAAAAAAACTTAAATTTGAACACTAAGATCTTTAAAAATTACAAAAATGGGTATTATTTTTATGAGACTAACTATAAATACAAAAAAAAAAGACTACCATAAAAACTCCGAAAGAATCGAATTACAGATTTATAAATCCATTCCATTAAACGTTTAGAACATCGACAATGGCAGAAATGATGATATAATACCACAAAAGTTGGGTAAATGTGTCGAATGCTCTGGACGTAAATTCAAATTATAACGGCCAAAGGTTCTGACCTTTTTACCGCCTACCCGGGGCTTAAGTTCCCGTTTCCAACCGGCACTCCGTTGAATCCTTCTTTCAGTTTCCGAAGGAATTCATATACCGCCTTTTTCCTACCTACAAAGAGCTCTATGTGGGTATGTTGGAACGGGCGAAATCTCACTTATGCCTACGGGGTGTTTTGAGGAACCTAACTCACGGTGGACTGGCAACTAACACAGAAAAAAATACTTTTATCAAAAAAACTAACCCGCGAGCCGCGACACTGTTGCCCAAAATTTTAGGCATTCATTCAAAAAAAAAATAGAAAAAGATATAATATATATAAAATATAATGCAACAAAAGAAGATATACAAAAATAAGAAAATAATATCACGTCAAAATTTAAATATATATATATGTATGTATGACGGGCACTCGGTGAAAATGAGACTTATGTCGTTTTTATTTGGCAATCCGGAAGCCTTCCGGACTCTTCTGAAAGCGTTCACTTGGGAAAAAATGACAGTTCTAATTCTGAAAAGAAGAGAATTTTGCTTCTGGATTTGAAATCAGAATCAGAATCAGAAGCACTCACACATTCATATACTTGAACGTCGAACTCGACTGCTGTCATTTTTTATATCATAATTGTGCAACAAACATTTTTTTTTTCATTTGAATATTCTCACGTACACAATTATTTTCACACATACAATCTTATTAAGATTCAGAATCGTTAGAATCACACAAAAGTGTTTAGTTGGGATCCCGGATCGGACAAGAATTCCGGATTGCCAAATAAAAACGCCATTAGATAGCCGCTGAATACGTCTTCCGGGCTGCTGGGTTACTTCCGCCTATAGAAACCACCCGACGATATTTCGTTGGTATTCCCTTTTTTTTTGGCGGCTTATCCCTTAGCAAGTTAGTTATGAATCGGTGAGGGCGATCAGGAGGTAGCCAACAAAGCAACCGGAGTAGGTTTTGCGGCTAACTCCAAGAGCAAATGATGGTATATGTATATAGGTGTTTATAAAATAGGCACGTATTTAACTAAATTATTATATAAAAGTAGGTACGCTTCAATGTACCAAGGACCTTTACTGTATACGGTTTACTTGTCAGTCCGGGTCTTGCACTGACTTTTAATGCCTTGGAGAACTGCCACTTATATAAACAACGGGTGCTCCGCACTGGACTATTAGCAATACTTCACCTCCGCCGATGATCAGGTACCACAACCAAATCGATTGGTAGCGACGGGCCTTCCCTTGACTCGTGGCCCACCCCCAAAATCCGCCCTCACTAAGAAAAAACCCTCTTGCACTGTTGGATGGACACTAAAGTTTTCTAATGTGGTTATCGTTTGGTAACACAAATCAATTTATTTTTCATTTACATCTGTCAAAAAACTGATTTTGACAATATTTGCCTTCGATTGGCCAAATAAATTGATTTATTTTTTGATTTTAAATCAATTTTGCAGATCTGGATTTTTCGGCAGATCTACCCCCCTTTTACTAACACCACTATGCATTATAATTGACATCCATCAGGTTGATAAACAGCTGATAACGATAGCTGCTTCAGACACAATTATACACCAATACTATAGCAAATAAAAATCAATCTGAAAACGTATTCGAATCGTTACGAAAAAAATCAATTTATAGATCAAAATATAAATTTACCAAACGAAAACCCTATAAAACTCACCCTTACAAAGTTGTTTTCTTCTATATTTTGTTTGCCACTTTTTTTTTTGAATTCGTTCACTATCTTAAGTATCCTAGTATATTAATGCCTTTAGAAATGTTCCAATTTAATACTTTTGCCCGCACTGCCTATAATTTTGTGACTACTTCACCAACAGTCTCCTGTGCAAACCGCACTAAAAACAACCAAGAAGAGTTTGTCTGGTGGTTACCTCAGCAAATTTTCTTTGTCACACACAAAAACCTACTTTATTCTAAAACGGCTATATCAAATTCAACGGCTCATCAAAGTACAGATATAGACTATCCGCACCCTAGATATTTAAAGGTATATTCACTACTATCATATATTAAAACCTTTTATCATATTATACTCAAACCTACTTTCATTTGCTTCCAATAAATTACCCAACCTATTTTCATTTCACTTCCTCCTCCTTATTTGAATGTGGGATGTTTTCCTTTATCGATAATTTTTATTTAAAAATATAATATGCCTACCTTACTTCAATTTCTGGATTACCTATCGGCCGCCTCTTCTAGTAAAATTCCAGCTTAATATATCCTCCTCTCTCACTCCTGCCCGCCTTCAATTTAAGTCATCCGCGTGTTACACTCCGACCCGTCGGTCAAAAAAAAATAAACCACAAACAAAAATTGTATACACAATATTTTCCAACGGGCGTACGCGATGGTTTCTTTGTTTAATTAATAATATTTCGAAGGTGTTTCTAGTGATAAAAACCATAATAACTATGGATAACCTAGCAAGACGGTTAGTTGGAATTATCTGGCCCCTTTGGAACAGCCCGGACGTCGCTTTGGCAACGTTTCCTCTGCCTAGACTCTAAAATGAACTATTATCCTCCTAAACGACGAATGTCGGATAAGAGACCTTTAGATACGCGGAAACTACCGAAGGCTAAGTATGTGATGCTTATCGGAAACATTGGGCTACTCCTTGTTGCCGATGTTTTATCCTTATGCATAGAATTGCCTTTGCCATATCTTATTAGGAATAACCTCATTTATTCTCTTATTTTCTTCTAGGTGATGGCCCGTCCGAGCACCTTAGCAATATCACTTCTCCACCCCCGTTACCTGTCTACCCTACCTACTATCTACGATCCAAGAAGCGACCACTCCAAGCCACCAACCCTACGACTAGGGTCATTGACCCTTCGTAGCGCGATGATGTCACTGGTATTCCAGTGAAGGTATTTATAAGAATAGAGTACCATTATCTAGGTATACACGTAGTTATTTTCTTTTATATTTTATTTTGAAATAAAGCGATTAAAAAAAATATATTTCAGAAGCATTCGGAAGACTCCCGAAGCCTTCCGGACAACCAATCGAAGAGGCCATAAGTGTCATTAGAAGCATTAAAGATTTCAGCTTATTTTAGGTCGATATTTTGAATCCTAACATCGATACTGCGATGATTCATATCCCTCAACATCGATATTTTCTTCGGCTAACATCGATGTTTTGCCAACACCGATGAACATCCCTACATTTTGATGTCATGTTTTTTCCGCTCAAATTACACATCCCCATATCCAACTTAGTTTGGAGAAAAGAATTTTTGGAAGGAAAAAAAAAGAAGTGTTCATTGGAACTCTGTTTAAATAGAGCGTCAATACAAAGAAATTGTACATAAATGAATATATGCATTTTAATATATATTTATGTACACTTTCGCGCAAATATTTTTTTGTTTAACTTGATATGATGCACAAATAAGTAATGCTTTTTCTACATCTAATTTGTCTATAATATGATCGCAAGGCCTCATGTATACAAAGAAACCATTACGAAATCACCCTATGTTATGTCAATCTAAGCCGACGGCAGAGCTATACTTTAATTATTTAAATATAAATAGTAAGTTAAGCATATGGATAAATAAAAATCTAAACTAGTAAATTAAATGCATCTTTCCATACCAATACCACATGTCTAACTAGAACACATCTTCATTTTTCAATCTTGCGTGATTATTTTCTGTACATCGACGCTATTTCTAAAATTAACTTTAACGCATTGCATGTTAAATGTGGCATGTAACTTAGAAGAACAAGAAAGCGGTTCGCTCTCGATTCGGCAAGTTTTTTTTTTTAAATATTCGAGCAACCGAAATGAGCCAAATAGGTCAATTATTTCAACCATGTAATTGCAAGAAAACTTCCCACATATGTATAATTCTTAACGATTTAGAAGATTCTCCTATCAAAACTAATCAGCCCTATCACCAGTTTCATTGTAATCGTAGTTTTATGACGCCCGAACAGTTGTAGCAGAATCCGTTCGTAATGGTAATTTGAATAAGAACGATGGACTCGGTAATACTTTTTCGGGACTCGTACCAAGTTTCCGATTACGATGGAAAACGCGATACGAAAATAAAAAAAAAAAGACAAAATATTTTCAAGTTGAAATTATTTGATGTTTTATTTCATTTTCAATCTCGTCTGATTCGAAACAAGATTCTTGGGCGTCTTCTTTTTTTTATGAATGAAATAACTTAATATTCCTCAGCACCCTCACCCTCGGCATCTCCAGAGTCCATGCCGACCTCCTCGTAATCCTTTTCGAGGGCAGCCAAATCCTCACGAGCTTCAGAGAATTCACCTTCTTCCATACCTTCACCGACATACCAATGCACAAATGCACGCTTGGCATACATCAAGTCGAACTTGTGATCAAGGCGAGCCCATGCCTCAGCGATGGCTGTGGTGTTGGACAACATGCATACGGCGCGTTGAACCTTGGCTAAATCACCGCCAGGTACGACAGTTGGGGGCTGGTAGTTGATACCGACCTTGAAACCGGTTGGACACCAGTCGACAAATTGAATGGTACGTTTTGTCTTGATGGTAGCAATAGCAGCGTTGACATCCTTGGGTACGACATCTCCACGGTACAACATGCAGCAGGCCATATATTTGCCATGACGAGGATCGCACTTCACCATTTGGTTGGCTGGCTCGAAACAGGCGTTGGTAATTTCAGCAACAGACAATTGCTCGTGGTAAGCCTTCTCGGCAGAGATGACTGGAGCGTAGGTGACAAGTGGGAAGTGAATACGTGGGTAGGGCACCAAGTTAGTTTGGAATTCAGTCAAATCGACGTTTAATGCACCATCGAAACGTAAAGAAGCGGTAATGGACGATACAATTTGGCCGATCAAACGGTTCAAGTTGGTGTAGGTTGGTCGCTCAATGTCCAAGTTCCTGCGGCAGATGTCATAGATGGCTTCATTGTCGACCATGAAAGCGCAATCGGAATGTTCCAATGTGGTGTGGGTAGTCAGAATAGAGTTGTAGGGTTCAACAACAGCAGTCGATACTTGTGGGGCTGGGTAGATGGCAAACTCCAACTTGGACTTCTTTCCGTAATCCACGGACAGACGTTCCATCAACAGGGAGGTGAATCCTGAGCCGGTACCACCACCGAAGGAGTGGAAGATCAGGAAACCTTGGAGTCCGGTACATTGGTCAGCCAATTTACGGATCCTGTCCAAAACTAAGTCGACGATTTCCTTTCCGATCGTGTAGTGACCACGAGCGTAGTTGTTGGCGGCGTCTTCCTTACCAGTGATCAATTGTTCGGGATGGAACAACTGCCGGTAGGTTCCTGTACGGACTTCATCTACCACTGTTGGTTCCAAATCGACAAATACGGCACGAGGCACATGTTTGCCAGCGCCAGTTTCGCTGAAAAAGGTGTTGAACGAGTCATCACCTCCGCCGACGGTCTTGTCTGATGGCATTTGACCATCAGGTTGGATTCCATGCTCCAAACAGTACAACTCCCAGCAAGCGTTACCGATTTGGACACCAGCTTGACCAACATGGATAGAGATACATTCACGCTGCAAATGAAAAAAAAATTAAATTAATGACGTAATGGATAAATCGACAAGAAATGAAGTCATCAAGAATAGAAGAAAAAAATGGGTGCGGCTTGTCATGCAAAAATGGCTGCGTCAGTATCTGCCGGCTGGTTTTTTTTTAGTGAAAATTTCAGGAACTTATGGATTGGAAATGAATGAAAATTTAAAAATACTTCTGTTATCACAGAAAATAGAAATATTAAGTATTCTACAAACATATTTCAATTATTTCGTCGAGAAAAAATCAATAGAAAGCCGAAACAGGGTCACAGAACGAGAATAAAAAGAACACGTCGCCATTTCTATTTGTACAAACATTTCATTTTCCAAATAAGTTTTTTATGAATGAAAGACGATAAAATTTTGTTAGTTATATTAAAATGACTTGCTTAACTCACCATTTTGAATTATTTTTTTTAAGATATTATTCACAAATTAAAATTAGAACGAATTTAATCTAAGTTTTCACAGTCCAAGCAGCCAGCTATGAAGCTTCCCAAACTGATTTCGAATGAATAGAAAATTTTCAATCGCCTCTATTTATAATTTTTACCATTTAGAAATTTGTAACGACGCCTACTTTTAATCAATTTGATTGGTTGAAATCAATTAAGGCGACAACATAAGGAATAATTATATGTTAATCTATTACAATATTGAAAAATTTGGCTCACTTTTCATCACAAATAAGCCATAATAAAGATTGGAAACCTTCGTACGTTTCACCCCCCAAAACCCATTTTTTTACATTGTTGTATTTGTAGCTTTGACACTCTATCCATGAATAGATGGGAAATCGAAAAGCAAAACAAAATCAAATTACTTGGGTTGTGTTGTCTATGTGTCTATAGGAAGAGGAACAGAAAAGATTCTTGTGTGCGTTTTTATCAATGTGTCTATAGGAAGAGGAACAGAAAAGTTACTTGTGTGCGTGTTTCAGCTTGTAGGCAAATGTCAAATGAAAGCAGAGGTTTCCGGTCTTTACATTATTAGTTTATGCTTTTCATATTAAAAATGTCGTCGTTCAATAACCAAACTAAATATTTTAAAATAGAATAGTGTTGTTGTATTCCCATGTTAGAATACAGCTGGTTACAAAACAACTGCTGCCGAAAAAAATCTTAAGCTATCCGAAAAACTTTTTAGTATACTTTTGTATCCCATGAGAAATGTCAAAAAACATATGCACAAACCCATAGAAATTTAACCTATACGATAGCCGTGTTTTGTTTGCAACTCCATATAGAGTTGTTAAAAAATACGACATCGGGATTTAGGAATTTCATTCTAAAATTATAGATAGCACTGGTGCATTCATGTCATTGAATTCAAATTTAATTTAATCAATATAAATTATCGATAACGCAATAATATATATAGTTTGGTATTACCGATTATATCGGGAGTTAAATAGTTGCGGATAATTATCTGGACTTAGTTAATTTCATATAGAGCTAAGTTGTTTTTGTATTGATATGTAAATCGCTTAACTCTGATGTCGTTTTTTCCGACAGCTTTATATGAAGTTGCAAGCAAAACACGGCTGATGTTGGTTGATCAGGAACTTCAATGGATACTAACATATTTTAGATATGCTATCGTACCGACATCTGAATGTACCCAATAATACCCTGTCTACATGCACCATATGTATAACCAAATTCACAATGGAGTTAAGCGCCTTGCATATGAGATGTGAATTAACCTTTTTAAGCAATTTCAAGGGGAAATATCAACTTGTTTTTATCTTAAATTTTCAAAGAAGTTAATAAATAATCTTATTTACAAAATTTAAAAAGAAAACCCTACACACAATTTGTTTATATATCAAAAAATTACATTTATGCGTGAATTGTCAAATGTAAATTCGCAATCCACAACAACAGGACGCATTCCACAAGTTGGCGAATAAATAATTAGGTCGAATTTAACCTCAAATTTTAGACTTCACATTATTTGGTGGTTGTTCTTCTCCATCTTCGTAGTGATTCATATTAATTGGATGGACCATGTAGCTTATGTCTCAGTTTAAAAAATTTATAGCAAAAAAACCCCATAAAAAATACTTTTTTTTACAAAATAAAATTGTTTTGTACTCATTTTTCTGCAACCCAATTTCGAATCTTTATTTATTTACTTATGTACATATGCTGGCTGCTCGGCGACCAAAGATAATATTCATAAGAAAGAAACTTCAGAATTTGCGACCATTACCAATTCGCATTCGCAGTTCGCTGCTCATATGAAACGCGCTTTAGTAGGGTCCGACTCCAGTGTGTATTGTATTGTGGTTTGTGATGGTGTAGATATATGGACCGTTTCACAAATTATAAATATATATATACTAAGGCTATTCATGCAACGAGATAATTTTCCGCTTCGCAGAAAGATAAAGAGAAAGATTTTCCGCCAGACGTGTGCATGAATACCCCCTTAAAAATACTTGCGTAAATGTGGGAAATAATAAGATGTTCTTTGAAATAAATAAACGAGGTTTATTTATTCTCTTTATATATCAAATTCGTGAGATAATTTTATCTGAATTGCAGAATATTTTTCCCATACAAACGTTGACAGTTCATTTCTGCGGAGATAAAATTATCTGGTTTCTGAGGTTTATATGGGTTCTCCGGCGTTACATGAATACCCACTATATACTATGTACTATACATATATGTATACATACATATAACACATACATTTCATACAACATATATTCTCCTGTTTCACAGATTTCATGGGAAATTGTTACATGATTTTTTGTTGTTGTATGAAATGTATGATTTGACATTTCGTTGTTTTTCAATTTGAAAAAGCACAGGATATAATTTTGAAGCATGTGAATTTTAATAATTAAGATAGTTTTTTATTGAAAAATTCAGAATGCCTAGAATGTAGTGAGAAAAAGTTCTTACTTTGAAATATTTTTGCTTATTTGTAAGCTTTTTAATATGACACAAATTAACAGCAAACTATTAAACTGTATGAAATGTATGATAAATTTGACTTTAAACTGTTGTACGATTAATTAAAATAGAATATATGAAACAGAAAAGTAAAATGTGGCTCGCAGGAATTTATGTAATTTGTCCATTAAAATCCTTGCATTGAATTTATCTAACTTGAAAAGCTGAATAAAATGGATATCGGGAAGTTCAAATCGGACTATACTTTTCAACTTAAGTTCCAGCAAAAGAGTTTTGTGCTTTCGTCTAAAAACATCAAACAAAAATTATTTTAATTTATGTAATTATTTGTTTCAATTAATATTTAATTATTTTTATATATTTCCTTAAATTTGTCGCTTTTTGATAACATTTGGTTGACGAAATAAAAGATAAATATCCATTTTAACTGAATTAAACTCCGTGCTTATTAATTTTATTCATTTATTACTACGTTTATATGGAGAATTGAATCGGTATTGAATCAGGATTTAGGTCTTTTTATACTTGAATCGGATTAAAATAGGATTACTCGATCCGATCCCACTAGAAGAGCTGAATCGAATTGAAAATGTATTTATATACCTGAATCGAGGAATTGAGGAATCGAATTCACATCTGATTCTTGGTGTGTGTGCACCAATAGTGTTTTTTTATGTTCAGTGGGTTTCCGTTTTCTTTGTATTTTTTTCTGTTGCACGTTTTTGTTGTTTATTCTGCAAACTCAAATTGTCACTTCGATTCCATTTTAATTCAATCTTCCGATCCCATGAGGCCATATACCTGAATCGAAATGTCAATTCGATTCGATTCGATTCCTCAATTCACTCATATAAACGGGGTATATGAGTTATAACAGATTTCACAGCAGATTTTGGCATGCTGAATACCAAAAATGCGATTCGTAAAAGATTATCTTGTGAGTTCGAATTTTTGACAGTTCATAACAGATAAATTAACAGATTTGGCATGCCGAATATCAAACTTATTGTTCATAAGAGATTTTGTGAAAGCTCAGATTTTTATATGGAAATTCATAGAAGAATAGCATGATAAAGGTCTTTTCAAATGCGAACGACCGATGTTGACTAGGCCTAATTATTTATTGCTGTATTATTAAGTCCGATCCAGACTTTTTTTTAAGCAGAAATTGGTAGCTAATACAATTTTGAAGAGTGGGGATTAAATTCTCTCATAAAGAAATAAAGTAAGAAAAAGTCTATAACAGCTTGATTACAATTTTCTGACAATTTTTAAACGTCAGCACAGCATTTGTTTTTTTTTATTCACATTTTTTTCTCTTCAAACTAATTATTTTGAATTTTAGTGTTTCAATTTATTTATTTGTTCAACAAATATTTTCCCACAAAAACTACGAAACATTTTCTTTTCTTTTATGACAAACTTCAACTTGACAACTGTAAATTTGCTGCCCACAAATTGCTGCCTTCAAAAATCTATTGGACAAAAGTTGGCACGAAATTGTCAGGACGGGGAAATGTTTTACTCTTTTAAGAGCGTTCTCTTCTGCCCAAAACTACCATATTTGTGTCTGGAATTGGAATTGGCAGATTTTGGTGAACAATTGGAAGATTGTGGATCAAACCTACTAAATGAACGTAGCCATTACCTAAAATCCGACAAGGCTGCTGGCTATCTAGAGCATTTGTTAAAAAGATATCTGTCGTGTAGCTGTCACCATCATCACAGATCAGATTTTTGTTTACAACTAAACAAAAAAGTTACAAATTTAAATTTATTTAATAAATAAACTATTGAAATGGATTGGATAATTGGAAGAGAATGGGAAGACTTAAACAAAGGATTGTATAAGAAAGTTCTTGCAATACAATTTGAAAAATTACGCAAACCAACTGTATTATCAACTTGCCGGGTAAAAATATCTGAGATCTCTAATCTCGATGATCGTCCAAGTTTCCACTTGAGTCGAAAGAATGAATTTGATCTCGAAATGGGATCAGCAGTTACACCTATTGATTACTATATTGAAATTTTAGTGCAAAACATGATACTTGGGGAGACAAGCCATTGCCAGATTAAAAATAAATCTGGCCAATCAATTTACTTTAATATAACTGTCAGTGCTATTTCGCCCACCAAACATCTATTTCAGCTTAACGTAAAGGAAATCTATGACTTGGCCCAGAAATATCGTTGTAATGGAGTGGAAATGTTCAAAACGTATCCCAAGTTTGCACATGAATACTTCAGTCGAGCTGCGAAGTGCTTAATATCCTTCAAGCCATTCGATGTGCTGACCAAAGAGTCTAATAACTTAGATGGAGCTGACATGGAAGCCCTGCTTCATATCTTACAAACAAATATAGCTGCGTGCTTATTGCAGGAACAACGCTATGAAGATGTTCTTTATTTAACCGAATTTATTAGTTCCATGTCCGCAGATGAGATTAAAAGTGTAGAAAAAGCACTATACCGCAGAGCTGTTGCTTTATACAATTTGAAAGCTTACAACCAAGTACTTGCAATATTAGAGAAAGTCGAGAATGTTCGAGAAAAAAAGGAATTTGTGACATTGTACAATCGTACCAAAGAAAATTGGAAACGCGACGAGGATAACTATAAAAGTATAGTTCAGCGAATGTTTAACTAATCTTGAAGTTATTTTTTTCATTAATGTAAATAAATAATAAATTTTACAAGTGTTTTTCTTTTTTATTTTCTTAAAATGATTAAAGATAGCGCAAGCATTATGACCTTTTCGATTGGTAATCCGGAAGAACTCTCCGATCCGGGATTCCAATCGAACAAGTTAACACTTCATTCTGGATTTTGAAATTTAATGTGAGTGTATGTGTAAGGTGGGAAAAAACAAAACAATGACATGAAAATGTAGAGATGGGCGATGCTCATTGATGTTGGCAAAACATCAATGTTAGTCGGAAAAAATATCAAAGTTTCAACATCGATGGTGAAACATCGCATCATCGATGTTAAGATTCAAAAGATCGACTTAAAATAAGCTGATATCTTTTGCCAACGAGCTCATGCTTATAAAGGTTAGGCCGCAATCCACGGAACTGCACTTCAGCGGAATTGCAATTCAACGAAACTACGCTTCAAATTATTTATGTGAAATTGTATGAAGTTCAATTCCCGCTTAGTGAAATTTAATATAATACACACAGAAACGGAAAAGAAAATTACGAAAAAAAAACATTACTTCAATTTTCAAAACACTGAAGGTAGTTTGAATTTATAATATATTGTATTTTTAATTGATTTTAGAAAAACATCGAAGTTTTGATATCAATATTACATTTTCGATGTTAATATCAATGTTTTACAATATCGCTCATCCCTACACACCATTTATGTTGACATTGAATTTGCGTTTGACATTTATTATTTGAGTGTGTGTGTGGTTCTTGTTTTGATTCTGACTTCAAATCCAGAAGGAAATTTCTCTTCTATCCAAGAGAAGAACTGTCATTTCATACCAATCGAACAGTTTCAGAAGCATTCGGAAGCCTTCCGGACGACCAATCGAAAAGGCCATTAGTCAAATAGAGAAGGGTTTAAAAGGAAATACGGGTTTTTGAACTTCTGAATTTCAAAATGGGAGAGGAAAACAGAACCGGTTTGTTCATTCCTCATTTGCATAATATGTACCTACCACTAAAACAAAAAACAATGCTACTCAACATTTTTCGAAATCCGATTGTAGTGGTGCGGATCAAAATAAGTATTGCGTGAGATTTAGTATCACTCTGTCTGCGATTGCAAACATTAAAAACCATTATTGACTTTCATATAATTTTTTTCCATAGAATTGAAAATGCTTACACTCGTAATGCAATCCTCCGTTGGGACCATTCACTTCGTACAGTTTTTATAAACCTAAAAATTCTGTTTGTCCGAAATTTCTTAGTACATACATACAATGCAAGCGTATAATCAAATTATTAAATTGTTGCTATTCTTTTTAAGTAAGCAAAATTTACTAAGTCAATCAGCCCTATTCTGTTGAATATGTTATTCATATTCTGCTATCCGACGTAAAAGACGAATTGATCCAAAAAGTTTCGATCAAAAATAAATTTTAACGATTAAATTCTCTTAAGAATTAAACAAAAAAATATAAGTTAAGCTTTCGACTAAGATAGAAGATGAAAGTAAATAGTAAAAAATTGAGTGAAATACTCACGTGACTCGGAAGATTCGATCGGATCGAATAGCAGATTAGGGCTGAATAGTGTCTTGTATGACTCGGGCAATTTGCTATTTTTAAGACTTGTTTTTTTTTGTATGTTCTCTGAATTGCTTGCTCTAACTGAGCTATTGCGAAGACAAGTTCGTTTTTTAAGTCATAAGTGTATACATCCTGCCTAGCTATGTTTAAATTATGTATTTTCCATATTAAAAATTCTGTGAATATGTTGTTCCAAAGAAGAAAATTTCACGCTTGTATATCACAGAATGATTTATATTTACAAGATATTTAAATAATTCTGTAACAGAACTTAAAAAAAAAGAAGGAATTCTAAATATATAAAATTTTTGAAGTACAGAATTTTGGTCATGCAGAATTTTAGCCAGAAGTACGAAAACAAAATTTTGATATTGAGAATTTTGAAAACAGAATTGTGGCCCATAAAGAATTTTGACCAAGACACATATACCAACGCTCAAAAGCAGTGCACATTGTTCGACATAAAGTAAACTTTTTGAGTGGAAGTGGACCCAATTGACAAAAGGACGTTGAAAAGATTTTAAAAAAAGTTTAAGGAACCTATTAAGAGAAACAACTTAATAGACAAAGTTTTACAGGCTTGATTTGCTTTAAAAATAAATTACCAATTAGATATTGAAATGAGGTAATATGAGTGGACGGGACCAGGATATAGGGAACGGAAAGAATATTTGCTGTAAAATATTTGTTGTACCGTTGAAAACTTCCTGAAATGCTTACAGAACTCACCTCAAGGATGACAAAGGCAGTATCATCTTATGCTTACGATACTATCGTTTTTATTAAATGAGCATTCTTCTACTTTGCTTTGTGCTTTTGTGAAAAAACGCCATTACGACGCCATACGACATTGGACTTATTGGCATACTCAATGAGACAATACCCGTTGGGTAGTTTCCAAAATTTTTACTTTTATATGCAAATAACTACTATATTCTCTAATTAATATTTGCCTTTCTTTGATTCTTTTACGTAACGATCAGCCAAACCATCTCAAAACGCCGAAACTCAACACATGCTCCCCATTAATCATACCTACGATCAACAGCTAAAGACGATACAACCTCCACCCACCAACCACCCGTATTGATCGTAGACACTTCCCGTCATGATGATGCCATTCTAGTTCACAGAAATGGCCTCATTCAATGGCCTCGTTCGGTGCGCGGCCGACAGGCTATCCAAGATACCTTTGTAGCGGATTTATTTTCGAACGATTCAGGTAGCTTTCTTGTTATGTCAGTTGTATTGCATACACATCTGAAGTTTTGAATCAGCTGTTCCTCACATTTCCAAACGAATCTCAACGAATCCAATAATTTTTGGGTAGCTTGAGATTTGTGTTTGACAACATATGTTTAGTTCATCAGCCGTTTTTTCCTTAGGCGTTACAACACCAAGCAATCCGGATCGGTTAGGTTGTGCCACCGAACGAGGCCAATACCTAACCGAACTTTAGCTTTGCGGATTGGTTGGTGTTGTTGTATTCCCATGTAAAAACACAGCTGATGACAAACCAACTGCTGCAAAAAAAAATCTTAAGCTTTTTGGATAGCTATAGATCGGTTAACATGAAACATGTAGGGATGGGCGATGTTCATATGTTGGCAAAACATCGATGTTAGACGAAATCATATTGATGTTTCAACATCGATGTTGAAGCATATAAAACATCGCAGTATCGATTGAAAAATTCTAAATATCGAGTTAAAATAAGCTAAAATCTTTTGTCAATGACCTTATGTTTTTAAATGATAGACCGCACTCGACAGAACTGCACTTCGGGAGAACTACGCTTTACAACTATTTACGTGAAATTGTATGAACTTCAATTGCCACTTAGTACGATATATATAGCCCATACACACGAAAGGGGAAAAGAAAATTACGTTAAAAAACATTACTACAATTTTCAAAATAATGAAGGTATTTTAAATTTATAATATATTGAATTTTTAATCGATTTTTGAACGAATAAATGCATTAAGGAAACATCGAACTTAAAAAACATCGATAATTCTGATTCGACATTGTCGTTGTTTTTATTTTTTGATGTTTTTCAATATCGCTATACGACATTGTTGTTGACATTTAATTCGAGTTTGACATAGTGGGTGTGAGTCACAGTACATATAATAAAGGTAATATATTCCAGTTTTCATTTTCGTTCAAGTTCGCGCATGTGGAAAAATTCAGAGATAATCGTGTCACATTTGGCTTGCGCATATGCTTAGACATGGGCGAATAAACTGCTATTTATTTATTTAGCTTAGTACAAACACACTTACATTCTAACTTAAAACTAACATTTATTCTAACTTAACTAACTTAAGATTAAAATTTATTAAGATCAGGAAGGGTACGAGGCATGGTAAAGGGAGGTTTTGAGGCTATCTTTGCTTAAATGGGAGTCGAATAAGTTGTGCACGCTATTAGATGTACGTAGCATACGGTTTATATGTTCGTTGCTACCATAGTTGATGCGATGAAGCTTGATTTGGAACAGATGTACGGATCGGAGATTATTGGAGTTGGTTTGGAGGGAGATTTTTTGAAGAAGAGCTGGACAATCGATATTACCAGCTAAGAGCTGATGGGTGAAGACAATATCAGCCGCTCTTCGGCGAAATTCGAAGGAGTTCATATTAATTAAATTTAAACGATGTTGGTAGGGAGGCAGTTGCTAGTTGCAATAGCTGTTACTGCTACTTTTAAATAACAGTTATAAATTCCTGTTACTGAAATAACAATTATGGAAGAAAAATTGTCAGTGAAATAACAATTTTAATAAGCTATTTTCACAGCTATTTTCAAATTAATTACTCATCTATATTCCGCTGTTTGGTTTGATCAAAATACAAATTTAGACATTTCAAATGTTATTTTAATAACAGTTATTTTTTATCTACTGTTACCTCCTACTGAATACATCTTACTGAAATATTTACCCATCATTATTTGTATGTGATAAGGCCAAATCTCAGAGACATTTTGCTAAATTTATTTAGTAAAGCACTTATTAACTGAGAAGGAGATTATGTGGCGAAGAGTGGCATACACGATTAGTGGATGCTACTTTCCAATACAGTACCACTTACTTAGTGGTATTAGTACATTGAAAATAACTTTCGAAAATTGCGAAAGTAGAATGGGGCGTATTCATAGTCATTTGTAAATTGTGTCTAAGTTAAACCTAGGTTTAGTTTAATATTCGGATGTTGATTCTATTTTTTTAAGTCTACTAAAACAAGTTAATAATTTTATAAAAATATAAAACCAACAATTTGTAAGTAAAATTGGTCTGTATTCATTGAGTCAAAATTGTGTTAAACTGTGGTTTAATAAAACCTGGGTTTATGCCCTATACGTAGGACCCTGGTTTTAATTCTGACATCAAATCCATAAGGAAATTTCTCTTCTATCCAGGAGAAGAACTGTTATTAGATACCAATCGAACAGTTTCAGAACTTCGTAAGGATTGCGGACGACCAATCGAAAAGGCCATTTAATTGAAAATATATTAAAAAAGTTAAGTAATAAGAATTTAAAAAAATTGAATCAAATAATATTAAAATTGCAATAACCAAAGTTCTTAAGAAATAATATAAAAATGGATTTTATTATGTTAACTTCTTGGTTTCTTCTTGTTTAAAAAATTACAAATGTTAAAAAAATGTAGGTACATACATGTGACTACACATAATGAAAAAAGAAGAGGAGGTCATAAGGTCCAACAATTGGAAAAAACTCCCCAAACTGAGACAGTCCAAACTACTACTTGGGAATTATAACCAATAACGTTTTATAGACTGTATAACCTTAAGCAGAAACAACCTCAGAATAATAACGGGTCCTTACAGGCCACCTGCAAATTAAAAACACACCTTAACATCCTTGGCCTAGTAAGTAGTGCAATATGCAGGTTCTGTGATACAAAAGAGGAAACGCCGGGTCGTATCCTCTTCAATTGTCATGCACTTGTCCACCAAAGGAAAAAACACCTGGGACGGTACCAGGTGGAAGAAAGTGACTTACCATCTCTAAAAATACTCCAAATACTCAAATTCATGAGGGAAATAAATTTGGAGGAATAGCTGTAAGATGAGCTATCCTCATCCAGCTATGGTCGGGGGCCCAATAGTAGGGATGGGAAAAACCGTCCTGTTAAAACCGAACCGGTTATTTTGTTTCTGTTTTCTGGTTTTCAACGAAGATTTGTTTGTCTCGGTTAAACTGGTGATTTTTCAGAAATCCAATAACCGGCTGAAAAAGACCTGGTTGACACTTTTATCACCACAGAAATATAAAATGTCGTTAGGTTTGCTCCTTGATCACTGAAGTCGCCCTAGGGTCCACCAAAAAGCGTTTTTTTTAAAACCTAAAGTCACCCTGATAAACAAATTCTATGTTTTTTGAAACCTAGGGTCGCCCTCAATTCGCCCTGAAGTAACCTAGGTTTTTAGCAGGGGCAACTTGTGGTAAATGAACAAACGTCAAAGTCACATGAGATCTGAGGTAGGAATGGTCGATATTGAGGAAAATATCGAGTACTCATCATCGATGTTAATAGTTATCGAATCGAAAACAATCGATGTGTTGATGGGTTTTCCCATATTCTTCCTTCAACATCGATATTGAATCATCGATTTTTTGTTTTAATATCGATGTTTCAATTACATAGATGGACTTATCCCTAATCTGAAACATTTGTTTTGTTGTGAATTCTCGTTTTGTATGCAAATTGTTATTTTTAAAGTGGAAATAAAACAACACTCAAATTAATTTTCAGACACCGACATGAAAAATGGAAAGCTTTGGAGTTGTGGATTGTGCTAAGAACTTAAATTTAACATATTTTAAGTTTTAATTATAAAATGACATAACTTGCTTCTCTGCAACATAAATTTAATTGCCCTCGGGTGATTTTTGAGAACCGAAAAACCCAGGTTTTTTTTTTGACAACTTTTGTGGTTGTCAAAGAAACCTGGTCCGACCCTAAGTTCAACGAACGAACCTATTGTTTCATAAAACATGCATTTGTGTGTGTGCAACCTGCAACGTTATTCACCCCTGCCAACTTTTCTTTTATAGAAAAATTAACTGTAGTGGTAGGAAGGTGAAATCATTTTTAACTACGCACACTTTCAAAAAATTGAGTTGTTTGATGTCGAAACCTACACTATTTTAAGGTAGGTTACTTTTGAAAAAGTTTCCATCCTATCATCTTGGCTTTCCTTCAATGAGATATACAGACGGTGTACGAGTATGTTTACTTTTCTATCTGTCAGCTGATTTCATCTCATTGCGATACGGTTGTTGTTGAACGGTTAATGTTTGTGAACTTGAACATAATTTATTATTTAAAATAAAGTTATTAACTGAAATATGTTGTCGCATCTGCAATTTTCGTTTGTATGTGAGTAGTTTTTTAAAGCAAATAAAAAACTAACAATTCTTGTATATATTTAACACCGAAAAGCGGTTTTTTGGCCGGTTAAAACCGTCGTCTTAAGCCGGGAGGGAAAATAACCGGAAAAACCGAAAACCGGTTAATTTTGTAATAACCACCATCCCTACCCAATAGATCTCAAGGTCGCAGTGCAACAACCCCAAAGTAATATTCATTCATTCATGTGATTACACCACACATGCAGTAATACAAAAACTTCAGAACCAAATTTGATGTAATTGTTTGTATGGTGTTCTGGATCGGAGAGTTCTTCCCAATTGCCAATCGAAAAGGCCATTATATTTTTAATTTTGTTTATTTTCAAACATACAATTATTTTCACATAAACAATCACACGGAACTTCAGAATCGTCCGAATAAAAAAAGTGTGATCAGTTGGTACCCCGGATCGGAGATAGATTCCGGGTTGCCAAATAAAAACGACATTCGAATTTAAGCACCCTGTATTGCGTTAATTTGTTAATTCTTATAAAAAGTAAAACGACAATTATTAGAAAATATTAAATGATTGATGAGCAATGTCAACCGGATGTAAGACTTACTTTTTTGTTGCAAGTTCGTTCGAGCGTTAAGGTAATATGAAATTGTATGCCTTTTGTTTTGTTAACTTCAAATAAATCAACACTAATTTGAAGAATGTCAATTAAAATTAACAATGAAAGTGTAAATAAAATTTTGGAAATTAGTAAAATTCTAATAATAACATTATACGTATGTAGGTATGCACATATACAGAAAAAAAAACGGGGTTAGTGTTTAAAAAAATCGTTAAGTATGTAGGTATTTAATTCCGACTTTATGTTACTATGGGTATACCTATATCATTTATGATAATCCATAAAACCGATATGCATTTGAAAACTCATCACCCTATTCGTATACGTTAATGTATTTACATTGGTACAAATATACAATTGAATTTACACTGATAATTAGAAAAGCCTTGCTAATTTATTTGGGAACTTTTTTTTACTTAAATCTGCCATGACGGAGGTTATTTTATTGTTTTCCAATTGCTTCAGAAAAAAAGTTCTACAGATTTTCATGAAGTTGGTCTAGTGTGAAATCTACAGTGCCTATGATTGGAGTGTAAATCAGTTTTGTTAACTTTTAATCCAGTGTCTAATGAATTCGATTTATATCGTTTAAATTAATAATCTATACTAATTATGACAACTAGACTACGGAAAAATTGTGGGGTGCAAATGTAAGCTATCATTAAAAAAAATAAATAAATGATTGAAATTAAACAATTAAATCGATATAGCTAATAATTAAAGATTTTATGTCATGTGTCTGCAGCGGAAATAATCCAAAGCTTATAAAGTTTTCTCAAAATCCAATTTTCGTTTTCTTATATATGTACATAATTTTATTTTTGCCAAAAAAAGTGAAATCAGTTTAATTACAGTTTAAACAAAATTGTTAACGCTGTTTGCAAGAAAATATTCGTTTTAGATGAGCTCAAACAATTGTTCTAACTTCTTTTCTATGGAATCCATAGTTTACCTAGATACCTATACCGAATACCACATGAAATAGTGAAGTAGATTAAAAGTAGAGTTCTGTGAGATAATTAAAATCTTTTTGATTTTAAATTTTTGAACAATTTTCTGGTAGATCATTTATTTTATTCTACTTAGACGCGTATATTTCTTGATGTAAATAAAATAAAAAAGTGTGTGTATATTACAATACAAAATTTGAACAAAAAATAATGAAATGTTTAGCACAGAATTCTGGAAGGAACCTACTTTTTAAAATGTCGGCTGGGCTTCAATTTGTCTGCTTTTTTACTTTAGTTCGATACCTACAGCTGCGGTAAATAAAATAGCACCATTACGAGAACCAGATTTCATTAAAAAATGAAGTTTAAGTCAATGCGAAAAGCTTATATTAAGTCCAAAAATTCACATTTAAAAAAGAATTCCAACTTTTATTCATCAACTTATTAATAAATTTTTTCGAGAAACTCAAATAAATAGGCGGTAAAAAAAATAACACCATTTGTTCATCACACAACTAAAAACTAAACCATCATAAAAATAAAAAATGTTTTTCTATGATTTTATTCTTTAGATTCTAAAATTAGTATTTTGTTGAATAGCCTTTGTTGGCTATTGCTGCTTCACAACGTCTGGTCATTGAATTAACCAAATGTTGGCACCTTTTTACCGATATATTCTCTCAGGAGACCATTAATGTAGCCAAGAGTTCTGTGTTACTAGTTGGTTTGGTTTCAAAGACTGTTTTTTTCACATCAGCACACAGATTTTCAATCGGATTTAGGTCAGGTGATTGCGCTGGCCACTCCATCGCATTAATTGAATGATCTCCAAACCATTTTTTAGCATTCTTACTGGTGTGCTTGGGGTCATTGTCCTGTTAAAAGACCCACCAAAAGGTCATCTCTTCCTCTGCATAAGGGGCAATAACGTTTTCGAGTATACTAACCTAAACGTGTTGATCCATGATGAGTTTAATCCAATATATGGGCCCAACTCCATAGTAGGAAAAACAAGCCCACAACATTATGATTGAACCTCCGTGCTTAAATACTTTATTTGTTTATTTGGGATTATATTCCACTTTCGGAGTTCTTCTCACGTAGGAACGAGATCCTTTACCACCAAACAATACGATTTTACTTTCATTCGTCCATAGAACGTTGCGCCATTTCTCTACTGGCAAATTCAAATGATGTCTTGCAAATATTAAACGCTTTTTAGCATGTTTTGCAGTTAAAAGAGGGACTTTTCTTGTACTACAAGCAATTAAATTATGTTCCTTCAATCTGTGGCGAACGACTACGAAATTCTGTTTTAGGTGTGTATATTATTGCATTTCGAACAATTTTGTTGGAAAAGCCAACAAAACCGTCGAACTTCTCCATACGTTTTACCTTCCGAGATCTTTTTTTAAAATAATTTCCCGTTTTTCTTTGGTACAATGCTTTCCACGACCCATTTTCTTTGAAAAACTGTAATTTTTGTGTTTTAAATGAAGATACCGATTAAATTTAATCAAACTCTAACACTTGACAGCCTTACCTTGAAATATGCACAAGAAAAAATATTTTTCTGTAACGAAAACTGCCGTCAGTGCTATTATTTTTACCGCACAAAAAGTGAGATTTTCGCCATTATGGCCCCGCAAGAAAAAAAACGTTACAATTTCAAAGCCAGAGATATACCATAGAGAGAGGTGATAGTTCAAGGCAAAACATAATAATAGTAGAGGCTGTAAATATTTTTCTATCACTCGTTTAAAGAAGTTTAAATGAAACTTGTACGAGTGGTGCTATTTTTTTACCGGCACTGTATATATTTATTATGAATATTCGTTAGGTAGGGAATCCTATAATCAAATTTTAATTAAACCGGTTTACTTACTGGCTTAGGCTCTAATTTGATATACATATTTCGATGCAAAGTAAAAGTAAAGATGAAATCACCGAATGATGAACATCGCTTTTTGGACTTCAAGATTAATAAAACCTAAAAACTAATTTTACACGAAACCAGTTCTTGCCCTATAGAGAAACGAAAAATGTTAAAATTTTTTCACTTGCAAAATAATTACTAGTGTATGTATGTATGTATGTATGTATGCATATAAAATTATTTAGAAAAATTTAATTGATTGGTGCTTGATTGATTTTTACTTGGGATTATAGGCACTATGAGGCAAGTTATGCATTCGTCGAAAAAAAAGTTTCGAGATAACATGACATTACAATGATAGCGAACACAAAAAAAAGATGTTTCAAAAATTCTGTCTGTCTGTATGTCTTTTAGTATATCAGTCTGTCAGACCGTCAGCCTGTCAGCCTGTCAGTCTGTCAGTCTGTCAGTCTGTCAGTCTGTCAGTCTGTCAGTCTGTCAGTCTGTCAGTCTGTCAGTCTGTCAGTCTGTCAGTCTGTCAGTCTGTCAGTCTGTCAGTCTGTCAGTCTGTCAGTTTGTCAGTCTGTCAGTCTGTCAGTCTGTCAGTCTGTCAGTCTGTCAGTCTGTCAGTCTGTCAGTCTGTCAGTCTGTCAGTCTGTCAGTCTGTCAGCCTGTCAGTCTGTCAGTCTGTCAGTCTGTCAGCCTGTCAGTCTGTCAGTCTGTCAGTCTGTCAGTCTATCAGTCCGTCAGTCTGTAAGTCTGTCAGTCTGTCAGTCTGTCAGTCTGTCAGTCTGTCAGTCTGTCAGTCTGTCAGTCTGTCAGTCTGTCAGTCTGTCAGTCTGTCAGTCTGTCAGTCTGTCAGTCTGTCAGTCTGTCAGTCTGTCAGTCTGTCAGTCTGTCAGTCTGTCAGTCTGTCAGTCTGTCAGTCTGTCAGTCTGTCAGTCTGTCAGTCTGTCAGTCTGTCAGTCTGTCAGTCTGTCAGTCTGTCAGTCTGTCAGTCTGTCAGTCTGTCAGTCTGTCAGTCTGTCAGTCTGTCAGTCTGTCAGTCTGTCAGTCTGTCAGTCTGTCAGTCTGTCAGTCTGTCAGTCTGTCAGTCTGTCAGTCTGTCAGTCTGTCAGTCTGTCAGTCTGTCAGTCTGTCAGTCTGTCAGTCTGTCAGTCTGTCAGTCTGTCAGTCTGTCAGTCTGTCAGTCTGTCAGTCTGTCAGTCTGTCAGTCTGTCAGTCTGTCAGTCTGTCAGTCTGTCAGTCTGTCAGTCTGTCAGTCTGTCAGTCTGTCAGTCTGTCAGTCTGTCAGTCTGTCAGTCTGTCAGTCTGTCAGTCTGTCAGTCTATCAGTCTGTCAGTCTGTCAGTCTGTCAGTCTGTCAGTCTGTCAGTCTGTCAGTCTGTCAGTCTGTCAGTCTGTCAGTCTGTCAGTCTGTCAGTCTGTCAGTCTGTCAGTCTGTCAGTCTGTCAGTCTGTCAGTCTGTCAGTCTGTCAGTCTGTCAGTCTGTCAGTCTGTCAGTCTGTCAGTCTGTCAGTCTGTCAGTCTGTCAGTCTGTCAGTCTGTCAGTCTGTCAGTCTGTCAGTCTGTCAGTCTGTCAGTCTGTCAGTCTGTCAGTCTGTCAGTCTGTCAGTCTGTCAGTCTGTCAGTCTGTCAGTCTGTCAGTCTGTCAGTCTGTCAGTCTGTCAGTCTGTCAGTCTGTCAGTCTGTCAGTCTGTCAGTCTGTCAGTCTGTCAGTCTGTCAGTCTGTCAGTCTGTCAGTCTGTCAGTCTGTCAGTCTGTCAGTCTGTCAGTCTGTCAGTCTGTCAGTCTGTCAGTCTGTCAGTCTGTCAGTCTGTCAGTCTGTCAGTCTGTCAGTCTGTCAGTCTGTCAGTCTGTCAGTCTGTCAGTCTGTCAGTCTGTCAGTCTGTCAGTCTGTCAGTCTGTCAGTCTGTCAGTCTGTCAGTCTGTCAGTCTGTCAGTCTGTCAGTCTGTCAAAACAAAAACACTATAGATTGTCCTTTGAGCCTTGAAATCGTCAAGCATTTTTTATAAAACCCGAAGTCACCCTAGCAAACACATTCTGTGTTTTTTTGAAACCTTTGGTCGCCCTCAACTGGCTTTGAAGTAGATTTATGTTTTCAGCTGGGGCAAGTTTGGTAAATGGATAAACTGTCAAAGCCACATGAGATCTGAAGTAGGGATGAGCGATGTTGAGAAAAATATCGAATACTCATCATCGATGATAATAAATGTCGAATCGAAAACATCGATGTTTTGAAGGATATTCCTTTATTCTTCCTTCAACATGGATATTGAAGCATCGATATTTTTTTTAACATCGATGTTTCGTTAACATAGATTAACATCGCTCATTCATAATCTGAAGTATTTGTTGTGTTGTAAATTCTCGTTTTGTTTGCAATTTGTTATTTGTAAAATGGAAATAAAAGTATACTCAAATTAATTTTCAGACGCAGAATGCAAACATTTGAATATGTGGATTGTGCATATGGCTAAACAAAAATGTACTTCGAACTTAAATTAAACATATTTTAAGTTTTAATTATTAAATGGTATAACTTGCTTTTATGCAACATACAATGAATGGCCTTCGGTGTTTTTTGACAACTCTTGGGCTCTACCTTGAGTAAAGTTCAACGAACGAACCTTTTATTTTATTATGCTTTCTTATTGATGAAATTTCACCAGTTTTCATATTTTTGACTTTCTCACTATTGGAATCACTGATTAAAATTTACTTAGTATTAAGGTACTATCGAGATTTTAATCAATTAAGAAACGAAAAAAGAGAGGTAAGTTTCGGATGTTATAAAGCCAACCCAACTGAGAAAAACCGGAATAAGTTCAAACAAGCTAGAAAGGCCTGTAATAATCATATTCAAAGAACGAAGTTTCTACATGAGCAAAAATTAAGGCAAAAAATACTACAATGTCCCAAAGGAAGTAAACATTTTTGGTCACTTATAAAAAACGTACGAAATTCCACCTCCTCGTCGGTTCAAACGCTCGTTTTCAATAACACTCCTGTGGTAAGCGCACAGGAAAAAGCAAATTTGCTAGCAGCTCAGTTTGCTGCTAATTCTACGCTTCCACAAAGTGTCATGACTCCTCCTGTACTTGAGAGCATAAACAGTTTCATGGGAAGTATCTTCTTTCGTACCCGTACAGTCGCTAGAGTTCTGAAAGGTCTTGGCATACACAAATCCGCTGGTCCAGATAGTATCTCCCCTATTGTTCTGAAGAGGTGTTCTTCTACGCTGGAAAACCCACTGCGTAAGCTTTTTTATCTGTCCTACTCTACTGGTCTCTTTCTGAGTGGATGGAAAACAGCATTTGTCCAGCCTGTCACTAAAAAAGGCGAATCTTCTTCACAATCTAACTTCCGTCCAATTGCACATACGTCCCTTCTTTCCAAGGTCAAGGAAACGCTGATTAACTATAAGCTAAAGAAATATCTTGAAGAACGAAAGCTCCTTAATGACCGACAGTATGGCTTTCGTAGCAATAGGTCCACTGGTGATCTGATCGTAGTATGGCTTTCGTAGCAATAGGTCCACTGGTGATCTGATCGTAGTATGGCTTTCGTAGCAATAGGTCCACTGGTGATCTGATGGTATATCTCACCGAACAGTGGACAAATCTATACATCGTTTTGCAGAAAGTAAGATTATTGCGCTTGATATTTCAAAAGCATTTGATAGAGTTTGGCATCAGGCTCTCTTATCGAAAATGCGTGCATTTGGTATCGAAGAATCTCTTCTTCGTTGGATTAGGACCTTTCGGACCGCTCAATACAAGTTGCATTGGACGGTTTCAAGTCCGATATTCATAAAATAAATGCTGGTGTGCCCCAGGGCCTCTTTCTGTCTCCGACTCTCTTTCTCATTTTCATCAATGATCTCTTGTCTGAAATTTCTAATCCAATATACTCTTTTGCTGACGATAGAACCCTCAGCTTTTCATACTCATTTTTAGATTCTCATCCATGTCCTTCGGATGTGGAACTTGAACGGCAGCGTATGATTAGCTTATTGAATTCTGATCTAGGCAGCATTGTCGAATGGGGAATAAAAAACCGCGTAGAATTTAATGCTTCAAAGAACCATCCCCCAATTCCGTTGTCCATTAGCGGCGCTTGCATCGAGGAAACCGAACAACAGTTCTCGGTATGTGCATCACCGACCACGTTTTGTGCAATGAACACATATTCGACGTCGCCAAAAACGCTGCAAGATGTTTGGGTTTTCTGAGACGATGCAAGAAATATTCCTCCCCTTCTGATCTGGCTGTAATCTATAAAGCCTTCATTCGTCCAAAGCTTAAGTATAATAGTCATATTTGGGAAGGTGCTCCCATAACGCACTTAAGTCTCCTGGGCAGAATCCAAAAAAGAGCTTTAAAAATGATAGGTGGTGAAACAATAACAAAAACAATTTATCCTCTCGCTCACCGTCAGTCGCAATGTTTCACGCCTTTCATTATTCTATAGGAATTATTATAGACAGTGTTCTAGTGAAATAGCCAGTTGCATTCCTTCCCTTAACTATTCAACCGTAAAACTCGCGCTTCTAGGAATGCCTATCAGTGAGCCCAACTTCGGACGTACTGTCAAGCACAAATATTCTTTCTTTAGACGCACAACACGAATGTGGGATGCTTTACCCGACCGAATTTCTCACTCCCATTGGAGGCATTTAAAACCAATTTACATCGGTATCTGGTGTCTAATCCTATCCCATTTTCCTAATTGCTTGCACTGTGTATAAACATTTTAAGAGTATTCATAACCCTTGCGAGCGCGCATAGTTAAAAAAAAAAGTTGGTCCCGCATTTCCGTCTATCTGTCTGTAGGTCGACCTACAAAATCTTTTTTTTTTAAATTTATTATCATACTAAAACTATTTTAACATCGTACTAATACGTTTAAAATTATATGACCCTATGTTGTCAACCATAAATGCAATATAACCGTTTTTTTCAATTTTCGACTATCTAAAGGATCGGCTCAACGAATTTCGATCAACATTTTCACACTCTAAATAATACTGCATACCAACATTTTCGGAAAAAAATATTTGTTTGGATTTGTTGAAAAAAATGTATTATTAAATACTGTTGGAAGAAACAAATTAATATAATGTAGTTTTCGTTTTATAATTTAACTTTAACTAAATTAATCGTTTCTTCAATTATGTTTATATCAAATTAAAATTTATATAAATAGTTTGTTCGTTATATTATATTATTATTCCTAAATAAACTTTGTAAACGTTTATACATATCTGGTCATATTTCAATAGGTTATGGGCCCAGAACCCAAAGTTTAAATAATTTTAGTCAAAAGAAAATATTTTTCAATAACCATGAATGACGAAACAGAAAAATATAAAATTCCTCTTTTTAATGGAAATGAATTTGATAATTGGAAATTTCGTCTAGAAACATTGTTGGATGAATTAGATCTTCTGGACTATGTTAAGGAACCATAAAACAACAAAGTAAAATTCGATAAAAATGAATCCGAAACAATTCGCATAAAAAAGGAACACGATTTGGCACAACATAAGGAATTAATTCAAAGAATTGCTGGCAGCCATTTAGAATATGCAAAAGAAAAAGAAACAGCATTCGAAGTATGGAAAACTCTTTGTGATACATTTCAACGCAAAGGAATTGCCAGCCAATTACTGATACGTAAAGCGCTTCTCATTATGAAATTTGATGCAATAAACGACACCCTTGCTAAACATTTTGTTCATTTCGACAATTTTTTTCGTGATCTAAGATCAGCAGGAGGCAAGCTTGAAGAACTGGAAATGAATGGCTTCTCTGTGAAATTCGAAAATGGATGTGGAGAGATTTCTAAGAACAATCGAGCGATTGCAATTGCACAAAGTAGTGCAACAGGATTGTACAAAATAAACTTTAAGAAATACTCTGCAGCTCTATTTAGTACTACAGAGGACAATAGTTACTAAAAATGGCATAAGAGATTGGGTCACCTCAATGCCGAAGACATCATGAAACTTCAAAAACATAGTAGCGAAATCAAGATCAATACTTCTAATTTTCTTAAGGACCATGTGAAATATGCATTGAAGGAAAACAATATAGTTTGCCACATAAACAAGAAAGGCACAAAGCATTACGACCATTGCAACTTGTACACAGTGACATCGTGGGTCCCATAAGTCCCATCTCTCATGATAAGAAGAAATATATCCTTACATTTATCGACGACTATACGCATCTAACCGCAAGCTATTCTTTAGATTCAAAAACAGAGGTTTTAAAATATTTCAAAATTTACGAGGCCATGGCAACAGCGCATTTTAATTCAAAGTTAAGTCGTTTCAGGTGCGATAATATATTTCAAAGGAAATAAAAGATTTCTTTGAAGAAAAGGGAATCCAATTTGATTTCACTATAAGATATACCCCTCAGCAGAACGGAGTGGCAGAAAGGATGAATCGGACAATTCACGATAAAGCACTATGCATGATGCTCAACTGTAAGCTCAACAAAACCTTATTGTCTGAGGCTGTCCAAACTGCAGTTTATTTGATAAATAGGAGTCCAACATCATAGCTCGAAGGGAAGATTCCAGCTGAGCTCTGGTACGGAGAAAAGATCAAGTTTGACAAACTTAAGATTTTTGGTTGCATTGCTTACTTAAAGATTCCCAAGCAATTGCTTCAAGGAAAATTCGATTCTCGGTCGAAAAAATGTTTCTTCGTTGGATATTGCCCCAACGGATACAGATTTGGGATCCACAAAATCGAAAAATTTATTTGGATATGACTTCGATTTTGATGAAGCCAAATTTTCATTCGACAGTTCCAGCAATTTTGAATGGACTGAATGTAAAAAAACAAATGACCTAGAATGCGAAAATAATGATGAAGAAAAAGAAAAACAACAGAATTTTGAAAAAAATAAAAAAGGTAAATTATTAGAAAGCAGAAATAATCTCGAAGAAAATGAACACATTCAAGACACCACACCTCGATATCTTGAAGACTATGCCATTTTAGCGCTACAAGCAGGAACATTCAAAGACGTACCAGAATCTTTTGAAGATATAGCTTCCAGAAATAATAAAAAGGAATGGATTCAAGCTGTCAATGATGAAATTTTGGCATTATTACGGAACGACACTTGGGAACTTTGTAGTCTACCTGAAAACAAACGCTTAATAAATAACAAATGGGTTTTCTGTTTGAAAAGAGATGCAAAAGGAAACATTGAAAGATATAAAGCAAGACTTTTAATAAAAGGTTGTGCTCAGAGAAAAGGATATGACTACACAGAAACATACGCTCCAGTGGCCAGATTAACGACTCTGAGGACTCTTATATCCATCATCGTACAGGAATATCATCGTATAAGAAAGCTCTCTATGGATTAAAGCAAGCACCCAGAGCATGGGACGAAACAATCAACAATTTCTTAACAAAAATCAATTTCAAACGATCAGAACTAGATAAATGTCTCTACTACATGATTGAATCTGACCAAATACGTATTTTTCTTATTTTATACGTTGATGATATGTTAATAGCTGGAAACAATGAGATGAAAATGAATAACATCAAGAATACTCTTAAGAAAAAATTTGCTATGAAAGACTTAGGAGAACCAAAAATATTTCTGGGAATAAATATCGAATGATCCAAAAAAGGAATTCATTTAAATCAGCAGGTCTATTTCAACAGATTACTTGAGCATTTCAAAGTGCAAGATTCGAATCCCACCGATACACCTATGGAAACTACACTTATTCCATCTGATGAAGATGAACAAATTCAAAATACCAAGCCTTACTGTGAACTTATCGGATGTCTAATGTTTGGAATGCTGGCTACAAGACCTGATTTAAGTTTCGCTGTAAATTATTTTAGTAGATACCAACACAAACAAAACGAAGTTCGTTAGAAAGATTTTAAGAGGATACTGCGTTACATTAAAGGAACCGTTGGTTTCGGTTTACTACTCACAAAATCAGAAGAACAACCTTTAACTTGCTACGTCGATGCAGATTTCGGCAGCGAAATGGATCGTAAGTCCAATTCAGAATTTCTTGTAAAAATATTTGGTAATGTAATTTCTTGGAACACGAAAAGACAAACCTCGGTTGCACTTTCTTCGACTGAAGCTGAATATGTGGCATTAGCATCAGCAACAGCCGATTTAATTTGGACAAAAAACCTTCTGGAAGAAGTCAAGATTATATGTAATGTTCCACCAGTGATTTACGAGGATAATCAATCAGTTATTCACCTTCTCTCTAAGTGGGAACATAAAAGATTAAAACATATTGATGTTAAATATAATTTTGTACGTGATTCATATGTGAAGAAAATGTTCACTATCAAATATATCAACACAAAGAATCAAATAGCTGATATTCTTACTAAATCTCTTCCAAAGACTCAGTTCATCAAGCTTCGCGATTAACTTAGATGCCAGACAATTAACTTAAGAATAAGTTAAGGACTCAGAAATTATTAAGTTGAGGAGGAGTGTTGGAAGATACAACTTAATATACTGTAGCTTTCGTTTTATAATTTAACTTTAACTAAATTAATCGTTTCTTCAATTATGTTTATATCAAATTAAAATTTATATAAATAGTTTGTTCATTATATTATATTTTTATTCCTAAATAAACTTTGTAAACGTTTATATCTGGTCATATTTCAATAAATACTTAAAATTGTCGTACCATTTTTTTTTTAATTAAAGACATTTTGTATAATAATAATTGAAAGTAAAAAAAAGGACTTTAAAAATATACTTAACCATTTCTACTAAGAATCTTTTGCATACGATGTGATTGAACATAAGAGCAAGTTCGTGTGATTCAGTGGTGCTTTTTATTTGTGATCTAGTAGTTGCATAATATGGGTATTCACGATCCGATGCAATAAAAAGGTGTACAATTGCGAAATTTAATTTTTTTCTGTAAATCGTGAACGCACCTTTTCTATTCTATTGCAACTCTGGAGTAAAAATGCAAAATCAGTTTGACCATACAAATTTCTGACAGAAAATAACAGCTGTCAAACTGTCAACGACACCAGACAAATTTTGCACCATTGTATGTTTCTGTAGCGATAGGGTTATGGTATAGCAAAAGTGCAAAAGTGTTGTAAAATCTTATTCAGTGTAAGTTGTTGTTGTGGTGCAAAAAAAAGTTGAACTTTTCCATTTTTACAATGATACTAGACCAGTTGTACCAGATCGTGAATACCTTTAATATTTTTGACACTTCTGCAATTCAATTTTGTAAATCTTATGCAACATCATTAAATTATATGCAGTATTCGAATTCAATATTCTCATATTTCCAAGAAACAACTATAAAGTACAAGTTCATTTGTTTGGTTTAATACAAACCTCAACAATTTCTAATTAAAGAATTTTTAAAGCACACACTTTATTCAATTAAAAATGACTACATTTTAACTATTAAAAATGATGACTGTATTAGAGATTAGTTACTTTGTTTATATTGTTTTTATGAAGATACTGGAAACTGAATACTTAGTTGCCTTTCAGAATACGTTATTGTTAAAAATAAAAACCTACAAGCGCTAACTTTGTCTATAGGGTGTTTAATATATACCTATAGTATTATGAAAGATGAATTATTGACCAATTTGTAGTAAACGTAAAAAGTGGATAAGATACAAATTTTTAATTTATCCTTCGGCTTTTTTGGTCGCAATGAATATGGCAATGAAACAATGAAGTTACATTTGTTTTTCCCGACGTTTCTCCTCTCAAAATCGAGATTTAATTTTTTTTATGAAACTTTTTTCCAGATTTAATTGTAGTATTAGTGAATGACTGATATACATTCCTAAAAAAAAACACATCATAATCAGATGCCGAGGAAGATGAAGATTTTTTTTTTCCGTGGGTAGATGTAAAACCTTCAAAAGGCTCTAAGAGGACCGAAAAACGCGTGCTCATAGAAGTGTGAGATTCTTACTGCACTAAAACACCTCCTCCTCCCGATTGCAACTAAGTTGAAACTTATCTAGAAATTTATTTTTAACGAATTTAATTAACGTGTTGCAGGTAACTATCCGGTGATAGTTCCTTCTAATACCGCGATTTTAAAGCGGATTCTCGTTTAGTGCACCAGATCGGAAGGCTTTGTGCTTCGCAGGCGGCGTACTAAATTCGTCTCATCGATAATTTAGATTATAGTACTATTGCAGTGTTGTAATAGCCGTTTTCTATGATTTCTGGCAAAATTTTTTATTTCATCGCGAACCGTGGGAATCCCGAGATCTCTGTGGAGATCTTCGTTTCTAATGTACTAAGATGCGCTTATAAATGATCTTAGGAGTTTATTTTCAAATGTTTGTACGATATTTAAATTAGAATCTCGCGTACAACCCCAGAGTTGTATACCGTAAGTCCAGACAGGCTTAAGCACCTGCCTGTACAAAATTAGCTTGTTTTCGATACTGAGCTTAGAGTGTTTCCCGAGTAACCAGTACATATCTCTGAGTTTATTATTTAGCTCTTCGCATTTCTTTTTAACATGCGGTTTCCATTTTAATTTTGCGTCTAGAGTCATTCCGAGATATTTTGCTTCGTTAGCAAACGGAACTTGAACCGTATTAACAAATACCGGTAATCTATTAATTTTCTTATACGTAAAATCTACATCAACTGACTTTACTTCGTTGAGCGATCAATCATTGACATTATTCAGAGCTTTTTGTAATTTTGTCGTAGAATCATTTATCGTTTGGCCCATTGCTAGTAATGCAGTGTCGTCAGCAAACGTGGCTACGATAGTGTCTTCTGTTTGAGGTATATCACGCGTAAATAATAGGTACACTATTGGACCTAAAACACTTCCCTGTGGTACCCCACCCACTATTTCTTTGAGATTCGAGTAATCGTTTCCATGTCTAGATATGCTTTTAGAAGCGTATAAAGTGCTTCAGGCAGAATTTGGCTTAATTTAAAATTTAGGCCTTCGTGCCACACCTTATCAAAAGCTGGCGACACGTCTAGGAAGAACGCCGAACAAATTTTCTTTTCTTCAAAAGTTTTCTCAATGACGTCAGTGATCCTATGCACTTGGTCAATTGTCGAATGCTTGCTTCTAAATCCGAACTGATGTTCAGGTATTAGGCGCTTTTCTTCTATTTTTGGCTGCAGGCGCAGAAGTAATATTCTTTTAAAGACCTTAAATATTACGGGCAGAAGTCTATAAGATTTCTTATCATGTGATGGTTTTCCTGGTTTAAGAATCATTATAACTTCCGTAACCTTCCATTGGCTAGGAACGTAGTTTAGCCATAGAGTGGCATTTATTATATAAAGAAGAATAATTAACCCTTTGCGAGGAAGCAGTTTGAAAACTTCGGCCGTAATAGGTCATATCCCGGAGCTTTCTTATACTTAAGCTTTCTTATTTCTCTACTTAATTCGGCAAGGGTAATATTTCTTGTAATGTAATTTTCGCTTGAGTTAGAACTTATATTTAAATTTTTGTTGAGTACTTGCCCATCAAAAGGTTTAAATGTGTTCTCCAGATAATCCGCGAAAAAGTTTGCTTTCTCTTTGTCCCTTTTTGCCCATTCGTTTTGATCATTCTTAATCGTAGGCGCTGGGAGCTTTGGTTTCTTCGTTACTTTAACAGCTTTCCAGAGTGAGTAGTTGGATTCTTTTTCTGCTGTCAAGCTTTCAAGATAATTTCCAACTTCAGAATTTTTGAATTCTGCTATCGTCTTTTTTAGTAAATTACACAAGCGATTTAAATTTACCTTGTGTTGAGCATCTCGAGTTTGCTGCCATTTTTAACGTGCTTTTCGTTTCTCTTTTCCTAAATCTTTTATTTCCTGGTGACATTTTAGGTCTTTAAAGCTCGGCATTTCTCTTTGGTACGGGGTGTTTTTCCATGCGGCTTGTTGTACGATATTGACGAAGTTATCTACTGCGTCTTCAAGTTCGAGAGGCGTTTGTAGTGAAACCCTTAATTCAACGTTATCCTCTATATCTTTCTTAAAATCTTCCCAGTTGGTTTTCCCATTGGTTAGCTCTGTTTAAATTTATACGACCTCCTTAACGTTAAAGTATATCATTTTAAAACTCATTTTTAGAGTCGACTCCCATTTTAAAACTCATTTAGTTTAGAGTAGGGCTTAAATGTTTAAAATTTTGCCCTATTGGTTTTTCTCTGATAAAATGGTTGAATGACATGACCTTTAAATATTAAATAACATAAAAATACCATTGAGACATCATCCGATTCAGATTTCCTGGTTTGAGGTAGCTTTGAAATCAATATTTAGATTATAATAACATTTTCCATTACCTGTGCCTCCGAAGACGAGGCTGAGTATTTATTATTGGTTTTCACCAAGAGATAGCTTAGCTCTTCAAAGGTTTTGTTTTAAGTTCGGCTAGACATACAATTAAATTTGATTTTATAAAACGTAAATGTAAATGATACACACTATTATCTTGTATAAGAAATTATTAAGTTACATATATAATGCATAAGCAAAAATGTATATTGTTAGCAAGATTAATAAGTAATAAAATAATACAATAATACAATATATCTTAATAGGAACCACGCGTTTTAAACCTTTATTTTTAAAGAAAATATTATAATTTATTGCTTGAAACTTATTTTCTTATGGAAAATGTTAAAATCGTTGCAGCAAAAGATTTTCGAAATGATTTTATTTGTAAGATTTAAGATATCAAAGTTATTGTTTGCATTGGCGACATATTGTCTACAATGTCGACGCATTGTCTACATTGTTGACATAGTAGACCGATTGTCTACGCTGGAATGTAGACAATTAAAGTCGACACGTAGAGAAACAACACTGGGTACTGCCATTTTTTATAATAATGCATGCAGTAAAGGGGTTTTGACTACCCTTAAAATGACCAAGCAAGCGGTAGGAAAGGATATAAAGGGAGATTCGGGAATTTTTGAATATCAAAATGGGAGGGTAAAACAGAGCCGGCTTAGCATTCTACGTTTGCGTTGTACGGCTAAAGACAGAAACTTTGTACTTAAAATTCCGAAGTTGGGCTCAAGGGTAAACTGATGAACATTTCCTAGAAGAGCGAGTATTACGGTTGAATATTTTTAGGGAAGGAATTCAACTTTGTTATAAAAAATAGCGATAAAATAATAAAAGACGTATAACATTTCTCGAGTGTGCGAGAGATTGAAATGTTTCAGTTATAGTTTTTATCGGCTATTATTTTACGAGAATAATTTCTTGCAATTTGGAAGAAAGCCCAAACAAAAAGGTGGTCTGTGATGCAAGTGGCACTCAAAGATAGCGGTATTGGAAATTGGAGGTGGGTTCTGCTTTAACAACAGAAGGCAATACTGACTTTTTGAAGCATTACATTCTGAGGTTTTTTTTTAAGAAAAAGAGTCGGAAACAAAAATGAATCCTTGGGGCACACTATATCATTTATTTTATGAATATAACACTTGAAAGTTGAAACTAACAACTTGTATTGAGCGGACCGAATGGTAATTTCAAGTCCAACAAACAAGAGATTCATGGATAACAAATATACGCATTATCTGTAAAAGAGCTTGATTCCAAACTGTATCAAATGCTTTCGAAATATCAAGCGCAATAATCTTATTTTCTTCAAAAACGATGTTATGATTTGTGGCACTGTTCGGTGACGTATACTATCAGATCATCAGTAGAAAGCCATACTGCCCGTCAGGAGCTTTCGTTCTTGATAATATTTCTTAATCTGAGTATTACGAGTAATAAGCGTTTCAATGACCTTGTGAAGAACGAACGTTAATGCAGTTAGACGGTAGTTGGAGGGTAAAGAAGATTAGGTATTAGGATAAGGTATAGGCTGGACAAATGCTGTTTTCCATCCATTCTGAAAGAGACCAGTATATTAGAAAAGAAGGAAAAGCTTTTGCAGTTATTTTTGCCAGCGTTAAAGAACACCTCTTAACAACAATGGGAGAATACTATATCCGGCCCAGCGGATTTGTGTATATCAAGGATTTTAAGGACTCCATCATCTGCATGAGTGTGAAAGAAGATTCGTCGATAAAATCATTTACGCTCTCATATACTGCGTTCCCGTACTCCCTAAGACTGCGAAAATCTACAAATTTCTACGAAAAATAGTCAAATCCTGTTTCCATACTCCAAATGAGTTTTTCACAGAAGACAGCGCCCGTAAGAGAGTAAAATATTTTCCCGAGGCTGCGAATTTTAGTCCAAGAAATTTTTTTGGACACAATTATGAACACTGTCAAATGAAGGAAAAAGGAAAAAATATAATAAATAAGCTGTCAGTTGCCAGGTATAGGGATCGTTAAACATCGATAGACAAGGGTTTCGATAGTATCGACCTTTAACAACAAAACTATCGATACTGTTTTTAACAGCAAGGCTATATTTAAACAAGAAAACGGATTCTTAGTAATATTATCACAAACAAATAAAACAAAATAAAAACCATTAAACATGTTTTAAATTTGTATATTATTAAAAAAACAAAAGTTCAATAAATATTCTTAATTAATACAAACATTTGTTTACTTCATATTATGATTGTTATGATTTGCTGGGGTTTTTTGTTGCTGATTAGCAATTCGGTTGCTTGCTGCTATATATACGAACTTACCACTGTAAGGTAAAAAACTATCGATAGAATATCGTTGTCTTACGATCACTAGCTAGGTGTGCTATTATTGTATTATTATGTGTTATTATCAAAAATAACCTTTTGTTTTGACGTTTAGAAATTGTATACAATTTTTATTCAATGCGTTCCCATATTCTTATGAAACTTTGTCGCTCTCCGAGAGATTTTTACCACCACTCGATTTGCGATTGGTTGCTTTGTTACAAACCTTACAACATTTCCTCCACTCCTGAAGTTTGACAGTTGTTACACTTCTTACTACAAAAAAGATACCAAACACACCTAAAATACTGTGCGGGCTTTACTTCAAAGACTACGCAAAATTCATCGAAATTACCAATTTGTATATCATTTATTTTTATTTACACGCATATAGGTTTGTTCATATTTACAAAACTTTTGTTTGTTCAATCTTATAAAAATATTCGAAAACATTAGCAAACATCAAAAAATTAAAATTTGGATGAAAAACTTTAACAAGGAAAACTATAAATTCTAAAAATGACCCACATACGCCACAGTGGACATTATAAGCATACTAATCTGCAGCTAAATTATGAACATTAATTTTCATTTTAAAATTTCTGTTCGTAATGTAATGGTTTAAACTCATGCTTTTGCATTAAATTCAGGAAATTGTTGAGTTAAGTTGTTAATGTGGGTAATGCAAACTTATAAAGCATAAAATAATGGTCTTACTTTACGGTGAATTCTACACTGTGCAATAGCTCGTTTTTATTTATGTTTTCCTTTTTATGTTATATTTGTAATTATCTTAATATTATGTTTATGTTTGCTAATGTTTTCAAAAACACTTTAGTTCTAAAACAATTTTAGCCTAATAAAAAAAAGCTTTACAAAACAAAATGAATGTTTGTAAAATTTAAAATTTAATTATTATAAAATAAATCTTATGAAAAGAAACATGTCGCTTAATTTCATACTTGATTAAAAATAGAGATATTTCCTGCCCATTCCCATTTCAACTTTTTTGTATGTCAAAGTTTCGTATTCAATGCCTTTATTTATAGTTAGGGTTGCTCGCTCATGTCATGGACGTTTGAATTGTTTTAAGCCTTTTTAAAGATACCTTGCCATTTTGTGTTTGGAACGAATATGTTAGCACTTGTAAATCGTGAAAAGGAAAATGTATTTTCGTTCTCGTTTGAAAAACTAAAATCTAGCATATGTAGGTTTGAGCTCACAAAATTTCCACTATTTGGTTTTTTTCTACAAAATATATTGTTCTGGCAATTTTAAGTATTCAACAATATAAACTTAAAATCATAGTTTCAAAAAAAAAAATCGACCACCCGTTTTCGAAAAAATTGAATTTTCAAAAAAAAAAAAATATTTTTTTTTTCAAAAATTAAAACAATTATTTTTGGAAAATTTTGGTATACAGTATTACTTAGAATTCGACCTCCTATATAAAAATGTTGATCGAAATCCGTCGAGTCATTTATGAGAAAGTCGAAAACAAAACAAATGGTCTTATGGCAGGTACAGTTAATAACAAAATATGTAAAAATACTTGCTCTTGTAGCTAACAACTTTAATTTAACTATGAAGTAGGTTTAAAGCCTATATAGGTAATATTACCTTGAGTCTTAGAATAATAAATTGTCGAATGGATGACTCAAGGAATAGTTACATAGGTACCTACTCGTACATACAAACTTATATTTAAATAAAAATTATGTATTAATAATATCCCTACATAAGTAATAATATGTACCTGAATACATATATGGAACTTATATGAAAGTAAATTGGAATGGTTTCTTAAAAAAACTAGAAAAATATTTTTTTTTTAAACTGCGAAAAACAATTTTTTGAAAATTTGAGTTTGTAGGCTTATTAACACTTTTAGGGAGCATTTGTATAAAAAAAAAAACGAATTATATTAACCGGTTCATCCATATAAATATAAAAAGTGGTTCTATCGGAAATACCGTTAATAAGTACTCAAAGTAATTTTTTTTTAACTTAAATGTGGACTGCACTAATTTTAGAACACACACATTTTTTTAAATCAAAATTCTAGGAGCCGTTTTTGGGAAATACGTTTTTTTTTAAAACGGTTTTTAAACTATTGTATGGGAGGTACTGTTGTTTTTTATTTTAGGAAAATAGTTTTTCTAACTATTCAAGACAATGTCAAAAAACTACTAAGTACTAAGTTTCGAAAATATCGACTGATTGATTTTTCAAAAAAAAAAAAAAACATTCGAAAAATTTTGTCTTATCTTAGTGTTCAAGCTTTCTAGGAGCTTCAGTGTAAAAAAATTCCAAAAAATCAAATGAATCGTTTTCCAGAAAATTGACCAAAGAAACGGTTCTAGTAGAGGTACCAAAAATAACAATTTTTTTCCAAAAAAAAAAATTACCAAAAAGTACACTTTCCTTTAGAACAGATTTTTTTTATAAAATCATTGGAGCTATTTTTGAGAAAAATGAGATTTTTCTTTTTGGCCAAAAAAAATGTATGGCAGGTATACCGTTATTTTTCTTAAAAATGAAAAAAAACATGTATTCGCATATTACCAAAAAAACAATATGTACCAAGTTTTAAGCAAATCCATCCAACCGCTTAATCTGTAGACTCGAAGACAATCACACAGACTGACAGACAGAGAGACGAAATTGCGGGACCAATTCGCTATCATCGTAATGTCAAGATTGATCAAGATCTCGAGTTCGATTTTTTTCAAAATTTTTAAATTTTTCCAAAAATATCGCAAGTAAAAATCATGTATGCTGAAATTGGTGGTAGTGAATTCCTTCTTTACCACGCCCACTTAATTAACGTTTCTTGGACCCGGATTCATTTGTAAGAACATCTAAGAGTTTGTTTTAAATAAGATCCGCTCGCTGCCACACCCAATTATCTAATTTCTTAGTTTCTAGGAAAATCCGAACACTTTGTTTATCATCTCTTGCTTTTTTTGGAAACGGCTCTAACGATCTGAATGAAATATAGTTTGCTCTTATTAACGATTCCATTCAAATTTCCCAATTTGATTATTTAGGATGGACACATATTTAAAGGGAGGGTAAATGTGTTATATATTTGATTTTCGTTTTTAAGAATGCAAAAGTTGATACAGAATCTTAGAATTTTGAAAAATAACATTAGTGGTTTTAAAAGTATATTAACTCTCATACTCATATGTTTGTTATACTTCCACTCCTAGAATATATTTTCGGCTTTTGTACTTTAAGGGCACACCTTGGGATAGAGTAAAGATGCGTTCTTCAAATAGCTGTAATTAATTTTTTCAATTATATTTCTAACCGACTTCTTCTAATCTTGTGTATAAGATATATGTAGGTATTTCAAATTTAAATTTATAATAAAGGGTATGTAAATATATATCTGACTATTATTGAAATATTAGCAATAACTTTTCCTACGCGAATTATTAACAAAACCTCTTCATGTCAAATTCGAAATTCTAAAGATCCCCGAGCAAATAAATAATCTCAAAAATTGAGCGGGATAATGCAAGTTATGCATTCGTAAAAAAAAATTTCTAACGATCAAACATGAAATTACGATCATAGCTTAAAAAAGTGATCGACAAAAAATGTCTGTCAGTCTGTCCGTCTGTATGTATGTATAACGAGCTGCAGCCTAAACGCTGTAAGCGATTACCTTCAAATTTGGTATGTCCGATTATTTTGGCATTCCTCAGTGGGGAAATTGAAATTTTATTCTTAGGCCTAAAAATAACAGTACCTGCCATATGACCTTAATGGAAAATCTTATTTTTCTCGAAACGGCGCCAACGATTTTGATAAAAAATTTTAAGATTTTTTTTGCTGCTAATAGCTATCATTTGATATGAACCAAGTTTACGGCAAAAGTCTATAAACCGTACTTTCCATATAACGGTTTTTCACATTTTTGGCTTTCTCGGTAACTGTATATTGGATTTATTTCAAATTTTATATCTGAGAAGACCTAGGTAGTCAAACTAATTCTGCATTTAAAATTTTAAATAACTTTTTTTCTATAATTAAAATTAATTTTTTATTTTTTTATTTTGAAAAATCAATATTTTTAAAGCTAATAAAAAAAATAATTTCAAATTATATGGTCACGTGTATATTAATAAACTCTAAAAAAATGCATACCAAAATTTCAAAAAACATTTGTTTTCAAAAAACTAAAAATAAGAAACCGGATTTCATCAAAATCCGTCCTACAATTTTTGAGATACTTTTTTATAAAATTTTCGTTAATCGGTGGCATTTGATGGTTTTCTTGGTTTCTTCGAGAAACCGATTAAAGTGATGGTTTTGGCAGTTTTTATAAGTTTAAAAAACGATTTTTACGCACCTATACATCATTCACTTTCATTTATACATATGTATATACATCTCTATATATATGTAGGTACATAATACCCTACTAATTTTCATAATTCAAATCCCTTTAAATATACATTTGTAGGTAGGTACCTACATATGTAACCATTCCTTGAATCATATGTATTCCACAATTCATTATATTAACAATCAGGGTTATCTTACATCGGCTTTAATCCTGTAAAGGATAACTAGACAAACTATACCTACTAACAGCGTCAGTAGTAAGCTATACTAAAGCTGTTAGTTACAAGAACAAGTTCGAACGATCCAGTCGTGCATTTTATTTTTCTCAGTATTTGACAGCAAACTTGATAAATTTTATATGAATGAGATTGCTGACACCTTATTCTTGGAATCTGCCTATAACATACATTCCCCAACAAATTATAAGGCATAAGTAGAAATTTTATATGCTAATGTATGCATTAATATGTACATAAATACATATCTGGTTTTAAGGCCATAAATTTATCATTTTGATTTGTGATTTAATCTAATGAATACGAAGTTCTTACAAACAAAATATTTTAAAGAGAAATTATTAAAAAGTAGTTTGCTCTATTTTTTTAAATTAAGTATGAATTAGTACGAGGGCGGGTCAATAAATAACTTTTTGAATTTCTGACCTCTTTACTGAAACAGCAACAGTGCTCCTGTCAACAGGCATCTGTCAGTTGACTCCTGTCAAAATTTAAACTTGCTGCGTCAGTTATGGCCTTTTCGATTGGCCGTCCGGAACACGTTCCCCAATAAAACACCCGGAAACAATTTGACTGATTCTGAATTGTATGTAAACGGTGATTTTATAAGAGCTTGATTTTTGAAAATTCAAAAAAACACAGAAACTTGTAAAAAGTGAATGAAATTTTTATTTGGATCGATAAATCAATTTCTGCCATTTACTTTTTAAAAATAATTTCACTTAAATGTTGCCCACGGCTACGCTTCAGGTGGTCCATTCTGAAGGTCCAATTTTGGAAAACTTTTTCACACATTTCGGCCGGAATCTCACCAATGACGCGTTCAATGTTGGCTTCCAAGGCAGCAATCGTGTTTGGCTTGTCCCCATAGACAATAGACTTAACATAGCCCCACAAAAAATAGTCTAACGGGGTCAAATGACATGATCTTGGTGGCCAATTGACTGCGCCAAAACGTGAGATCAACTGCTCACCAAATTCGCCTCTCAATTGATGCATGGTTTCGCGTGCAGTGTGGCATGTGGCACCGTCCTGTTGGAACCACATGTCGACCGAGTTCAATTCTTGCATTTTCGGCAAAAAAAAATCTGTTATCATCGAACGGTACCTTTCTCCATTGACCGTAACCCTGCGGCCTTCATCGTCCTTGAAGAAGTACGGCCCAATGATGCCGCCTGCCCATAAACCGCACCAAACAGTGCATTTTTCGGGATGCATTGGTAGCTGCTGAATTGCCTCTGGCTGCTCTTCACTCCAAATATGGCAATTCTGCTTATTCACGTATCCATTTAGCCAAAAATGAGCCTCGTCGCTGAAACGGACGTAGCTTGCGAAACACATTTTTCACAGAGCACGAATTTTGATAATAAATTTCAATAATTTGCAAACGTTGCTCAGGCGTAAGTCTATTCATGATGAAATGGCAAACAATACTGAATCGAAATGTCAAATGTTCGTGGAATTTGTCATGTGTGATCTGTCAAAAATATAAACGTCAAAAACCAAGTAGCAAAAAAATCACCCGTTATTACTGTATTTGTGAAAATTAAATTAAAAAAATTCACATCGTCTAAAAAGAATTTCAAAATACTTGATTTCAATTTATATACACATTTTTTTTCTTGTATCAATAATAATTATAACTTGCTTCTTTTTACCTTATTTTACCAGAAAAGTAGTTTAAATTCAATAAGCACATCGAAATTACACAACAAAACAACCAGATGATTTTGACATTTTAATTATGTGAGTGTATTAGTGATTCTGTTTTCGATTCTGAAATGAAATCTAGAATCGTTGTCTGTTCTGTTTAGAGTAACAACTGTCATTTTGTGGGGGTCAGAACAGCTCTGGACGGCCAATCGAAAATGCCGCCATTAGTTTGTGTTTGACAGCTATTTTTATCAGACTACTCACTAATTTGAGGAGAAAATGGAAAAAAGTGAATTTCGTGTGCTTATTAAGCATTATTTCTTGCGAAAAAAAACCATTACCGAGACCAAGGCTAAGCTTGATAAATACTATGGGGACTCTGCACCATCGATTTCAATGGTAAAAAAGTGGTTTACTGAATTTCGTTGTGGCCGTACAAGCACTGAAGATGTCGAACGTCCTGGACGCCCAGTTGAGGTCTCTACACCCGAAACAATCGAAAAAATTCACGATATGGTGTTGGCCGACCGAAGATTGAAAGTGCGAGAGATTGTGGAAGCCGTAGGGATCTCGCATGGCTCAGTGGTTTCAATTTCAAACGCAATCGTGTAACAACTTCACAGGAAGGTTTGGCGTTGTTTAATCGCAATATGGAGGAGTTTTTGTGCCGTTTTGTAACCGTGGACGAAACATGGATCCATCACAACACACCAGAGACCAAACAACAGTCAAAACAGTGGGTTTCTAAGGGTGAATCGGCGCCAAAGGCCAAGGTGGGTTTGTCCGCCAATAAAGTTATGGCGACTGTTTTTTGGGATGCACGCGGGATAATCCACATTGACTACCTTCAAAAGGGAAGAACAATCAATGGGGAATATTATGCCAACTTATTGGACCGATTCAATGACGACCTCATTTGGCCAAGAAAAAAGTTCTTTTCCAACAAGACAATGCAAGGGTGCACACATGTGCAGTTGCCATGGCAAAAATCCATGAATTGGGCTATGAATTGCTCCCTCATCTACCCTATTCTCCAGATTTGGCTCCGAGCGACTACTTCTTGTTCCCAAACCTGAAGAAATGGCTTGGTGGTAAAAGATTTGACTCCAATGATGAAGTCATCTCGCAAACAAAGGCCTATTTTGAGGACCTCGACAAATCATTTTTTTTGGAAGGGATAAAAAAATTGGAGAAGCGTTGGACAAAGTGTATAGAGCTCAAGGGAGACTACGTTGAAAAATAAAATTATTTTTTTATCAAAAAATCTGTGTTTTATTCCAAAAGCCACGGACTTATTGGCCCGCCGTCGTATTATCAGGTTTTAGTGGCGAATGCGTGGGATCAGATAGTTTCTTGTACAAAATATAATTACAAATCTTATTAATTTTCTAGATAATTATTTTGTTGGGCATTTGTGAAATTCTTTTTACTTGCGATATAGATACATACCATATGGCAAATTCTGCATTTGAATAAAAAATCGAATTCGACCTTTTAATCAAACTTGACTTCTTAAAGCAAAAATGGTAAATAGCAAATATCTCGAAAACGGCTCTAAGCATTTTGATAACAAAACCAGTGAACTATTATTATTTTAAATAAAATGTTATTAATGGTACCTGACATATGACCGTTTTTTTAATTTTCAGCTTTTTCGTTAATGGTTCAACGGCTTTCAATCAAGTTTTTATACATTATTAAGAAAATAATGAGGGAGTTACACAATTGCTGAAAATATTTTTTTAAATATTTTTTTCTTTCTACAATAAGTACTTCTCATTACAGTTTTTTTTTGCGAAGTCAAAAGACGTTTCAAATTCAACTACATTGAAATTAGGATACGTTTATAAAACCAACTTTTATGTACATATACATATGTATGTATGTACATATATCAATGACGAATACCTTATTTCAATGATAAGCGGCTTTCTTAAGTTTAAAACTCTAAGCCATTTGTTCACATAAAAGGTATATCTAATGCATTTTGTATTTCTTTTTTATATTTGGTTGAAATTACTAACGTTTCTACAAACATTGATTTTCGGTTTTGGACTTGCGAATAGCTCAACCACATTTTAAGTGGGCTTTAATTGATTACTCTGTAAATGCAAACACTGCTTATTTATTGAGTCTGGTTCTTTTTTAACGATCTTAAATAAGAAAGGTGTCCATATTATGGAAGCACACAAAATACTTCCAGAGTATATTTCTTATGTATATTTGAATAATAGTCCGCAGCTGCATTGCAAGCAAGTTGTTTCCATATACCCCTTTTGTTTTTATATCTCAATATTGCAATCAAATATAATTTCAAATCGCAATATCAAAAAATGATCAGATATATGAATGTAAATAAAAAAAAAACATTCCTCCAAAATTAATTAAAAAAAAAACATCTGTCAAATAATCAAATATATTCATGTTTATATGTCGATACCTAATGTTCAAACAAAAAAAAAAAGAACGAAAATAAAACTTTCTAGATACTGTTAAATTCTGTTGAAAAGCTGTGACTATGGGCTTTAAGCAAGATTTTGCGTCTCAAAAATGTTTCGCCTTTTACACTTGAAATAATTTTATGAAATTTGTCACACATTAGCTTAAAGGTGTTAGTTGTTTTTTAAGGAATTGTGTCATTTATTAGTTCATAATGTAACTATTTAAAATTTAAAATGCTACAATATAGAAAAATAAAATACGCGACTAGATCGCACGCATTTTGATCTCATGTTCGATCAAATCGTAAATACAAGGGGCTTAGTAGAAACAAAATTATATATATATATTATATGTATTATTATATATAAAAATAAAATTATATACAAAATTTCTTTATTTTTTCGAAAGAAATTAGATATGACTATTTTAAGTATTTAATAATATAAATTTAAAAAATATAGTTTCAAAAAAAAATCTTCCATCCGTTTTCGAAATATTGATTTACCCCCAGTTTCACAGTGCCAGTTTAAACTTAAGATCAACTGAACCTTAAACTGAGTTTAAATTTTTGGTTCAATTCGTCCGGTTTCACAGTGAAATCTGATCTTAAGATCAGTTAAACTTCGTTTAACTACATTTTATGAAAAATAGTTGGAAGTATTTTTCTGACCTTGTCTTCCCTTTCTCTCTCTGACACAAAAAAACATGCGAAACAACAACAATGTTTTTTGCTGTTGACAAGGGAAGGATAGATTTATTTTGTTTTAAAGTCATTATTCTGATTTTGGCCATCGAAAGCTAAACGGGAATTATAAATAAAATAATATTTAAAATGGATATAAATTTAAAAAAAGCAGTGCCTGTGAATAAAAAAAAGATCTAATAATTTTTCGTCAGAAGACGTAAGCTTGCTGATGTAATTAGTGACAAAAAAACATAAAAATTATCGAAAATAAAAAAACTGACAAAGTGCAATGGAAAGAAAAAGTCGCGGTATGGGCGTCCATTGCAAATGAATATAATTCAGAGAGTGGGTCCCATTATCGGACATCGGATGTACTAAAGACAAAGTATAATAATTTAAAAAAAAGGGCGAAATTAAATACGGCTTTAGAAAAGTGAAAGCTTTATGAAACTGGTGATGGTCCCCAAGAAATAATAACGGATGCCCTAGACAAAACCATTTTGGACATTCTTGGAGATCAAGGCCAAGGGCTTCCAAAAAGTAAGTTGATATTAAAAATATCTTTTAAAAGCTGTACAGCTTCAATTAAATGTAATCTAGACTCGACGGTAAATATTGAAAAGTAAGGAAGTCCTTTGCCTCAGGAAAAAAAGGAAAATCGAAACCCAAGTATAGTGAATGAACCGTCTATAAGTAAGAGCATTTACGCTACCAGAAAGTCAGGAGTTCTTACAAATAGAAAACGTAATTTAGTTGCTGACAAGTGGGAGGAGCTTGCAGTAGAAAAGTGCAAGTTAGTCAGGCTGCAACAAGAAAAAGAAGATCTTCACATGGAGCAGATGAGAGAAGAGCACGAAAAAAAATGGTAATTTTGGACGCCCAATTGCAAAAAATTAAAAACGAGATCGAGAGAATGTAGTGAATGATACATTCAACTTTCCATTTTTATTATTATGGATTATAAAGGGTTATCCATTTAGCGGTTTCAAAAGTATAGGGCTGGAATTCGACATCTGTCAAACTAAGTTGTTAAACCATTTTTTTATTATCAGTTGAAAGTCTGACATTTACGAAAATGGAGCGCACAACGCAAGCAATTGGCAAATTGTGAAGAAATTTGAAGGGACTAAATTGGATACAGATATTGTGTCTGTGCATCATCGTTTCACTCGTACAACTGAAAGTATCGCTGCGGTAGGTGAAAGTGTTGCCGAAGACCCGAGTGTGTCGATTCCTCGTCGTTCTCAGGAATTAGAACTGTCTTACGGCACATTATGGCGTATTTTGCATTTGGATCTACACCTACATCCATATAAAGTCCAGCTCACACAACAACTGAAGCCAGCTGACCATTCAAATTCGAATGTGGCCTTGTTGCAAGAGACATTTCCTGGCAGCGTAATTTCTCGTCGTGGCGATATCAACCTCGCCACCAAGATCATGCGATTTGACACCGCTGGACTTTTTTTTGTGGGGCTACGCGAAAGACCGTGCTTATGCAGATAAGCCTTTAACTCTTGAGCACTTGAAAACCAACATTCGTCAAGTTATGGGTCGACGCTTACAACAATTCGCGTGGTGCTCATTTAAATGAAGTAGTGTTTCACACATAATATTAACGTACAAACCTTATAATGAAAAAGAAATACCATGACAAAAAATATTGTTTATGTGTATTATTTACGTTTACTTTTGAAACCGCAAAATGGATAACCCTTTATATTTTAGGTTGTTATCCATGTTAGTTTTAGTTATGGTAATAATGTTCCTTTTTCTGTTTTTTTTAAATAATGAATTAAATTTCTTTGTTTTTTTTTAATTTTTTATTTTTCAATAAAGTTTATTATTGTTAACACGAACAAATCTTATCTTCTTATCTTAAAAGACTTCTGAAATAATCATTTATAAGTGTATTTTCTACAGATGTATTCTCATTTTGAAAGTTTGAAGTACCTTGACTCTCATTACCATTATTTATTGGTTCGTTTATTAAATTTTCCTCTGCTGGAGGAACAGAGTCGTTGTTTATACAGCAAAAGTTGTTGAAGGATAGCTGTTCCAACAATAATGCTCTGAACTGTTGTCATTTTCACTTTTATTCCTGTTGACAATATAGGAAACCTTTACTTCCAAACGCCATAAGAGCGTTCAACACAATTTCGTGTTCGTATTTGAGATTCATTGTACAATATTCCCTGCGGATTGTTGCAACTACGTAAAGGAGTCATCATATACTCGTAGCTTCTGCATTGGTAGCCACCGTCCGCCACTATGAGATGATTTCCAAACTCACCATTTTCAAGTCTGGCACAGATTCTAGAATTATTGAAAATTGTGGAATCGTGACACAATCCAGGCCATCTTGCAACTATGTCCATTATTTTTAACTTTGGATCACACATGGTCTGCACGCTTAAGGAGAAATAGCCTTTCGGTTTCGAAATATTTCACCATTCGATCCTCCTAACAAAGTTTATGATATGTGCATTAGTGAGACCATTTATAAATTTGATTATTATTCATATTACCTGGGGACTGAACCCGTACATGGGTACAATCTAATGCAGCAATAACTCGGGGAAATTTTGCACATTGGTAAAACCCATTTACAACTTGCAACTTTTCCTCACATGTTGTCGGGAACTTTATGTATTTTTTCCGAAGCAGAGCAATATGATGAGAGACAATCTTACAAATTCTACTGGCGGAGGATTTCGCACAAAAGTCTCCAGCAGTTATGAGCAAGCATCCACTTGCATAAAAGCGCAATGTTAACAACAGCTTGGTTTCGATAGATATGGAATGGTTCCTAAGAAACATTCTTTTCTTATCTTTACTTACATACATAGATTTATATATTATTTTGTTATGAATTAGTTACATTTTCAATTTGGGGTCGAATTTGCTCCAAAATAATGTAGGCATTCTTTGACATTCGAAATCTTTCAAAGAATTCTAGATCATCCCAATAATCAAAGTGATCTGTTCTTCTTTGAATCCGTTTTTCTCTTCTCATACTCGCAATTAACACAAAGTTTTCCTCGTCAATTATATCTTCAAAATCACTTTAATAACACGATAACATTTTAATAAACACACAATCTTTTTGTTTGTTAATAATATTTTCTAAAAAAAATAAAAACGCTGAACTGAAGTTTAAAGGCAGAATAATCTAGTTTAACTTAAACTTAAAATTGAACTCAATTCAAGGTTTAAACGACACAGTGAAACCGAATAAATTATTGATCTGAAGTTTAAACCAAAAGTGGAGTTTAAGCTCGCACTGTGAATCTGAGGGTTAAAAATTGATTTTTTTTTTCAGAATTTCAAAAAAAAATATCTTACGAAAATTTTGGTATACACTATTATTTAGAATTCGAAGACCTCCTTAACAAAAATTTTGATCGAAATCCGTTGCGCCGTTAATGATAAAGTAGAAAAAAATCAAAAACGGTTATATGACAGAGGTACCATTACTAAAATTTCAGTTAAAAAAATTCATTGACCAACAAGTAGACTTTACCTATAATGGTCCACTGATTTTTTTGTTAAATTCGTTTTTTACTTAATGTTTTATATACGAGATGTCTTTAATTTGTTCTAAAAAAAATTGGTATTTTAAATATTTAATAATATAAACTTAAAAAGAAAATTTCAAAAACAAATCAAAAACCCGATAGAAAGACAGAATTTTTATTGTTCATATATTATTTTTTTACAATACCTTAATAATACGCAGCTCGCTCAGAGATTTGCTATTTAAGATATATCTTAAAACTGTAAAATTGTTTAAAGGTTTTAAGATAAATTTGACTTTAGGATGACATTCGAAAGAAAACTATGATTAAAACCTTCATTTAATATAAATAAAAAAACAGTTTTCAAAATATTGAATTTTCAAAAAAGAAAATTTATTTTATACCTACAATGGTTGGAAAAAGTATTTTGACAAAACTATTTTCCTTGTTATATTGCTTGTTTTAAAGAGCTGAGAGATATAACGGAACTCGTATGATGCTCGAAAAAAAATATCTACGTGATTGTAACTGTAAATTACAAAATATTTTATTTTTCCTTACGCATTCGTTCTTAATCATGTTCAATGTATGGAGTGCGTTGAAATTAACTGGAGAAGAGTATTTTGACATCATATTCTTTTTAGTTCATTTCATTTCATGCGTGCGATCAAAGTTAATATTTGTTAAAATTAAGCACATTTAAATACAGAAATTTTATTACATTAAATTTTTTTTTCAATTTAATTGATCATAATGGGGAAACCGGGGGAAATACGCGAAGTTTTAAGAAATGAAATGGTGATCAAGTATGATGCTGGTATTTCGGTTGAATACTTAAGCAAACTATACAAAGTGCCTCGTCAAACCGTGTATTACCAAATAAATAAACAAAAAAATCACAAATCAACGCGAAACTTACCACGTTCAAGGCGCCCACGCAAGACAACCAAAAGAGAAGACCGTTTAATCATCGGAAAATTTAAAGAAAACGTGGTAAAAACGCCAAAATCTGCAACAATAGAAATCAAAAATCAGTATGATATTGAAATTTGTGAAAAAACTATAAGAAATCGTCTCCTGTGCCGTTAAAACAAACACATCCCCAAAACATTACGGAGCCTCCACCATGGGGCACTCGTTCACAAACAGGTGCCACTTTTTTACGCATTTTCTAAGGAATTCTGCAGAAAGTTTTCTTTGTTGAGGCATGGTACTGAAATGAGCTTTCATCAGTCCACAATATTTTTTCCCAAAATGATGAAGGCTTATTTTTTGGCGAATTCCAAACGTTTAAGTTTGTTTTTATGTGATATTTGTGGTATTGTTCTGGCTATGTAACTAGGAAAGCCAGCCTCTTTTAAACGATTTCTTATAGTTTTTTCACAAATTTCAATATCGTACTGATTTTTCATTTCTATTGTTGCAGATTTTGGCGTTTTTAGCACGTTTTCTTTAAATTTTCCGATGATTAAACGGTCTTCTCTTTTGGTTGTCTTGCGTGGGCGCCTTGAACGTGGTAAGTTTCGCGTTGATTTGTGATTTTTTTGTTTATTTATTTGGTAATACACGGTTTGACGAGGCACTTTGTATAGTTTGCTTAAGTATTCAACCGAAATACCAGCATCATACTTGATCACCATTTCATTTCTTAAAACTTCGCGTATTTCCGCCGTTTTCCCCATTATAATCAATTAAATTGAAAAAAAATTTAATGTAATAAAATTTCTGTATTTAAATGTGCTTAATTTTAACAAATATTAACTTTAATCGCACGCACGAAACGAAATGAACTAAAAAGAATATGATGTCAAAATACTTTTTTCCAGTTAATTTCAACTCACTCCATACATTGAACATGATTAAGAACGAATGCGTAAGGAAAAATAAAATATTTTGTAATTTACAGTTACAATCACGTAGATATTTTGTTTCGAGCATCACACGAGTTCCGTTATATCTCTCAGCTCTTTAAAACAAGCAATATAACAAGGAAAATAGTTTTGTCAAAATACTTTTTCCAACCATTGTATATTTTTTTTTTAAAAATCCCAGAAATATTTTTCGAAAATTTTGATATGCAGTATTATTTATAATTCGAAGTCCTTTATAAAAATTTTGATCGAAATTCGTTCAACCGGTTATGAGAAAGTTGACAATTAACAAAATATTTGTAGGACAGGTACCGTTAATAACAAAATATTAAAAACAAAATTTAACCAAAATGTAGACTGTACCTAAAGTAGTGTCCACACTTTTTTTTAAACCGTTTAAATGGTTGAAAAAAATTGTTTAATGTCTAAGAACGGTACGTTCCCTAGGACCGTTTTTTTTGCGTTCGAATAAATGGCTTAACCGATTCTTTCGAAATTTTGCATTTGTAGGCTTACTCGTAGTTTGCCCAATTTATACTGCGTACCAATATTTTTAATTAATATTTTTTTTTTGTATTTTTAAAAGCATTTAACAAAATTTTTAATATATGTTTAAATATGTTTTAAAAAAGTTTAAAAAAAAATTGTTTTCTCAAAAACCGCTCCACAGATTTAAAATTTTTTTTCTCATAAATTCAAATTTATCCAAGAAATAAAATGGCGTACTTTTTTTGGAGCTCAAATTAGTTTAAGTATTTATTGCAGAATTTTGAATTATCTTTTCTTTTTAAAAGAATTAAGTCGATTAATCCTTTTGTTTTTAAGTTTATATTATTAAATATTTAAGAATGTCATACCAATTTTTTTAGAAACGACTTTAAAAATATATTTAGATTTTTAATAGAAATCTTTTGCATATGATGTAATCGAACATAAACGCAGGTTCGTGCGATCGAGTCGTGCATTTATTTTTAACAAATTTGAATATTGGCTATTCCAAATGGCACTTTTCACGACTTTTCTTAAGGTTTTTTTTTAAATAATCTGAACTGCACGGCTGTAAATAGAAGGAAGAGAAAGATATTACAAATTTTGTTTAAAAAATGGATTCAGAATTTGGTGGTTTATTATATCATTATATTTTGCACGGGTGGCATTCAATTCAAACTGGAGGTAGAAAAGTAACCTATCTATGTACATATGTGTACCTACAGAGTGAGACTATCAAAACCACATTTATTAGTAAGTTCTCAAGCACTATGGTCATATGCAGCACCACAATGCAACCCTAGTATTCTTGTTTTGTTTAAAATATTTCAATTAGGTTTCCACCCTTTAAGAACACCCTGTGCTGGCATAAATGTATTAACTCCAAGATGCTTATACCAGCAAAATTATTATTATGCACACAATTGTTACCATCTTTCTTTACGTTAAAAGTAATGACCTCGCGAAGCTTTAACTGAATTTTTCCCTAACAAGCAAGACACGTGTTGGTAAACAAAAAAGACAAAAAAAAAATATAAACAAACAAAACAAATCAGCTTATTTTTAGTTGAGTATATACACTGCAGCTTATCTAAATAGGTTCAACTTTTTTTTCACTTTACCTCTCTTCATATATAATGCAATGATACATCTTTGTTATATACGTAATGAAAGAATATTATTATTATGCTTAGTTTGGGAGAAAAAATGTCTCTTAAAGATTACCCTTGTTCTCAGATGCTAGCTAAACCAAATGCATTCATAAAGATAAACATATTTTTTTGGTTAATCTAAATAGGTTTAACGAATAAAATGGAATAAAACAAGAAAAGTAATAGTAGCTCAATGATTTATTTTGCAGTTTTGTATAGGTAGGAATATACCAACAATAATTAATAAGTAGTAGTAAAATGTGACTTTATTTAACAGATTAAATTGTTCATTGTTCATTGCTTTGTTTTTTTTAATAATTTCACAGTTATAGCATTGGCTTTTGCCGTCAGCCAGAAAAAAGAGTATTAACTAAACAATTGTTTGAAGGCTTCCTTCAGAATTTGGTGTCGGTACCTTAGCGGCTGTTCTGATGTAACTTCTCAACACATTCCACTTCTGCACATTTAGGATGTCATTAACGTCATCTAAAGTTAGGATGGTTTTTCCCCAGTGTCCTTTTCTAATTTCAGCAAGAATAGGGCACGTTCCTAGGAAGTGCAGTATGTACGTCCTCTCTCATATATGGTTACATATGGCACACTCTGTGTTTTCATCTGCACAATATGGCCGATAATTTATATGTATTAACTCTCCTCTTGTTTTAAAGATAATTGTGATTCTCTCTGAGGTATAGCGATCATTAAAATAATTGTTGGCGTGAAGGCTGTGCTGCAAGCCCTTGTACATTTTTGGCGTATTGCTCCGTTCAGCCATCTCAGTGAACTTAGAAAAATTGTCTTCTTCAATCCTTGCAAGCTGTGTATCGAAGCTACATTTCCAAGTCTCCGTCCCACTTTCTACCAATTGAATATTGTGTGACTGCTCTAAACGTTGCCACTTTGTGAGAAACTGTGCTTTTCGGTTAAGTAGATGCCGTGCGATGATTCCAGGTATCCGGTGACTTGGTAGCGGCATTAATCAAAATACATTTTGATTGAAAAGATGTACAGCGGTGAAAGTTCAGTCTCCAGATGAAGCATATAGTTCGGGGTGTTTTCCGGAAGACAAAATATTTTCTTGACGAAGTACCCCAAAAGCTTTTTCTCTTCGTCGTATTGTAGGAATTCCCACTTCTGATCAGCATAGCACATTATCGATCTAATCACCGCTTCAAAGAGCTTATTTTTAACACTCGGGGCAACATATTTTAGTTTTGCTTTGAGGTGGTGCTTGAAAGACAGCTGCGGCGTTATAGTAAATCCGAGATATTTATGCATACTTCTTTACCACCTCCAGGTTCACATTTTCTCATATCCATTTTTCATTTAATGGGAATCTGCCTGTTCCATTTCAAAGATCATTATTTTCGATTTGTTAGTATTAACCGCAAACTCCAGAGACGACAATATGCATGGACTTTATTTATCATTATTTGCATCATTTCCGGAGTTTCAGAAAAAATGACGATATCGTTAGCATACATCAACGCTTTAATGTCAACGCTAGCAAAATTGATTCCACATGGAAAAACTGTTGTCAGATCATCTAGGAAGATTGAAAACAGAAGCGTACTTAACGGGCAGCATTCCTTAACCCCAAATGTCATTTGAAACCCCTTCGATCCTTCATTACCATACCATATTGTCGTTTCATTATTTTGGTAAACACATTTTATTTTTTTATTTTTTTGTGGATATTCCCAGGCAACTGAGCTTGTAGAACAAAGCAACACTGTTGATTGATTTGAAAGCTGCTCTGAAGTCAATAAAGAAAGCAAATGAATTACCGCTTTCACAAGCCTCGAACTACTTCGTCGATCTATAGTGTCGGCACGGCTTTTTGGTCGTGTCAAAAGAAACTGTATCGACAGAGCAGCTCGATTTCTGGAAATCGAAGTGGTATGTCGACATGGCGTGTAAAAATGATCAAACTAGTACACTGGGGAAGTTTCTGTTTTGTTTTTTTTGTTGTTGGTTGTTCATGTTCGTAACTTGAAGTTAACTTATTTGCATTTTTCTTTCAAATAAAATTAATCCACTTAATTACTTCTTGAAAATAATATGGCTTACCTGCAGACATTTTCACTTTAATAATTTTTTTTTTAAAAGTAAATTTGACAACTTTTCTATTTGCCAGTTGGTTTTACAATAAAATTATACATCGGCGAATGCTTATGCAACAACAAACTACTTCGTCGACATGATAGATCGATGTGGCGGTAATAGTTTGCCAACTGAATTTGCCATGTAGGGGATAACGCAAACGAGCAAGTACGGCGATCATGTTTATCGTTTAGGGCTACCTTTTGGACGCCGACTGCACTTGATATCTGTATTACCAACGAAATATCAGTCGTTAAATATCAGAGCATTTATTTGTCTTTGTTCGGCAGTTCATGGCTTGACATTTCATTTAAGCAAGAGAGTTCGAGGTGTAGGTAATGCTGTTTAAAAAGATTTATCAAAAATGAATTTCATTTTCACAGTATACATATTAAATATAATATATTCCAGCAAGTGGCGATGGGACTTTCAATGTCTTTATTGATTTTGCATAACTGTAATTCTACATGCTTATTTGCAATTTTTAAGTTTGAATTTATTTAATAGTGATTCTATCTGATTATTTCTTATGATTTTGGTTTTATTAGAATCAAATCAACGAAATCAGTAATGGAATTGAAATAACTTTTGTAAATACGTATTTCGAATTTATGCGAATTATCAAGAATTATTAACATCATGATTAAGCAAAATATGTAATTAAAAAATAACAACTTTTGCTCCACGTTGGAAATAAATAATATAACCAGAACTTGAGTTAAGTAAAATCCGTAATCAAAAATTAAGGACTTTTTGTTAATGCGAAAAAAATATCAAAATAAATATTTAGGAATTTTGAATCGTATTTCAATTACAGGTATTTTCGTTCTGTAATACCTGTTATTGAATGACTCTAACTGAAATATCGACACATACCTATTTGTATGTAGATCCTCAAAAAATCTGAGTGCATGTGTCAAATCTCGTATTATGCTAACCGAATTTTGAATACATGCGCAATATATCACAGTACACATAATAAAGGTAATATATTCCGGTTTTCATTTTCGTTCAAGTTCGGGCATGTGGCAAAACTCAGAGACACTCGTGTCACATTTGGCATGCGCATAGGCTTAGGCATGGGCCAAACTGCTAGTTGCAATATCTGTTACTGCTACTTTTAAATAACAGTTATAAATTCCGCCTAATTATGGAACAAAAATTGTCAGTGAAATAACAATTTTAATAAACTATTTTCCACTAACATTTTAAAATAATTCTTCATCGCTTTTTCATTTATATTCCGCTGGCGCTGTTTGGTGTGATCAAAATGCAAATTTAGAAATTTCAAATGTTGTTTTAATAACAGTTATTTTTGATCTACTGTTACATCTTACTGACCACATCTTACTGAAATATGGACCCACCACTATTTGTATGTGAAAATATCAAAAATGAGAATGCCTGTGCCAAATCTCAGAGACATTTTGCCAAATATGACAACCGAATTTTTGAATTATGACAACATGCGCAGTATATTACCTTATTATGTGTACTGCGCAATATATTACCTAAAAATATGTGTAATGTGCCTCCAGTTAATGAAAATTAACTAATACAAATTGTCTATTTTTGAAGAATGTAAGTATAAGCCAAATTTTTTAGAGGGCTCCAAAGGAATACTTACCAGCAGAAGAAACAAAAAATAATGAGATGAAATGTCATCTGCATACAAAAAAAGGGGAAAAACATAGCAATCAGGCCTCAAAGTCAACACAAAATTGAAGCGACGACAGCTCGATGACATGGACATTACAAAATAACAAGAAACAAGGCGGCTTTATTTTACATTTCATGTCAGGAAGGATGAGTATCCTGAGAAAATTTATCGCTAGAGCAGTCGGGCTGTAACGGTAAGCTTTAAGACAATTGTTGTTTTTGCCCAACTTTCAAAAGGATCTAACAGTGGCGTGAAAAAAAGTTGAACCTATTTAGATGACCGGCAGTGTATTTGTCTGTACCTATGATTCTATTTGGTTTCGCTAAACACTTGCAGGTACTATCAATTGTGTGTTGTTAATTAAAATCACATACCAGTTAACTTTTCTTGGGATTTATGTTCATTCAATGTAATAAAAAAGTTGTATTATTTTGCAATAGACTTTTCTCAAACATATTCTACCAATTAAGTATCAAATTACTGTGGTTGTTTATACTTTATAAACCCGTTTTGTATGGCTTTGTCTTATGATGAAATGAAATAATTTAAGATAGGTATCTATTGTATTACGGGGAATAAAAGCTTAGATAAATTGAATTTGTTGGATGCTATATAATAACCTTAAATATTGTTATAGGACCTGCATAAGTATTGAAGTTTAAAAAGAGGGAAAGATAACGAGACTAGTGAAGTGTCAATTTATATAAATATTTATTTATCTTAAAAAAGTGTTAAATATTCCCCACGATTTAAGCAGTTGATTTAAATCAAACAACTAATTTTCGAAAGTGGAATGCACTTTTGACCCTACGGGCAACGTTAACTCTACTTTCCTGTCACACTCTTGGCAAGTTCCTATAGTCACGTCCTTGAAAAAATCTCTAAAAAAAATTTTTTTTTTTAGCTGAGTTAAAATAAATGTGTTAGGTATTCGGTGCAAGAATATCGCTTTAACACTAACAATATTATTCCTTAGCCTTTTTATTTGTAAAGAGGTGTATCTACATTTGAACTTAATGTTTCAACTATAGTTAAAACAAATACATTCATTGAAGAAAAGATTTGATCTTTTTGCGAAAGGATTCGATCTTCTTACATTGTAAATTTTTTTTTTCAATGACAGCTATTTTGTATAGTAAGAATTTATTCTGTCCATACAAGTAATGTAGAGAGTAGTGTGAGTAAATAAATTTATTTTTAATTTTAAGCTAACGGGTCCGCCATCTAACGTTTTTTTTTCAACTAGTGCTTATTTCGTGAATGGTAACACTTAGCTTATGTCTGATTTGACAGATAATTAGTTTTATCCTTCCGCTGAACGAACATGGTTGTGTATACGCTTGAACAACGCTGGGAAATATTGCGACATTACTTTGAAAATCATGGTAATGTTGCAGAATGTGTGCGAAAATTGCGTACGGATTTTGGAAGAAGAGAAGCACCCGTCAGCTCCGTATGTTCGTTATCTAGTGAAAAAACTGAAAGAAACTGGCATCTTCATCGATAAACCAAAGCGTGAAAAGCCAAAAACAGTTCGTTCACCCGAGAATATTGCTGCTGTGGCAGAAAGTGTGCGTGAAGCGCCATCAACATCAATTCACCGTCGTTTTCAACAATTGAACATTTCGGAGACATCATTGAGACGAATTTTGCATAAAGACCTTGGTATGACGCCATACAAAGTCCAATTGGTTCAGGAGTTGAAGCCAACTGACCATCCAATGCGTTTTCGCTTCGCTAAGTGGGAGATCGACTTAGAGAAGATGCCGATTTTGCCAAAAAATCATCTTTTCAGATAAGGCTCATTTTGATCTTGGTGGGTATGTAAACAAGCAAAATTGTCGCATTTGGGGCACAGAAAACCCGCACACCCAAAACGAGTCACTGTTTGGTGCGGATTTTGGTCCAGAGGCATAATTGGGCCATTTTTCTTCGAAAATGAGCAAGGAGTGGCCGTTACAGTCAATTGCGATCGTTATCGGGCCATGTTGAACGAATTTTTGTTCACACAAATTGAAGAGGAGGATATTGACAATATTTGATTTCAACAGTACGGCGCTACGTGCCAGACGGCCGAAGCTACACTCGATGTTTTGCGCCCTGTTTTTGAAGATTGCATTATCAGCCGCAGAGCTGATGTCGTTTGGCCACCTCAGAGCTGCGATTTGACACCGTTGGACTATTATTTGTGGGGTGCCGTAAAATCTAAGTATTACGCCGACAAGCCAGAGACAATTGACGCTTTAAAGGACAATATTCGTGAAGCCATTGGTGAAATACAGCTGCACACAATCGATAATGTGCTTAAAAATTGGACCGATCGTGTAGGCTACTGCATGGCCAGCCGAGGCAGCCATTTGAATGAAATTATTTTCCATTATTAACCGGAAGGATTGTACTTTCAAATAAAAAAATATTTGAGAAAATATTCAGTAGTTTTTTTTATAGCATTTTCAAAAAAAAAAGTTATTTGGAGGACCCTTTATAAACACATGCAGAACACCTTTCCGATCAGTTATTTTAATAGAGCGTGAATTTCGTTGATGTATCTGTCTTTTAGGTGAAGTTAAATGTGCTTCGTCGATTTCTGTTACACCGACGACTGCCCATTTGTTTCCACTGTATAAAGTGATTAAATGATGAGTTAAGTACGAAATATAATTATAATTCATTACGGCCTTAAATCAGATCAAATCGAAAGTTACTCTTCTCAATGACTTTCTGTATTTATAAATGAGCATCAAAAATAATATATGTCTTTATTATCACTTTAATTCGATGTCAATATACTCTTGCCTTTATATTACTAAATTTAATTATTATTAATGGTATTGAACTCAGTCATATATTATTATAAACGTAATATCACCTAAACCCAAACAGGAAACAGATTGCAAAATATTTGCATAACAAATAAAATAATTTGATTATAACGTAAGGTATGCGATTGGTGCTATTAAAAACAATTAATGCTTTTAATTTCACAATTTATCGGTGTATTAGTTTAAACAAGACATTTTCTTTAATTTTTTTAAATATACATATAAGTTCAGCCTCTACCAAAAAAGTTTGTAGAAAATATTTTACAGAGATAACTACGAAAATAAATCTTTTGAATCCATTCGTTTCTCTTCGAGAAATTGTTAATAAAATTACACTATGTGTCACAATAAAGTACCAAGGGTTTTAAATCGTGACTGCTCAAATACAATGTCCACATTCAGAAGAGGTTTTGAACTTGAAAGTAAAGCGAGATTCATTTAAATTTCAAAGAACTCCTCTCAAAATAGAGATTTGATCTTTTAAATGAAACTCTGTGTCCAAATTAAATTGTAGTATTGGCCGCGTTCGGTGGCATACCTAAAGCAATCCGGATTGCTTTGTGTTGTTGTAACGCCTAAGGAAAAAAACAGCTGATGAACTAAACATATGTTGTCAAACACAAATCTCAAGCTACCCAAAAATTATTATTAATTTGAGGAACAGCTGATTCAAAACTTCAGATTTGTATGCAATACAACTGACTTAACAGAGAAAGCTACCTGGATCGTTCGAAAACAAACCCGCTACTAAGGTATCTCGGCTAGCCTAAAAAAACATCTTCATCATCAGATGATGAGGAAGATGAAGACAAAGCAATAAAAAACTCCACTAAATTTATAAAAATTAAATTATTAACTTCTTCGTCTATTATTTGACTATTTTTTAGTTTAATTTTTTTAGCAGGGTTTGACACAATTTCACAATAAATTAATGACAAAATAGTTTCCATTTGATGTTTGACAGAAAAAACGTTTTACATGTATGCGTGCATTCAGATCAAATCTGCCTACCCACCAAAGATGAGAGCTTTCGTGTTGAGATCTGATCTAGATTTGTTCTTTTTGTTGAAATGAAACTCTCAAAATTCAAAAAGATGAAATCTTTCGTCAGACAGATCAGATCTTTTCTTAAATGAAACTCGCTATAAGACACATTTCTACTCTCTGCATGGTAATCTGTCAAAAAATGCCCTTTCAATTAAATCAACTTTTATTGGAAAGCTAGTCAAGAAATATATCTTTCTTCATTTCAAGTCAAGCGCATTTGTATCAGACAGAATTATAGCTATAGTCATTAAAAAATAACATTTTCTATAAACTACAACAGATTTTGTATAATGTTGAGGATTCTAAAAAAAAAATATTTGAACGTTTATCGATTGTTATCAAATTTGTATAGTTTGACCAAAAATTATTGGAGCTACTTTTCTTCAAGATCAACTAAAGGCAAATAATGTTTAAGGTAAACTTCCAAGTTTCACATGTGACAAATTAATTATTTTTTTTAGTCAATGGTGGCAATGGTGCAGTGGATATAGTGGTTGACTGCAAACCTATAGGTGTGGGTTCGAGCCTCTCGGATAGGTAGCATTCTTTTCTATAGCTCAAATTTTAATTGGATGCCGCCTGTGTGACAGTAAAGACCTAATTCAAGTCCACTGTGCCAACAAAAATTTTTTCCTATCTTTCTTTCCTTCCAAATAGTGCCGTGGAATTCAAGTTGCATTTAAAAGCCCTTAGGTCTTACATGAATATAGTTGAAATGAAATGAAAAAAAAAATAGCGTTCAATTAATGAAGTTGACTATATCTAGAAAAGGTATGGAAATCCTGGGCTGAGAACTGGGATCACGATACTATGCAGACTTTTCATCGCAATCTCAACGGGCAAACCATAATTGAATACCTATGGCAATTTATGTGAACCAGATGTTGGAAAAAACTCTTTACATTATACTTATTTTTAAGGTTTCCGATCTGTTAAGCGTATATCAGCCTAAAACGCCCTACAGACGATCAATGTTACTTGACAAGTATTATTGACATTTTCTCTTGTCAAGTAATGTTGTACAATTTTGAAAAAGTTCGTTCACCATCATATAAATAGAGCTACTGACACGTTGAATACTATGTGAATTTGAAGTCGAGGTAAAGTGGGATCTCGATTTGAATCTTAGATTACATTTTCTTAAATCTGACGTATCTAATAAACTAGTTCCGGAGAGGCGGCATTTTACGTACGTCGATTATATGAATTGAATTGAATTTTTAATTTATTTGAACATTCAATTTTTTATGACTTAATTTTTTTTTACAAATTCTATATTTAAAAATGGCAAAATCCTTCAACCAGATTGACAATTTTAATGCTCAAGTTAATATAATTTATAATTTTTTTAGTTTAGAATATGGTTCTCTGTCAGCCTATCAGTCTATCTGTCTGATGAGTCCATGTGAGATCGCCGGGTCAAAACGCCAATATTTGTTGGACCAAAGGCCGTTAAAAGCTATTTTGAATTGGTACATATTGTTTTTTTTTTCGGTAAAATGCTCACACGTTTTTTTCATATTTTTTTTCAGATGACAAATAACAGTAGCTCTCACATATTTTTTTTTTGGCGAAAAACAAAAATCTTATTTTTCTCAAAAACGGCTCCTACGATTTTTATAAAAAAATAATCAGTTTATTAATGAAGAGAAAAGGCAAATTTTGTTAATTATTTTTGCAAACAAATTGTTAGTTTTTGTACCTCTAATAGTACCAGTTGATTTTATTTTTTGTTTTAATTTTTTATGAAGACGCTCCTATAAAGTCCAAAAACTAATGTAAACAAAAAACTTTTTCTTTTAAAATTAAAAAAAAAACTCAAAATTTCGAAAACCACTTGATGGAATTTTTTCGAAACTTCGTACTTGGAAGTTTTTTGACATTATCTTGAATATTTAAAAAGAAACTGTATTCCTTAAATAAAAACCAACTGCACCTCCCATACAAATATTAAAAAAAATAAAATGCACGACTGGATCGTACGAACATGCTCTTGTAGCTCACAACTTTTATGTAGCTATTTATGCTTTTATTTAACCATTGAGGTTTAGTTAGTTAGGTGTAGTTATCCTATGCAGGCGTAAAGCCTATGTAGGTAAGATTACCTCGATTCTTAGTATAATGAATTGTCGAATGATAAATGATTAAATGAATATAGTTACATAGGTACCTACCTACAAATGTATATTTAAATCTAAGTTATGGATTTGAATTATGTGAGTTAGGAGAGTAAAATATATCTACATATATAGACATATTGATGGAACCTAAGTATGTAAACATGTACATATAATAATGAATATGCATATAACTTTATAATTTAGGTGCACTATGACACATACATATATGTATATAAACATAAAAGTATAAGTTACTACATTGTATTTAGTATTCAGTGATGTAGGCAAAAATTAGTAAAAAGGGAATAATAATAAGGTAGAAATAAATGGATAATACACATATTTTTATGTTTTTATATTTAGTCGTTATAGTTTCAGGGAAAACAAAGATGACGTTTGAATTCGTTGATAAATAAGAATATATAAAAAAAATTCAAAAATCGTTGGAGCGGGTTTTTAATAAATTATTTTTTTATGTATAAAATTTTGAAAACATTTTTAGAAAAAAAGTCTGAAACGTATTGAAGATATTATTAATATACATATAAAATTTGAGTTTGAAAAAAATTCTGTGGCTGGTTTTTGAAAAATCGATTTTTCAAAAAAAAAATGTATTTATTTTTTTAAAAATCGAAAAACTTTTTTTCTTAAAATTTGGGTATGCAGTTTTCCTAACAATTTTAAGGAGCATTTGTCTAAAAAAATTATTTTAATCGGTACATCCAATATTGAGAAAGTCGAAAATATGAAAAGTAGATCCGTTATAGTAAGTACGCAAAAAGAAATATTTTTTTACTTAAAAGTGAACTGTACTAATTTAAGAACACACGAATTTTTATAAAAATTCTTGGAGCCGTTTACGAGAAATAAAATTTTTTAACGGTTTTTTTTAAACATTTGTATGGGAGGTACCGTTGTTTTTATTTTAGAAAATTGTTTTTTTTTTAACTATTCAAGATAATGCCAAAAAACCACTTAATACGAAGTTTCGAAAAAATCTATTGAGTCGTTTTCGAAATTTTTAATTTTCAAAAAAAAATTAATTTCCAAAAATTTTTTTTTTAAATTTTGGTATAAAATAGTGTTTAAACTTTCTAGGAACTTCTGCGTAAAAAATGTCAAAAAAATCAGAATAACCGGTTCCGATAAAATCGAAAACCAAAAAAATGGTTCTACTAGAGGTACCAAAAATAATTTGGCCGAAAAAAAATGTATGGGAGCTACTGTTATTTGTCATCTTGAAAAAAATGAAAAAAGCGTGTGGGCTTATTACCGAAAAAACAATATGTACCAAGTTTGACGCAAATCTATCCAACCGTTAAGGCTGTAGATTCGAAGACAGACAGACTGACCGAATGACAGACAGACATACAGATGGAATTGGGAGACCCACTTTTTTGCTGTTCTCTATGATCGTAATCTCATGTTTGATTGTTAGAAAAAAATTTTATTTTTTACGAATACATAACTTGCCTTATAGTACCTATAATCGCAAGTAGAAAGAAGAGTATAAAAAAGAAGCAAATGCACACTTGAAATTTAAAATCAAAATTAGTTTAACATATAATAACTAATTCATTTTTAAAACACAGTATCATTAAATTTTAACTTAAAAAAAAAAGAAACTATGTGTTACAATATGATTATATATAGGTACAGCAATTTATAATCGATTTTTGGGGTAATTATGTACATTGTACATAATTATATATAATACAAATACAATAAATGACCTGCAGCCCTAAGTCGAAATTAACAGGCTTCTAGCAAACCTGTATACACTGCAGCAATACGCCAGTTATACTTCTGGCGATTTATTTATTTTATATTTTTGTATCTTAACGAATAATAATATCTTAGGTTGTGTCCACACCAAAGAAACATTTCAGGAAACATTGCATAAAAACGTTTGTGAAATGCTTCCAATTTGATTAAATAACATTTCAGAAACATTTGAATAATTTATCTGATATATTTTTTTTGGTGTGGATGCTTTGAGAAACATTTCTGAAATGTTTCTTTGTTTCCCATTTATGTATCCAGTTTTCATTTAAAAACCGCAAGCTGCTTAAATGCGAGCCATTCAACTTTTTTTCTCTTTTGCTTCCATCACCAGATTGAGTAGTCTGTAATTTTTTTTCTCGCCTGTGTTGCACTTTAAGCGCATGCTGCATTTTTTTTTCAAAATTTATATTTTTGGAAATTTTAGAAAGTATCGGCTTTTTTAATTTTATTTTTATAATGTTCCACAAAATTTTTTTCGTTTCATAAATTTTGACCTATTGGATAACATCCTCATTGCTCCACACTTTTCGCGATATTTATACATTTATATGAACAAAAACTCACGCACTATCTACCTTTGTAAATGCTTGTTAAACAAAGAAAGTTTTCTATTCGGAATGGGAAACAGGGAAACATTTCATAAATATTTCAAAAATGTTTCGCGAACGTCCCAGACCAGTGTCCAAAGTAAAGATTTCAGAAACTTTTCAGAAATATTTCTCTGTTTCTGAAATGTTTTTGGAATATTTCTGAAATGTTTCAAAAATGTTGTTTTGGCTTGGACACAGCTTTATAGACAAACATTCATGAAAAGTCTATGAAATAATAAGAGTCGCAATCCAATTGAAATTCTTATCTTATCGAAGATAAACTTTTTTAAGAGGAGCTGATGAAGATCTTTGTTATACTCGTACATATTGATTTCGTTTCATTTTCCCTGAAATCTGTCTTTAAAATAAACTCATTTTAAAGCAATATCGACTTCAGGTTCATAGAGTGCACATAAATATTATTTTCAAATTAGCCTGTCTAGTTACTTTATGTAAAAGAAAATCAATTTAAAAGTAATTCAGAATCAAGTTATTGCATTTCAATTGTTTGATTGATTCTAAGCTGAATTTTCTCTGCAGAGCAGCGAAATTCGGTGTGATGTGTGTGACCAAACATACCTACCTCTTTTTATTTTTCGACTTCATACGGTGCAAACAAGCTTAGGTTCATTTCCTTCTCTAGGCTTACTCACGTGTTGCAATCTCAAGTCGAACTTTTAAAACCTAGCTAGTCACTATTAAAAGTCATCATAAAACTGATAAAAGCTTTCATATGAAACTTAAACATAGTTCCTGATGAAATTTGGTGCCCCACCAATTCCATAAAGAAAAATGAACATCATTTCTGTAGTAGCTTGACAAAATGGAAATCGAAATCAGAAAAGCTTTTTTAAAAATTCAGATGGCATTAAGTTTGCCACACGATCAGGTGGCTTATAACGGACGCGACATAATATCACTGTAATCGCGGAAGGTATACAAATCGATAGAAGAAAAACAAAGCCTTTTTCTAACTAGTTTAATTTCAGAAATACCTCTCGATAAAAAAAAATGCAAGATCATTATAACAGCACAAATTCATATAGCACATCAGCCGTAATTTAGTTTAATCCTATTGAAAAGAAGTGAAGCGTGACTTAAAGTTAAATACAAATAAAAATTAACAATAAATATCATTAAAATAGTTTAATTCACGACTTCTACATATGTACGTGAAAAATGAAAATCGTTATATTCAGTTTGTTTAATCAGTGCGCTAAGTTTTAAATCAGTGTAGCACGAAACACCGTTAGCCTAGTTCGTGCTAAATTGTTAATTTATCAAAGTTTAGTTTTATAATTTATTGTTTTTTTGCGATTTTTAAATATTTTCGCTTGATTGTATCGTTAGCGATGGCATCTGAGCCCAAAAGTGGAAAAAAAAGCAAGGGGTATTTACAAAAAAAAAAAAATAATAAATAGAAAAAACACATGTGTTATTGTTTGTTTTAATTAAAATGATTTAAGAAAAAAGTTATTTGTTTCGTAGAATTGAAATGTGTTTTGTTTTCGTGTGCTATTCAGGGAGCCGAAGGAACGTCCACTTTTTATGCAAAATGGAAATCACAGAAATTCCATCGATGGTGGTGATGATATTAAGGAATTTAGAAGAGCCTTGCCACAGTTTCTTGCAGTGAACGTGAAAAATACTCTTCTCTTTGGTAAGTCTCTTTTTATCTCTTTACATAAATAGGTTTGTACTTTATATTGTCTTATATCAAATAATACATATTTCTCTTTGTTTATTTCGAAACTCCGACTAGATAATTATGTATGTCAATATGTATGATATATGCGATGCAAATGACCGACCGCTAATTGTTTTTTTTTGTTAATACATATTACGTAAATACCAATTTGTTAAGAAGAAATACCTCGAAGCGTAACTACCATTTAGTTAAAGTAAAGGTGATTGTAGTGATATCGTTAATAATAAGTCATTTTGATGTTTTTTTTTTTTTTAATTTTAAAGTTATAATAGACATTTTTACAAATTAATGACATTCCTATTTGCTTGTTTTTAATTGGCAAGAATGAGGGGCTTTAAATGTATGCTTTATAATTATAACGTCCGCCATCTAACGTTTTTTTTTCCAACTATTGCTAATTTCGTGAACGGTAACACTTAGCTCATGTCTGATTTGACAGATAATTAGTTTTATCCTTCCGCTGAACGAATATGGTTCTGTATACGCTTGAACAACGCTCGCTAAGTGGGCCTGCGATCAACTTAGAGAAGATGCCGATTTTGCCAAAAAAAATCATCTTTTCGGATGAAGCTCATTGAAAAGCCGATACACCCAAAACGAGTCGATGTTTGGTGCGGATTTTGGTCCAGAGGCATAATTCGAAAATGAGCAAGGAGTGGCCGTTACAGTCAATGGCGATCGTTATCGGGCCATGTTGAACGAATTTTTGTTCACAAAAATTGAAGAGGAGGATATTGGCAATATTTGGTTTCAACAGGACGGCGGTACGTGCCACACAGCCGAAGGTACACTTGAAGTTTTGCGCCCATTTTCAAAAAAAAAAGTTATTTGGCGGACCCTATCCTATCTATATAATATGATAGACTAGACTGGGATTCGATTCCAAATCTCTGAGATATTATATTTGTATCATTTTAATTTCAGTACTTACTTTTTTTGATTTTAGAAAAAAAAAAATTAGTTACCTGCCATTAGGTATTATACGAGTAGTAGAGATAGATAGAGTATATACACAATACATGATTTAGGATAGCGGATCTAGATGCGTCTAACTAGAATTAGTTTAATGTGGGTTATACTACGTTTCCACCTACCACTTAATCCAGATTTAAGTGGATTAACCATAAATCCTCTTTGAAATCTTCTAAATCTTGAAGATTTCCAATACAAATTTTAATCTCCTTAAATGAAGATTAGAAATTAATCTCGTTGAAATCTTCTTCGAAGTAGAAGATTCGCAAAAGAAACAAACCTTATTTCATAGAACGCGCCTATTCTAACGTCATATTTTCTCCATTGACATTCAACAAAAAAAAAACTGTCCAACATTATTTAATTTGTTTTTGTCTGGTATAATTTGTCGTTGCCTTCAAATTCTGTTTTTGTTTATAATTAAGTATAAAAATAAAAAATGCAATAAAGCTATAAAGACCATAGCTGTCGGTGCCTCGAATTTGTAATGGCAAATGTTTTAGCTATCCTACAGTAATACTTTGAAGTTGTTCTTTCCCAAATATATAAAAACGAAAATAGTGCAAGGGCGATTACACTATTTATGTAAATATATGTATCTATACGCTGCAAGATGTTGGGATAACAATATTTTAAAGCTATTACTTATTTTTATTTATTGAAATTAAATTTGTTCACTGCACCGAAATTATTATTCTTCTTCCCAATTATTTTGTTTTTGTCTTGTTGTATTGATTTTTGAATGACAATTTATAGTGAAAACCTCAAACTAATTTTTTTTTCACTGGTGAAAACACTTGAAGATTAATTTTTAATCTTCTCAATTTAAACCGGATTATCTTTAGGTGAAAACGTAGCATTAGGGTATAACCAATAAAAACATAATTGGTCAAACATTTTACTTTTCAAAAATATACTTTAAAAAGTCAGCTCTCAATATTCTGTTTATTAAAATGTTATTAATCTTAAAGGAAACGTTTATACTATAAAATGCAATAAAACAGAGCTTTAACTATCTAATTCAAATAATATTGGAATGTTTTATCAATTTTTAGTTGCGATATACTTATACTATATATAGTATGTGGCAAGTTCTGTTTTGGAAAAAAAATCGTACTCGAGATTTTGATCAAGCTTCACATTACGATGATAGCGAAGATGAAAAAAGTTGGTCCCGCAATTCCGTCTGTCTGTTTGTCTGTCTGCCCTCGCGTCTACATCCTAAACGGTTTGACGGACTTGCTTTAAACTTGGTACATATTTGGGTGTATTCATAGTCATTTTTAAACTATGTCTAAGTTAAACCTAGGTTTAGTTGAATTTTCGGATGTGATTCTATTTTTTTAAGTTTACATTCCAAAATATTTGAAGATATTTGTGTAGTGAAACAAGTTCTTATCTTATTAAAAATATAAAACCAAACAATTTGTAAGTAAAATCGGTCTGAATCTTTGAGCCAAAATTGTCCTAAACTGTAGTTTAAACTTTAAAAACTGGGTTTATCAGCGACTAAGAATATGCCCCATTGTTTTTTTCGGTAATATGCCCACCCCGCCATAGTTTTTTTGCCAAAAAGAAAACATCTTATTCTCTCAAAAACCGCTCCAACGATTTTATAAAAAAAATATTCAGTTTATTAATGAAGGGAAAAGATACTTGGTAAATGGTTATTTTTGGTACCTGAGTACCATTTTTTTATTTCCGTTTTTCTGGAAAATAGTTCATTTGATTTTTGTTAATTTTTTTATGCAGAAGTTCCGAGAGAGCTTAAACACTAATGTGATCCAAAATTTAAAAAAAAAACTTTTCTTTTGCTTGAAAACTCAAATTTCCAAACATGACTTCGTATTTAGTAGTTCTCTGACACTATCTTGAACGCTTAAATAAACTATTTTCCTAAAATGAAAAAAAAAACAACGGTACTTCCCATACAAATGTAAAAAAAACATTAAGACACAAATTTATTTCTCAAAAACGAATTTTGATTACAAAAATATGTATGCTTTAAATTAGTACAGTACAATTTTAGGTAAAAAAAAAATAGTTTATTTTGCGTACGAAAATTAAAAAAAAATTGTATGTCTTTAGCATTTCCTAAAAAGTACCCTTAATTTGGAGCAGAGCGAAAATTTGTATGGAATTCAGTTTTTTTTCTAAATTACTTGAAAACTATAGGTTCTTTTCAAAAGATTTGTACGTACGCATTGTAGCTAATGTTATTCTACACAAAAAGATAAACATACTTTTTATGGTACAATTAATGGATTTGGAGAAAAATGGTCGAAGACATTGGAGCGTAATACATTTTTTCAAAAAATTTAGTAAATTTATGTTTTTGAGTGGGGATTTTTTTTTGTTTTTAGTTAAGTTTGGACAAACATTTAAAAAAAAAACAAGTTTTAAGTTTGCAAATAGAAGGGAAATGCTGCCATCTTAAAAATAATAATTTATTTTATTTTGTTCAATTACTCCCAAAACATTTTTTTTTCTCAAAATTTTCTGAGAACTGCTTGTAGACAGTACAATTATCTACAAAATGATATATTAACGACCAAAGTATATGGATTAAATTTATTCGTTAAGGCAACCAGACTTAAAATGGCTCCCATTTTGACGAACAAAAAAGCTTTGGGACGCTATAACTTAAGAACACCAAACAAAACTACTCTGTCCCAGAAAAATAGGCAGTACTCGTCTTATGGGAAAGGTTTTTCAAAATCAGTACCGTGTCATATTTTTGCACCGTACTAAATTGAAAGAACTTCTCCATGACATCTGAGTGTGGTGTGGATTTAATTGCTTTTGCTGTAGCTCCTACTGCTATTCAACACCCCCCCCCCCCCAAACATTGTGAGTTTTCAGAGTTACCCGTGTCCTTTTGTTAACTCCTTCACTTTTTTTTGAGGTGCTTTTCATTTGAGAACTTTAAAAAAAAACTTTTGAATGATGAGCGTATCGTGGAGTGTTTTCAATTTTTTAACTTCTTTTAGTGTGTGGAAAATACGTTGCAAACATTGCATAAATGAAGGAACATAAATTTAAGCTGTTTTCTTTTGAAGATGTTATTTCAATAGAAAAGTAGTTTAAATTCAATAAATATATCGAAATTACACAAAACAAATCATCCCGATGATTTTTAGAAGAATGAGGATGAGGCAAACAGTGATGTTTATTTTTTTTCTTGCATTACAGCTGTTCTTCAAATGTCATCTTGCAAATTAATAGTGCTACCAAGTATGTCACTAAGCGCCTTTGTCGTTTTTTTCAACCAATTCCCCCGGGGATTGCAAAAAACGCACCTAATGTCTTAAAAGAATTTGCAAAGCATTTGATTTCAATTTAAATATACATACATATGTATATGCATGTACATTTTTTTACATCAGTAAATCTTCTTGCTTGAAAGTAGTTCTTATTCAATAAATCTAACGAACGGGGTTCAGAAATATTCTAGGTGACCAATCTAAAAGGTCATAAAGCAAACTTACATATTTGTTTGACATTAATCAATTTCCGTTTAATATGGAGTTAGTACAATACAACAGGCGGGCTTAAACTTTAATAAAATGTTAGAGTATGAAGCTAAACTCGTTTATAATTGCAAAATCATCAATTTAGTGTAGCTCCGTATTATTAAATTATAATTATATTCCTTGAATTGAATATTATTCCCTGTTAAATTTTAATAAGTAGTCTAATGTTGGACACAATCATCTTTTTCAGAAAAATATTGTTTTTGTTTGCTTTTTAATAAATAATCAAACACACCAATGTTCATTTTCATTTTTGCTATGTGCTAGGAGCGTTGATTCCACCGCTTAAGCTTTCTCAGTTGAAATTAAAAGACTTCAAAGATCAAATGGCGATTAGTTCACTACTAGTACATCTATTGTCTTGTCTATTGGGAAATTGAAATGCAATTTTGAGCAGTTTAACCTACACGACTAACAAAAATTGGTTTAATAATTTTCTATTTTTTATAATGACAGGAAAGAATTAATGGAATTTCATTTATCGTGTAAATCTAGAATGAGTCTTTTGTGAAACGTTCGTGATATTATGATAAAGTCGAATAAAAATTAAATAAAGTGTTTATTAAAACTAATTTTATGTATTCTAATCTTTAATCTTATCTTAACCTAATTAACACGCCTTGTCTTTTATCGCATCACATTGGATTTACGAATCACCCTGTATAATAATCCGATGCTTTTTTTTGGTATGAAAGTATACACTGGCGATATTCATTCTAACAGGTAATCAATCAAGAGGTATTTTTTTAAATGCGAAATAACACAAGAAAACTCAAACATATCGTGAAATGTTTATTATTAATCTGAAGAACCATTCTTGACATTCACTTTTTAAAGATAATCTCTTTCAAATGTTGGCGGCAACTGCGCCGTATTGTAGCTCATCCGCATTTGTTCGATGAAGCGATGGAGAATAACACGGGTAATGTTGGCCTCCAATGTCTTAATCGTAGCTGGCTTAGGCCCCTTATACTATACGTAGTCCCAAACTATTTTTTTAATGCTAATCTCACGTTAAGTATATTCAATTTAGAATTGCGTGGAAGATAAATAAAATTAGTGTCAGCATATTATAACTCAAATTAATGTTTTTTTATTATTTTTTATTTTATTTATTTACATCAATTAGAGTTTACAATCTCAAATAGACTAATGAATTAAAACATAGGGCATAGCAATATTATAAAGGGTCCGCCAAGTAACTTTTTTTTTGAAAATGCTATAAAAAAAAACTAATGAATATTTTCTTAAATTTTTTTTTTTTATTTGAAAGTACAATTCTTCCGGTTAATAATGAAAAATAATTTCATTCAAATGGCTGCCGCACGGTCGGTCCAATTTTTAAGCACATTATCGATTGAGTGCAGCTGTATTTCACCAATGGCTTCACGAATATTGTCCTTTAAAGCGTCAATTGTCTCTGGCTTGTCGGCGTAACACTTATCTTTTACGGCACCCCACAAATAATAGTCCGACGGTGTCAAATCGCAGCTCCGAGGTGGCCAAACGACATCAGCTCTGCGGCTGATAATGCGATCTTCAAAAACAGGGCGCAAAACATCGAGTGTAGCGATTGTAGCTTCGGCTGTGTGGCACGTAGCGCCGTCCTATTGAAACCAAATATTGCCAATATCCTCCTCTTCAATTTTTGTGAACAAAAATTCGTTCAACATGGCGCGATAACGATCGCAATTGACTGTAACGGCCACTCCTTGCTCATTTTCGAAGAAAAATGGCCCAATTATGCCTCTAGACCAAAATCCGCACCAAACAGTGACTCGTTTTGGGCGTGCGGGTTTTCTGTGCCCCAAATGCGACAATTTTGCTTGTTTACATACCCACCAAGATCAAAATGAGCCTCATCTGAAAAGATGATTTTTTTGGCAAAATCGGCATCTTCTCTAAGTCGATCGCAGGACCACTTAGCGAAGCGAAAACTCATTGGATGGTCAGTTGGCTTCAACTCCTGAACCAATTGGACTTTGTATGGCGTCATACCAAGGTCTTTATGCAAAATTCGTCTCAATGATGTCTCCGAAATGTTCAATTGTTGAGAACGACGGCGAATTGATGTTGATGGCGCTTCACGCACACTTTCTGCCACAGCAGCAATATTCTCGGGTGAACGAACTGTTTTTGGCTTTTCACGCTGTGGTTTATCGATGAGGATGCCAGTTTCTTTCACTTTTTTCACAAGATAACGAACATACGGAGCTGACGGTGCTTCTCTTCTTCCAAAATCCGTACGCAATTTTCGCACACATTCTGCAACATTACCATGATTTTCAAAGTAATGTCGCAATATTTCCCAGCGTTGTTCAAGCGTATACACAACCATATTCGTTTAGCAGAAGGATACAAATAATTATCTGTCAAATCAGACATGAGCTAAGTGTTACTATTCACGAAATAAGCACTAGTTGAAAAAAAAAGTTAGATGGCGGACCATATATATTGGTACATAGTTATAATAATCATACATTAATTTATATAATAATAATAATAATGCCAATTGAAATATTTTGTAACCTATATTCCAAAATGCGTTTCGCCCGGGCACGATAGTTGGGCTCATCAGTTAGATGCTATCGTACCTTTCTAAGACGCAATATTTTTGGTCGATGTCTACCGACTCTAATAGAATTTGCAGCATATATATACTGCAAATTATATTTTTCTAGGGGAATTTGGTTAAATTCATGCACCTAGAAATATGTATTGATTTTATGCCCACACAGTCCACAAAAACAAAAATAATATGTAAATATTGTTTGCGTTTTCTTCGAATATAATAATAATAATGTTTATTGAACTGATATATATACAATTGGCTCTTAATTCTATTTTACATTACTTATATTACATTGATATTTTAATTTGTTTTAGCACTTAAGGGGCTAATATTATACATCGTTTTAATTTTTTTTTGTTAAAATTATTAAAAAAATTGTGATTGAATTTCGTATACTACTTACTAAAACCTGTGCGGATAATATCGGGTTGTTCAAACCCAGCTGTTTTCAGGTGATGTAGGGGTTAATGTGGCATTTAGCAACGGTGGTAGTTTGACGCTGCATTCTCGTAGAATTGGATTGCGTCGTCGTCGTTGATATAAATAAGTCCTTCGTACAGTAGCGCTGTCACATCCAGATATCTTGGCTCGGGGTATCTCTCTTCGCTGGTCATGCTATTCACTAGGGTGTTTGGGTGGTTGATAAGGTTACTCGTCAGTTATTTGGCAGCACTGATCATGTACTTGTCGAGGGATGTTATTCCGGACGCCTCGAAAAGTCGTTTGTTGCTGAAGTGCTTTTGTCGTCGCTGGTCAAAGTGGAGTCCCGTGCAGATCCGGATGATTTTCCTCTCAAACATTCTAAGCTTTCCCATGCTGGTTTTGGATACAGTAAACCATGCAGGAAAATAATATGTAATAATGGGCCTGAGAAGTTGCTTATAGATAAGCAGTTTCGTCTTCTGGCTGAGTCCATTGCTTTTTCGCATTAGGGGGTGGATTCGGTGAAAAGCGAAATTTGCCTTTTTTAGGGTAGTTGTCACGTGCGGGTTGAAACGAAACCTCGCTTCAAAATTGATACCCCGATATTTCACAGTTGGTTTGCATCTTAGTTGTGACCCGTCGGGCAGATTGATAATAATACTTCGGCAACTTGTGGCTGACGGCGTGTTCCGATGCCCCGCTGGTCTTCTGAAGCATACCATCTCGGAATTGGCTGAGTTGACTTTAATGCCACATTTTGTGTAGAATTCCCACAGGCGTCTCACATGTTCTTCTACTCTTCGGGCTGTAATAACTGGATACATAGATTTGGCATATGTTAGCGAGTCGTCTGCATAGAGCAAATTCATAGAATTGTTTGGTTGGGGCGGATTCGATGTGAAAATGCTGTAGAGGTATGGTCCTAGCTTCGATCCTTGGGCAACTCCTGCTCTGATGCTTTTGGTTGTTGACTTTTTGTTTTCTATTTGGACAAAGAACGATCTGGAATTAAGAAAGCTAAAAATTATATTAATTAGTGTACTTGGAAAATTAAAAATTGTTAGTTTGTGTATAAGCCCCTGTATCCAGATGCTGTCGAATGCTTTCTCAATATCCAAGAAGCAGCCAACCGCAACCTGGTAGTTGTTGAGGGTATTAACAATATTCTTCTGGAATCTCAAGAGTGGATTTAAGGTTGAATGTTGCTCCCGAAATCCGAACTGCATATCCGGAATGATCCGGTTAGCGGTGCAGAATGTCTTCAACCTCCGAAGAATAAGTGCCTCAAGAATTTTGCTGGTGCTGCTTAGTAGAGAAATTGGACGATATCCTGATACGCTACCCCTATCTACTTTCTTCGGTATCAGCACTATCTTCGCTGTCTTCCATATTTTCGGAAAATAGCAGTTGTTGATGCAGTTGTTGAATAGGATCGTGAGAAATAGTATCATGACATGGGGGAATTTCCTTATGATATAGTTGGAAATCATGTCTGGTCCTGAAGATTTCTTGGGTCGTCCACTAACGATTAGCTCGGCGACTTCTTCGGTGTTGGTGAAGCTTCCGATAATCTCTGGATTACTTGCTGGATTTTCATCAGTAAAAGTAGTTATTTCATTGTTCGTGTGCTGCAACTGTTTTATTGTTGAATCCACTTCATGTAATAATGCAGGATTGTTGGGCGGGTTTGGCGCGAAATTTTCTTCAAAATATTGGGCAAATGCTTCCGCCTTGTCCTCAGTGGCCATGACATCCCCTTGTCTGGTGCTAATTATTTCTGGAATTTGTTGTCTTTTTCCGGTTATTTTGTTGATTGATTTCCTTGAACGCATCGGGCCCAGGTTCGATGGATTGTAGCCTCATTTGGAACTGGTTGTTGTTGAAATGTTGAAGGGCATTTCTTAACATAACTTGCGTACATTGAAATTCACTCTTCAACATTTGATAGTTGCTGCCAATCGTGTTCCAATCCCTTTGATGAATTCTTTGTAGTTGCTTTCTCAATCGCTGCCGATGATTGTAAAATCAAACAATCCCTTCTGGGAGATGCTGATATCTGTCCTGCGAGTTCTTCGGTCTCTTTTCCTTATCCAGAGCGTTGGCAATTGTGACCTCCATAGCTTCGATGGATTTCTCGATTTCGCTGTTAGAGAGGTTTTTGTTGGCATCAGGCATAACTATTTCTTCCTCGATTTCTATTTGAAATCGTCCTATGTCCAGTCGGTTGTAGTTTATGTACTTCTCATTTTGTGGCTGTGTTGTTAAAATGGACTGACCCAGATTGATGTGGAGTTCCACTGGTTACATTAATTTATTAAAAAGTACAAATTTAACATATTGCATTAGTTTCTACTCAAATGAAAATTAAAATCAATATTGTTTGATACATTATTAATTTCCCTTAAACTGCGAGTTATCAGTTCATTATACGCGTAGTTTACTCTATGAATATTTTCTAGGAATAGTGTACAAACTCTTCGCTCTCGAGAAGGAGCGTATAAATCTATTAGTGATAACAGAAAAGCGCAATCAATATGATATGATAAAATATCTTTGCTAAGAACTATAGCAAACATCTTACGGCGGTTTTCTAATGTCTGAATGCCAATAAGCTGACATCTTACATTGTAAGAAGGCATTTCAATGTTCCAGCTTAGTTTCTTTAGTACAAATCTTGGACATTTTTTTTGGACATTGTACTGAGGATTCCATACTACGCAGCAATATTCCAGGATCGATTTAACATAAGCAACATAAAGAGACATCCGACAGGTCGTTTATAAGAATAAGGAACAGCATTGGCCCTAAATGACTCTCTTGCGGAACTCCAGAAGTTACTGAAAAGGGATTAGATATAATCGAATCTATACAAACATGCCGACTACGTCGGATAATATAGGCCGTCAACCATTCAAGCATATTTGAGTGAAATCCTATTTCCTCTAATTTTTGTAATAATATTTTATGATGCACCCTATCAAACGCTTTTGCAAAGTCTGTGTAAATAACGTCCACTTGGTAACCTCTTTCCAATAAAATTGAGAATACAATTCGTGAAAATTGTTAGGTTTGTGGAAGTTGATCTACCAGATACATAACCGTGTTGATAGGGGTATACGGTTTCTTTTAATAAATACTTTAATTTGTCACAAACAATTTTTTCAAATACTTTTGGTATTACGGACAATTTACTGATAGGAATGTAGTTTTATATTTCCGGTTTTGGACCACATTTGTGAATAGGACTAACGAAGGACGTTTTCCACTCAGGTAGGAATGCACCATATGTTAATGAACTATTGAATATGAAACACAAACTCTAGAGAGAGCAGTGGAACATTTTTGTAATATAATAAGCGGAATACCATCCGGACCTGATTTATTGTCTTCAGTTAGACCAGATAGCGCCATTTCCATTTCTGATATTGTAATACTTAAATGACCTACACTTAAAATATTCACGGACTGACTAAATGAAGTGTTTATTACATTGTTTTAAACGAACATTTATATCAAATATGTATGTTTAGCATTTGCTTAAAATGAAACAATACAAACTATATTTACGAAAAAAGAAAACAAACCATCTTGATAAAAGTTGTTTTTATTTAAGATTTAAAAATTAAATTTAATGGCTCTTCTTAATTGCAAAAAGCCTGAAATGAATACAAAAAAGCTAATTCCGAACGAATTCTTTAATTTCTTTCTTTAATTTTCTTTTGGGGGTTGCCGTGGCGCGATAGTTGTGTGCTCGCCTGTCAACCTCATGGTCACAGGTTCGATTCCTGCTGTAGTTTATGTCTTCTTATTTTTCCATTATAAACCAATTCTAAAAATAAATGTCATACAATGAGTTGCTGGATTACCCATTGCATGCTGTTTAGGCATAGAACTAACAACATGTGAATGAGTAAAACTAGTATACCGATCAAATATGACAAAGAATAAAAAAAATAATGTGAATTATAAGGGACATAGATAAATAAGACACGGAAATTTCTCCGCATTAGTTTAGCCGCCATCCCTGGAGACAAAATCTGAGGTATTCATAATCCCTTGAGCGCGTGTAGATTATAAAAAAAAAATAAGATTTTTTTTAAGTTATTATGTAAGTCTCTATTTTATTACCTTGCGTTAATTAACGTTTCCACTAAAGTATCCATACAACATTGATTAGAAATAATAATTTAACTTGCGTTGTTTAAAATAAAACTTTAATCTTTAAGCGAACTTAAGTAAATAATCTATCAGCACTAATTTCGCGTTACCGTAACTACAGGGGTGGGAGAGTATTGCACCCCTTTTCCCAGTTCTTATCCTCCAAAAAAAAATTGTATGTCAAAAACAAATTTCATTTTATTTTATATTTTGAAATTCAAATAAAATAAAATGCAGGACTGGATGGCACGAACTTGCTCTTGTAGCTAACAACTTTAATGTAGCTAACCATTGAGGTTTAGTTCGTTAGGTGTAGTTATCCTATGCAGGTTTCAAGCTTATGTAGGTAAGATTAATTTGATTCTTAGTATAATGAATTGTCGAATGGATGGTTCAAGGAATAGTTACTTAATTATCTACCTACAAGTGTATATTATACATTTGTAGGTATACATATTTACATACGTATAAATGTATGAGGGCCTACGTTGTATTTAGTATTAAGTGACGTACGCAAAAATTTATAAAAAGGGAATAATAATAAGCTAGAAATAAATGGATAATACACATAATTAAATGTTTTTATATTGCTTAGTCGCTTAGAATATATCAAAAAAAATTTCAAAAATCGTTGGAGCGGTTTTTTAATAAATTAATTTTTTAAGTATAAAATTTTGAAAACAATTTTGGAAAAAAAAAATTTGAAACACCATTTTGAAGATATTATTAATATACATATAAAATTCAAATTTCAAAAAAATTCTGTGACTGGTTTTTGAAAAAGCGATTTTTCAAAAAAAAAAAAAATGTATTACTTTTTTGAAAATCGAAAAACTTTTTTTTTTAAATTTGGGTATGCAGTTTTATTTACAATTTTAGGGAGCAAAATTATTTTAATCGGTTGATCCAATATTGAGAAAGTCGAATATGAAAAGTGGTTCTATGGGAAGTAATGTTAATAAGTACGCAAAAAAATGTTATACTCGAGAGGGAACTGTACTAATTTAAGAACACACAAATTTTTTTATAAAAATTGTTGAAGCCGTTTTCCAGAAATACGTTTTTTTTTTCTTAACCGTTTTTTTTAGCATTAGTATGGGAGGTACCATTGTTTTTTATTTTAGAAAAATAATTTTGTTAACTATTCAAGATAATGTGAAAAAAAACCCCAAATACGAAGTTTTTTAAATTTTGGTTTATAACACTGCTTACACTTTCTAGGACCTTCTGCATACAAAAATTCAAAAAATCAAATTAATGGTTTCCAAGAAAATCGAAAACCAAAAAAATGGTTCTACATAGGTAGGTACCAAAAATATCAATTTTTTCAAAAAAAAAAATTATCCCATCATTAATGACTCGATTTTTTTTTTATAAAAATCGTTGGAGGCGTTGTTGAGAAAAATAAGATTTTTGTTTTTGCCCAAAACAAAAATGTATGGGAGCTACTGTTATGTGTCGTCTTAAAAAAAATGAAAAAAACGTGTCGGCATATTACCGAAAAAAACAATATGTACCAAGTTTGAAGCAAATCCACCGAACCGTTTAGGCTGCAGACTCGAGGACAGGCAGACAGACAGGCGGAATTGGGGCCCACTTTTTTGGTGTTCTCTATGATCGTAATGTCATGTTTGATTGTTAGAAAAAACATTTTTTTACGAATACATAACTTGCCTTATAGTACCTATAATCGCAAGTAAAAAGTTTCGTATTTATACTTTATAGTAGTAATATAATAAACTATATTATTTATTTAGATTAAGATAATTATGCCGGTTTTTATTTTCGTTTAAGTTCGCGCATGTGGCAAGACTTACGAGACACTCGTGTCACATTTTGCATGTGCATAGGCATTAGGCATGGCCAAACTGCTAGTTTCAATATCTGTTACTGCTACTTTTAAATAGCAGTTATAAGTTCCTGTTACTGAAATAACAATTATGGAACAAAAATTGTCAGTGAAATCACAATTTTAATAAACTATTTTCCACTACCATTTTAAAATGAATTAGTCATCACTTTGTCATCTATATTCGGCTTTTTGGTTTGATCAAAATACAAATTTAGAAATTTCAAATGTTATTTCAATAACAGTTATTTTTGATCTACTGTTACCTCTTACTGAAGACATGTTACTGAAATATTGACCCGTCCCTATTTGTATGTAAAAATGTCAAAAAAGAGAGTACATGTGCCAAATCTCAAAGACATTTTGCCAAATATATGACAACCGAATTTTTGAATTATGACAACCGAATTTTGACAACATGCGTAATATATTACCTTATTATGTGTAATCTGATACGAGTATCTCTGAATTTTGACATTTGCGGGAACTTGGACGAAAATGAAAACTCGAAATTATTACTGTTAATATATGTACCTATACTGCGTGCATGTTTTGAACCCCTTCCGGCTGTTCTTCGGTCAATATACGGCAATTATTTTTATTGACGTATCCATTGAGCCAGAAATGGACTTAATCGCTAAGCAAAATGTTGGTCGAAAACAGTGGATCTTTGCAGCAAAATTCTCGGGAGCTCATCCATTGAAACAATGATGCAACGGAAAGTCAGTCAATAAATACTGAATAAAAAATCACATGACAACTTGTCACTACTCACGCGCCATCTGTCAAAAAAAACCCTTTAAAAAAAATACCTCTTGATTGATCACCCGTTATTAACTACATAATTTCTGATAGGTTTATATTTCATAAAAAATATGTTGTACATGTTTGTTTTATTGATTAGATAGTAATATTTAAATAAAGTAGGTGAGTAAACTCTTTATGATGTTAGTTTATTCTCCAAAGCAAAAATGTTGATGCTTTGTAAATCTTTAATTTATTTAAAATAATACGTTTTCTTGTTTAAATCGGCGTGTAGTTTTTTTTAATGTCAGATTAATTATTATATAAGTCTGAATAATGTATTTAATTAATTAAGTTTAAATACATTCAAAATAATAAGAAAATAACAATTTAATAAAAAAAAAATAAAAACAAACTTTGAAAATGCAAAACAATTAATCATGCCAATGTCAAGGTACCTATTATTTCGTTTTTTGCTTAAAAGTATCCAAGTTTTTTGTTTGTTTTACATTTTAGCTTCAATGAAGACCTCCAACGTTCAACAAAGTTGAGGCTGTTAAAGGAATTTTTGTTTGAGTATTTTTTTTTTTTTTTTTTTTTTGATATTTTGTATCGTACTATAGGTATGAATTTATTTGTTTTTGTTGAATGGCGTTTTGTTTTTATTGCCTATATTAAAAGAATTAGAGGCGTGTTCCAGAAATGTCTTAATTTCTAAATAAAGGCAAAATTTGGGTCCTACTTACTTGGTTTCTCTTTTGAGCGTAGTATACTTTTTTTTGAACGAAAAAAAAAATAGTGGTGAGAAAAAAAATTCCGAAAGCAAACATCGATTTTTCAAAAAAAAAATAATTATTTTTTTTTTCAAAAACTAGACACTTTTTTTGAAAATTTGAGTATGCAGTTTTTTAACACTTTAGATGAGCATTTGCATAAAACACTACTTTTAATCGGTTCATCCAATAGGGAGAAAGTCGAAAATATGATTAGTGGCTCTATGAAAAGTACCGTTAATAAGTACGCAAAATAAAATATTTTTATACTTAAAAGCAGACTGTACTTATTATAGAACACACACATTTTGTAATGAACACTTTTGAAGCCGTTGTCGAGAAATACATTTTTTTCTTAACGGTTTGTTTAACACTTTTTGTTTTATGAATATAGTTTTTTTTACCATTCAAGATAATGTCAAAAAACTACTAAATACAAAGTTTCAAAAAAATCGATTTTTTCGAAATTTTGAGTTTTCGAAAAAAAAATTGAAAAATGTTGGTATACATTAGTGCTTAAACAATTTAGGAGCGTGTGAATAAGATATTTCAAAAAGATCAAATGAAACGTTTTCCAGAAAATCGAAAACTATTATAATGGTTCTACTAGAAGTACCAAAAATAACCATTTTTTGATTTTTTCTATTAAAATCGTTGGATCCGTTTTTGAGAAAAATGAGATGTACAATTCTGGCCAAGAAAATGTATGGCAGGTACCGTTATTCTTCGCCTTAAAAAATGAAAAAAACTCGGCATATTTACGAAAAAACTTTATGTGCCAAGTTTCAAGCAATTTTATCCAACTGCTTAGGCTGTAGGTTCGAGGACAGATAGGCAGACAGTAATACGGGACCCACTTTTTTTGGTATTCTCTATGATCCTAATGTCATGTTTGATTGTTCGATTTTTTTACGAATGCATAAACTTGCCTGTTTTACCTTTAATCGCAAGTAAAAAGACAGACTTGATACGTATTGTATAGTAAACTATGTTCGTGCATTTTCGCTATTTTATTAATGGAACATTTTAAACCGCAGATTAACTTCCATGGTTTATACTCTATTTTGCTCTTCAACATACATACACATACATTAATTTAAAAAGAAACGTTTGTGCTGTTTTTGCACAGGAAAATACACAATCCCGGATCAAAATCCCTATTGGCAAATCTGTAAATTACCACAGATCAAAAAATTCTAGTAACACAACAACAGATCTTTTTTCATGTAAACAATTTTTGACCACAAATAAAGTAAGTATGATGTTATATTACTTATGATATGTCTACGCCATCAAAATTTAAATTTCTTAACACAGCCCTAGTAATTTTATTATTTGGTTGTTCGATGTCAGATCTATTCATAGATAGAAAATCAAACTTACTCAAAAAACGGCTTTAATGATTTTCATTAAACCTTAATGTATAAGTAGGTTAAAATAAAATATTACAGATTTTTGAGGATTTTTCCAAAAGGCCACATAGCGAAAATCCGATTTTTTTTTTATGAATATACTACAACTTACAAGGTTGTAATGTTTTTTTTTTTTTTGTAAATTCATTTTTATTTAATATTAATTTATAACTATCTGAAAGCTAGACAAAAATGTTTAAAACTAGACTAATCATCAATAACTTACATCTAATTTACTGGCCCTTTACGGGCGCTCCAAACTAAACAATACTCTTAGAACTAATGTCTTTCGACCTAAAAACTATTTTAATTAAATCTAATTATTTTATTTTTTTTTAACCAAGAAAAGTTATTGCCAAAAAACTCGGTATCTTTACATATTTTTCTTTTTTACTTATAAACTAAGCCTAAAGATAGACTAAAAATAATTAAAACTAGATACAACTAACTTATACTAACTAAAAATAAATTAAACTACTTAAAATACCTAATAATACCCAAAACTTTTTTAAAACTACTTAAAACTAGAACAGCCACAGCAGCATTTTTTTCGTTTATTTTTTATATGCATGCAGACACACAACAACATGCAACCCACCCATAAATGTACATACGTACATACATATACGTACGCACATACATGTACAGTTACGCAGGTACATGCACATATGCCTCCGCATACATACATATTTAAATTTTTTTTTTTTTTTGGTGCCACCCCGACTGTTACATAGACCTAATTACCCTAAATATATGTAAGTCCGCCAATACATACCATCTTCATTGACTTTAAATATTATGATGCTGTTCAGAGAGCCACCAGAACTGGTTCTCCTGTTTCGCCCTATCCCTCCGGTCCCGATCGGACACAGTCCTACTGAACCGAAGGCGCTCTTCTCCACCTTGAGCGATGACGTCTCGGACCATACAGGAGTCGCCTATCCACAGGTTTCCGGCTGACGTGGTAGATGAGCGGAACCGCCCCTCCATCCTGTACCAGCCCTCGACTGTCTAAATAGAGGAATGCCTCTGGAGGGATGTAGCCACTTAACCGCGCACTCTCAAAATATTCGTTATTGGGGTAATACGCCCCAAAAATTAAGTTGTTAGTTGAGGACATCGCTCTTGCAACCTGCCCCCGAATCAGCTTAAACAAAAAATTATCTATTCTGTTTATGTTGGATCCGTTGTGTAGAACCTGGTTGGAATAATATCTTGTGATTAGATTAGATTAGATTTAATTTTATAATTTCTCTGATGTTCAAATCGTTTACAATTTTTTGTTGTTGTTTTGATTATAAAAAATAAAATACTTTAATAGGCTATGGTGTTACCGTCTGCCTGATTGACTTTTAAGCCTGATTTTTTGTTTGTTTAATTTAAACATAAAATGTATATATTAAAGTTATTTTCTAACATAAAAGTAAAGCAATCATTTTGCGGACTTAAATAAATATAGATAATAAAATAATGAATTGCAAAATTAATCTTTAGTTCTTATATTTTAAACAGGATTTATAATATACATACATTTGAAATTAAATGAATCTTCAAGTTATATATACATAATTTGGGCTTTTAGGTTAGGGAAAGCAAAATTAGAGGGACTTTTAGTTTAGTCAAAACAAAAAATAAGATACATTATGTAAGATACATATGTATTATTATATGACATTTTTGTGTTTTTAGTTTAGCTAAAACAGAAACATTTTCATAGGTGTTATAAAACATAGGAGTGAAACATGACATACTTTTGTAATATTGGTAATAATTTGCGAATTTTTAGATTTATGCGTATTCCGATATTAACAGGTTTCTATATTCTGATGCTGCTTGGAGATAATGATATAAGTTAGACCAATTTTCACCGTTTAGTACGTTTTTTGTTTGTTCCATTGTCAAAGTTGTTTTTCCAAAATAGAGTATTCTTATTTCTTTGTATATATATTTTTTATTTTGACAGATGTGTTCACGGAAAAAGTAAACAACAAAAGATATCGCTGCACTTCAATTTTATTTATAATTTAAACTAAAATCAATTTAATAAGTAATAGTTATCACAAAAATAAAGATCAAGTGGTTTTATATTGATTAAGTCGACCGAAAACACATTTTGTTTGTTGAAAAATTCATTTATTTAGAGAAAAAAAAACGTAAAAGAAATATACATATAAATATTTATACTCAAAATAAAACTGGTAAACCGCAAATGTCCAGCTCAAACAAGCGAAGCTTAACCGACACATCTCCAGAAACATTAGGCACATCAAAAAAAAATAGTTCTCAAAACATGACGGTTCCCTCCATATCCGTTGCTGAACTGGAAGAAAGAATAGATAGACTGCTGAACAGAAGAATATGTGATCTCCCAAAAAAAGTTGACACGGATCGTATATTACCACAGGTGGAAAGTCTAAAAGCACAACACAATATCATAACAAATGAACTGCAACAAGTAAAAAAGAAGAACGAAATACTTGAGCGACGAATTGAACACTTGGAAAAGCAATCGAAAGCTAAAAACATTATCTTTGCGATTCCCAGCAACAAATGTAAAAATGTAGAAGAATCCGTCAAACATTACACCGACCTTCTCATAGGCCAAAATAATATTTCTGCCGATGATATTTCCGAACTACCGTCTAAGGGAAATACAAAGATTATACTGGTACAGACAAACAACAGAAACATAACCTACAAAATGCTAAGAAATGCAAGCAATTTGAAAGGTACTGATGTCTTTGTTAACCCGGATTACACAAAAGAGGAACAACAAAAACGACAAAAAATACTACAGATAAGACACGCAATTAAGCAGAAGCACCCGTCCGCAAGACCATTGATTCGAGGTTTAATATCTTGTGTACTCCGACTTTGGTGTTCTGTGTAATCCAAGGCAACGTCTAAGACATTGTCTCTCAAACACCCGAATCTTTTCCATTTGAGATGGGGCAACGTTGAACCACACCGGGCATCAGTAGGCAATCATCGGCCTGATGAGGGCCATGTAACAAATCACCTTCACCCTGCTGTCAAGACGACTGCTATAAAACAATCGTTTTGTCAGGGCAAAGGCTCCACTAGTCTTGGTCAGAGCAGTACCTATATGTCTGTCGAAATACAGGTACTGATCCAACCAGATGCCAAGGTAGTTTACTACGCTTTTACTCGCCAGTTGATGTCCACGTGGTCCTACGATCACCAGCTTGCGCCAGTTCTTTCTCGTATCCCTTGAGGCGTTAGACAACGAAGTCCGAAACAGAATTATTTCTGATTTCTGGAAATTGATTTTCAACTTCCTGTCATCACAATATCGCTGAATCTTGTCGAAATAACGCTGCAAAAGAATTTTGATGACCTCAACTGTTGGAGCTGTTCTGTACGCAATTAGAAAGTCGGCGTACGCAATTGCCTTAGTTAGACTACCTATCAAGTCGCTGGTGTAAATGCCGAAGGGAATCGGCGAGTTAACCGCTCCCTGCTGAAGACCATTGTTAATATTAAGAACTGTGGTAGAAGTTACATTGCCACTCTTGACCACAAACTTTCTACCATTTAGCATGTCATAAAGTATGTACAATAGCGGTTTACTTGGTGTCGAAGGCCTTCTCCAGATCAACCAGGCAGGCACCCGTACACTGCTTTATAGATTTGTTCCATTGGACATCAGAAACGAGCTTAGACGCGGCATGCACTGACTGTGTCATGTCCCGTCTTAAAACCGAACTGAGTATCCGGTATGATTTTATTGTCCTCCGCCCACTTGAACAGAGCCCTATTAATATACTTTTCAAATACTTTCCTGATACTCGGAAGAAGACTTATCGACCTGAGATTCGCCGGATTGGAATTGTCCTTTCCCCTTTTAGGGAGAGGACGCACCACTGCTGTCTTCCACCGCACTGGATAATATGCATTATTCAGCGCGTTGTTAAACAGTGTGGTATAAATGTCAACTGCTTCCTGAGGTAAATGTCGTTGTACAACATTGGATATACCATCGACTCTTACTGATTTTTTTTCTTTAGTGAATCAAAGATTATCTGGTGCTCAATCTTCGAAATTAACAGGGAACTGGTCTCATTTCGCTCGGCGATTATGGCGTTTGCCAAATGTTAATCATTAAACCCGGTAAAACCAAGGTTCTCAGATCGCCACTGTTTTATTTCGTTCCGGAGGAAAATGGTGAACCAGAGCTCTGCTCTCCAGGTCATGGTTCGGGCGAATGCTAGCATTCACCTTGAACACTTGCTGGAAAGCAGCCCCCACAGCCTCCACCTTCTCCTGCGGATCTTCGATTATGAAGAGGTAATCATCCAAGACGGCGTCATCTGGGTCTATGTCTGCTGTCAGAAGTACCTCTCTGTTTTGTGTCGTCCTCTGGAGCTTAAGACACGGAAGGTCGTTTTGATCTTTTCTTCGGAATATCTTATTAATTTGTGGGAACATACTCGGGTCGGTAGCGTTCACGGCCCGAATTTTGTTGTCCCAAAACAAATTAATGGACAACCCATAATTTTCTTTGATCAATTGGTTGATGTTTTTGATACGACTTCAGTGTCCTTATCTCCAGATCTCGTGTGTCAGTAAACCGTCTGTACAATCGTTTTAGTCTTGTCAGTAAGCCACTTTTTTGTCTGTGTAATGCATCAATTGTCGCGTTACGGTACATGTTAGTTGCGTTACGTTCTTTGTATTTCGGTATTGTCCTGTTCATTGTTCGTTGAATTGTTTCGTCCATTTGTTCTAAGTATCTGTCAATTTCAGTATTTGTCAGGTTCCTGTCATTTGGTGGGGATATACCATTTGAACGTAATTCGCTCAATAAGACGTTCGAGAAGCGTGGCCAGCGCACCTTACTGTAATTGTAAGTATGCACCGGTACATACTCCTCCAACTCCATAAGCGAGTTCGGAAGTTGTATTACGGCGGCGAGTCCGCAGTGGTCACTGTCTTACTCGATCGTTCGTAAACAATTTCTTGGCCGTTGACCCACAGCGTCAGTAATTGTTAGTCTTTCGTCTTTAAGCAATAGATCCAGATAGGCACCGCTTCTTGGAAACGATGGCCTGTCTGTGGCTAGAAGATCGATGCGATACTCAAGGTTGTATCGACCCATCCAATTAAATATTTGATTTCCCCAATCTATGTGCTTGGCGTTTAAATCACCAGCCAATCTGTAGTAATTCTCTTCCGAGCTCAATCTTAAGCATTCAAAAAGCTTTTCAAGCTCTGTTATAAACTGGGTGGGCTGAGGTGTTTCCGGTGCATAGGCAGCAATCACATACATTCGCTTCCCCTGTTGGAGATGAATGCATCTGATGCATGCCTCTAACGTCCGAAATTTTCGCACATCACTATTATATATTACCTTATGACTAATGCCTTTACGTATAAAGATTGTTGTTAGTCAATTTATGTTTCTGGTTAAGCTTAGTTTCGCTAGCCATAAACACATCTGGACTTATGTCTTTCAGCAATTGGAATAAATTCGCTCTACGTTCGGTCCTAATCAGTGAATTTAAATTCACAGCTAGGATCTTAAAGGGCCTCTCCGGCAGCGCGCCCTTAACCTCTAAGTTGCGCTCAGCTCGGCAAAACAGAGTAGAGATAATCCACCCTAGTCGCCTGCTCCCTGATCTGGGGTTGTAATGGTTTTTAACTAGGAAATGTACAATTGAATGCTTTGAAATTTTTCAAGCTGGAGTTATGTATGTAGCTATTTCTCGACTGCCAAAGTGCCAAGTCGATTATTATCCATACCTTTACAGAGGTTAAGTCTTAATTTCAAAATATTTGATTAACTACTCCGTCTTTGCTGAGGTTTGAATCTTAGACCAGCGAGCTTAGTCGCGGGTTGAGGTCAGGATCCCCTTATTCGAAATTCCCAACACCCAGAATCTCCAAAACCCAATCTCCAAAATCCAGAATCTCCAATTTGTTCCCTGAAATCTCGAAATCCCGATAAAATTATAAAATAAAAAATATGTGTTTTATTTAAGAGTTGTCTTGGACAGTATTGCCTGGCTCGCTTTCGGGATAACACGATTTCAACTGTCTTTAAGGGTGCTGTGTTCAGCTTGGGTTTTTTTTTGAATATCAACGGTAGGTACTTTGGCATTTTGTCCGGCCCTTTGTTAAGTATTTTTATTAGGCGTCTGACAATCGAATCCAAATGATCAGGTCCAGACCAATGAAGGCTTTTTAATTCTTTTCTTTGAATTTTAATTTACAAAAGCAAGTTCGTATTACCCAGTCGTGCAGTTTATTTTATTTTAAAGAAAACTACTATTTTTGTTCTCCTCCTACAGTCACATCTGTAACTATGCAGCATTACTTGAATCTTTTGATTAAAATCAGAAATACGTGAATTTAAAATGATTTCCTAATTAAAATGAACATTTTTTTTGCCATATGCTTTAACCTTCAATACAAAAAAGTGCATCATTATTTTGTTTTAGAAATAAAATTAAAGGGGCTTAGGAAAAATAAATAGCTAAATGGCACGTACATATATACATATATATGTATATATATGTATTTTTATTATATATGTATGTAACTAATAGATATGCGGAAATATCCCAAAAATAAGGAAATTTCCTCAATATGGCTTACACAGCTTATTTTAAATAATAAATATTTAATAAAGGTTTACGCCACCAGTAACTTATTATTTTTGATTCGTTTGCTCATACGAATCACAAATATTTATGATTTAAAATCTGATTATTGTTTTAAAAAAAAGAAATACACAGATCTATTGAAGAATACAGGGTGGCGCACGAATCGTGCTACCATAAGAAATTTAAATAACTTTTATTTTAATCGATGCATTGCATTAATTTTTTTTGGTTGGACTTAGAATAAAATTTTATTTTAAATAACTAATGGTTTTTCAAGATGATAGACCGCAAATGACCTCCACGCTCATCCACGCATATGCGGCACCTGATCAGAAAATTGTTCATTGCGGCCTGAAGAGTTAAAATTGGCATCGCCTCAATTATTGTCTTAATGGACTGCTTCAATTCAGTCAAATTTCTGGGTTTCATTTTGTACACTTCCTGCTTGACATAACCGCATAAAAAAAAGTCTGGTGAAGTCAGGTCAGGTGACCTTGGGGGCCAGCGGAAAGTGCAGTTTCTGGATATCAATTTGTTTGGGAATTTTCGTTGGAGCTCCGCCATAACTTGTGTGGCTACGTGTGCACTTGCTCCATCTTGTTGAAACTAAATCCCGTTCAAAGGAATACGTCTTCGGCGAAGTTCTGGGCAAAAAAACTGCTTCAACATCTTTAAATAACGGTCCCCATTGACAGTTTGTGTTATACCGTTTTCTTCAAAGAAGTATGGCCCGACAATACACCTTGATGAAACTGCGCACCACACAGTGACTCCTTCTGGGTGCAGTTCCGTCTCATAGAGCATTTCTGGATTAGATTCACTCCATATACGGCAATTTTGCTTGTTAACGTTGCCGTTTAAATCAAAATGGGCCTCATCAGACATGAACAAAACAATTTATCAATGTGTTGTCTTCTTCGGCCATTGCAATCATTTTTCGGCAAAATTCCAGGCGAACAGGCAAATCCTGAGGGTTTAACTTGCTTGTAATTTGGACTTTGTACGGAAACAAGTTTAAGTCATCATGAAAAATCTGTTGTAATGACCGTCTGCTCACTCCAATTTGGCCCGATAAGTTTCGAGTCGAAACTCTTGGATTTGCCTGTATTGTCGATACATCAGCCACGATTGTATCCTGAACCCGAACATTGGGATCTCGCTGATACGGTCTTCGTTCGATGCTTCCATATTCGGCGAATATGTTCACCAGCCTGGTAATGGTCCATCTACTCGGGGGAGTACCGCCAAACTTCAGCCTAAATTCCCTTTGGACGGAAATGACGGACAGCAAAGAATGGTACCGCTACACTATCCAAATCCTTTTTTCAATATCCCAAGCATTAATTTTGATAAATCTAAATAGTAGCCTATAAAATAAAAAAAAAATAATCCGATTACTGACACTGAAAACAAGTTATTACGTTTTATTTTTGTAGCACGATTCGTGCGCCACCCTGTAGCTTTCCCTATCGGCTCATTGTGGCATCTTACTTCCACAACTTCTTGATGGACATATTCTTCTCGGAATCCTTCTGCATAAATTTGGCAACTGCCATCTCGAAATCCTCCTGGGTAACATGGACACGACGTTCTCGCAACGCATACATACCCGCTTCTGTGCAAATACCTTTCACTTCGGCACCTGATGCTCCAGGCATCAGTTCGGCGATCTTGCGCAGATTGATTCCATGTGTGAGGTTCATTTTGCGGGAATGGATTTTCAGAATGTCCAAACGGGCCTTCTGGTTTGGTGGTGGGAACTCAATCTTCCTATCAACACATCCAAGACGGAGGAGAGCTGGATCAAGGATGTCGATTCTGTTGGTTGACATGATAACTTTGATGTTTTTGGTGGCTTCAAAACCGTCCAACTCACTCAGAAGCTCACCTTAATACAGCACATCCTTTTTTTCTTTGTTATTTTTCAAATTTAGTTGCATAAAAGTGAAGAAAAAGCCCCTTACGTATACGCCATTGGAAATACTTACTATGTAACTCTGACAAAACACGAGGCAATAAATGTTAAACATTATGCATAGTACTTTAATAAAATTCTACTAATATTATAAATGTGAAGGTTTGGACGGATGGTTGTTCTTCAATAGTGCCAGAACGGCTAAACGGATCTGGATGAAATTTGGCACAGAAATATATTATAGCCTGGAATAGTACACAGGCTGCTTTTTATCCCGGTAAAACTTATGGTTCCCGTGGGATAGGTTTGTTTTAATTTGCATAGAGCTCATTCTACAAATAGCCAACATAGATTTTATTCACAAGAGCACACAGATTTGCATGAATTTTTATTGGTAGATGGATGAGGTACACAGATTTGCATGAAATTTGATTGGTAGATTGATTATGGATTATCACATAAGTAATTTTTCTCCCGGAAAAATTAACGGTTCCTATGGGAGAGGCTTAAATATGAAAAAAAATGTACACTTGGGTGTTTGTTCCGATTTCACGCCTCAACGACTTAAGGATTTTTAATGAAATTTTCTAGGTGAATAAATTTCATTAGATTCCCATGGGAAATAAAGTCCGTGTAGCATTACACTGGCATCTGCTATTAAAAATGGTGTGAAAAAATGTACAGTAATTCATCAATTGAGAACGGATGGGCCGATTTGGCTCAAACTCTTTTTTAGTTGTTCGTAATATCGAGGAGAAGGTTTTTACGAAAGGGAATTTTGGGAAAACCCTCCAGAAAAAATAAGTTCTTAAATGTTCTTCCAAATCGTTAGAGCCGTGTCCAAGAAACCAAACAAATTATAAAATTAGGCGTCGTGGTGGGCGGACAAATTATTAATTTACGTCGTTCATACAAGTAAACTGTGAAAGTTTAATTATCATTTGATTGGCGTATTCGAAAAACTAAGCAATGTAAGAGAACAACATTCATCATTCCTTCATATTGCATTGGCATCAAAACATGTATTTTCAAATTCAAATAGTAACCTTCATTTTATTTTATTTCCTTTCATTCTTTCATTTATTTCTTAGAGTTTACATTCATTATAAAACCTACCTATCAGATTCAAATTGTAACCGTTTTATTTTACTTTTGAAAAAAGCATATTCATTTTATTTCTTTCTTAAAATTCACATTGGCTTGAAACAAAATCATTTACAAGTATTAGTGTGAATTTGATATGTTTATCCATCAAAATATTAATTCGTTATTTTAAATAATTATAATATAAATAATAAAAGTTTTGTGAAAAATTAAATATTCTGTCGACCATCATTTTGGAATTAGAGACATTTATTTTGCAGCTTGTAGTTAATCCGGAGTTTCTCCCGGCAACTACACATCTACACAAGCAGATACACATACAGGTAGCAATAATTCATTAGAGTTTGGTTCGTTAGTAGGGATACAACATCGGTAAAATAAACATCGATGTTTGAAGACATCGCTGGTTCCATGGCAAAAAACATCGGTTATAACAACGATACATCGATGTTTTAATCTCCAACACACAAATTGTTGGCTGTACTTACGACGTTTTGTACCTAATGATGTATTTTACCCTGGATGAGCCATATCAAGATGGGAAATTTCGGCAGTTTTTTGATTTGCCTACAAGCTAGTATCGTTAGTTAGTTTGCATCTGTGTGTATCATTCACCACATATTGTCGTTGGATTTCACATCTATTCATGGATACAAAGTCAAATTTACAAATCCAACAATGTAAACAATGTGTTTTGGAAGGTAAACGTACGAAAGTTTCCCATGATATATCTCATCTGCCATGCTATTATATTTGTGAAAAACTTAACTTTCCGCAACACTGAAAATAGTGTGAGGGTTGTCCCCTAGTACTGATAAATGGTTTTCCGTTTAATTCAACACAGACACAAGAACATTTTTATGTTTAACCACTCTTGACAATGTTTAACGAAATGAACTAACGATGTCGATGTTTGAGGGTTTTTCCGTCGATGTAGCGGTTATCAAAACATCGATGTTAACATCGATGTTTGCGAACGAAACATTGATGTTTTGCAAACATCGATGTATCGTTTGCATCCCTATTCGTTAGGAGATCCTCCACCCCCAGACAACCATTACTAAAGCATCCGTTCAGTTGTTAGTTAAGAGTTCCTCCAGACGACAACTTGGGTGTTAGCTACAACTAGAACTACATTGTTTACAGCAATAAGCAAGATAGGCGTTGAAGTGGGCAGATGTCACTTAAAACCTTCTTGCTAATAAAAACAATTTCTGAATTTTTCATCCTAATCCTTAAAGTCGTTTCCGAGAAACCAAGAATACGTACGATATATGTATGGATGTCCTTGGAATAGAAATCATTCATTTTTCAGACTAAACACTTAAATACACAATAACAATTACAATTACAAATTGAAAAAATATTTTAGTAAAATCCGACCACCATAACACTTTTTAGAAATGATACAAAAAAGTGTTATGGTGGTCGGATTTTACTAAAATATTTTTTCAATTTGTAATTGTAATTGTTATTGTGTATTTAAGTGTTTAGTCTGAAAAATGAATGATTTCTATTCCAAGGACATCCATACATATATCGTACGTATTCTTCTCAGGCTTTTCGCAGTGCGCCTATCTGATATAACATATTGTTTGCGTATTCTTTAACCTATCTGATTATAACTATGTACATTATTATGTGGTTTAATATTTTAACGCGCATATAAAAAATCTTGTGAATAGTATAAAAATTGAGCATGAGTACTAAGAAATAATTAAATTAAAAAAATATTTCTTCCAAGCTACCGAGACCTAGCGATACTCTCGGTGAATTGCAGGACCAAAAATACGGTCTCGTCTTTGGTGCTTTTAAAGTAGCCTCGTCTCGGAGACCGAGCCCAGTCCTAACTTTAATGTACAATTTTATACATATATGTACATATATAAAAATACAAATTACGGCAAATAAAGAAATAAAATATCTGCCAACGGTGCTGCCAATAAAAAATGGTGATTCACGCTTTGGAATAATTTAGGCTGTTTCGCGGATAAAAACTTGGTTGTTTCCTTAATTAAGGAAGAATACGATCACTTTGGCGACAAAGTTTAATCACGGATTTGTAGGTATAAAAAATGTATTTACAGATAGATCCCCGTCCTATAGTATCTTGTATCTTATTGTTCTAAAAATATCTGTTATTATTTCTTGCTGCCCAATTTATCTTTTACTTGTCCTTAACTGCATTTGGAATTTGGAGTGGAATTTATATTTGATAAAACCTTAAGAAAGAAAAAAGTATTTCATAAAACAAAATAAGAACATCTCTAGCAAGTTTTTGGAATGCCGATGGTGAACCCATTTTCGCATTCAATTGCTGACCTTGTAATGAATTAATTGCCGGACGAATGTTTTCCCGATTTCACAGACAAATATTCTTTTATCTTAAACGATGTGAATGTGTTTGCTCACCCTTAAGGGAATCAATCATAAATTACAGTTTACTGTCGAAACAGCAAATAACAACGCAATATGTTTTTCTTGACGGTAAATTCAACAGATAAGAAAACCAAATTTCACATTTCATTGGACTAAAACAAAAACAGCTTCACAAAATACATTACGAACAGTATCAACCTTCTTTCCAGCCAAGCTAGATAAAACTATATGATCCCAATTGATACGGCTTCCAACCTATTAAGTTAAGGTTTTCAGTTTAAGTGACGAAAAGAGATTGTCCCCAATAAAGTTCAATGCTAAGCGAATTAAATCCAATAAAACACTCCCACACCTTTTCATCAAATGAAATTTAAAGCACGATTTATAAATCTGAAATCAACAATCCTGTCAAGACAACACTCGTAAGTTATACTATCGAATTGAGCCATTCTCGTGATTTTTATTGCGCCTCTAACTTCCGACCTCTGCCACACTGACGTAAATTACATATTATTTTACTTGCGATTATTGGTACTATAAGGCAAGTTATGCATTCGTCGAAAAAAAAAAGTTTTGAGATAACAATCAAACATGACATTACTATGATAGCGAAGACGAAAACAGATGGTCTAAAAGTTCTGTACGTCTGTATGTCTGCCTGTCTGTTAGTCTGTCAGTCTCAGTCTGTCAGTCTGTCAGTCTGTCAGTCTGTCAGTCTGTCAGTCTGTCAGTCTGTCAGTCTGTCAGTCTGTCAGTCTGTCAGTCTGTCAGTCTCTCAGTCTGTCAGTCTGTCAGTCTGTCAGTCTGTCAGTCTGTCAGTCTGTCAGTCTGTCAGTCTGTCAGTCTGTCAGTCTGTCAGTCTGTCAGTCTGTCAGTCTGTCAGTCTGTCAGTCTGTCAGTCTGTCAGTCTGTCAGTCTGTCAGTCTGTCAGTCTGTCAGTCTGTCAGTCTGTCAGTCTGTCAGTCTGTCAGTCTGTCAGTCTGTCAGTCTGTCAGTCTGTCAGTCTGTCAGTCTGTCAGTCTGTCAGTCTGTCAGTCTGTCAGTCTGTCAGTCTGTCAGTCTGTCAGTCTGTCAGTCTGTCAATCTGTCAGTCTGTCAGTCTGTCAGTCTGTCAGTCTGCCAGTCTGTCAGTCTGTCAGTCTTTCTCTTCTTCTTCTTTCTCTTCTTTCACCGGATGCCGCGTTTTCTTAAAAATATATAAAGGGTATTCATAATCCCTTGAGCGAGTGCAAAAGTATAAAAAAAAAGTAGATTTAACGAAAAAAAGGATATTCGATTACGAAAGTTCAAATGTGAATACGATCGCTACATCCGAAGATCAATTTCTGAAACATGTTTTTCTTGGTCTATAGATACCGCTCTGAATTATTTCAAGAAACGATTCCAGCAGCAAAAACACCGACAATCGCCTTGTTTCAAAACAATAATACGAAGATTCAGATTTAATTAAGTTGTTTTACAAATGAAAAAGATTCATATATCAACAGATGCACGACTGGATAGCACGAACTTGCTCTTATGTTCGATCACATCGTATGCAAAAGAAAAATCTAAATATATTTTTAAAGTCATTTTTTACTTTATTTGTTATACACAAAGTTTCTTTAATTTTTTTCTAAAAAACAATTGGTACGACAATCTTAAATATTTAATAATATAAACTTAAAAACAAAAAATTAAATCGGATTAATCAAAGACAAAATAATTCAAAATTCTGAAATAAAAACTTAAACTAATTTGAGCTAAAAAAAAAGTACATCATTTTATTTCTTGGATAAATTTGAATTTATGAGAAAATAATTTTAAAAATCTGTCAAACAGTTTTTGAGAAAAAAAGGTTTTTCTTAAAAAAAAACTTTTTGAAAAAATTAAAAAAAAAATTCAAAAAGGCCAATTTATAGATATTCAGCAAATACATATAACTATAATTTTTGAAAAAAAAATATAAATTTTTAAAAACTAAAAAAAAAATTCTTTTAAAAATACAAACAAATATTTATTAAAAATATTGCTACCCAGTATAAATTGGGCAACCTTAACCTATATACGTGTGAAATTTCGAAAAAATCGGCCAGGCCATTTATGAGATAGTCGAAATAGACATTTAAAATTTTTTTTTTGTCAAGCTTATGATCGGTCGTCCCTAAAAAGCTGCACTATTTTTTTAAAATCAAAATCGTTGGAGCCGTTTGCGAGAAAAATAGGCTTTAACGTATTGGTTATATGGTAGGTAGCGTTATTTTTGAGCTAAAAAAATGTTCAATTTCCCTCTGTGCAGTGCCTAAAAAAACTCTATATACCAAGCTTAAAGCAATTCGGCCCACCCGTTTGGGCTCTAGGTGTCTCTACATACATACACACAGACTGACAGCATTTTTAGACCATCTTTTTTCGTCTTCGCTATCATCGTAATGTCATGTTTGATTGTTATCTCATAACTTTTTTTTCGACGAATGCATAACTTGCCTTTACCTATAATCGCAAGTATAAGATTATAAAATCGACTTCAGGTAAAGGTCAGTCGGTTAGAATCGTTAGCATTATTGACCATTAAGAATTTAAAAAAATGTTATTATTGATCTAACAAAATCGAACATATATCCCTCTGGGCTACAACACGGTCAGTATATTTTATTTAAATAAAATACAGGACTGGATCGCACGTACTTGCTCTTATGTTCGATCACATCGTATGCACCAGATTCTTAATAGAAACAGCTAAACATACTTTTAAAGTCGTTAAAAAAGTTCTTTAATATTTTTTCTAAAAAAATAAACTTTCTAAAAGATATAAACTTAAAAATATAAATTTCAAAACTTCATACAAATCTGCTTCAAAAATGTTTATACAGTATTATTTATAATTCGACGGAACATGTATATCAACATTTTCAACGAAATCCGTCGAGCCGTTTATGAGAAAGTCGAATATCAAAAAAATGGTTGTATGACAGGTAGCGTTAATAACAAAATATGCAAACAAAATTACACCAAAATGTAGATTACGCCTAAGGTTGTGCACATCCTTTTTTTATTAAAATCGTTAGACCCATTTTCGAAATAATTTATATTGTAGAAAATATTAAAACACTTAAGTACCAAGTTTAAAGAAAATAATTTCAGTTTCAGTCGTTTAGGCGGAAATTCGTTGTACAAATACACAGGCGGAATTCCGGGACCCACTTGTTTGGTGCTCTCTATCATCATAATGTCAAGTTTGATTAAAATCTCGAGTTCGATTTTTTTTCCAAATGCAAACCTTTCCCTATAGTCTATAGCACAGTCAGCGTTGCCGCAAAAAAAAAGAAAAATTTTGAGGGCATTTCTGAGGGCCATTTCCAAAAAGTGAGGGCCGATACTCATCAGAATTTTTTTTTTCAAATAAAACTAAAAAATTATTATAGGCAACATAAATATTTATTCATATAATCACGTCACACTGAATCGATAAATTTAAATTCAGTGCACGTTTTTCTTTTGAGCTCTGAGCAGAGCTTGAACATGTCAAAGTAGGCTCTGAGCGAGCAGAGTTTGAGCAGAGCTCTCTGATTTATTTATGAAACACACTGGAGCACTGAACTTGCAAAATAATAAAATAATAAATATTTATTACCTACAGAGGAAGAACAACCGGCGTCAATCTTCATTTGTATGTGTTTGTTTCTTTCCCGTCTGGCAAAAAAGTTTACTTCATCTATTTTGTATGTTTTTTGTTTAATGTTAAGTTCCTTATTGATTACAAGACGTTTAAATAAATAAAAGGCACGAAATAAATTTTTTTACAAACACTCAAATATTTTATTCATTAGATGTTACAAATTTTAGAAAATGCATTTCGGCATGATTTAGATGCCATCATCAGCTTCACGCTTTAAAATAAATAAAAGAAAAACATTTAAATAGAAAAACAGTCATAAAGGGAAAGGATGAAATGAGAAGATTACATAATACTTAATTTTACGCCATCTACTCGTAAATTTTATTCTGAACGTATAGCTCGCAGCTAGCTCTGATTGAAAAAAAGAAACAGAACTTGAGCGCTCTGATGTGTCTAATATGGTTTTCCATTGGTAAAATAAATTAATAAAAATAAAAATAAAAGATCTGTCAAAACACCGATTTTCCCCTTTTTTGCGTACCATTGGGCATATTAAATTGATTTATTTTTGAATCTAGATCATTTTTGCATATCTAGATTTTTCGACAGATTTACCCCTCTTTGTACTAATACTAATACTAATACTAATACTAATTACAATGTTTCTCATTAAAACGAATTATCATGTTATTGCTTAGAAAACCACGATGACATTATAATCATGCATTATTAATTTCATTAATTTAAAATGTTTCATTCCTTGAAAAACTAAATATTTTAAAATCTTTTTCTCACTTTTGATAAATGAGCTAAGAAAATTTGGACAGGTACATATTCACAGACACGACATTGTACAAATACAATAAGAACAAAAATTAAATATAAAGTTCCATTGGGCTCGAAAAATCAAAATCTAGATTGAAATCTGGATTTACCAATGGAAAACCACATAAGCTAAAAAATGAAAAATATATCTTTCTTTGACAGCTCAGTTCTCTGCTCTGCGCTAAAGTCCCCTTTCACACAAAGTAACTGAGTTGCCGGCAACTCGGAGTTTGATGGCGAGAAGGGCAAGAAGTAAGGGGAATGAAAAAAATCTCCCCGGTCAACGATTTGAAGAGATTTTTTGACGTTTTGCTTTGCATTCCAATCAGCCCAACAAAATCTTCCCAGTTTGCTCCTCAGTTTCTTGGTGCCAGTTTCTTCGTGTGAAAGCTACTATTCGTTGCTGGAGATTTTTTTACCGTTTTCTTTTAATTGCCTTGTAGCTTTCACACTAAAAAACTGGCACCAGGAAACTGAGAAGGAAATTGGGAAGATTATATTGGGCTTATTGGAATTGAAACTGGAACTGAGTTTCCTTGTGTGAAAGCAGTCTAAGGGATAAACGCCTAATATGGGAACTTGGTTATGGAGGAAACACATTGACAATTTTTTTAATGAAATTTGAAAGATTACTTTAACAAATATTATTTGATTCTTAAAAAATGAGATATGCGGGCCATTTCTTGTTGGTCCAGGCAAAGGGCCAGAATAAAAACAGTACGCTGAGCGCAGTACACATACTCGTATTAAAGGTATAATATTCCGAGTTTTCATTTTCGTTCAAGTTCGAGCATGAATTAAATTTCAGAAATACTCGTGTCACATTTGTCATGGGCCAAACTGCTAGCAGCAATATCTGTCACTGCTACTTATAAATACCTGTTACTTCAATAAACAATACTTTTTTTTTTGTTTAATTTTAACTATATGCCTGTAAGACCTAAGGTCGTTTAAATGCAACCTGAATTGCACGGCACTAGTTTTGGCATAGTGGATTTGAGAACCAGGTATTGACTGTCTCATTTTTATCCCATGGGCGGCATCCAATTAAAATTGGAGGTATAGAAAAGAATGCGCCTAGCGTGGGGATCGAACCCACACGTCTAAGTTAGCAATCAAGCACTTTATCCACTGCGCCATTGCCACCCAATAATTATGAATTAAAAACTGTCAGTAAAATAACAATTTTAATAAAGTATGTTCCAATACGTACAATTTTAAAATTAATTATTCATCACCTTATCATTTACATATATATTCCGCTATTCGGTTCGATAAAAATTTTCAATTGACCTAATTGCTTTATTCCATCAGTTTTTATTTTTTTAGTTTTCACTTTATTTCTTATTATTAAGAAAAAATTAAAACCTTACTAACTTTTGTCAGAAGTACATACTGGGCAATTTTAAGTTGTTCCCGATTCAATTTGTTGCCTTTACCAGTAATTTTATCAAGGTATTTAAATAGGGATATCTTAAAGGTACCTGTATCTTATTTGTTTTTTATTTTAAAAATATGTATGTTGTCCCAGCGAGTGGCGATGGGTACTTCAAATGTATTCATTGATTTTGAATTGCGATTCTGCATGCTTTATTTGCCATTTTAGAGTTTCAATTTATTTATTAGTGATTCTACTTGCTCATATCTTACGATTTTGTTTTTGTTACGATTTTGCACTTATACCACTAAAAAAACAGTAAGAATCAAATAAACGAAATTAGTAATGAATTGAAAAAAAACTTTTTGTAACGATTTCGAATTTATTCGATAAATCGGGGATCAAGAATTACCAAAATCACGATTAAGCAAAATATGTAGATACATATGTATGTAATTAGAAGACAACAACTTTGCTCGATAACTAAAATCAATAATAAAACCAGAATCTGAGTTAAGCAAAATCAGTAATTAACATTTAAAAAAAAGAACATTTGTTAATGTAAAAAGATTATCAAAATAAAAATTTTGAAATTTTAAATCTTTTTCAATAAGAGGTATTTTCGATTTACTAATACCTACATATGTTATTCAATGACTCCCCAGCAAACATTTATCTGAAGGTTCAGATACTAATCACCAAAAATGAAGAATAATATTCAGGAAACCTTCAGTTTTTTTAATGAATTATGAATATATACAAAGATCCTAAAAATTCTTACCAGAGAGTAACAAAGAGATGTGTCAAAAAAAAACAACGCAACAACACTCAGATTTTGTTGTTGGATCCTTCATATGGAGATCCTTTTTTGTTCGTCCTTTTATTTTTATTTTTACAAAGGGGTAATGATGACGGGTCATTGTAATGACAAAAGTTTCGTTTGCGTAGTGGATTATCAGTTCGGAAAAGTTTTTCGAAAGATCGGTTTAGATAGGTATATAACCAGCTTGTGTTTTAATAGAAAATGGGTACCTACTTACTTAAAAAAAATACATATAAAAAAGCAAATGATAAAACATAAAGGTATGTAAAAAATGGTGTTAAATTTTCTTAGAAACATAAAAATCATTTATTTAATTATAGCATCGTGTATCAATTAAGAAGTCCTGGAAGCTATAAAAGCCAAACAAGAGGCAATCAAAAAATGTTCCAGAGGCTCACCGATGAAATATTCAATCATAAATGAATCAGAAATAATGAATTCACTTATGATGCAATTTGAATCCTTTTACCTGTGCTCTTAGACACCAATTTGAATCATTTTAATGATTCATTTATGATCTGAAAATTCTGAAATTAAATGAACGTATATAAAAGTTCCATATATTCCTTTAAATGATTAATGCTTGAACCTTTTCTGAGTCGTAAAAATGATTCCTGTATGATTAATTAAAGTGAAGGTATATACTTAGAAATCCTTCACTTAAATTAATTTTATTAGAATTATTTTTATGATTAAGAAAAGATTCGGGCAATAATCATTTAAATGAATATATGGTACCCTTATATACGTTCATTTAAACGACGAATTTTCAGATCATAAATAAATCTTTACAATGATTCAAATCGGTGTCTAAGAGCCCAGGTAAAAGGATTCAAATTGCATCATAAGTGAATTCTTTTCGGACGGTTTCTTCACTTTTATAAATTAATTATCGTTCATTTCTGAATTAAAATGTTTGCTGGGTCTAATTGAAATATCGACCCATCCCTATTTGTATGTGGATCTACCAAAAATTTAGAGTGCATGTGTCAAATCTCAGAGACATTTTGTTAAATAGACAACCGAATTTTTGAATTATGACAACTTTAAAATATCTGTACTGTAGGCGAGTAGGTATTTATACATGCATATAACTTTATAATTTAGGTGCAATATACATAATATTCATGTGATTTTTAAAGATACAATTGCTTAGATCTTAAAGTTTGAGGAAAATAAAATGCACGACTGGATCGCATGTGTTTGCTCCTATGTCCGATTACATTATATGCAAGACATTCTTAATAGAAAAATATTTGTATGTATTTTTTCACTTAATTTTTAATATATAAAAATTATTAATTTTTTTTCTAAAAAAAAATTGGTATGAAAATTTTAAAAATTTAATAATATAAATTCAAAAACAAAATTTCAGAAAAAATCGTCCAGCCGTTTTCGAAATACTAAATTTTGTTTGAAAATTTTTTTTTTTTCAAAAATCTAAAAAACTATTTTTCGAAAATTTTGAAATGCAGTATTATTTAAAATTTGAAGCAGCTCCTGTTAAAAATTTTTGATCGAAATCTGTTGAGCCGCTTATTAGAAAGTCGAAAATCAATAAAATGGTTGTATGACAGGTACCGTTAACAACAAAATATTAAAAAAAAAAATTTGGCCAAAATGTAGACCATACCAATTTTTATCAAAATCGTTAGAGCCGTTTTCGAGATAATTAAGATGGTAGACAAATTTGTATGGCAAGTACCCTTATTTTTGGAGCTAAATCAATAATTCAAAAATCTATTTTGGACAATCACCTTAAACGATTAAATACCAAGTTTGAAGAAAATCGCTTCAGTCGTGAAGGCTGTAGAGAGTTGTACAGACAGACAGTCGGAATTGCGGGACCCACTTTTTTTGTGTTCTCCATCACCGTAATGTCAAGTTTGATTAAAATCCCGAGTTCGATTTTTTTCCAAATGCAAAACTTGCCCTTTGTAATCGCAAGTAAAAAAGATGTCATTTAAATTGTTGGAAAAATATGATTTATTAAACAAAAATTCAAAAATCGTTTTAGGGATTCTTAAAAAAAAAATGTATTTATAATATTTTAAAAACAGTTTTAGAAAAAAAATTAAACACCATTTGAAGCAATTATTAATATATTTATAAACTTTTAAATTTAAAAAACTTTTATTAGGGACTCGTTTTTGAAAAATCGATTCTTAAAAACATTTATATTGAAAATTTGAATATGCAGTTTTATTCACACATTTAGAGAGCATTTGTATAAGAAAATAATTTTAATCGGTTCATCCAGTAGTCAAGTCTCGAGTAAGTCGCAAATATGAAAAGTGGTTCTATAGAAAGTACATTTAATATGTACGCAAAATAAAATATTTTTTTACTTAAAAATAGACTGCACTAATTTAAGAACAAGCCCATTTCTTATCAAAATTCTTGCAACAGAGGTTTTTATGAAATATACAGATCTTTTTTAACATTTGTACGGAGGGTAGGGTAGAGCGAGGAGGATTTGACAAAAGGAGGATTTGTCATTTTCAAATATAGCACTACACACAACGTTGTGACTCGCTCTCATGAAAATGGCACTTGTGTCTGTGCTTTGTTGACCTACGCACCTGTCTATTGTTTGTGGTGCATTTTTTTGATAATTTTGCAATTTCGTTTTATCGGATAACAGTTTTTAGTGACAATTTTCTTTATTTTGTACTTTGTTATTTGATTAACCAATCAAAAGGTTTTAACATTAAATATATGTTTCAGTGTTGGCTACTTCAGAAATTTGGTAAGTTTAAAATTTTTTATTTAGTGTGACATAAGGAGGATTTGACATCTAAAAAAAGGATGATTTGACAAATTGTCAAATCCTCCTACAAAATGGTTTTAGTATACCTAAGTAGAAAATAAGTTTTTAAATATAATTATTAAGGACAATATGCCGAATATTTACAAAAAGAAACATCCTGAAAGGGTTATTGATGAAGATGCCCTCAAAAAAGCATTAATGGAGATTAAAAACAAAATTGAAACACCAACGAGTGCCGCTCGGAAATATAATTTAAACAGAACAACACTTATTTATCGGTTTAAACTTTTGTCAGAAAAGCGGGTCCCGAACGAGCTTGAAAGTAAGGCTAGCAGTAAATATTCTGTAGGTCAGGTCCTAACAACATCGGAAGAGACCGAGTTGACTGCTGTAGCTGATTTTTTTTGCAAGCTTAAAGGTCTCCTTTTGAAGCATTCATTCAAGCCCGAAAATATTTATAACCTCGATGAAACTGGACTTACAACGGTCATGGACTCGATAAGAGTAAGTTCAGTTGTTTTTTATGAAAAGAGTAACATTTTAATATAACCGCCAATATATTTTTGCAGATCATAGCACAGAAGGGTAAGAGAACTGTGTCTCAAACCGCTTCAGGTGAAAGGGGGACTTTAGTGACAATGGTTGCAATTGTCAATGCAGCTGGAAACCATATTCCTCCTGTCTATATATGTCCTCGAAAGAAGTCAAATCCTTTATTCATGAAAGGGGCCATATCTGGGGCCATTGGCTTATTTTCTGACAGTGGCTGGATGACTGCAAAAATGCACCTTAAAGTTTTAGAACACTTAAAACGTTTTTCGAAATGTTCAAAAGAAGATCCTATTCTCCTGCTCCTGGACAATCATGCTTCGCACTGTTCGCTCGATGCTATTTTGTATTGCCGTGATAATGGGATCGTTATGCTTTCGTTCCCACCACATACGTCTCATCGTTTGCAGCCCCTAGACGTGTCGGTGTTCGGACCATTTAAACGACAATGTAAGGTATCGTTCAACAATTATTTGGTTAACAACCCGGAAGTTGCGCAAGGGATCACAATATATGACATACCCACACTTTCATCTCAGCCGTTTCTCAGAGCATTCTCTCCAGAAAACATTACAAAAGGATTTTTATCTACAGGGATATTTCCCTTCAAATGTGATATTTTCGAGGACAGTGAATTTTGTGAACCTGCTGGATTCGAAGAAAATAAAGAAACAACGGAATCAACTGCTACTGTCTCAATAACTTCATTAGCTTTGATTGAATCCTCTTACATTGATACAACTGTACCATTACCAACATCAGTTGACATTGAAGAGAGTTCTACTTCAGCTTCGGCACCTCTAACTTGTGTAGGTGAAAAAATTCATACCACACCGGAAGCTATTCGGCCATTTCCGAAATTAGTGAAAAAGAAATTCACAGGTCATCCGGTTGGAAAGTCCAGAGTATATGATGATACTCCAGAAAAAGACCGTTTAGAGGAACTCGCAGCCAAAAAGAGCCTCAAGCTCCAAATGAGAAGCATTCCTAAGGTAAAAAAACATAAGGTCGTGAAACGGGTACTGAATGATTCTTCGAGTGAAGACTGCGATAAGTACAGCCTCCGGGATTCGGACACATCATTACGATGGGAAGACAGCAACGAAGAGCAACCGGAACGAGTTAAATTCAGCAAGCATATTATCGCCAATCCCGGAGATTATGATGTTATAAAATTTGGTGAGTACGTTGGATTGGTAGCAGCTGTTGATCGCGACACAGATTTACCATACACTATCAAATATTTCCGAAGACAAAATAAGTCAAATTTATCTTACAAGCCCTTAGTTGAAGATATTAAACTGGCAATGTCAATGGCCTTGGTAGCCAAGCTCCCTAAACCTGGAGAAATGCCAGGCACCTCCAGATCCAAAGAAAAAATAAGATTTAACGTCGATTTTGCAGGTCTCGACATTCGTTAAAATACAAACTCGGAGGAATTACGAGTCTTTAGTTTTTTTAAGAGCCCTTATTTAATTAAACTTTTTTATAACCATTCCAGTAACTATCTAAGTATTTATTGAATAAAGTTTTTACGTTTCATTTTGATCCAGAGTGCATTTTTCTAAAAACTCTTAGATTGGCAAATTCTCCCACCAGTTGTCAAAACCTCCTAAAGATCTGTCAAATCCTCCTAAAAAGTAGGAGGTTTTGTCACTTTTTGAATATTGGTTTTGAGCCTCATATCATCAACACTCTTTTGAATATAATTTTGAAATATTGATAATTTCGAAGTCAAATAACTAAGGATCATCTTCCACTATGACCTTTTTACCAGTCTGCTAAATGTTGGTCCAAAAGTATAAAATATTATTTTTGGGTCAAATCCTCCTCGCTCTACCTTACAGTTGTTTTTTGTTTTAGGAAAATAATTGTTAACTATTCAATATAATGTCAAAAAACTACCAAATATGAAGTTTCGAAAAACCAATGGAGTCGTTTTCGAAATTTTGAGTTACCAAAAAAAAAAAAAATGTTTGTATAGACAAAACTTCCACCATAGTACCTGCATAACATATGTATGTACGTGTCGCAAGTAAAAATGATATGAGGGCTGGCAACGAGACCGAGACTAGTCTCGGTCTCGTCTCGGTCTCGGTCTCGTTAACGAGACGAGACTCCTTTAAAAGTACCGAAGACGAGACCGAGATGAGAGCGAGACGAGACTGTATTTTTGGTACCGAAATTCGACGAGAGTCTCGGTGATCTCGGCGGTCTCGGTGGTTTGATTTCGCTTTTGCTATAAGAAAATTTTGTTTTTATTTCATTATTTTTTAGTATCTAATCATGTTCAATTTTTATAATATTCATAAGTTTTTTTTTTCGAAATATTATATGCGTGTTAACATATCAAACCATATATGTATGTACATAGTTATACAGAGATAGGCGAATTGCGAAAATGCGTACGATTTATGTATGCATTGCGTTGCTTTCTTTTGGGTAACATTTGGAAAAAAATATTGTCAAAACGTCAAAATATGTTTCTTTGCCTAACTGTCAAGCCATGAGCTGTCAAAATACATTGAAGCACTGCTCCGATTTTAGTGTTTGGTAACGTGAAAAATCGTACGAATTGGTACAAATTTTCACATTTAGCTGTCAAAACCCATAGAAAAAAAACCCAAGTTGGCAAACTTGGTGAAAATCAACGTAAAATATGGATCTCAAGAATTCGGTCAAACTTGGCATCTGCACGTCTTTTCCAACTTTATTGTGCTTGTCAATTATGAATAAATCCAATAATGATATATCCTTGTATGTTGCTTATGCTAAACAAATCATAAACTAGAAATTTTGTTCTGCAGTACGTAAGTCTATGAAGCTAAGGCCATAGACTTCACTTGAAACGAGTAAGTTTTACTTGTGTAAATCGAAAACTATGGTTTTAAGTTGAATTTTATTAGTTGCGTATGAAAGCGCTCCGAATGGCTTACATTTTGTGCGAATTTAGTTTTCAAAGTTGTGTGATAACGTAAAAAATAGGCTGTGATGTAACGTTATCAGACAACTTTGAAGAGCCGTATTTCCAAGATAAAATTTGAATTTTCTACAGTTTTTTAAATCCATTTTAATCGGAGCAATCCTTCAATGAATTTGACAGTTCATGGCTTGGCAGGTAGGCTATTCTGCTATCTTCCGATTCACCTGAATATTTCACTCAATTTTTCACTATTTAGATATTTTCAAATGTCTTCTATCTTTTGAGTCCAAAGCTTTACTAATATTTTTTTTATTTAATTCTTAAGAGAATCTAATGGTTAAAATTTATTTTTGATCGAAATTTATGTACTTTTTGAAACAATTCGTTTTTTCCGTCGGATAGCAGAATACAAATATTCACCTAAAAGTTTAACAGAATCGGACTGTATATTTTGACGTTTTTAAAATATTTTTTTTCAAACCTCACCCAAAAGGCCTTAAATCACCTTTTTCCGAAGCCAAAAATAAAATCGGAAAAACTTCGAATTTTCCGAGGTAAAATTTTAATGTTGCAGAGGTTTTTTAATCTATTTAAATCGGAGCGATCGTTCAATGGATTTTGACAGTTTATGACTTGACAGGTAGACAGTTTAATATGTCTTGGCATTTGAGCAATATTTTGTTTTCCAAATTTCACCTAAAACGCCTAATATCAACTTTTTAGGGAGCAATAAATTAAGTCGAAAAATTTCGATTTTTTTGAGTTAAAATTTGAGTTTTGTAGAAGTTTTTTTTAATTCATTTAAATCGGAGACATCCTTAAATGGTTTTTGACAAGTCGTGGGTTGGCAGAACTCGTTAATTTGTTTTTAAAAAAATCGAGCGTTGTATGTAGGTACTCTTTTTTTTAATATTTTATTTGTTTTTGCTATGAAATATATTAACTTACACAATTCTTCCAAAATGTTATTTCCACTTAACTCAAAAGACAAAAGAGACTCACGAGTTTGTTTTATACATTTTCCCGCATTTTTTTTACGGACGAACTGCTGAGATACCACAACCATACTCTATATATTTGCAATCCGAACAATGCGTCTTATCTTTATCTTACATCTTTTTACTACCAAAAAAACACGAAAGAAACCAAGGCTAAGGATGATACCAGGACCGAGACCGAGACAAGACCGCACATTAAAATTTTCTCGAGAAAATGGCGAGATCAAGGCCGAGACGAGACTTGGTTAGGCGAGACCTGGACCGAAACCGAGACGAGACTGAAATTTTTCGTTTTTGACGAGACCGAGACGAGATTAACAAAAGTCTCGCCTGCTTTCGTCTCGTTGCCAGCCCTAGATATGACGTAGATATTATTAACACAATGTAAGCGAAATGGCATACAAAAAAATGTTACACAATCGTATGACATGTAACTTGTCATACGATAAGTTACATTTTATTTTTTTTTAATTACATAATGTTTTACTATGTTATATGTATTTACCTACATTAACTTTTTATAAATACCCAATTTTATATGCAATTAATCAAAATGATTATATGTAAATAGGATTGAGGCGCACTTTATTTAATTTTCGCCTCAGGCGCCATTAAGCCGGGCCTGTAAGCATAAGCAATTATATACATACATTGGCTATCATACATACATATGTATGTATATGCACATTCATCTACTTAGGTACAAATAAATGTATATAAGTACATTTTATTAGGCAAGCCTTTTAATTGTATTATTTGTTGTAGATGAACTGAACTCTCTTGAACTTGCTGAAATCTACATAATATACAACAGAGTTTAATATTTTGTTCATGTCATTCATTCCCATATATAATCACAATTGATTGTAAAAAAAGAAGCCATGAAATAATGAAAATCAATTTGTAAAACTTCACTGCTTTTGTGAAATGTGAGAGGAAGTTATGCAAGGTAGAAACAATTATGACTACATAGCATGATTATGTGTTTAAATATGGTTTGGAATTTCCTGTTAAAATCTACTTAAAATATAATAATTTTTAACACGTTTTTTTATAATTCTCTTTCTTCAGCTTTCAATAAAATTTTTTCCATTGATTTTAAACTACCTAACTTGCCGATGACATAGAGACTTGAAACATGGCTCAATTTTTCTCGCAATCATGATACAAATATTTCTGGATGTGGTTTGGTTCTTCCCTTAACTGAAAATGAAAATAAAAATGTTTAAAATTGTTCCTTTTAATCCAAAACGAAACCCGTAAAGCTAGAATTACACGGTCAAAGTAATTGGTCATCGTGTTGACTCGCTGGCGTCGTCACCCCAAAATGGATTTTGATTTTGACTCTGATTTTTGATTTGATGAAAAAAAATGGTGTCAGCGCAGGTGTTAACGTTTTCGTTAACACATTGACAACATTTTTCGTTGACAATCTCAAAACATGGCACAATTAGGCTAGATTTTGACGTCATAGAGTCAACGCGTTGACTCATTTCATTACGTTGACACCGTGTAATACATTATGTATTAAAATTAAAAGAAAAACAATACCTACTGTACTGAGGTAAAGCTTTTGTGTTTTTTTTTTGTGGATTGTATTTATCAAAATGTAAGCAAGTCATACGACAACATAACTGATGAGCTCAATTGCCGCACCTGGGCCAAACGTATTTATCTTGAAATTCTTGATCACATTATGTATTAAAATGTTTCTCTCTCGTGAAATATAGCCAGTTGGATTCTTCGCTCATTCGCACATTCGTGCTTCAAGGAAAGGAGTGTAAATCAGTTTACACTCTAGTTCAATTCTTCAATTACTGATTCCTATTGCTCTTTTAATCGAACTATAAATACAATAAAATAACTAACGGATAATTTTTTGAGAAAGTCTTAACCCCTAAAACTAGATTTAACGAACAATTAGAACTTGATTGAGATCGGGAAGATACGCAGCATATAATTCTTTTGAGGAATTTTTTTTCGAATATTTTGACGTAAACAAAACGTAGAATAATTGTTTGAAACTTCTCACCCAATAAAGCCATAATTGGCCGTGTTGTGTAGTTTGTTGCCCGGTGTTGTTGGAATCACATATCGTAGAAGTCATGACCTTCAATCGACGGCCAAAAAAGATCGGCTATCATTCCACCATATTGTTCCGAATTGATTGTAACCGTCTGTCTATTGGTATCTTCGAAAAAATACGGTCCAATGACGCCTTTCGAACTGCAACGACACATCAGGTGTGTTTTTTTCCAAACCCCGGGGAAATTGGATGAAAAAATGACCACGGGTCTTAGTGAGAAAGCTTGGCAGCACTGTTACATTTGCAAGATGACATTTAGAAAACATATGTAAAAACATTTACATACTCAGTGTGTTTCTTTATTTATGCCGGACAGGTATAAGGAATAGATTGGATGGAAAAGACGAAATGTTTATCCAGAATATACAGAATGGAATGAATAAAGAAACGAAAATAAAAAATTGTTTCCGTCCTTTGCAGCTGTCATTCTTTTTGCTTATGGCCTTTTCGATTGGCAATTCGGAACCGTTCGGAGTGCGTGTAAACCCTTCTGAAAGTGTTCTATTGATATCCAGAGTGACAGTTCTTCTAATGAATAGAAGAGCAAACGATTCTGGATTTAATTTCAGAATCGAAATCAGAACTACTCACACATTCAAACACAACTAGTTTCCAAAAGTGTCATTTAATGTAATCAGCAATTTCAATTTTAAATTGAAAATATTTTGACAAAGTTAGGTAATAAGAATTAAATTTTTTTATCAAATTATAATAAATATACAATATCCAAAGTTCTGAAACAATAAAAATGGATTTAAACATGTCCACAAATGAATTGTTTTCTTGTTTCCGCCATGTTTAAAATTTACAAATGTAAAAAAACAATAGATGGATTTGTTTGTTTTATTTGTGTTCTGGATCGGAGATTTCTTCCCAATTTCCAATCGAAAAGGCCATTATTTGACATTGACATGAGGGGGATATTTCGAAAATATTCTTTTCATTCCGTGTTTAACATGAAATAAAAAGAATGCATTCCAAACGTTCCGTAATGAATAAACTAACAACAAAATAGCTTATTCGGAATATTCCGTGCAATAAAGCAACGCAAAACTGGTATTCCGGACATCCCAGAATAAATAAAGAAACACACTGGCCATATATGTAATGGCAATTGGGGCGATGGCAAAAACATCAATTCTACAGGACGTGCCACCTAAGGTTCGTCGCTTCATGAACACTACTCGGCGGCGGTTCGCCGAATATAAATAAACTTCTTCGGTTGTCGGTAAACAAAAAAACGTTTATGTTTTACATTTCACAATGCTCAACCAAACAAAACAAAATTGATAATTAACTGACATGTTAAAATGTAAGTTTTTAAGTTTCTATACATTTGTCGATGGTTTAGGGCCAGATTTGTTAGTGGCTGAGTTAACTTATAGCCAAACTAGAGTAAGTTAATCCTGCAAATAAATTAACATGCGGAGTTAACTATAAAGAAGTTATCCATCGGAGTTACTTGAACTTTTAAATGTCAAAATATATAAGAACATATCTGCTGTAATATTGAAATTGCAAATTAAAATCGAAATGGTGATGGCGGACATATCGAACTGTCAATTTTTATATCTTTACATTGTTTTTGATAAGCACCTTTCATAAGTAGTAGTTAGGTCTACGAATTTGTTGAGTTAACGAGGGATCTAAATTAACTAATTAATTAAAAAAAAAAACACTCTGCAGGAGGTAACTGATGCCTTCTTCGATTGGTAATCCGAAAGAACTCCCCGATCCAGCATTGACAAAGTAAACAATGTCCCCAAATTGAGAGAGGCCAAAATTCTTGGGAACTAAAATAAAACACAAATTGAAGCCTCTATCCAACTGAACAGGAAACCCCTTAGAAGTCTTCCGGACTCTTCAGAAAGCGTTCACTTGGGAAAAAATGACAGTTCTAATTCTGAAAAGAAGAGAATTTTGCTTCTGGATTTGAAATCAGAATCAGAAGCAGAAGCACTCACACATTCATATACTTGAACGTCAAACTCAACCGTTGTCATTTTTGGTATCATAATTGTGCAACAAACATATTTTTTGAATTTGAATATTCTCGGGTACACAATTATTTTCACACATACAATCTCATTAAGATTCAGAATCATCAGAATCACACAAAAGTGTTCAGTTGGGATCCCGGTCGGAGAACAATTCTGAATTGCCAAATAAAAGCGCCATTAGTTCTCTGAATTTAAAACGAGTGAGAGTATTAGAATTATACAACAATCTTTTTGCACAGCTAAATGTAACTAAGGTAAACATAAAGGGTCAATAAATCAACGCAACGACTGGATGTACGTAAAACAGCAACAAGAGTATACAAGAGTGGTGCGACATATTTTCTAAGTTATTTTAGTAGCACTTGTTTCACTCCTTAAGAAAATTAAAGCTTTCAAACATTCAATTTCGCACCTATTATTTTGCACACCACTGTATATGTTTGTATGTAAAATGTTCTTGGATAACCAAGCCCTTGAAATCGATAAATAGAGGCTGAGAATCGATCTGAATGTTCTTAGTTTTTCCTTAAATCATACTTAAATTAATATTGCCTTTTGTTTCGATAAACTTTATTAAGTTTATAAAGTTAATTAAAAGGGAATAGAGACACAAGAATTTATAAGTGTCCTATTTATATATAGGAAGGTATTGATGCAGTAATACTTCCACAGTTGTTTTTTACTTGATATAATATATAGGTAGGTACTATTTATGGCAAGCAAAGAGATTTTGATCAAACTTGACATTACGATAGAGTGAGACGAAAAAAGTGGGTCCCGCAATTCCGTCTGTCCTCGAGTCTACATGCTTAGCTGTTGGATGGATTTTCTTCAATCCGGGTACATATTGTTTTTTTTAGTAATATGCCTGCATGTTTTTTTATTTAACGAAAAGTAACGGTATCTGCCATACATTTTTTTTAACAAAAAGAAAAATCTTATTTTTCTCAAAAACGGATCCAACGATTTTTCTAAAGAAAATCAGCTCATTAAAGATGCAGAAAGATACTTTTTGGTATTTTTTTTTGGGAACAAAATGGTTATTTTTGGTCTAGAAGAACCATTTTTTTTTGGTTTTCGGATTTTTTTGGAAATTTTTTAGTGCTAAAGCTCCTAGAAAGCTTAAACACTAATGTAAACCAAAATTTTTCAAAAAGAAATTTCGATTTTTGCAAGTTTTTGGTAGTCTTTTGACATTAACTTGAACAGTTAAAAAATTATCTTCCTTAAATGAAAAACAACGGTACCTATGTGCCTATGCCTATGTGTTTTTTTAAGATGCACATTTGTCTCAGACAGATCTTGAAAAGAAATTTGATTGCAGCAAATCTGAAATCCAATGAATTTTGAGCGCGAAAAAGGAAATCAAACTGTCATTTGAAAAATTCGTTGGATTGACAACAAAACTTTTAAAATCATTTGTATCTTTTGCCGTAATTGATGTCTTCACATTCAAATGGTTTAGCTTAGCTAGGAAAACAAATTTGTTTTTTTTTTTATAATTTTGCACGCGCTCAAGGGATTATGAATACCCTTTATATGTTTTCAAACACAGCGCGGCTACCGGTGAAAGAAAAAAAAGAAGGATAGAAAGATGTGTGGCGCGACGTATTGAGACGGTGGTTGTTGTCTCAGATTTTATCTCCAGGGATGGAGGCTGAACTAATGCGGAGAAAATTACCGTGTCTTGTTTATTTATGTCTCTTATAATTTGCATTATATTATTTTATTTGTTTTTTTTTTTTAACGTTTGCGCGCACTAAAGGGGTTTTGACTACCCTTAATATGAACAAGCACAGTGCGAGCGTTAAGAGATTAGCGAATGATGCAAGAGGAGATACTGATGCATATTGGTTTTGAATTTCTGAATATCAAAATGGGAGGGGAAAATAGAGCCGGGTAAAGTATTCCACATTCGCGTTGTACGGCTAAAGAAAGAATCTCTGTACTTGACAGTACGTCCGAAGTTGGGCTCAAGGGTAAGCTGATGAGCATTCCTAGAAGCGCGAGCATTACGGTTGAAAAAATTAAGGGGAGGAATTCAACTGGCTATTTCGCTGGAACAGTGTTTATAAAAATAGCGATAAAATAATGACAGACATGTAACATTTCGACGGTGTTCTAGAGATGTAAAAGTCTCTACTATATTTCTATCGCCTACCATTCTTAGAGCTCTATTCTGAATTCTATCTAAAAGAATCAAATGTGTTTTGGGAGCTCCTGCCCAAATGTGCGAGTTATACTCCAGACGAATGAAGGCCTTATAGATTACAGCCAGATCAGACGGGGAGAAAAATTTCTTGCACCTTCGAAGAAAGCCCAGACACTTTGCAGCATTTTTGGCGACATCGAATATGTGGTCGTTCCACAAGAGGTGGTCTGTGATGCACATACAAAGAACTGAAAGCTGATCGGTTTCTTCAATGCAAGTGCCGCTCATGGATAGTGGCATGGGGGGTGGGTTCTGCTTTAACGACAGAAGACAGCACTGAGTTTTTGAAGCATTAAATTCTACGCGGTTTTTTATTCCCCATTGGACAATGCTGTCGAGATCAGAATTTAATGAGCTTATCATACGCTGCCGTTGCAGTTGCACATCCGAAGAACAAGGAGGCGCATCTGAAAACGAATATGAAAAACTGAGAGTACTATCGTCAGCAAAATAATTTAGTGGATTAGGAGTTCCAGATAAGAGATCATTAATAATAATGAGAAATAGGGTCGGAGACAGTACGGAGCCTTGGGGAACACCAGCATTTATTTTGTGAATATCAGACTTGAAACCGTCCGATACAACTTGTATTGATCGGTCCGAAAGGTAATTTCTAATCCAACGAAGAAGAGATTCATCGATACCAAATGCACGCATTTTCGATAAGAGAGCTTGATGCCAAACTCTATCAAATGCTTTTGAAATATCAAGCGCAATAATCTTACTTTCTCCAAAATGATGTAAAGATTTGTGCCACTGCTCGGTGAGATATACCATCAGATCACCAGTGGATGAAAGCCATACTGCCGGTCATTAAGGAGCTTTCGTTCTTCAAGATATTTCTTAAGCTGATAATTAATCAGCGTTTCCATGACCTTGGAAAGAAGGGACGTAAGTGCAATTGGACGGTATTTAGCGGGTCATATTTATGAGTGGTTTACTCAATCAAATGTTGTTAGTGTTATGCCTAAACAGCATGTAATGAGTAAACCAGCAACTCATTTTATGACAATTTTTAGAATTGGTTTTTAATGGAATATAAGAAGACATAGACAACGGCAGGAATCGAACCTGCGACCACGAGGTTGACAGGCGAGCACACAACTATCGCACCACCGCCACCCCCAATTTGTGGTACAATTCTCCAAACCGCAGGCGCTGGCTATATAAACGTATTTTTCGTATTTTTATGTATATTAACATATGTAGGTATATATATTCCCTTAACATGTGTACCTACATGTATTCATGAAGGATAACCTTTCTAAGTGGACTGGTCCGATTAAAAAGGAACCTCTACAATCAAAGAACCTCCTAATTGGTCCACTTCTCATCGGTCCCAAGGGTGGTTCCATTTTAGAGGTTTTACTGTAGGTATTTTAATAATTAGTTCAAAATGGTTTTTCAAAATTGTTTTCTCAAAATGTTTTTAAAATTTTATACATACAAATTATTTTTTTTTTTGTTTTAAACCGCTCCACGGTTTTTGACATTTTTTTTTATAATAATTTATAATAATTTTAACTATAACCTAAATTATTGAATAAAATATGGATACTCAACTTTAAGTTCATAATTTTCTCTGCAAATTCTTATTTTATGTTAATTATTTTTATTTCAGTTTATGGAATGACGTTGGGATTCCCCACTATAGTTATTCCAGCAATTCAAGGAGGTGATGGCCGTGAGCCAAGTGATATAGTTTTAAACAGAGATGAGATATCATGGTTTAGTAAGATATTCTAATTCTTTTATCTGATAAATTATTTAAAAAAAATATTCAATATTTTTAAGGTTCTATAAACCTAATATGCGTGCCTTTGGGATGTCTATTTTCTGGAGTTTTCAGTCAGCCTATTGGGAAACGTAGGGCTATGCAAGTAAATAAAATTATTAAATTACATGTATATACATTTACTTATACAACAATTTACTAGATAGTCAATTTACCAATTTTGGGTTCATGGCTCTTATTCCACTTCGCAACAAATACTGAACATCTGTATGCCGCTCTTTGTCTTGCAGGTATTGGTGGTGGTCTCATGGAAGCACCGGTAATTATTTTTGAAATAAAATATTGGTAGGATTAATTTGAATTCAAATATAACATATTTAGGTTCTCACTTATGTTGCGGAGATAACCGAACCTAAGTACCGAGGCATCCTCTCGGTTTTGGGATCAACGTGCGTCATCGGTGGTGTTTTTGTACAATTTATTTTAGGATCTTTCTTAGACTGGCGAACGATCGCAGCAATTAATACAGTATTTCCGGTTATATCTATTACAGCTTTATTTTTTATACCTGAAAGTCCTACATGGCTGATACGACAACAAAAGTTTAAAGAAGCTATTAGATCATTGCAATGGCTACGTGGGTGGGTTCCTGAATATAAAATTGAAGCCGAATTCAATATGTTATATGATCAGTTGATAACCAAACCTGCCCTTGATGATGCCAATGATGGCATAACCGATAAAAATAAACGCACCTGTTACCAGCGAATGAAGATGTTTCGCAAGCAGACATTTTGGTTGCCATTTATTTTGGTTTCGTTTACGTTTTTCGTTGGACATTTTTCAGGGAAAACTTCATTGCAGACATATGCTGTTCAGGTAAATAAAAAAAAAAGAAAAATACCTATTTTATTATATAAGCAGGGTTATTAATTTCACAGATTTTATAACGGAATTTCTACAAATATAATTGTAATATATAGGGTAAGCGGTGATGGTACCATTAGATTTTTAGATTTTTTTTTAGATTAGAATAGATTTTTATTGGATTACATATTAATTTAACCTAACAGTTAATTACGTATTTAATACATATTTATACAAGCAAAAATCATTATGGCATGGTATTTGCCGTCTGCCAGATTGAAAATTAAAACAAATTCAAATACTTTAATAAGCTAACATAATTTTATGTAATTTGAAAAGAATTTAATACTACGATTTTGATATTTAACAAAGGAAAACAAATCAGAAGTCATCATTCATAATTCTTGCTATAGGTATATCTTAGCGCGATTTTGCAGTATTCATACAGCTTGGTTACATCCATCTCATTCAGGCTGGCAATAACTTGTTCCTCTGACAGAAAGTCATTCAGCAGAATACTTCTTCGTGTTTCTCTGAGAGTTGGGCACCTTCCGACGAAATGAATAACGTCTTCTCTTTCCCTCACGTTGCAAATACTACACTGCAAAGCTAAATCGGGCCTGTGCGGTATGAAGTGCAGGCTGAGTAATTCGCTCCGAAGTCTGACCATTGTAGCAATCACGTTTACCTTATTAGAATCGCGGAAGTAATTTCTTTCTGCGAGATTATGGTTCAACCTGCTATATATCGTTCTGAATAGGGTGGCCGTGGGGCGATAGTTGTGTGCTCGCCTGTCAACCTCGTGGTTGCAAGTTCGATTCCTGCCGTTGTCTATGTCTTCTTATATTCCATTAAAAACCAATTCTAAAAATTGTCATAAAATGAGTTGCTGGTTTACTCATTACATGCTGTTCAGGCATAACACTAACAACATGTGATTGAGTAAACTAGCATACCCATAAAGTATGACAATGAAATAAATAAAATAATGCGAATTATAAGGGACATAAATAAATAAGACACGGTAATTCTCTCCGCATTAGTTCAGCCGCCATCCCTGGAGATAAATGTGAGACAACAACCAGCTCTAGTCTCAGAACATCGCGCCACACATCTTTCCTATCCTTCTTTCTCTTCTTTCATCATGACCGCGCTGTGTTAAAAACATATAAAGGGTTTCATAATCCCTTGAGCGCGTGCAAAGTTATAAAAAAAAAAAAGAAAAAGTGTAGGTTTCAGCTACATATTCTTCCCTACATTTTATATCTATCTTAGATATCAAATTGTACAGGAGAGTTTTACAGCTCGATATATTTTCCAAGCTTAAATTAAATAATACATCGCATTCTTCGGCAAGACATGCCCACTCCCTGTACCAGCTATGTTGGTCTTGTATGCCTTTTATAACTATTTTCCTGACTAGTCGGAAATCAGGCATCTTGAAAACTTTCAGTAAATAGTCTGCTTGCAGTTTTAAGGTTTTAACGTATAGAGGTGATAGACCAGTTTCTAACATAAGAACATAGTTTGGTGTGTTCGTTGGTTGGCGAAATATTCTCTTCACGTAGTGTGTTAAAAGTTTTTCCACCTTGAGAAACTTTTTACATCCCCAAACTTGAGCGCCATACAAAAGGATACTCTCTACAACCGCTTCAAATATTTTATATTTACTGCTATGAGCTATATTTACGGACTCAATGTGCAACCTTGCCTCACTCCCGAAGTGGTTGCGAACCAATCCGAAAGATCATTTCCATTCCACACTGGAGCCTGGATTCCTATGTACAAATCTTCTAGCACACGTCCGAACTTCAGCGACAATCCAAGACCATACAGTTTGTAAAACAAAGCGCCTCGGTTGATTGTGTCAAAAACTGCTTCAAGTCTATAAAAAACACATACAATTTTCTACCTTGCATACTGAAGCTCTCCGCTAGACTCCTGAGAATGAATATGTTATCTATTGTAGAGTAGCCTGATCTAAAGCCACCTTGAAACTCTTTCAATACGTTCCGGGCTGCAATCCACGTTGGGAGTCGTTTATGTAATATTGTTGAAAATATCTTATATGTTGAATTAAGAAAGGAAATTCCTCGGTAGTTTGCTGCATCCAATAAGGATCCTTTTTTATGTATCGGAAATATTATTGCATCCCGGAATTCAACTGCTGAAAGATTCCCCTCCATAACTTTATTAAATAGCGTTAGCAGATGTTTTTTAATTGAGACTGTTCCGTATTTGTAAAACTCGACTGGAATACCATTAGCACCCACCGCTTTCCCATCTTTAAGAGTCCATAAGGTTCGTTCAATTTCCTGTAAAGTGAACTTAGAGTGCAAAATTTCGTCGTTGAATCGAGGTATCGCATAATGCCAGTTTGTTAGTGTAGTTTCAGGATTCAGTAGCTCCTTGAAGTGGGTGAAAAGTATGCTTGAACAAAGAATGTTGCCTATAGCGAATTGTTTCCCATTCAATTGCCATGTAAGTTTCCAGAAATCTGCTGCATTTTTACAGGTCGCTAGTCTGGATGCTTGCTATTCCTCATATTTCTTCTTTTTGTTTTTGCATAGCTCTTTATATTTCGTATTGGCCTCCAGGTAGTTCAATCTACATGATCCTTGGGAAGAATTCCGAAAAATTCTAAGCCATGAAAAAGATGTCTTACGCGCTTTTTGGCACTCTGCATCAAACCACGGCTCATTTCCAGTTTTGCATCCTTTCCGGCTGGACTGTTGTTGCGAGTAAGATTCCTTTTCGATCTACTCTAACATAAGAAAGTCTGGGTTTGGGTGTGCTTGTAGTTTGAGATCAAGTTGCTGCCTATACTTCGGTGCTTTAGAATTTTTCCAGTTGAGTCTTAGCAGTAAGTGCGTGTTTGCAGTTTCCTCATTTGGTTGCATAAGCAGTTGGAAAGTAACAACAACTGGAAGATGATCTGAGTACGGAAGTTCTTTGATCTCCAAATCAGTCACAAAAGGCGCCCATTCTTCTCCTACAATTGCATAATCAATCATTGAAGATCCTTGACCGCTAACGAATGTAAAATTTCCCGAGGCATCGCTCGAACTCGTTCCATTTAGAATTCGGAGTCCAAATGAATCACACAAATAAGTCGATAATTAAAAAATGTAATGATGTGGTCGGAAACTGTAAAAGCGATTCGAACATGTTTGCCCATATAAATAAGTCGATGGTACCATTACATAAGCTAATATAATTTTTTTTTTGCGTAAGGTGAAGAATCTTCAGATACTATGAGACCGGTGCTCATATGTAGTAGTGTAAGATTCTTAACCACTAATGGCGATTTTGTTTCAAAAAATAATGTTCGCTGCTAAAACCAATACTTTTTTGCTTCGTTAAGAAGAAGATCTTTCAATATTGGCAGAACTGCCGAAAGTCTTCCAATAGCAACTAATGAGCTGATGACAATTGGCAATTTTCTATCAAGTGAAAATTGCCCGTTTATACGGTTGATTGATTTTATTAAGAAAATAGACAATTTATTGTTAGAAAATCGGCTTACAATTACCGACAATTTCTTGTCTTCCAATAAAAATTGTCTTTACACGGTTGCAAGACTTTAGAAATCAAAAAATTGGTAGACTCGTTGGAAGAAAATTTTCTTGACAGATGATAGGGAAAATGAAACTTTATTTTAAAAGTGAAGTATTTGTGAAAGTGTGTGAGAGAACTTCCAGGAGATCGAGACATTGGCGCTCCTCCCCTGGACCGATTTTTGTTCACATATTCTCAAGGATATACTTCAAGGTAGTGCGGAAGTTCGACCATTTGGCTTTGCATTAGTTGACGGGCATCGCAATTACGTCCCAAACGTCTTGCCAAATTGTGTCCTTAGGTAGCTTATACTCTGGGTCCATGTTCTGTAACTCAGGCGATAACTTTTCCTCAATTAAAGCCTATTAAAAAATGGGCTTCTGTAAGTTGAGGCGATATCTTAAATGTTTAATTTGTTTGACTGGGATTTTTCAATGGAAGGCGATAAATTGAAAAAGTCATTTTGGCATTTTAACAAAAAAAAAACAAACATATTTTTTTTGTTTCTCGACTACTTTTATCGACTCGAAACTTACAGAACATGGGCCCTGGACAACTTGCATCCCACAAACATCGCCTGGTCTCGATCTCCTGAATCAACTTCAAAGTTTGTTCATGAGTACAATCCTTCTCGGCCTTGTTCTTATAAGACTTCCTCTTCGCTATTTTGATGGACCGGACGGTGACTTAAGGAGGCTTTACATGCATCTTCATCTTCATCTGCATTGACATCTGCAAAAAAAGAGGAAACAAAATAAAAAGTTCATACTTGTGCGATAGAGAGCGTAAACCAAAATGGAGATCATCTTCACGTACGAACCTGAAGATTGCAGATTAAGTTGAAGATGAACATGTTCATCTTCATTATAGCATTTTCATCTGCACCATAATTTGTTCCGTTCAGATACCGAATTTTTAAGTTTTTTTTACCATTTCACTTCAGTTTGCTTAAAAACAACGAAAATATCGAAAATTTTCTTCTCAAAACTACATACCTGAACGCTAAGAACATGTGATTGTGAGATGTGTCAAGAAAGTTATAGCAGAGTTCGAGTAAGTTATTAGTGTGTACCCTGTCTTACTTTTATGTTTGTTTTATATTATTGGCCCGCTCTACTTTTCTTCAAGTCTGCAGATGCAGATCCATGTAAAGCCGCCTTTAAGCAACTTGTCATTTATTTCCGTATCCATTTTTGCTCTTTTAAAAAACTTCAATTTATCGAAAGCGCGAATAAATTAATTTTGTAGTTTTCTCTTCCAATTAAAAAAAAATAATCTGCCAGTTAAAAATTGGATGATGTTGTTGGCAAAAACATCATCCATTATCCAATTAGTCGACAATCGTCCAATTGTGTGTTTAGACACAATTGCAAGAGTCGGCCAATTTTGACTTTTGACAGATAAAATTGGATGTTTACAGAGTTGGTAGTAAATTATTGGCGAATTTGTTTGGCGAAAAGTTTGCCAATATTGGAAGATCTCCCAATCGTGTATACTTATGCCTTTTTTGTTTGGTAATAAAAATCAATTAAATTTTGATCTAGATCTATCAAAAAACTGAATTTGACAAATTTTCCCCTCGATTGGCCAAACAAATTGATTTATTTTTTGATTTTAAATCAATTTTGCAGATCTGGATTTCGTGGCAGATCTACCCCTCTCTTACTTACTTACTTAAGTGGCGCTACAGTCCGGAATGAACCTGGGCCTCAACCAACATGCCTCTCCAATTAGCCCGGTCCTTAGCTAACTGCCTCCCCTCTCTTACTAACACAATTATGCATCATAATTGACAGCTATCAGCTTGGCAAGTTTTTGTTGAATAATAATTTCTTTCGGTTGCAAGAAAGAATTAAAAAGTTTTGAGTTCAAGTGGAAATTTGTGCCAGTTTTAAATGAAAGAGGAGAATTTATATTATAAAATAATTAGGTAATAATATTTTGAATGAAAATTCTGTTTTCTTTTAAAAGAAAGATTATATTTTATAAATGGGGACGTTCACTCAGTTTATTCTCAGCAATCTAGAATAACTTTCTGTTGTTGTAAAGCGTGCAAAAGCACATCTGATGAAAAAAAGCTGTTCTTATGAAAGCTATCTTGGGTTATCCCAAAAAAATTGGAATAACTAGCTATCTGAGAACAAATTATAGAACAGCTGACTGCAAAATTCATTTGATATGTGTTTTGTTCAGATTTTTTGACAGCCTTCAGCTAACCTATCTGATTCGTCCACAGATATACTCCGATAGCTTGGTATCCGAGATCGCACATCTAATAAGTGAATGAACGCCCGCAATGGTTGCGTGACAGATTAAAAATAGCTTTGTTCCACGGAAAAAAAGATTATAATAAAATAGAACGGGGCAGGACAGAACTAGAGCAAAACATTCATAACAAGTTCTTGTTCTAAAAAATAAGAATAGTCAAAACGTTAGTTGTCAAAATAATAACAAACAAAACAATTATTATCGATTTTTAAAAATGTTTGATAATTATAATTTTTGATTATATTGCTAATAAATACAAAATACAACCATCTATTTGATGACAAGACAGTTGTGGTCTAAACTTGCCCTGAAACGCACCAAGTGTTTGATATCCTTAAGCAGATTGCACTTTAACTCTGTAATTGGTGCCATACGCGGACACTGCCTTATAGGCAAGCACGCAACGAGGCTTGGCGTTTATTCAAACGAGTAGGAGGTAGAATCTATTCATCATATCTTCTGTGCACAAGTTTTGAAGTTCAGAATATCAAAATGGGAGGGAAAAATTGAGTCCGGTAAAGCATTTCACATTCGTGTTGTACGACTAAAGAATGAATCTCTGTACTTGATTACGTCCGAAATCGGGCTCAAGGGTAAACTGATTTTAAAGGGAGAAATGCAACTGGCTATTTCGGTAGAACAGTGCTTATAAAAATAGCGGTAGTATAATGAGAGACATATAACATTTCGACGGTGTTCCAGCGATCTAAATGTTTCCACTATAGTCCAATCGCCTATTCTTCTTATAGCTCTAATTTGAATTCTATCTAACAGATTCAAATGCATTTTGGGACCTCCTGCCCAAATATGTGAGTTATACTCCAGCTTTGGACGAATGAAGGCTTCAAAGATTACAGCCAGATCAGAAGGGGAGACGAATTTATTGCATCTTCGAAAAAAAGTCCAAACACTTTGCAGCATTTTTGGCGACATCGAATATTTGGTCATTCGAAAAGAGGTCGTCTGTGACACAATTACCTAGCAGCAGCTTCTTTCTTCAATTCAAGTACTACTCATAGATAGTGACATGGGGAGGGGGGTGTGTTCTGCTTTAACGACTGAAAATAGCGCTGATTTTTTGAAGCATTTATTTCTACCCGGTTTTTATTCCCCATTGGGCAATGCTGTCGAGATCAGAATTTAATGAGCTCATCATACGCTGCCGCTGCATTTCCACATCCGACGAATAAGGAGGCAAATCTGAAAATGAAAATCTGGGAGTTCTATCGTCAGCAAAACAATTTATTGAATTAAAAGTTCCACATAAGAGATAATTCATGAACATGAGGAAAAGAATAGGATATAAAACGAAGCCCTGGGGTACGCAAGCATTTATTTTATAAAAATCAGACATGTTGAAACCATCCAATACAATTTATATTAATCGGTCCGAAAGGTAATTTCTAATCCAACGAAGAAGATATTCGTATTGCCGGTCATTAGGCAGCTTTCGTTTTTCAAGATATTTCTTAGGCTGATAATTAATCAGCGCTTGCCTTATCTTGGAAAGAAGAGACGTAAGTGCAATTTGACGGTAGTTGGAGGATAAAGAAGATTCGCCTTTTTTAGTGACATGCTGGACAAATGCTATGTTCCATCCACTCGGAAAGAGACCAGTAGAGTAGGGCAGATCATATACTATCTTTGAGGACTTTAGCAACTGCAGAAGTGCAAAAGAATATTCGTACTATGAAATCATTTACGCTCTCATGCACTGCAGGAGTCAACACTTTCTGGCAACTTCCGTCGTGATTAAAGTGAAAAAGAAAATATTTTAATTGTACTACTATGTACATGCATGTGTTTTAACTTTATTTATATACAGTAGTACCCGGATAAGTGCCTTTCGCTTAAGTGCCTAACCCGCGCATACGTACTTTTTTTTTAAAGGTACCAACATTCTGAGGATTTTTGCATATAAGACTCATCAACTCGTGTGACAATGGCGCAGTAGATATAGTGCTTGACTACTAACTTGGGTGGATGTGTGGGTTCGATCCCCATGCTAGGCGCATTCTTTTCTATACCTCCAATTTTAATTGGATGCCGCCCGTGGGTTAAAATGAGATAGTCAATACCTGGTCCTCAAATCCACTGTGCCAAAAAAAATTCTTTCCTATCTTTCTTATCCTTCTAACCAGTGCGGTGCAGTAAAGGTAGCATTTAAAAAAGACCTTAGGTCTTACAGGCATATAGTTAAAATTATTATTATTATTTACTCATCTTATAAGTACCTTTCCGCTTAACTACCTTTCCCTCTTATCTGCCTTTTATTTTGTATAATTTTTTATTAATTTACACGACAAACATTTTTTTAAGTATACATTTGAAATCAGCTGATAAAATACAGAAGTTTGTTTACCTTCGGCGCTTCCTTTTGTTTTATGCTTTATAATTCATAAATAAAAAAGTAATAATCTTAACCAAATGCCATTAAAATCTATTTTGAATCAATAATTCAACAAGTCCGATTAAATATAATACAAAACTCCTTCCTAGTTAACTATGTCTGGCCAGGACAAAATCTTCCAATTTCAATGATTAAAAATTTTACTCTTGTTGGATACATTTCAAATTGCGTAGACTAAAGGCCGTTAAAAGCTATTTTGAATTAAATGCTTTTTTTATCAAAATTGTTTGTTTTAATTTTTGTATATGTATAAATATAGAGATAATTACGTATGTGCACTTAAGCGTTTTTTTTATTGATGCCTAACCCGCATAAGTGCCTATTAAAGTATAGCATTTTGTGTGAGGCGCTTATCCGGGTCTTACTGTACATATTTACATAAAACAACTTTTGTTATTCCAGACCAAACCATATATCGTTACTTATATGATTTTTTTTTAACAGAAAATACAATTCCATTTTTTTTTTTAGATATTCCATACTCTTAAGGCTCCAATAAATAAGTTCCATGCCACAATTCTACTTGGTGTTGCAGAATTAATAAGTACAATACTATCTGTGTGCTTAGTACACTTTACAGGAAAGCGGCCTTTAGTACTTATTTCAACAATAGGCTGTGGACTTTGCTTTTTCAGCACAGGAACATACGCTTATTTTTTGAATGTTATTCCTGGTTTTGCCATTGACAATATAGTCGTTAATGCATCCTCAATAGTTCCAAAAGATCATCTCATCACTGTGGATAATATAACAAATATTTTCGAACACAATCCAATTCTTGGAAAAAATCCGGATAAGGACAGCATGATGGGTTATGACAAAACAACGCTTTTACCAGATTTCTTAGATACAACTCTGCCTCCATCCATTGATCATATTGTTGAAGAGCCATCGGTAAGAGTGAAAAGATCGAACGATAGCTTCTATATGGATCCTGCCGAATTTAATCCATTCGATAGTCTTCCGATATTTGATTATGGAGATGTTAACGAAACCACCGAGATTTATCATGAAAGTGAAAATATTAAAGAGTTCACTACTGAAGCAATCTTAACCAATGAAGAAGTGACTTCGTTAAATAATTTAGATAAAGATATTCCTAGTGAAGATCAGATAGCTAGCGATATTTTACTACCGATTCCAAAGCAAGATAAGAACAACTTGGTCTGGTTGCCATTGATTCTTTTGTTGGGATCCGCATTCTTTGCCCATCTCGGTATACGTATGATTCCGTGGATTTTGATTGGAGAGGTATTTCCAGCTTCTGTGAGAAGCACAGCTTCAGGATTGGTCAGTGCAGTTGGTTATATATTCGGTTTTCTGGCTAATAAACTGTTTATTCAAATGCTTGCTACAATGGGGTTACCTGGAACTTTTTGGTTCTACTCATTTGTTGCTATTGGTGGAGCAACGGTCTTATTTTTCGTTCTTCCAGAAACTGAAAATAAAACATTAGCGGTAAGTTAAAATATAAAAAAAATTGATATTAAGTTATTTATTAATTTACTTTTAATTTTAATAAGGAAATTGAAAGTTACTTTTCGAAAAAGACTAAAGCTGGGAGCAAGGCTTCAATTACTTATGATCATTCCAAGCCACCATTTCTAACAGATGTGGAAAATATGAATAGTTTGAAAGTTCCAGCAGTTCAGAAGGCAATACAGTTGCAGCAGAGTGAACTTGTAATATCTAATTCTTTAGATCGGCCTGCTGGTCATCCCAATCCTGGTTTTGATGATTCAGAAGAGAAAAACAACACAACACATTTGTAATATCTAATGTACTTGTATATTGATTGTTGATATGTTATATATATTATCTTTATATGTAAGTGCCAGTTTTTAATTAGTTAATTTTTATTGTTAAATTTATGTACATATAAACAGTTTTATTAAAATTTAACTAAGAAAATTGTCTTTTTTGTCTCATACAAATATTTAAAAAATACTCTGTCCAAGTAGAAGTGAAATAGAGAAGATTCGTTGATTAGGCTGCTGCAGCCAAAAATGCACTGTAAAATATCTCTTTTGCTCTTGTAGCCAACTACTTTAATGTAGCTTACCATTCACGCTGTTAGTAGGTAGGTAGTTTAGTTATCATTAGAAAGGCTTAAAATCGATGTAGATTAAGCTAACCTTGGTCATTGGTCTAATGAATTTCAAGCTAAGTTATAGATTATTATTATTATTATTATTATATATATATAGTGTAGAAAGTAGACAGATATGCACATTATGATATACATGATATTTAAATATTTTTTAAAGACATAACATGTGAATGTATTTATATGTATGGCCGCCTTTATTTGTAGGTATTTGCTGACGTACGTAGGCACCAAAAATATTTGAATGCTGTTTAGTTAAGGCAAGTATACATGCGTTAAAATGGAACGTATTTATACCAAGGAGGTAATAACTTGATAAAACACATAATAAAATTGTTTAGATTGATTAGCTGATAGGTATAGTTTGAGCGAAAAAAGATGCCTTTTGAATTCTTGACAAATAATGTGATAATACAATTAAACAATTAAAAAATATTGTTTTGGTATTAGATTTTGTATTGCCAATTTGAAATAATTATTAATACGGTCGAGTCCGCATATCTAAAATGCGCTTAACTGAAACATTCGGTTAGTAGAAACACAAAATTCGTCATGCAGCATTTTTTTTACAACTTTCATACAAATTGAAAGATTCGGTAAAATGACAAAATAATAACGTTAAAAAATCATTTCTTTATACTGAGACTACTCCGCATAACTGAAATAAAAAAGGTGAATACGTTCACCACTTAGATTATTTCTTTCTTTAACTGAACGTGACCAATAAAATTCACACTTCACTTTGGTTCGTCAGTTTGTTTGTTACCCATGACTTCTGAGCTTGGCAAATATAATTTCTGGAAAGTGCGAGTAAAATAATTTAAAATGATGACACAAGTCGTAAATTGTTTTTGTAAACCAAAACATAAATTCTTATTCTTAGATTGGATTGGGGAAATTGTATTTTAGTTATCTTAACTCCGGTAAGGTATTTTTTTAAATTTAAAATGTATGTACATATACAAATTCGGTCTGAAGTAATTTTAACTTATAAATGTGTTAATCTTCATAATAGGTGCGTTTTTTTTCAGGCCCTGAGATAATTATTTGAAAAAAGAAATCTTGGCAGCAGTGATCCATTTCAAAGAATGAAAATAATGAAAAAGACTTTGGTAGCACAGTTTTTATCTTCTCCAAAAGCTAAGCCCCGAGAATTCTCTTGGCTTAAGCTAGTCACCCCCGGGGATTAGTTGTTGTAGGTTTTAGCATGCAAATTATTAATCCCAATCATCGTTTTTTCGTCCAATTTCCCCGGGGCTTAGAAAAACACAAGCCATAATAAATAATCTGAATCAATTTCAATTTTTGTTTTAATAATAAGCTGTACCAAGTGCCACTACACAATTCACCTTCGGATGTGGTGAGTTTCGTTGTGAGTTTTCTTGTGACGATTGGGGGAGAATTCGATCAATAGAGTCACAATAATCCACTCTATGATAACCAGGAGCAACAAGAAATCTTTTTTTCTTTATTAAAATTAAATATATGTACATAGATTTATATGCTTTAGTATAATTTCTCTATGCCCAGTCCAGTGCGTTGTAAGATATCCTGTCTCACTTCGGCATCTCGCAGTAATCATAAGGCGGGAGAGAGAGATAGAGTATGGCAGGGGAAGAGAGGGATATAATCACAAATAGAATAACTATTGAATATAATGCACAAAATTCCAGCGCTAACGCTAAGTAAATAAAATCAAGATTTTTGATAAAGACCGACTGACACTCATATGACTAATCTTGTACAACACTTTTAAATCCAGCCAAAGCATACACCTGCCAGTATTTTATAGAAGTAAGTAAAATGCTGACACATTCACTATACATTATAATACACTAATATATTATTTTTAATTTATAGGTTTGTAAAAATGAAGAATTCTACCAATGCAGAACAATTAGGAAAACTTTTATCCAACGTTGATATTAGTGATGTGTCAACCCGGTTTAATAAGCCGAGTCAACCCGAATTGTGTCCATACCGAGTTAACTCGGGTTACATTTTGGCAAACCGAATTGGCGAACGGGTGAAAGAACCGAACCGACAGCTCAGTAATTTAATGAATGCAAAGGCAAACCTACTACATACTAACGAAACCGGCTATAGCTCGGTTTCACCCATCATCCGTTCCCGTAGTTGTTTGTTTTGTGTATGCGCTAATTTTGATGTCGTATGTATAGGTAGTTGATATATGAAATATCAAACCAAGTGAATTGATCGCAACGCAAGCATAAATATATATCTGTTGACGGTAGACGGCAGTTAACATAACTCTGTTTGATGTTGAATGTTTTGTTACCTACTCGAGTTAGAAATGAAATTTCGCTAAAATAAATCGAGTTAAATCAGACCGAGTTCCACTACGCATTGGATTTCGCTTCGTTTTTTGTATTGTCTTTGTATTGTATAACTTCGTTTCAACGTGTAGTAAAAGTTTTGTTTATAGAATTGGAAATGGATATCTGATTTTGAATTCGTATTCGCTTTTTTTAAGTTTCTTGTATAACGCAGACTGATGGGGCGTTGAATATTAGTTTGATTTTTTTTATTAGTTTGCGGAAAAAACTGAACAATTTTTTTTAATAAGCCGAGTTAGTTAACTCTGTTTGCCACCCGTGTAATTCAAAATCTAACTCGGGTTAACCCGGGTTGAGAATTTTTCGGTTTTGGCACATCACTAGTTTATATTAACCTTCCTTCCGACCTAGATATCTTTCATACTTTGAGGTCATGGGTATAACAAGACAAAGCGTGAAAAATTTATTCCAGAATTTTTAGCTCTTATTTGTTTACTACTTTTACAGCCAACGGTACAATTTTTAAATATTTATATGTTTTAAATTTAAGAAATGAAAAAAAAATCGGTTCCTATAGTATAATCTTAATTATGAAAAAATATATAGGTACTTGGGTATTTATTTCGCATTCACGCCTCAACCATTGAATTTAATAAATTTTGGCAAGCAGTTGGATGATAAACTGGATTATCCTACAAAAATTATCGATTTAATTAAAAGGGCGAGTTTTCCAACGACTAAAGGGTTTTTAATTAAATTTTGTAGGTGGATAGATGATCTCATTAGGTCCCTGTTCGATAGAAAGTTCGTTGCATCGACGGGTATCTGCTAGTATTAATTAGGTTTTATTGAGGCTGCAAGCCACAACAAATTGTGCTAAGGAGAGATCTAGTTCGTAAATATTATATATGTATGTAAATCCCTACTTCCAGAACCTTTTTGGATTGTTCAAGCATGAGATTAGTTCTGCAAGCATGCAAATTCTTCACTGCATACATTTTATTGCCCGCCTTCTTTGCTGTCGGCGACGGGTAAACTGAGCCCTCCTTCTTAAAAAATTAAGGACACAACTTTGTATGCTCCTTGTAATTTGATTTGTATTTATTAAAGTAGCTGGATCCATATTAATTAAAATATGTTTTTCCAATTTATAATTTTACAATTTGTTGTTTTATGAAATTTTAAATGTCAAAGAACTGTCAATTGAAATTCAGCCAAACTCAGCCCAATATCAAACGAAATGAGATAATTTGTAATGAAAACAGTTTGTCTGTAATTTGCCAAATTATATAACTTGAGCTCTAATGAAAATGCACTATTAAGGCCCGTTGACGTTATGCTTTGAAATGTTCATAGTTTTAAATTTTGACGTCTGTCTCTGATAGATGTCAAACATATTTTTTTTAAAGAGAAATTGTTTCTTACAATTATATTGTTACATTAAACACACCAAGTGCGCTACTTAAATAAATTCATTGTGAAAGAAAATTTCAAGTTTTAATTCTTGTAAGCAAGGCATTTAATTCAATCCATCACGTGTTGGTACACAATTCAAACATACAATTATGCGCCCAGACATGGAAAATCGACAACAAAAACGCTCGGACCAACTAAGCTCTCAGCTTGTGGCTTCATCATCACATTTGGTTTATAATGACGTTCCTCTATTAGCGAGCAGCAGCAGGCAGCACCACAGGTATCAGTCATATCATCCTGTCAGTGATTTATGTGTCCAACTGTACCAATAAAGCTTCGGTGCATTCAAATAAGCCTAATATAAGGTGCGTTTTTTTGCAATCCCCGGGGGAATTGGTTGAAAAAAACGACAAAGGCGCTTAAGTGAAATACTTGATAGCACTATTTATTAATTTGCAAGATGACTTTTGAAGAACAGCTGTAATGCAAGAAAAAAATAAACATCATTGTTTGCCTCATCCTCATTCTTTTAAAAATCATCGGGTTGATTTGTTTTGTGTAATTTAGATATATTTATTGAATTTAAACTACTTTTCTATTAAAAAAAACATAAAAAGAACCGAGTTAATTATTATTTATACAAAAAAATGTGAATCAAGTAATTTGAAAATTGAAGTAAAGTATTTTGGAAATTGTTTTTAGCAGATGTGATTTTCTTTTAATTTAATTCTCACGAATACAGTGGTACATAGAATTCAACTACTTGAAAACTACACCATTCGTCGGTCACTGGTGACATGATATTAGTGGACGAGTTGCTTATTCGGGCGGGACGCTCAGTTCCTATGCCATTAGGAATTTAGGTCTGAGCAAGAGCGGACGACGATCAAGAAGATTGAAGTATGCCAAGGATGTAGCAGAGAATTTGTATTGGGTTGCTCCAGTGTACAACAAAACGCAGCCGAAAACAATCTTCTCAGAGAAACCTTTGTTTTGTTGTTCATTCAATTCTTATTAATTGAACGGATAGTAGTAGTAGTAGTAGTAGTAGAATGTGATTTTATTTGATAATTTACAGAAGTTTACATATATTTACAAATTCACAAGTATAGCATTGGCTTTTGCCGTCAGCCAGAAAAAAAAGGTATTCAAACATTATGTATAGTATAGATTAAAGTAAAATTGAAATTGAAAAGATTAGACTCCTTTAAGATGATCACAACAAAAAATAAAAATACATATTTTGTTTTCTTATTAAAAAGCTTCATTTAAAATTTGATTTCTGTAGTCAGGGGCTGTTTTAACGTAGCTTGATAACATTATCCAATCTTGACCATTCAAGACATTTGCAGCTTCATCAACAGTTAAATAGTTTTTCTTCAAGTGCTGTCTCCGTATTGCTTGCAGGATCGGACATGTTCCTATAAAATGGAGAACATTTTCTGTCGTACGTAGATTGCATAAACTGCATTCCGTACTTCCACCAGGTCCGTATGGTATGTAGTTCAGTCGTAGTAATTCTCCTCTGGTTTTGAAAATTAAAGAGATTGTTTCTATTGTATATCGGTCGTTGAAGTAATTGTTAGGTCCAAGGTCGTATCTCAGGAGTTTATACATGTTTCGGGTACAACTCCGTTGGGCTGACTCCTTAAATTTAACAAAGAAAGAATCTTAAATCCTTAGTAACAATTCTGGAAAAACGTCTTTCCAATCACCAGTATTTATTTCTACCAACTGGATGTCGTGCTGAACTTCAAGTCGTGACCATTTTTCGAAGAACTGTGATTTTTGCGATAGCAGATATTTTGCGATAATATTTGGCAGACGGTGATTTGGGAGAGCCATAACCTTTGCAATGTAGAACAAATGCAACTTGACGGAAAAGACGTAGAGCGGAGACACCCCGGTCTCCAAATGTAGCATATATGTAGGTGTGTTTTCGGGGAGCCAAAAGATCTTTTTCAAAAAATACCTCAGTAATTTTTCTACTTCCTCATATTGAAGAAACCCCCATACTTGACCAGCATAGCACATCTCTGACCTCATAACTGCTTCGAAAAGTTTATATTTAGCACTCGGGGTTATCTGTTTTTTTCCAAGGACCCCCCTCCAGTTGCAGTTGATGGCTTTTTTTGCTTCTATAAGCTTTTCCTGCAGATGCTTTTTGAACGACATCTGAGGCGTAATGATGACTCCAAGATATTTATATTCCCTCACCAACTCAAGCTCCACATTTTCCCACATCCATTTCTCCTCCCTTGCATATCGCCCTGTGAAATTTCGAAATATCATTACTTTGGATTTGTTAGTGTTAACTGTGCGACCCCAATTACGGCAGTACAGTTGCAATTTATTAATCATTATTTGCATCCTATTTGGAGTCTCCGCAAAAATTGAACGAATATCAACTTCAGGAAATGCTTTTTTATTTAATAATAATTTCACAGTCAGGTTTTAATATACCTATAATAAAAATAAACGCAAAAATGAAAATCGCTGTAGAAGGTTGTGCTCATGGCGAGGTGGAAAAAACCATAGAGGCAATACAAAAGCGAAAAATGTTAAAATAGATTTGTTTTTGCGGAATGTATATTAAAAGGTAGGTTAGGTTAGGTTGACATGGCCGTCAGGAAAACAACTGACACACTTAGACCAAATGCTCAACCAAACCATACAAAATTGATAATTATCTGACATGTCAAAATGTCAGTTTTGAAGTTTCTATACATTTTATCGATAACTTAGTGAAAAAGTTTTTATTAGCACAGTTTTTATCCTCTCCAATAGCTAAGCCCCGAGAATTCTCTGGGTTTAAGCTAAGCACCCCCGGGGATTAGTTGTTGTTGGATTGAACATGCAAATTGTTAATCCTACTCATCGTTTTTTTCGTCCAATTTCCCCGGGGCTTAGAAAAAAACACGCCTATAATCTTCCCATCATCACTATCATGTGTTGTGTCCAAGATTTGAATGGCAAGAGAAACGCACAACAAATCTGCACATAAATCAATTTTCTCCTGGTTCATTGTTTTTCCGTGACCTTTTAATATACTAATTTAGCAAACCATTATTAACAACAACAATAAAAAAACAACATTTACCTATATAATCGCACCAGGTTTCTTTATTTTAAATTTATTTTTCCAAAAATAAGCTGCGGTTAATTTATAACTCAAAATTGTGTAGAATTTTCCAGCCGCGAAGCAAATTGTTTGTTTACATGAAGCGAATGTCAAATCAAAAACAATTCAAAGAACGAGCAACTCAGTTTCCTCATCAATTTTTTCGTGTGAAAGCTACAAGGCAATTAAAGGAAAACGTCAAAAAAATCTCCAGCAACTGGTTTTCCTGTGTGAAAGGGAACTTCTAGACATTAAAAAATCTGAGCGCGAGCAATATTCAAACGATTCTGAACTAGTTATAACACACCCTGTTACGAAAAAAAACTACTCTCTTCAGAAGCTCTGCTCGTGTATTTTCAATTGGTCAACAAACTTAAATGTCAAAGAATGTATATCTACCTATTTCATTTACTCTATCTAAAAAAAACAGAGATCATGCAACAAACGCGTTAAAAGAATGTCCAACACTTTTTTGTTTTGATTTGTTTTTTTGTTTTCTTAAAATCGGAGCGAAAAATTTTATATTTTATCTGATTAATATTACAACAGCTACTTTAAAGGAATACAACAAATAAGCCACATTTCTTCATTTTAATAGCAATGTGCAGCGTTTTCAAATTAGATTTAAATAAATATAGTATTGAAGATGTTTGCAGAACTTGTGGTAGATGTGACGTTATAACATCTGCGAGCCTAGTAAATATTTTTTCTTCCGATTCAAAGGATGTACAAACTCTGAATATTCTTCGACATTTCAATTTATGGAAATTAAATGTAAGTTATAGTCTAATTAATTAGATAAATACAAATCTCTTTGTCAGATATCTGAAGATGATAGCCTGCCACAAAAAATGTGTAAACAATGTGTTGGTAAATTCACGCTCGTCCACAATTTTCGCAAGCAATGTGAAAATATTCAAAGGGCCTTAAAGATACTTTTATTTGAGCAACATAGGGTGAAATCAAGAGGGAATATTAATAAAGAATTTCCCAAGTATGATGAGACCCTTCTAAAAGTACAGCCAAAATTGGAGGAGCAACTCTCCATTAATGAAAGCCAGAACTTTGAATGTTTTGATGAGATCCCTTTTGAAGATGGAGAGTTTAAAAGTGTTCAATACTTTGAGCTTGAGCCTCACAAGCCTTCAAATTCTAACTGTGAGGTTATCAACGCCTCAGAAGGGAAAACAGAAACAGAAAAGGTAGTGGAAACTATGGATAATACATCGGATTTATTTTATAATGACACTAATGGTGATTGTGACATTGATGATGATTGGAATATAATATCGGAGGATGTAGTTCCCAAATTAGAGCAGAATGACGATGAGTCAAGTTTGGATTCAGATCTATTAAGCTCAGATGATGAACGCAGACTAACCAGTAAGAGCAAAGTGAGACCTAATAAATTTAAATGTGAATTTTGCAAAAATTTCTGTCTGGAAAATCAAGAGGACCTAGAAAATCATGTGAAAGAAATCCATTCAACTGATACCCCATACACGTGCTCGCTTTGTACAAAAACATTCACCAATGCCAAACAACGAAATTGCCACTTTATGGTAAGTCATAAATGGAAGTCTCATGAATGTGATGTTTGCCACAAAATGATAAAAGGTGGCAAGCCAGGCCTGAAAAACCACAAAGACAACGTTCACAATAAATCCGACCACGAATGCAATATTTGCCAGAAAAGGTTCGAAAATATCTCCTTAAGTCGGTTTAGGTATCATCTAAGGTGGCATGATAGCTCTAAGCTATTCTCGTGCAAATCTTGCGAGAAAAGCTTCGTCACACGATATCATCTAGAAGAACACGAACGAACACATACTGATGAAAAGTCTTTCTTGTGTAATATTTGTGGTCTAGGTATGAGTGTAATGTCTGATTTTGTCTGGAGGTTAAGAATCTGCCTTTTAATTTATATTTTTTTTTATAGGATTGCGTTGCAAACAGAATTTGATTTGGCATATGAAAACTCATACTGGAGAAAGAACGTATCAGTGCAATCAGTGCAATAAAGGTACTTTTTGTTTATCTACACAAATCCATAACATAATAATTGCTTGCTTGTTCTTTCCACAACGAAAGTTAGGTTAGGTTAGGAGAGGCGTGCGCAGCTAAAAGGCTGCTGCGTCCGCAGGACTTATTGGTCCATTTTGATTCTCTTTTACACAGAGATGTCCCCAACTAATGTTTCATGAAGACTGGTTCATATGCGAACCAGCCCGTACTCTATATTTTTTTTCATATTTACCATTGGTATATGCACTAGATCGTCTAGTTCATCAACAAACCTGTTTCCCAAGTGTCAGAGGCGATTTATTTGTAGTTTTGGACAGTGATGTCCTTTTTACTCGGTGATAAAATATACTGGGTTTTCTTTTCCTTATGGTCATAAACTTCTAGAGATAACACAGTAATGCATTTTGGATGTAACTAATGGTAGGTTCCAGGTCGGTCTCTTGAACTTCGTATGAGTCGAACAGAAACCACCAACCGAGGTATTTCAGTCTTTGACTTTAACAGCTCCTGGATATCCAGGAGTTATTTATTTCCTCTTTTATTTTTATCTAATTGGGGGTGGCCGTGGCGCGATAGATGTGTGCTCGCCTGTCAACCTGGTGGCCGCAGGTTCGATTCCTGCCGTTGTCTATGTCGTCTTATTTTCTAGTTCTAAAATTGTCATAAAATGAGTTGCTGTTTTGCTCATCCATGCTGTTTAGGCATAACACTAACAGCATATGATTGAGTAAACATACACCCATACAATATGACAACTTAATAAATAAAATAATGCGAATTAAGAGACATAGATAAATAAAACACGGTAAATTTTCCGCTTTAGTACAGCCGCCATTCATGGAGATAAATTTGAGACAACAACTAGCTCTAGTCTCAGAACATCGCGTCACACATCTTTCCTATCCTTCTAACTCTTCTTTCTCACGCCCGCGCTGTGTTAAAAATCATATCAAGGTAACATTATAATCCCTTGAGCGCATGTAAATTATAAAAAAAAAAAAATGTCTATTTTCGTTTTCACTACGCCAAACGGGACTTTAGGACCCATACCCAATGAGGTGCTGCTGTCCCTATTTGCTATTCACCCCTTCTTTCCATTTCATCTGCTATATCGTTCCCTTCTACATTGCTGTGTCCAGGAACCCAACAAAGTTTGACTCGGTTAGAGTTACCGATGACATTCAATACGCTTCGGCGCTTTGCCACTGCTTTGGATATTATTGTCTCGCTGGATAGTGCTTTGATAGCTGCTTGGCTGTCCACGCAAAATGTGATCTCCGATGAGATCAGTTTTCTCCTATGGATCATTTCAGACGCTTTTTCAATAGCCTAAATCTGACCCTGAAATACGCTACATTCATCTGGGAATTTATATGATTCCTTAATATTAAGGGCTTCACAAAACCCCACGGCACCTGTTCCTTCTTCCATTTTTGACCCTACAGTGTAGATGGAAATACCCTGTTCTCTTAATAGTGAGCTAGGTTCCCATCCATGTCCTTCAGGTATTACCATCGCGAAATTTGTGTTGAATTCTATTTAAACGAAGGCATTGTATATGAAACCTATAGACAGCATTTTTTAGCTAGTACTTCGATCGTTAGGGGGCGCTATTTTCGCTTTTCTTGAAATTGAGTTGTTGTGGACGAAAAAGCGTAGAGGCAGAAAGGCAAAAAAGAAGCCAGACGTTCGAGTTTTATTATTTCTGACAACAATATAGAGGGTAAGGGAGAAAACCGAACAAGCTGCTTTTGCCAATGCAACCTTCAAAATATGGCGGTTATAAATAAATTATGTATATCAAGGCTATTGCCGTATACATGAATTTGAAGTAAGAATGTATATGTATACGTTATTATAGAATTTATTTTAAATTTTCCTTTCAAATTTTGAATTGTAGCAACGTTGCTGCTTTTTACTTTTTCTATGCACAAATAGCCAAGGGATGTTGATATATTTCAATATTTTTTGTTAAGGCAGGTACATATGTATGTACCCAGATACCCACCTACATACAATTATGTATGTACATAGGTACTTTTTGTTTTTTTCAAATAATATCTATTGGGAATAATTTAATTTTTTGTTCCAGGCAAATCCAAAAAAATATTGATATAAAATATAAAAAAAATTGTCAAAAAAACAATTTTTTTTGCACAACGATTAACATAAATCTCAAATTTTAACTGTTAGATAATTATCATGTTTGTACATTTGGTAAAAAACTTTATTTTATTGAGTAGTGACCGTTGTACACAAGTGTATACCTGAATATTTAAATATTCCCTACAACCATCAAACAATTTTCATTCTATCTGCCCGTAGAATAAAAAACGCACAAAACCAGCTACTACTTAACAAAAAAATCCTCATAAAAAAAAAACAAAAAAACGTATGAAATACATTGTTTTCCTTTCCTCCTCTAACTTATAATAAATTTTGTATATATTTCTCTCAGCAATCTATTATCACGCTATTCTTCTTCATATTTGCTTTTCTTTGCACGCCAACACTACCTAACCTCAGATTTGTGTAGTGGAATTCATGATGAGTAGTGGACCTTATTGCAGGCTGGATGAATTTCGTCGTCATGATAAATTAGATCTCAATTTTATTTTCGCTCGAATATTTCTACTCTAGATTTATAAATGGTATCGAGTAGTACTCGTACTTTCTAAATAAAATTTTTCTTAATAGGTATTACTAAAACAAAATTTCATATTAAAACATCCGCGATGCGAAATACACCCCAATCGGGACCAATTTAAAAAATGTCACTTTAGTGGTGGAACCATAATATTTTAATTTGATCAAAAATTGGTATTAAATATAACTACCCTATAAACAACATTTCTTTTTTTGCTTCCGACTTTTTGTTAAGGTATTCGTGGATATTGACAAATAAAAAATATTTAGAAACGTCTAAAAAGTTTAAATAATACTACAATATATACATGTACTGTTTATTTAAAAAAAATGGTTTCAGTGACTAGGAAAGGCGATCGTTAAGAAAATAGCAAAGAATAAAAATGACTGGGATTGCAATTCAAATTCGTGTTAGGCCACTAGTAAACAACGGATTTACATACCTTATTAAAGCAAGGGTGAAACTCGTGATAGGTTGCCTTAAGCCTCAATCTGTTAATTTATCCTCATTTAGTTTCTTTGATTAAACAAATTTTGGCGCGTTTTGTAAACTGCTATTATATACATATTTTAAGAAAAAAAACATTACCAGCACAATTCCTAGCAGGCAACTCGTCGGCGAAAATATTATTCTATTTCTACTTACAGTAGAATCTCGGAAGCATGAACGGTTCTACTTTTTGGTATTTTTTTTGTTTCTTTTTGACAGAATAGTTATTTTTAGTACAACTATAGTAGAACCATTTGATTTTCGATTTTCTGGAAAACGGTTCATTTGATATTTTTGAAATTTTTTATGTAGAAGCTCCTAGAAAGCTTAAGTACTAATGTAAGCCAAATTGTTTCTAATTTTTTTTTTGGAAAATTTAATACATATGTATGTATTTCGAAAACGACTCAATCGATTTTAGACACTTCGTATTTAGTAGTTTTTTGACATTTATATTGAACACTTAAAAGAAAACGATTGAAATATGACCAGATATAAACGTTTACAAAGTTTATTTAGGAATAAAAATATAATATATTGAACAAACTATTTATATAAATTTTAATTTGATATAAACATAATTGAAGAAACGATTAATTTAGTTAAAGTTAAATTATAAAACGAAAGCTACAGTATATTAAGTTGTTTCTTCCAACACTCCTCCGCAACTTAATAATTTCTGAGTCCTTAACTTATTCTTAAATTAATTGTCTAGTGCATCTAAGTTCATCGCGAAGCTTGACGAACTGAGTCTTTGGAAGAGATTTAGTAAGAATATCAGCTATTTGATTCTTTGTGTTGATATATTTGATAGTGAACATTTTCTTCTCATATGAATCACGTACAAAATTATATTTGACATCAATATGTTTTAATCTTTTATGTTCCCATTTAGAGAAAAGGTAAATAACATTTTGTGAATAGTAGACCGAAACCAACGGTTCCTTTAATGTAACGCAGTATCCTCTTAAAACCTTTCCAACGAACTTCACCAACACAAACTTTGTTTGTGTTGGTATCTACTAAAATAATTTACAGCGAAACTTAAATCAAGTCTTGTAACCAGCATTCCAAACATTAGACATCCGATAAGTTCACAGTAAGGCTTGGTATTTTGAATTTGTTCATCTTCATCAGATGGAATAAGTATAGTTTCCATAGGTGTATCGGTGGGATTCGAATCTTGCATTTTGAAACGCTCAAGTAATCTGTTGAAATAGACCTGCTGATTTAAATGAATTCCTTTTTTGGATCATTCGATATTTATTCCCAGAAATATTTTTGGTTCTCCTAAGTCTTTCATAGCAAATTTTTTCTTAAGAGTATTCTTGATGTTATTCATTTTCATCTCATTGTTTCCAGCTATTAACATATCATCAACGTATAAAATAAGAAAAATACGTATTTGGTCAGATTCAATCATGAAGTAGAGACATTTATCTAGTTCTGATCGTTTGAAATTGATTTTTGTTAAGAAATTGTCGATTGTTTTGTCCCATGCTCTGGGTGCTTGCTTTAATCCATAGAGAGCTTTCTTAAGTCTACAAACTGAACCAGTTTTACTCTCGAAACCATTAGAATATCTCTTCTTCAATCTATCCACGCAAAAATGAGTTTTTTACATCCATGTGACAAGCAATAAGATCTTCCTGTACGATGATGGATATAAGAGTCCTTAGAGTCGTTAATCTGGCAACTGGAGCGTATGTTTATGTGTAGTCATATCCTTTTCTCTGAGCACAACCTTTTATTACAAGTCTTGCTTTATATCTTTCAATGTTTCCTTTTGCATCTCTTTTCAAACAGAAAACCCATTTGTTATTTATTAAGCGTTTGTTTTCAGGTAGACTACAAAGTTCCCAAGTGTCGTTCCGTAATAATGCCAAAATTTTATCATTGACAGCTTGAATCCATTCCTTTTTATCATTTCTGGAAGCTATATCTTCAAAAGATTCTGGTACGTCTTCTATGAATGTTCCTGCTTATAGCGCTAAAATGGCAAAGTCTTCAAGATATCGAGGTGTGGTGTCTTGAATGTGTTCATTTTCTTCGAGATTATTTCAAAATTCTGTTGTTTTTCTTTTTCTTCATCATTATTTTCGCATTCTAGGTCATTTTTTTTTTACATTCAGTCCATTCAAAATTGCTGGAACTGTCGAATGAAAATTTGGCTTCATCAAATACGATTTCATATCCAAAAACAATTTCTCGATTTTGTGGATCCCAAAGTCTGTATCCGTTGGGGCAATATCCAACGAAGAAACATTTCTTCGACCGAGAATCGAATTTCCCTTGAAGCAATTGCTTGGGAATCTTTAAGTAAGCAATACAACCAAAAATCTTAAGTTTGTTAAACTTGATCTTTTCTCCGTACCAGAGCTCAGCTGGAATCTTCCCTTCGAGCGATGATGTTGGACTCCTATTTATCAAATAAACTGCAGTTTGGACAGCCTCAGACCATAAGGTTTTGTTGAGCTTACAGTTGAGCATCATGCATCGTGCTTTATCGAGAATTGTCCGATTCATCCTTTCTGCCACTCCGTTCTGCTGAGGTGTATATCTTATAGTGAAATCAAATTGGATTCTCTTTTCTTCAAAGAAATCTTTTATTTCCTTTGAAATATATTCTCTTCCATTATCGCACCTGAAACGACTTAACTTTGAATTAAAATGCGTTGTTGCCATGGCCTCGTAAATTTTGAAATATTTTAAAACCTCTGGTTTTGAATCTAAAGAATAGCTTGCGGTAAGATGCGTATAGTCGTCGATAAATGTAAGGATATATTTCTTCTTATCATGAGAGATGGGACTTATGGGACCCACGATGTCACTGTGTACAAGTTGCAATGGTCGTAATGCTTTGTGCCTTTCTTGTTTGTGTGGCAAACTATATTGTTTTCCTTCAATGCATATTTCACATCCTTTAAGAAAATTAGAGTATTGATATTGATTTCGCTACTATGTTTTTGAAGTTTCATGATGTCTTCGGCATTGAGGTGACCCAATCTCTTATGCCATTTTTCGTAACCATTGTCCTCTGTAGTACTAAATAGAGCTGCAGAGTATTTCTTAAAGTTTATTTCGTACAATCCTGTTGCACTACTTTGTGCAATTGCAATCGCTCGATTGTTCTTAGAAATCTCTCCACATCCATTTTCGAATTTCACAGAGAAGCCATTCATTTCCAGTCTACGAACTGAGAGAAGATTGTATTCCAGGTTCGGGACAGAGAGAACCTTTCTTATAGTGATCAGATTTTCCTTTTGGTTAACAAAACTTGTCAGTTCAATGTCTCCGATTTTATCTGCTAGTAGAAAAGTTCCAGATTTAGCAACTTTTATTTTTATTGGCTCGTGTAATTGTTTGGTGTTTATTAAGGGAATATTGCTATTCATTAGATGCTCTGAGGCCTCTGAGTCGAGAAAACATTTAATCTTGTGGTTTGAACTTTCTCCGATGAAGGCTGAAAAACAGAAACCAGCTGGGTTTCTCTGATCATTATCTTCTGTTGCCGTATTTGCCCAATTCTGATATTTATTCTTCAGGTCGTAAGCCCTTTTCCTGCAAACTGCCATTTTATGGCCAAGTTTTCCACAATAGTTGCACTTGAAAGGAAATCGACTAGGGTCTTCATTCATTGGCTTTCTTGGTTGCGATACAAAAGCTGTGGAAGGAGTAGACTCTTCTGCTGTTAATTTTTGTGTGCCTAGTTGTTTTGATTCTTCATTTTGAAGTCTGTTTTTCACGAACGATATGGTCAAATTTTCATCTGAAAGAGTTTCAATTGCTGTGACGACGTTGTTGTATTCCGAAGGCATAGTGAGCAGTAGATGACATACAATATCCAGTTCTTCAAGCTGTCGAAATTAACAAAATGGTTAGCAAGGGTGTCGTTTATTGCATCAAATTTCATAATGAGAAGCGCTTTACGTATCAGTAATTGGCTGGCAATTCCTTTGCGTTGAAATGTATCACAAAGAGTTTTCCATACTTCGAACGCTGTTTGTTTTTCTTTTGCATATTCTAAATGGCTGTCAACAATTCTTTGAATTATTTGCGATTTACATTTTTGGTCTTTTTTCTTATGTTGTGCCAAATCTTTTTCCTTTTTTATGCGAATCGTTTCGGATTCATTTTCATCGAATTTTACTTTGTTGTTTTATGGTTCCTTAACATAGTCCAGAAGGTCTAATTCATCCAACAATGTTTCTAGACGAAATTTCCAATTATCAAATTCATTTCCATTAAAAAGAGGAATTTTATATTTTTCTGTTTCGTCATTCATGGTTATTGAAAAATATTTTCTTTTGACTAAAATTATTTAAACTTTGGGTTCTGGGCCCATAACCTATTGAAATATGGCCAGATATAAACGTTTACAAAGTTTATTTAGGAATAAAAATATAATATAATGAACAAACTATTTATATAAATTTTAATTTGATATAAACATAATTGAAGAAACGATTAATTTAGTTAAAGTTGAATTATAAAACGAAAGCTACAGATTAAGTTGTTTCTTCCAACAAAAACAAAACTGAAAACAACGGTACCTCCCATTCAAATGTTAAAAACCGTTAAGAAAAAAATGTTTTTCTCCAAAATGGCTCCAAATATTTTGATAACAAAAATGTACGTATTCTTAAATTAGTAAAGTCCACTTTCAAGTAAAATTAAATTTATTTTGTTGGGTATCTACTTAATAACGGTACTTCACATAGTACCACTTTACAAATTCGACTTTCTCAGTATTGGATGAACAGATTGAAATTATTTTTTTGTTTGAAAAATCGATTTTTCTGAAACCAGTCAGAATTTTTTTGAAATTAAAATTTTATATGCATATCAATATATACATACTTGAATATTGAAACGCCATTTTTTTTCTAAAAATTTTTGTATGTATGTAGGTACTTACAAAATTAATTTTTTTTTTGAATATTTTGTTATATGTATCACCCATTTATTTCTACCTAATTACATTTCATTTTTACGCATTTTTGCGTAAGTCACTGAATATCTACATATATACAATGTACAACAATCTATACATATTATGTAAATATCCAACGACTAAAGTCAGCGTGGTCATAGAGGCATAAGAAGTTTTTCAATTTAATTATTTATTTACTCTACAAGTACAAAAATTTCTTAGAATATCTAAAAAACTAAATTAAATTTATTGATTCAAATTAGCTTTTAGCGGCCTTTATTTCAATTTAATCTAATTAATAAATATTAGTCAATAGTAAAGCTTTACATTAATGTGTACTATGGGGCCAGTTATAGCCAATTGGAAAACGAATCAGGAAAAAAGTTCTAATGTGTAATTTATGATAATTTCACGCGCTTTAAAATACAAATGTTACACTAATCGATGACGAATAACTCAGAGATTTTTTTTGCCAAAAATATTTGCAATAGAGCAATTATTTTTTGTTAAAAATTCATTTAATTATTTTCCTGATGAAAATTCATTTTTCGTGTCAGTTGATGGTAATCATTAACACAAAATGGAATAAATCGTTCCAATGATTTGGGTCCCAATTTCTCTCGTTCCACTGACAGAATTGTGGACGAAAAACTTTTTCCATCAGGAAAACTTGATGGCAGACTAGAAGTGAGGCTTGCCAACTGACGTAATTTTCCTGTTTGCTATAAACTATCAACTTTTGCTGATGCGTTTTCCTAAACGCTATAACTGGCTCCTATATTGGAAATCTAAAATATCTGTGAATTAATTGATATATGAAGCAGCATTGCATATTTGATTATTCAGACAGTAATTCGTATATTATGTATGAATATAGAGGAAGTCGTTTTTTCGTGGTCGCAGGGAACGAGCTGGGGTGGAATCGGCTAATGTGATTTGTGATTGTCACATTTCCGACAATCACATATGATCATATTATATTTTTCGTCTGTGTAAGGTGATCACAAAAAATTACACAAAACTTGGCACCACTTTAAGAGAAGTACTAATAGCGAGTTTCATTCAAATTTCAAAGAGCTCCTCTCAAAATGGAAATTTGATCTTTTCAATGAAAATTTGTGCCCAAATTTAATTGTAGTATTGGCCGCGTTCGGTGGTATACCTTAAGTAATCCGGATTGCTTTGTGTTGTTGTAACGCCTAAGGAAAAACCAGATGATGAACTAAACATTATGTTGTCAAACACAAATCTCAAGCTACACAAAAATTATTATTAATTTGAGGAACAGCCGATTCAAAACTTCAGATTTGTATGCAATACAACTTACTTAACAGAGAAAGCTACCTGGATCGTTCGAAAACAAACCCGCTCCTAAGGTATCTTTGCTAGCCTATCGGCAATGCACCGAATGCGGCCAATGCTGAATGAATGCCACACACATTTCTGAAAAAAAAAACATATCTTCATCATCAGATGATGAGGAAGATATGGACAAAGCAATACAAAACTGCACTGAATTTATAAAATTTAAATTATTAATTTCTTCGTCTATTATTTGTTTATTTTTAAGTTTAAATTTTTAGCAGGAACTGGCACAATTTCACAATAAATTAATAACAAAATAGTTTCAATTTGATGTTTGACAGAAAAAACATTTTACATGTATGCGTACATTCAGATCAAATCTGCTTACCCACCAAAGATCAGAACTTTCGTGTTGAGATCTGATCTAGATTTGCCCTTTTTGTTGGAATGAAACTCTTAAAATCCAAAAAGATGAAATCTTTTGTCAGAAAGAGCAGATTTTTTCTTGAATGAAACTCGCTATAAGAGTTGACATAAACCCATATGTAACGTTTGATTTTGTTTGTATGCAAATTGTTTTATTTGTTTTTTTTTTCATGCAATGTTGAGTGCCCAAACGTTATTAACCTTTTAATATTAAAAAAATGTTATAATTTTCTCGCAATCCAAAAAAGTTAAAATAAAAAGTAGAATCTAGTCATTGAGCTCGCGATATTAAATTAGGATATTCCCAATTTTGTTCTACAAACTGCGAAAATAAAAATGTTTCGCTCGTTTGCCAAAAGTTTTTTTAATTTGTACCTATTATTAATTTATTCTAAATGCCAATTAATAACAAAATAAAATAAAAGTTAAAATAAATATGTGTGAGAAAAACAATGCCTTTACCTAATTACATGCACATACTTCTGTTTTGTTAGATCGGTTATACTTTGTTGCATGTAGTGTATATGGGTGTGCACATGTACATATATGATTTCTATTTTCGGAATTTTTGAAATCACAAAAGCAATTTCACAAATTTACAAAATTAGAAAACAAATGTATTTTATATGAAAATGACACCAAAATAGCTGTCACAAGAAAAAGTCACAAAAATGTGATTATCACATGTGACATTCACCTTACGCAGCCCAAATTTATTTTTTGTGACTGTCAACTATCAGAAATCACCTTAGCCGATTCCACCCCAGGTGTATTACATATACAAAAGTGATAATAATTTAGGACTGTCAATATGACTACAAATAATGTCTCTCGCAAACAAAGCAAAGTAGTAGACACGTCTGCTATTCTGTAGTTTTAAACCTAATAATTGACACCTTATCTTATATTCAGGCATATCTGAGTTCATAAAAGTTTTACGTAACGTATAATTTTAGCATACCTCTTCTGAACACGTTCCATTCGTAATGAACCTTTCTTATAGAAGGGAGGCGAAATCACGCAACAATACTCAAGGTTAGATCAAATTAGTGATATTGACAAACGCTTTACTCAAGTGTGAATTCTTTTGAATTTCTAAAAATGAATGCAAGCATAACATTTGCTTTCGAAACATATAAAGTCTATATGCAAGTCAAAACTAAGACCAAAATCAAAAATAACTCGCAGATCCTTTGCATCGTTACTCGAGATAGATCGCATCGAGAAATGCTGTATTCGAAAATAATTGGGTTTTTAGATCTAGTAAATGACATTACGGAACATTTGCGAATATTCAAGTGCAACCAATTAATTTTACACCAATTAAGCCTGTCAATATCCTGTTGAAATTTTAAACAGTTCGAAAGCGATTTAATTACCATATACAGCTTAAATTCATCAGCAAAAAGTAAACCATTAGCGTTTAAAATGAAATCCGGTAAAGCATTAATAAATAAAAGGAACAATAGACCAGCACCACTAGAAAAAGCAAAGGAATCTGATGATCGGCCTTGAAATGTCGTGAAATAGCTATAATTTTAGCCAAAAATAATATGCACGACTGGATCGCACATACTTGCTTCTATGTTCGATTACATTATATGCAAAATGTTCTTAATAGAAACGGCTAAATTTAGTTTAAAAGTCGTTTTTCAATTGAATTTGCATACATAAAAAAAAATCAAGTCTGACATTTACGAAAATGGATCGCTTAACTATCGCACAACGCATAAAAATTGTTAAGACCTGCTGCAAAAATTGTGATACCACAGCCACATATCGTTGTGAAGAAATTTGAAGAGACTGGATTGATTACAGATATTGTAAGGCCTGTGCATCATCGTTTTGCTCGTACCACTGAAAATATCGCTGCAGTAAGTGAAAGTGCTGCCGAAGACCCGAATGTGTCGATTCCTCGTCGTTCTCAGGAATTAGTACTGTTTTACGGCACATTATGGCGTATTTTGAATTTGGATCTATACCTACATCCATATAAAGTCCAGCTCACACAACAACTGAAGCCAGCTGACCATTCACAACGTCGTAGATACGTAGAATAGGTGCTTGAACAACAGGCGGTGGACTGCGATTTTTCGAACAAAATTTTCTTCAGCGGCGAAGCACATTTCTCACTCGATGGGTATGTTAATAAACAAAATTGTGGTATTTGGGGTTATGAGAATCTTCAAGTAATTGCAGGGAGGCCATTACATCCACAAAAAGTCACTGTTTGGGGCGCTCTTTGGTCCGGAGGTGTGATTGGACCTTACTTCTTCGAAAACGACGATGGAACGACTGTCACCGTCAATTCGGAGCGTTATGGTCATATGATAACATACTTTTTCTGGCTGCTATTGAAGAATACGGCTTACAGAAAATGTGGTTTCAACAAGGCGGTACCACATGCCACACAACTCGAGCGAATATGGCTTTATTGCAAGAGACATTTCCTGGCCGCGTCATTTCTCGTCGTGGCGATATCAACTGGCCACCAAGATCATGCGATTTGACACCGCTGGAATTTTTTTTGTGGGGCTATTATTTTACTTTACTATTTTATATGTGTTTTATTTACGTTTACTTTTGAAACCGCAAAATGGATAACCCATTATTTAATAATATAAATTTAAAAACAAAATTTCAGAAAAAATCGTCTGCCCGTTTTCGAAATATTGAATTAAAAAAAAAAACTAGAACTAAAACTAGAGCTCCTGTATAAAAATTTTGATCGAAATCCGTTCAGCCGTTTATGAGAAAGTCGAAAATCAAAAAAATGATTGTATGGCAGGCACCGTTAATAACAAAATATTATAAAAAAAACAAGTTTCGACCAAAATGTAGACCATACCCAAAGGAGAACACACACCAATTTTTATCAAAATCGTTAGAGCCCTATAGTACCTATATCGCAAGTAAAAAATATAATATACATATACTATATGGCTTTTATATTCCCGTTTAGATCTAAAGATTCACTCAGTGTTATTACTCTATGGGCACAACACCATAACTACACGCCAAAAGCACGACCTACTGAATAAACTGCTATCGAAATAACTTAGCTTACGAAATAGGTATTCCTCTTCGACAGCAGTTTTCCGTTACACCTAATGTGAGGAAACCACTCAGTACAAAGCCCTACTTCCAGAAAGCAACTCCTCAGTAGATCAAAGCTGATTAACGCATTTTGAGAGTAACTGTAAATAAGTTCCATGGTAGGTCTCTGGAACTTCGATGAGTCTAACTTATACCCCAAACCGGGTTGGTCATTTTCTTTTCTTAAAATATAACACTATATAAAGTAAAATCAAAGAAGAAATAGGAATTTTTTATGACAGCAAATTATACCATTATGCAAACAAACGACATTGTATTCAAGTTATTTCTTCACCAAATAATAACTTGATAGACCTCAAAAGAGCAACTTTAGAAAATTTACAAGCAAACTACTATGAATTATGTATGTATGCATATACATATGTACTTAGACTAATTGCTAAATACGATTTGAGCTCCTAAAATCATATTTAATATCTCTATTAACCTTTAAAGCCTTTCCAACGCCAACTGCACTGGCGTGCCACATCAAAACGCACAGTAACGAAAAAAAGCATGAATGTGAAATTTGTAATAAACTATTCAAAACAAAAGGAAGCTTAAAAACGCACATTGGTAATGTACACAAAGTCGATTTCAATGATGGAACTCCAAACTCATCGCCACGCTATTGTTGTCAATTGTGTCCAAGAAATTTCATATTTGAACGCGATCTCATAAAGCATTTAAGAACACACGAACATAGGCGCCATGTTTGTGAATTATGCGGTCTGTCTTATCTACAGTCTTCCCACCTAAAAAAGCATATGGATACAGTGCATCTGAATATAAAGCCTCATATATGTGCTATTTGTGGACATGCTTTTCCATTTGAATTTAATCTAAAGCAACATGAGCTTACGCATAAAGGTAATTTAACAGTGTTTTATCTATAACTGTTTATGGTCTACTTTTAAATTTTTTTTAAAGAAAAAGGATTTAAGTGCATTGTGTGCGATAAAGCATTTACGTTGCTTCCATCACTGTTGTCACATCAGAGAACTCACACAGGTGAAAAGCCCTACCAGTGTCATTTATGTGAAAAGGCCTTCACAAATAGAGGGAATCTCAAAAGTAAGTACATTCATTTCGATATTTTATAAATAAAATGTAAATTCTTATGAACTAATTAATATTATAGGCCATGTAGAAAAGCATTTAATAGAGCAGAAACAAAATCAGACCTTTACACAAATTGTCCTACCAGTTATCCCTGCGTCTGCCGAAATTCCGCAGTCACCAGACCTCAATATCTTTAATATTAACGGCTCTAGTGATCCAGCGGAACAGCAAGATTTTACCAATCAACTCATCAATCAATGTGAACTAGATCAATAGAATAAATCTTATTAGGAATAAGCATAAGACATTTGTTTATACATTACATAATAGAAAAGTAAAAAAAAATTACTGTCACAGACAAAATAGTTCAGGAAACCGTGAAAAATAATTAAGATTTTCTTAAAAAAAAAGAAAGATGTTTTTAACAACTTTTGTATTCATACTGTCAAAAAAATATATACATACATAAATCATATGTTGGTAAATATGGTGCGTTTTGCAACGTATCAAACATACATAAACATTTGTATGAGGTGTTATTTTGATATTCAAAAAAAATAAATGCGTTGTTGAAGGGTGTATCGTTCCATTTTTATTAATAGCGTAGTTTCTACTTGTCAAATGTCAAAAAATGACAGCTTCAAAAGTGACAGCTACCGAATTAGCGGGCTATTCAAAATAACACCTCTTATTGAAAACCCCTTACATACGCCTCTATCCTTTTATTCATAAGTCCGAATTTTCTTTAAATTTTCATTATGGCAGTTCCATACATCTTTTTCTATTTTTCTCATGTTCCCGCGTAGTTCTGAGTTTGAGGATTCTCTAATTTTCGGTAGTGGAATTTTAAAATGAAGCCCAATAATAGCCACCGAAAAAAAAAATAAACCACAAAGTTGTATCCAAACTTCACACAATTTTAGCATGAATGGCTGTTAACATAAATGTCAAAATGAACTTTGAATACTGAAGTTCAATTGTCAACAAGCAGAACCAAAGGGAATCGAATGTTCGATTCGTGCGAATAGCAGAATATCGATGATAATAAAATTACTAAATCCATCCGTAATAGAGATTTCTTGATCAGTGTTACCAAACGGTATGGATAAATTGATTAGTTTCCCCTTGAATAAACGTGAAAACCACATCGATTTAACCAGGGACTGGATGTCCTTTTCTATTGGTAATCCTCAAGAACTCTCATATCCGGGATTCAAATCGAACAAGTTAACACTCGATTCTTAATTCTGAATTGTGAGCGCTGTGTAAGGCGGGAAAAAACAAAAAAAAAATACATGAAAATTAAGGCATGGTCGATGTTGGCAAAACATCGATGTTAGACGAAAAAAATATCGATGTTGATGTGGATGTGGATCGAATCTCTTTTTTTGTGACTTTAGCCGTGTTTTATTATCGCCAATAAGCCATATGATAATAAAACGATCTGTATTATGTACTTAAATGCACCTTCTATTCGCCGAATTTAATACTAATATTTGCAAACTCAGGTAGAAACCCCGATATATAGGGTAGAGTCGCCTAAATTGGAACACTCCCAGTAGTCGAACACTTTGTAATTTTCAACTTCTGTAAAAAATAAGAGTTTTATCTAAAAAGTTAATAATTGTTTTATATTTTTACTGTTCGAACATAGGAAACCAAATTTGTACGAGTTTCATATTCGAACGCTAGTGTTCGAATCAAGGAAACCATAATGTATTGTAGGTTTCCTTTGTCCGAACAGTTTTAAAATTTTATCGTTTCTGCCTTAAATTAGAAAACTAAAACTTCTTTCAGACACAACGAGACGAAAATAACAAACATATAGTAAAGCCGCTCTAGTACCATCTTTGGAGATTCATGATATGATTAATATGGGAAAATTTCAGATATGCTTAAGCGGATGGGTCCTTCCCTACTAACAATTTAGCTTGCAGTAGATCCGATTTTGTAATTTCGATTTTGTATATAGCTTGCATATGGATTCCTTATGCAAAACTACTTTTTAAGAACTTCTACAGGCCTTCAAAAATTGTTAGTTAGAGCGCTTAAATCAAAAGCTTGTATATGGCCGTCTAATACAAGCTATAGGTAATATAAAGCCATCTTATACAATCTATAGCTCGTATATAGCCATCTTTTAAAAGCTATGGCAGAGTATAGCTTGCCATCTTTTACAAGCTTTAGCCTGTATATACCCATCGTGTACATCGTGCTATAAGAAGGTAGCTTGCATATAGCCATCTTATACAAGCTATAGCTTTGGCGTAGTTTTATTTTTCAAGTCAATTTACAAATTTATTTTCTGAGTATGTTTCTTGGTTTTGAACGCACACTACAACGTAGTTTAAATTGTTCACTCCCCTTACATTTCCCCTTTATATTTCATGGTTTTATTTATTTTCTGAGTAGATCGATAGCTAGAGTTTTATTTTTCAAGTCAATTTACAAATTTATTTTCTGAGTATGTTTAGCTTTCAATTCAATATTCACTCAACAGAGATCATACTGCACTTAACATACGCGGATTAAGGAACAAATAGTTAACATTTGGTTTGCAATTTCCATGCACATATCTAGAGAAAAAAAAATAATGGGATCACAAAATTGTACGCCCACTCCATGTCCATGTAGTGAAGCGAATACCGTTCATGGCCAACGTCCATTAAACAGTGAGGAAAAAGCACAATTTGTGAAGTTCAGTTGCCGCTTAGTGGGCTTAGGCCAGGCGCGCACATGCATTTTTTTCCGAAACGAAATAGTTTAATCACTAATTGAACGATGATCGCGCACATAAGCAACTAAAAAATCAATCAACGAGATAAACCAACACACAGACAACATATTGATTTAATGTGCGCGCAGTTACATTATAGTTCGGTGTGATTCAAACCGAAGAACTTATTTGGGGCGATTGTTCGATTTGTGCCAAAACACAGAATTTAGAATTTCATACGAATAAATATTTTGCGGCGCAGTGTCGAGCAGTTCCTCTATAGTGCAGTTCCACTCAATGCGATTTGTCTTCACAAATTTCTTTTTTGTAGATCTAAATAAAAAGATGATTTTTTTCACCAAACTCCGTTTATTTCTAACTATCAATAAAAATTGAACACAAAACGAATATTGGTCTTAGTTAGTCAAAAATAAAAGTAAAACCGAATTCATTCCATAGATATTGATTTTTTTTTTCAAACTGGAAATCGAAATTTGTTAAAATTGATTAATTGACATTAGGGATATGCAAAATTGCAGATATAGGTGGAATTTTAGACATACTCCAGAAAATAACTGAGCAAAGAATATAGTTTTTAATAGTAAAAGTCAGAAACTTTTCAGAAGAACAGTTTATAATTTATTAAAAAAATGGAATTATCTAAGATCTTAGAAATATAAACTGGCCAACTATAAAAAAAAGAAAAAAAAAGAATCAAAAAGGTTGATTTGTCTTATTAATAAAATTAATAATTATAACACTCCATGAACACATCCATCGAGATTCAACCCAATTATCAATCGTACCAACAAAACTAACAAAATCAAATTCGAGACTCGAATAAACGTCATCTAGCCATCCACCGTAGCTTCTACTTTAGCTTTTTATCGACCGTATCGAATTGCATGTAAAATGATACGACGGATAAACTTACGGCGGATAAATTTTCCAATAAAACACAGCTATTGTTATTCAGGAGTTCGGTCTTTTATAAAAGTCTGTTATGTAACTTCGAAAAAGAAACATAGCCGTGTTTTATTGGGAAATTTATCCGTTTTAGCATTTTACATACAATTCGCTACGGTCGATAAAATGCTAAAGTAGAAGCTACGGTGGATGGCTGGTTGACGTTCAGTCGAGTCTCGATTCTGATTTTGTTAGTTTTGTTGGTACGATTGATAATTGAATTGAATCTCGATGGATGTGTTCATGGAGTGTTATATTTATTAATTTAAGACAAATCGATCTTTTTGATTCTTTTTTTTAATAGTTGGCCAGTTTATATTTCTCAAATCTTAGATAACTCCATTTTTTAATAAATTATAAGCTTGTAAAAAGTTTCTGACTTATTAAAAACTGTATTCTTTGCTCAATTATTTTCTGAAGTACGTCTAAAATTGCACCAATATCTGCAATTTTGCATACCCCTAATGTCAATTAATCAATTTTAACAAATTTGGATATCCATTTTGAAAAAGAAACCAATATTTATCGAATGCATCCCGTTTTACTTTTATTTTTGACTAACCAAGCCCAATTTTCGTTTTGTGTTCAATTTTTATTGACAGTTGTAAATAAACGGAGTTTGGTGAAAAATATCATCTTTTTATTTAGATATACAAAAAAGCAATTTGAGAAGACAAATCGCATTGCGTGGATCTGCACTATAGACGTATTGCCTGAGCTGCAAAATATTTATTCGTATAAAATTCTATGAGCTACGAGCAACTTTCAGTTTTTCAACAGTTTTGTTGCTAAAGGGAATACCATGGACTTATATGAGAGTGCGCGCACATGCAAAAACTATTCACTCCGCCATTCGAGCAACTTAAGAGTTTGTGTTTTGGCACAATTCGAACAATCGCCCCAAATAAGTTCTTCAGTTTGTATCACATCGAACTATAATGTAACTGCGCGCACATTAAATCAAAATAATGTTTGTGTGTTCGTTTATCTCGTTGATTGATTTTTAAGTTGCTTATGTGCGCGATCAACTAGTGATTAAACTATTTCTTTTCGGCGAAATTGCATGTGCGCGCCTAGCCTAAACGCACTAAGCGGAAACTGAACTCACAATGTGTGCTTTTTCTTCACTGTTTAATGGACGTCGGCCATGGGCGGTATTCGATTCACTACATGGACATGGACTGGGCATACATTTTTGTGATCCAAAATGGTGAAATGGCAAACCAAATGTTAACTTTTTCTTACTTACTCCACGTATGTTAAGTGCAGTCTGATGAGTAAATATTGAAGTGAACAAAACATACTCAGAAAATAAATTTGTAAATTGACTTGAAAAATAAAACTCTAGCTATCGATAAGCTCAGAAAATAAATAAAAGCATGAAATATAAGGGGAGTGAACAATCTAAACTACGTTGTCGTGTGCGTTCAAAACCAAGAAACATTAAAAGGAAACAAGTAAATCACCGGCACTTTTGTTTCCTCGTGTGAAATGCATAGACCATTTTTAAAGCAATACAAAAATTGGACTGTGTTAAAAGGGACTTGACCATAGTCTATGAACAAACCCATTCACTTATCATTTCCTTTCTATGGGTGCAAAATGAATGTTCGAATTTAAAACTGCAATTGCAGAAAAAATGAAAACAAGTAAAGGTTTGTAACATAAATTAAATATTGGTACGTTTTCTACTTTCTATTTTATATGCATAAAAGCTAATTATTGTTCATAACTTTGACATTTTCTTAATTTTACTTTGCAAAAGACTATTTCATTACTTGTGACTGCTGTGCAGGGGTACCAATTTTACAAAAATAAAAAAGCTACGGTCCATGCTACGGGTGATGCGTTTTTTTGGGAATTACTTACGGTACAATGGATAGATTCCCAATAAAACACACCTATTAATACGATTAGACCTAAAATCTGCTTTCAAATTATCAGCTGTAGTAGGTAAATAAAAACTCTCGGCAGTAGGCACTGACTAATGAAAATATTAACATGCGCAATTATCGTGTTTTGTTTCGTGTAGATAAATAATATTTAATCTTTGCAATTTGACCATAACAGTTCCTGAATTTATTATATCCAATATAAAAACTTGTGCAAAACGAACTCCGGCAAGATAAGCGACACTTTCTTTTACGTTTCATCCATCAAATGTGTTCTGTGCTTTCGTGTATTGAAATAATTAGTTTGAAATTATTTACATTTTTGTGCATGTCATTATGTATTTTAATAATATTTTGTTATATCTGTCCTTTTACGAACAATTCATTAACAATATAAAAGTTTTTACTTCATAAATGTGTCTTATTCTTTTATGATTCATAAAAGATTCCATAACATATTGTGGCATGCTTAATACCAAAAATGCAGTTCGTAAAAGACTTGTTGAGAATTTCGAAGTTTTGACAGCTCATTAGCAGATTTCTTAACAGATTTCATAGCAGATTTAGCATGCAGAATACCAAAATTATAATTCATAGAAGATTTTTTGACATCTTAAACTTTTGTATGAAAATTCATAACAGAATGACAAAATAAAAGATCTCGCCGAATAGACCCAATTATCATGTTTGTGCTTTTGATAAAAAAAAACTTTATTTTGTTGAGTAATGACCGTTGCACACAAGTGTATACCTGAATATTTAAACATTCCCTATATCAATAAAACTTTCATTCTTCTCTGCCCGTATAGTAAAAAACTCACGAACACAACCACAACCTACTCTCATAAAAAAAAAATAAAAAAAACCTATGAAATACATTGTTTTGCTTTCCTCCTCTAACTTATAATACATTTTTTATATAGTTCTCTCATCAATCTATTATCACGCTTTTCTTCTTCATATTGGCTTTTCTTTGCACACCAACTTAAAATCATTGTGGAACCTATTTATTTTTTTAATGAGTTTTTCGGTTTCCTTTTTTTTTTGCTAAACGTAGTGAAATTTTCTGACGTTTAAATTTAAATACGATTTTATTTAAACAAAATTGATCAGAGAAACCAATTTGTGATGTTTGGGTCTTTTTTCATAACTGATGTCATATTTAACCAAGTGAACACTCGGAAAAGTCAACTAGATATCCGGATTGGCAAATAAAATCGACATAATAATCAATCAAAAAAAAGATACTCGGTTACCCTGAGTGATTGGCAAATGTCAAAAACTTATCCTTCCATCTTCCGCTTACACCTTAATAGCTGTGTTTTATTGGGAAATTTATCCGCCGTAAGTTTATCCGTCGTAGCATTTTACATACAATTCGTTACGGTCGATAAAAAGCTAAAGTAGAAGCTACGGTGGATGGCTAGATGACGTTTATTCGAGTCTCGAATTTGATTTTGTTAGTTTTGTTGGTACGATTGATAATTGGGTTGAATCTCGAAGGATGTGTTCATGGAGTGTTATAATTATTAATTTCATTCGTAAGACAAATCGATGTTTTTGATTCTTTTTTTTTCTTTTTTTTATAGTTGGCCAGTTTATATTTCTAAGATCTTAGATAATTCCATGTTTTAATAAATTATAAGCTTTTCTTCTGAAAAGTTTTTGACTTTTACTATTAAAAATTATATTCTTTGCTCAATTATTTTCTGGAGTACGTCTAAAATTCCACCTATATCTGCAATTTTGCATACCCCTAATGTCAATTAATCAATTTTCACAAATTTCGATTTCCATTTTGAAAAAAAAAATCAATATCTATGGAATGAATTCGGTTTTACTTTTATTTTTGACTAACTAAGACCAATATTCGTTTTGTGTTCAATTTTTATTGATAGTTATAAATAAACGGAGTTTGGTGAAAAAAATCATCTTTTTATTTAGATCTACAAAAAAGTAATTTGAGAAGACAAACCGCATTGATTGGAACTGAACTATAGAGAAACTGCTCGACACTGCGCCGCAAAATATTTATTCGTATGAAATTCTATGAGCTATAATGCCAGGCGCGCACATATGCAACTTACAGTCTTGCAACAGTTTGGTTGCTAAAGTGAATACCATGGACTTATATGAGAGTGCGCGCACATGCAAAAACTATTCAGTCCGCGATTCGAGTAACTTAAAAGTTTCTGTTTTGGCACAAATCGAACGATCGCTCCAAAGAAGTTCTTCAGTTTGAATCACACCGAACTATAATGTAACTGCGCGCACATTAAATCAGTATGTTGGCTGTGTGTTGGTTTATCTCGTTGATTGATTTTTAAGTTGCTTATGTGCGCGATCATCGTTAATTAAACTATTTCGTTTCGGAAACAAATGCATGTGCGCGCCTGGCCTAAGCGCAGTAAGCGGCAACTGAACTTCACAAAATGTGCTCTTTCCTCACTGTTTAATGGGCGTTGGCCATGAACGGTATTCGCTTCACTACATGGACATGGAGTGGCCGTACAATTTTGTGATCCCATTATTTTTTTTCTCTAGATATGTGCATGGAAATTGCAAGCCAAATGTTAACTATTTGTTCCTTAATCCGCGTATGTTAAGTGCAGTATGATCTCTGTTGAGTGAATATTGAATTGAAAGCTAAACATCCTCAGAAAATAAATTTGTAAATTGACTTGAAAAATAAAACTCTAGCTATCGATCTACTCAGAAAATAAATAAAAGCATGAAATATAAAGGGGAAATGTAAGGGGAGTGAACAATTTGAACTACGTTGTAGTGTGCGTTCAAAACCAAGAAACATACTCAGAAAATAAATTTGTAAATTGACTTGAAAAATAAAACTCTAGCTATCGATCTACTCAGAAAATAAATAAAAGCATGAAATATAAAGGGAAATGTAAGGGGAGTGAACAATTTAAACTACGTTGTAGTGTGCGTTCAAAACCAAGAAACATTAAAAGGAAACAAGCAAATCTCCGGAACTTGTGTTTCCTCGTGTGAAAGGCATAGACGGGTTTTAAAGCAATACAAAAATTGCCTTGTGTAAAAAGGCGCTTGACCGTAGTCTACGAACAAACTCGTTCACTGATCATTTCCTTTCTATTGGTGCAAAATGAATGTTCGAATTTAAAATTGCAAATGCAGAAAAATTGAACACAAGAAATATGTTTGAAACATAAATTAAATATTGGTACGTTTTTCTACTTTCTATTTTAAATGAATAAAAGCTAATTATTGTTCCTAATTTTGATTTTTTAATAATTTTACTTTGCAAAAGACTCATTCATTACTTGTGACTGCTGTGCAGGTGTACCATTTTTACAAAAATAAAAAAGCTACGTTCCATGCTACGGTCGATGCGTTTTTTTGGGAATTACTTACGGTACAATGGATAGATTCCCAATAAAACACAGCTAATATTTATAAGAAATTCACATGGCATTCATTGCGCGATATCGTTTTTTTTATCTGCAAACATCGCCAATTGACTTTTTAAAATCGTGTTCAAAGTTCTCGTTTAGTTCTAATTTACGTTTAAACAAAATATCAAAATTAAATATGTCCTGCAACTCAAGCATGCCCAAGAAATCAAAAACCGATCAATTTACAATTGGAACTCATAGTGGAACTTTTCACTGTGACGAAGTCTTGGCATGCTTTATGATAAAACAATTGCCCGCCTATTCTAATGCAAAAATAATCCGGAGCCGTGACGATAAGATCCTGGAAGAATGTGATATGGTAATAGACGTTGGTGGAGTATTTAATCACGAGTGCAAGCGTTATGACCACCATCAAAAGACTTTCCAAGATTCGCTTAGCTCATTAAAGCCAGAAATTGGCGAAGATTTCAAAATAAGGTAGGTGCGGATTTGATTATATTCATTGACGAATTCTAAATTATACTGAGTTTGCAGATTGAGCTCGGCTGGCCTTATTTACACCTTCTACGGCGAAGATATTATCCAAGCGGTTTTAAAAAAGAATGGAATTGAAGAGTTATCACCTACGGACTTGAAGGCAGTTTATAAGAAACTATATACGGGTCTTATCCAAGAAATTGACGCCATCGACAATGGAGTTCCAATGTTCGAAGGAGAACCACGTTACAACATTTCGACGCACCTTAGTGCCCGCGTTGCTAACCTTAATCCCTCATGGGAAATGGAGGACTATGATCAGGATGATATATTTCAATGTGTGATGACTAAAGTTGGTGAGGAGTTTACTGAAATCGTCTTGAGTTTATGCACCACCTGGATAAAGGCACGACTATGCGTAAGACATGCAATTAAAAATGCGACGAAAGTCCACAAATCTGGAGAGATACTGGAATTGGAGCGGTTTTGTCCATGGAAATACCATTTAGCCGATTTGGAGAAGGAGTACAATATCGAAGGTGTACCCAAGTATATTCTCTACAATGAAAAGCCCCAAAACTGGAGAGTTATTTGTGTCCCGAATACACCATCCAGTTTTGTTTGCAGAAAATTTCTGCCACAGAGTTGGTGTGGTATGCGGGAAGAAGAGCTTTCAAAACTAGCTAGTCTTCCTGGATTGATCTTTGTTCATCATACAGGATTTATCGGTGGGGCTACTACAAGGGAAAGCGTCTTGCAGATGGCAATAAAAAGTTTAGAAAGTTAATAAAAAAAAAAAACTTAAATAATTATCCGAAGTAATATTTATTAATAAAAACTGTTTTTGCTTTTCCCACAAGAAATAAACAAAAATTTGTGGAATATATGATTTTGTTACAAATATTAAATATTGAAAAATGCAAGGATCTGGTTGCCTCCTCTAATCCATTCTGGTTTTCAATGTTTTGATGGTAGTTTTGTCCTTCTCGATGATGTACACAGTTGCACCCCAACCACTGATTGCATCGCGGTCAAATGCGTTGATCATTGCCTGTGAGATTACCTCAAACAATTGGTCCGGTTCCAGATCGGGCTTCCACAATGTTTCACACATTCCGTACAACTGTTCACCACAAGTGCCGGCTACAACGAAATCATCTGGCTCATTGGGACATCCAATAAGATCCATATTACAAATAAATGGTTCCAAAGTTTTCGGGTCCAAACCAGCAATAACTGGCTCAATGAAGTAAGGTCCAAAGCGATGTTCGTAGAGAAAGCTCGACAGCATAGCTGAGAATCGTTTAGGTACCATTTCACGGTTTTCACGGAATTCATAGAGATTCTTCCGGAATGCCAGACGGTCTTTTACAGTGAGGATATCGGTTTGGAGGCCGACCAAACCGAGATACATGCGTGGATTAATTTGGAACACTTTCTCGAAGTCGGTTTCTATGGTTTGTGCTTGGACACCGAAACGACGGTCGGTAGCAATTGCTACGCAGTCTTTCCCACGCATAGCGACAACACATCCTCCATTGTAGGCTAGGATAGACATTTTTGTCTGAATGAAGTACGGAAAATAAGATTTATAAAGCTATTTAAAATTATTTGTAAAAAAATTAGAGGATGACCAACAACTTGGTAGTGTTTTTGGGGTTAGTTTAAAGTTTTTTTTTTGTTTCGTACTTAAGATGACAGACAATTCTTGAACACACATAATAGGGGGAAATTTAATAAAAGTAATACCAAATCGGCCCCAAGATTTAACCATAGATTTCTATATACTACCCAGATACCCGACTACGAATAAAAAAGTTGAAATTCTTATGTCGATTTCGTTTCAACAAAAACATCGACTTGCCGTCGATCCGCCGTCAATTTTTTTCTGAAAATCAAATTCGTTTCAAATTAAAACCAATATTTTTCTGGAAAAACAGATCCGTATTGAATCTCTTTTTGGAGACGGATTCAAAACGGATTTGTGCTTAGAGAATGACAAGAAAACATAGAAGTAACTACCTACATGATTCAAAGTAAAAAAGATTTTAAAAAACTTGTTTTTCTTATTTTATTGACGTCATATGTGAAACAAAATCTGCAAATTGTTGTTGTTTGTGGATTAATGGATTTTGTTTCACATTTGACGTCAATAGAATAAATAACAAATAAGTGTGGTAAACTTGTTTTATTTGATTCATGGAGTAACTAGGTACATATATTTTTTTTAAATTGATTTTAAGGCCACTTATCGATCCTGATGTAAATCAAATTAAGAAAATATATTATTTACTCTAGGAAACATATTTGCCCTAATAAATAAATCGCCAATCGGCCAGAAATTAGTTAAAAATTTAAATTTAAAAAAAGTGAGGGAAATCTACTTACACTTGGGAATGGCGACTCACTTTGCCTAAAGGCCCAATCTATATAGGTAAGAATGTATAAATTTGCTCGTTCCTTTTTTTTAGTTCAGACAAAGCAGATTTGCCTTAACTTGATAGTTAAACTTCAATTTATCCACCGAGATCGGTGATTTATGAGGTTCTCTTTGTCAAATTCAGAATTTGATGCTGAATTTGATGTTTTTCGTGGCGTACAGAATGGGATTTAAATAGATTTTTTTCTGTTATGATATTGTGTTGTTCGTGTTTGTGGAACTAATGCCGGATTTACACGACTGCCAAGTTCGCAGTATTTACTGCCAACAGTTGTTGTCAAACTATATGCTCTCAGTTGTACTAGGGTTAGTAAATGTGGGGTAGATTTACCGAAAAATACGGATCTGCAAGTTTGATACAAAATCAAAATACAAATATTTTTGTTTGCCCAAATGGAAGGTTTTAATTGGCAAACTCCATGTTTTTACATACATATTTGTATCAATAAAAGGCATGAATTCTTGTACCAAAGTAAAACCACATTTAAAAAAACTGATACGTGTACCTTTTTGGATTCGTTGAAATCCAACAACATTTGTTGAAATCCAACAACAATATGTGATTTGTAGTAAGAGATATACACAGATGGCAAAAATAACAGCTTTATCCTACACAGATTCAAAAATAGCAGTTTCATAACTGAATTAGCTGAGCAAACCAAAATTGCTGCCGCAATTCGCCATCCTTGTATTGCTCATCTGTTATTTAAATCATGGTTGTACAACAGCCAAGAATTTAATGTCGATTTCGTTTCAATAATTAGGATTCGCTACTAAAACCTATACTTTTTGGCTTTGAAACGAACGATTACGGACCGAATCTCTTTTTGGGACTGGGTGTGTTGCTTGGCAGCTCTAAAAAAAAACAAATCTTCAATTCGTTAAAACATCATTATTTCGTTTTAATTTCCCGATTCCGACTCGGGGGAGTTCCTAAACCCACTAGCACTTTTTTAATATTTGTTTCCAAGAAGTTTTTAACAATTTTTTTTATTTTTTAATATATTAATTTACTTTTTCTGTACACTGCCACAAAATAAAAATTAATTCACAACACAACAATTGAGAAACGTCAAAACAAATATTGTAGTGTGTGTACGAATATGTGCACAAATCCGTTTTGAATCCGTCTCCAAAAAGAGATTCAATACGGATCTGTTTTTCCAGAAAAATATTGGTTTTAATTTGAAACGAATTTGATTTTCAGAAAAAAATTGACGGCGGATCGACGGCAAGTCGATGTTTTTTTTGAAACGAAATCGACATAATGGGGGCGTTCGGTAGCGCACAGCTTTCTGATACATTGCTGAAAAATATATTGTGCGTTTGTGAACGTATAAAACCAATAGGTAACCATTTCTGTCAAAATTCAAACAACAATTGAAAAGACAGCTGATTTCGTAGTCAGCTTTGCACTGCGATACCTAAGTATACCAGAAATTTAGCGCTACCTTGGGTTCGATTTGGAAATCATATGTTTTGTTCGTTGTATGGTCGTCGGCTGTTAATTGACAGATATTTAACACGTATTACAACAAAAACGAACGTATTGCACAGCAAAGCTCTGCGCTGCCGAACGCCCCCAATATATTTGAATTTTTATTTTTTCCCACTATTAAATTCCCATAGCACGCAAAGAGACAGAACCACAAAAAAAAAAACAATCAACAAAAAAACGTAATCAAGAACAAGAATCGACTTTTTTTTTAGCTGTTGAGCGATGTGTGGACGAACATGCTTGTGAGACCTTTGCCTTTATAATACATTTTGGTTTCTATTTATTAATTTTTTTGCGTTACAGAACACTTCATCCTAACCAGATTGTTCATGCTTGCAAGTATAGAGACGGCAATCAGAATACTGGCAAAAATGAAACAAAGGAACCCGAATGGAGGCCCGAGTTTAACTGCGGCATGAAATTCCAACCGAACCACAACATTGCACCGACAGATGTGACACCAGTTATTGTTTCAGGAGAATATTTTCGAGGTACTGATGAAGGCGATTGCCCAGAAAGAATCATTGTTCCTATGATGTGGGGAATGATACCTTTTTGGCATAAGGTAAAGATGTTAGTTTTTGAAACCTCTGTTTACTTTTTGGGAACTTGTTCATAAAGGGGGACAATCACAGACACGGTTTGACTACAAACAACTGTCGCTTAGAACACATGCTAGAATCAAAATTATACCGACAGCCATTTCAAAAGGGACAGCGTTGTGTAATTCTCTGTGAAGGTTTTTATGAGTGGCAGACCACTAAAACATCTAAACCATCTTCAAGAGATACATATTATCTGTACATGCCCCAAGTCGATGGGGTTAAAATATATGATTGCAATACGTGGTTAAATAACAATGTAAATCTCCTGATGATGGCTGGGCTCTTCGATATTTGGGAGGATGGTAATGGTGATAAAATATTTAGCTATGCTATAATTACATTTGAGTCTACGGAAATAATGTCCTGGTTACATCACAGGATGCCCGCAATTCTTGAGACTGAAGAGCAAGTTAATGTGAGTGTATATACATATATTTTTCTTTTTTAAATATATGAACTTTAAACATAGGATTGGTTAAATTTTAAAAATGTATCTGATAAACAAGCCTTGGCTGCCTTACGACCAGCTACAAAGCTCGAATGGCACCAAGTTTCTAATCTTGTTAACAACTCAAGAAATAAATCAGCTGACTGCAATAAACCAAAAGACTTATGTCCAAAAAAAGAAATTCCTTCTAATAATCTGACCAAGTGGCTTGTGCGAAAAAAACGGGAAAAGGAAATTCAAGCCGAAATGAGCATAGAGGCAGATGATCATGAAAAGTTATCAAAACGGCGGAAAGTAAAACAAAATGTCAGTGAAGAAGAATCGGGTGAAGAAAAATAATATCTTATTACGTGTTGTTTCAAATAAATTTAAGTTTTTTGAAGTTTTCGAAGAGATGATATTTATTAAAATTTTTATTTAGGGACAGAATTTAATTCTATGTTGCCCATTGATTTTCGTGTTGCCACAACCGTTGCCAGATATCAGAACATTTTGATATTTTTGTTTGGTCTCTGCAACCGTTGCTTAAGTGTATATAATAGTTTACTACATTTAAGTACTATGCACATGAGAGCGACCAACGACCAACGAATTAACGAATATTCGTCCATTTTGACATTTCGTTTACATGGCTTTAATTTTATTCGTCACGAATATAGAATGAAAATCTGATATTTTGAGGTTAGATGCGAGCGAACAAATTACTCGTTGAAGGGTGGATGGTATGTGGAACGCGAATAGAGTTTGACTGTTCGTAGCAATCAGATGCAATTCGCGGCGACCAATATGTTTTCTCAAATTTATCTTATTTTGGCGATTAAAATGTAAATTTTTCTGTCGTTAACATTAATATAAATTATGTTTCTACAATTTTGTTTAGAATTTGTGAAGAATTTAAGTTGGTAAATTTTAAATGGAATTTATTCGTCCGTCGTCGTTGGTCGCTCTCATGTGAATACTCCTTTACTCGTCCAATTCGTTGAAAACAATCGAGTACTAATGTCCTTTTCGATTGGTAATCCGGAAGAACAATCCGATCCGGGATTCCAATCGAACAAGTACACACTAGATTCTAGATTCTGAAAATGTATGTGAAGGTATGTGTAAGACGGGAAATGTGAAACGCACATTTGTGATTATTTTATTTTGTAAACATGGCTAACGCAAATGTAGAAGATTTCGAAGTTATTCCTGATGAAATTACATTTATTGAAGGAAAAATTTGTCTTCGGAACAGATATCCATAATTTTAATTCCCTAAAGATTGAAATTGAAACTACAAAATTTCAGACAAAGTAAAACAAAACAATGACATGAATAAATTAATTTGAATTTTACATTTAGTTGGTGTGAGTGTGTGAGTGTGTGCGTGCTTCTGGTTTTGATTCTGACTTCAAATCCAGAAGGAAATTTCTCTTCTGTCCAGGAGAAGAACTGTCATTTGATACCAATCGAACAGTTTCAGAAGCATTCGGAAGACTTCGGAAGCCTTCCGGACGACCAATCGAAAAGGCCATGAGGTTCGTGTGGAGTAAAATTAAGTTTAAAAAAAAAAAGAAACACTGCAATTGCAAATAATGAAAATAATAATATTGAACACAGTACTGAGGTTGCGGCAACAGTTGCCAAACAAAACACGTTGTTGCAAAACGTTGCTTCGACGGTTGACTCGTGTTTAGGTAGCTTCATATACCTGCGCTGCGAGACACATGACTAATGGTGATTATTTTCTGCAGACAAAAAAGTAAGTAGGCAAATTGTGTTGTGTATAAACAAAGTAAAAATATTTTTATACTTTATTCTTTTATATTAGTAGTAGTAAAACTTTATTGAGATTCTTTATAAACTTCGTGTTCAGCAATAAAAAATGTTCCAAACCACATTAAATATGAAACTTCAAATTTCAAAAACCTACCTAATATACATACCTATATATTTAATGATTTTATTTAATTTAATTTATTTCAAAAAGCCGACTGTATTAATTACTATTACGATGTGATGTCGATGGTGGCTGCTAACAAAAGGAAATATTTAAAACAATGTACCATCGTATGATGCTAAATGTTAACAAGAAAAACATTATTCCGTTGCCCATATGCCCATGGGCGGATCCAGGATTTCAGTTTTGTGGGGGGGAGGAAGGTATCATGTTGATCGAAGACAGAATACGATAAAAGACTAATTTATTAGATACAGGTACCTATACTTAATAGAATCATAATATTCTAGCAGACCCGTCCGCGCGTTGCTACGGCTTTATTGTATTGCGTTCATTTATTAGATATCAAAATTGGTGTTGTTAAGGTAGTGATGGGTAAGGATTCTAATTGGTAGAAATCAGATATTTCCTTTAATTAAGAACAAAATGATGAACGTTATTACTCGTTAATCTATCTTTCAATAAATCAAATAAATTTTATGGTTTTCCAAGGCGTGGGTATGCAACATATAGCTGCCCATCCATGGGAGACGGTTTCTCTAAGTCCAAGCCACAAATTGTCATTGTGTGCTCTTGCAGCTTATTTATCGTCATCGCGAAAGCCAAATGTATCGGGAATTGTGGAATTTTGAAAGGTATTGTTGATTCTAATGGAATCATAGGTATTCAATGTTAACGAGGACTTTTTATTCAAACTTTCCAGTCAATATAGTTGATTCAGGTACGTCGTACACCGTTGCATAATTTTCTTGGATTTAACTTAGGCAAAAGAATGACCGGTGAACAAATTTGTAGAGCTTGTGTGGCTGCATTCCTGACATATCCAGAGAATTTAAAATTTCAGTGGGAAAATTGACGATCTCATTTTCATCAATAATATCTAGTGTCAAATGAGTTATTTTGAAAAGAATAAATGTCTCAAATTTACCTATATTTTTTTCAAAAAAATTAAATTAAAAATTAAAAAAATATATGCAGATTCAAAATATGGACTTACAGCCCGATTCTCCCCCTTGTGCCGAATTACCAGCCACAAGCCCTTGTGTTACAAGCCCTTGAATTACAAGCCACAAGCCCTTGTGACTATTCCTTGTGAGGATTATTGTGACTCGATAACATTTATCGAATTCTCCCCCAATCGTCACAAGAAAACTCACAACGAAACTCGCCACACCTAAAGGTGAATTGCGTAGTGGCATTATTGGAACACCTGAATATTAAAAACAAAATAAAAATTTAAATTGATGCGGATTATTTATTATAGATGTAATAATAAAGATAAGCAAATATGTATAAATTAATTTATTTATGTTTAAACAAATAAACAACTATCAAATAGAATCCGTATCATTAATTGTCAAACAAGAAAATGTAAAAGCATTTGTATTTGATCTGGAATGGTATAGAATGAACAGAATACCTACAGGCAATCACACTATTGTGTGATTACTGATAAAGTGTTTATTTAGGCAGGTCTGACACTTTTTCCTTCTCTCTGGTAGTTGCTGCTGAAGTTTTCATCTCAAATTAAAGTACCATATTTCTGTTTACTTCATATTGTATCGAATGTCGCATCGAAATGTCGAAACTCAAACCATAAACTAATAATGTAAAGACCGGAAACCTCTGCTTTCATTTGACATTTGCCTACAAGCTGAAACACGCACACAAGTAACTTTTCTGTTCCTCTTCCTATAGACACATTGATAAAAACGCACACAAGAATCTTTTCTGTTCCTCTTCCTATAGACACATAGACAACACAGCCCAAGTAATTTGTTTTTGTTTTGCTTTTCGATTTCCCATCTATTCATGGATTGAGTGTCAAAGCTACAAATACAACAATGTAAACAAATGGTTTCCAATCTTATTATGGCTTATTTGTGACTCAAACTATGTGTGAGTTGTGACCTGCTCTGAAGTAGATCACAATTTCGATTATTTTTATGACTCTCACAAGTTGTGACTTTGGGGAGAATCCGAAAGAGTCACAAAATTAATTTCACCTCTGCTTGTGACTTGTGAGGTATCAGTGATGTTTGGGAGAATCGGGCTGTTAAAATAAGCTGAAATCTTTTGCCAATGAACTCATGCTTATAAAGGTTAGACCGCACTCGACGGAACTGCACTTCAGCGGAACTACGCTTCAAATCTATTTATGTGAAATTGTATGAGTTCAATTGGCACTAAGTGGAATTTAATGTAGCTCATATACACGAAGAGGGAAACGAAAATTGAGATAAAAAACTGCTACAATTTTCAAAACACTGAAGGTATTTTAAACTTATAATTGTGTTTTTAATTGATTTTTGAACGTGCTATTATTTTTCAAAAAAAAAACATCGATATTCTGATATCGATATTGTATTTTTGATGTAAACATCCATGTTTTACAATATCGCTCATCCCTACACAAAATTGTTGTTGACATTGTATTCGCGTTTGATAGCGAGTTTCATTCAAGAAAAGATTGCTCTTTCTGACAAAAGATTTCATCTTTTTGAATTTTGAGATTTTCATTCCAACAAAAAGAGCAAATCTAGATCAGATCTCAACACGAAAGATCTGATCTTTGGTGGGTAGGCAAATTTGATCTGAATGTACGCATACACGTAAAACGTTTTTTCTGTCAAACATCAAATGGAAACTATTTTATAATTAATTTATTGTGAAATTGTGCCAGTCCCTGCTAAAAAATTAAACTAAAAAATAAACAAATAATATACGAAGAAGTTAATAATTTAAATTTTCATCATCTGATGATCAAGATGTTTTTTTTTCAGAAATGTGTGTCAATCATTCAGCATCGTCCGCGTTCGGTGCAATGCCGACAGGCTAGCCAAGATACCTTAGTAACGGGTTTGTTTTCAACCGATCCAGAGGGACAATTCCCGATCTGTGAAGATGTGAAGTGATAAATTTTATCACGCTTTCACGTCTAATTCGATTCTCGATTCGTGAAAAAGTGAAGTTAACATTTTTCATTAACTTTTTTCATATGATAATTTTTTTATCACAGTCAATTGTTTTGTGAAGAAAATGTTTCTAATCGAATATTAAGAAGAAAAACAGGATTTGGCACATGACAAGTAAGCAACAATTATATTTATACACAAATTTATTTTAGTAGTAAGTTATTTTTGTGTTAATTCGAGTAAATAACGAAATTGTTAAATCAACAGATTCACAACAGCCGACGCGACGGTGCTCATTCCCGCGACAGATCGTTGAAAACTACCCATTGCAAAAAAATGCAGAGCACTTTACCATATTTAAATGGCTTTGAAGCGCACTTATAAGTTGAGTGTTTTTCAAGAATGCTCTCAATTCACGTATTAAATCCATGCATAAATGTTTTGGGAATCTATAAAGTTCAATAAAGTGCTCGTAGTTGTAACTTCGAATAGATTCTGCCCATCTCGAAGGTAAAGCCTCAATATCGTCACATGAAAAAATAATAAATCTTACTTAAAACAGAGATACTATTGAATATAATATAAAACCCACAATTGTTCAGTACGAAGTCTTTAATTAATTTATTAAACGAATTATTATTCCGGACATTATTCTTAAGCAAATTTAGAAACTGAAATGAAATATTTACCTTTCCCAACAAAAAATCTAATCAGAAATGACGGAATCTATCATTTAGTACTTTTTAGTACAAACTTTATCACAATGAGTTCTAGAATCGCATTGGGCGTGTGCGTGAAGTTGGAAAATGATAAACCTCTGTAAAAACTGAAATGATATTTTTTGTATCACTTCATAATTTCACAGATCGGGAATTGACGCCCAGATAGCTTTCTTTGTTAAGTCAGTTGCATATACAAATCTGAAGTTTTAAATCAGCTGTTCCTCAAATTAATTTTTGGTAGCGTGAGATTTGTGTTTGACAACATATGTTTAGTTCGTCATCTGGTTTTTCCTTAGGCGTAACAACAACACGAAGCAATCCGAATTGCTTTAGGTATGTCACTGAACGCGGCCAATAATACAATTAAATTTGAATACAAGGTTTCATTGAAAAGATCAAATCTCCATTTTGAAAGGAGATCTTTGAAATTTGATCGTGCTTCTGGTTTTGATTCTGACCATTGTATATAGATATTAATAGTACTATCATGACGACGAAATTCATCCAGCCTGCAATAAGTTCTACTACTCATCATGAGTTCCACTACCAAATCTGAGGTTAGGTAGTGTTGGTGTGTTATGAAAATGCGTATGAAGAGAAATAGTGTGATAATAAATTGATGACAGAACTATATAAAAAATTTATTATAAGTTAGAGGAGAAAGGGAAAACAGTTTATTTCATAGGTTTTTTTGTTTTTTTTTTATGAGGTTTTTATTGTTGAGTAGGAGCGGGTTGTGTGTGTGTGTTTTTTATTCTACGGGCAGAGGAGAATGAAAATTGTTTGATGGCTGTAGGGAATATTTAAATATTCGGGTATACACTACTTGTGTGCAACGGTGACCAATTAAAAAAAAAATAAGTTTTTTTTACGAAATGTAAAAACATGATAATAATTTAACAGTTAAAATTTCAGATTTCTGTTAATCGTTGTGCAAAAAAATTGTTCTTGTGACACAATTTTTTTAAATTTTATATTAAACATTTTTTGAATTTTGGAAAAAAATGATTTTTTTGAAAATTCATATTTGATAAGTAATTTCGTATAAAATCGAATTGACGAATTTTCAAATAAGAATTATTTATTAATAGGTATTAAATATTTTTTGAAGTCGTTTACTAATTAATTTTTTTAAATGAGTAGCTTATCTTGTTAAATATATATATACATTTGAAAATATTATTTCAAAAAAAAATCAAACCCGTTATCGAAATGTTGAATTTTTTTTAACTCCAAAAAATTATTAAGTATTAAGGACTAAGGAAAATTGTAGAAATATTATTTATATTAATGTTTAGACACAAAAAAATACTTTTTAATCGTCAAAATAAGATAAATTTGAAAAAAACAATATTGGTCGTCGCAAATTTCATCTGATTGCTACGAACTGTCAAATTCTATTCGCGTTCAACATACTATCCACCCTTCAACGAGTAATTTGTTCGCACTCGTCTAACCTTAAAATCAGATTTTTAACCTATATTCGTGACGAATAAGATTAAAGCCATGTGAACGAAATATCAAAATGGACGAATATTCGTTAATTCGTTGACCGTTGGCCGCTCTCATGTGAATAGTACTTTATACATATAAAATTTTAAATTGAAAAAAATTCAGTGACTAGTTTTTGAAAAGTCGATTTTTGTATTTATTTTTTTTTAAATCAAAAAAAAAACATTTGTTTTGAAAATTTGAATATACAGTTTTATTTACACTTTTAGGGAGCATTTGCATAACAAAATAATTTTAATCTGTTCGGTTTCATGAGAAACTAAAAAAATGTGAAAAGTGGTTAAGAAGTAGGTACGCAAAACAAAATATTTTTTTAATTAAAACTGGACTTTACTAATTTAATGACACATTTTTTTGAAAGCCGTTTTTGACAAATACATTTTATTCTTTACGTTTTTTTAAACATTTCTATGTGAGAGGTACCATTGTTCTAATTTTAAAGGAAAATAGTTTTTATTAACTATTCAAGATATTGTCAAAAAAAACTACCAAATACGAAGTTTTGAGCCGATTTCGAAATAGGTATTGAGTTTAAAAAAATGTTTTTGTTTTTTTAATTTAAAAAATTTGAACTAAAATCAGTGCTTAAACTTTCTAGCAGCTTCTGCATAAAAAAATCTAATGAATCCTTTTGTAGAAAATCTAAGACCAAAAAATAATAACTCTACTATAGCAGAGGTACCAAAAATTAACATTTTTTTCAATAAAAAAATAATTACCAAAAAGTACATTTTCCCTTTGATATTTTTTATAAAAATTTGTTGGAGCCGTTTTTGAGAAAAATAAGATATATCTTTTTGGCCAAAAAAGGTATAGCAGGTTCCTAGTATAAACCCTATTTTATTATCGCCAATAACCCATATGGTTCATCCCGTGATAATAAAACGATCTCGGTTATGTACTTAAATGTAACCTCTGTTCGCCGAACTTAATATTAATTTTTGGAAACCCAGATAGAAACCTCGTGTTCTTTTTGTAATACTTGTTAAAAATAACCCACACCCAGAAACCCGTATACATAAAAATGCAGCTATTTAATCACACATGTTCTGCATTCTGAGTGAATATGAATTCCTTCCAATTCACTTCGAATTCATTTTCGAACTGTCAAAATCACCTGTTACAGAAAATTTGTATAAAAGCGGTTCATATTCGGAATATAGAACACGAATTTTCATATTCAGAACGCTAAAATTACACATTCGGAATGAACTATTTACAAACTTTATTTTATAGGAATACAGAACATCTAAAATGTGGAATACAGAACATCTAAATTCACTTTCGTTGCTCAAATTCACGAATGTGCGATTATGTCATTTTTCGTCTTAAAAAATGAATGGGGACATATTTATGAAAAACAGTTTAGACAGAGACACGGGATTGCGGGACCCATATTTTTCGTCTTCGTTATCATCGTAATATCAAGTTTGATCAAAATCTCGAGTTCGATTTTTTTATGAATCCATAACTTGCAATATATAGTACCTATGTAAATATCGGAAGTACAAATACATATATACAAAATTACTCTGTACTTTATTTCGAAATATTTATAAACTTTCTGTCGAGAAAAATTAAATTATTCTCAATAGATATTATTTGAAAAAGAACACAAAGTACCTAATGTATATACATAAGTAAGGAACAAGTACTTAACATTTGGTTTGCCATTTACATGCACATGTCCAGAAAAAAAAAACAATGGATCACAAAAATGTACGCCCAGTCCATGTCCATGTAGTGAAGCGAATACCGTCCATGGCCAACGTACATTAAACAGTGAAGAAAAAGCACGTTTTGTGAAGTTCAGTTGCCGCTTATTGCGTTTAAGCTAGGCGCTCACATGCATTTTTTCCGAAACGAAATAGTTTAATCACTAGTGATCGCGCACATTAGCAACTTAAAATCAATCAACGAGATAAACCATCACACAAACAATATTTTGATTGAATGTGCGCGCAGTTACATTATAGTTCGGTGTGATACAAACTGAAGAACTTATTTGGGCGATCGTTCGATTTGTGCCAAAACGGAAACTTTTAAGTTGCTCGAATCGCGGACTGAATTGTTACGGCATTTGCGCGCACTCTCATGGTACATAAACTAATAACATAAAGACCCGCAACCTCTGCTTTAATTTGACATTTGGCTACAAGCTGAAATACGCACACATGTAACTTTTCCGTTCCTCTTCCAATAGACACATTTATAAAAACGCACACAAGAATCTTTTCTGTTCCTATTCCTATAGACACATAGATAACACAGCCCTAGTAATTTATTTTTGTTTTGTTTTTCGCTTTCAGATCTATTAATGGATAGGGTGCTAAATGCACAAATACAACAATGTAAAAAAATAGATGATTTTTTTCAGCAAACTCCGTTTATTTACAACTATCAATAAAAATTGAACACAAAACGAAAATTGGGCTTGGTTAGTCAAAAATAAAAGTAAAACGGAATTCATTCGATAAATATTGGTTTCTTTTTCTTAATGGATATCAAAATTTGTTAAAATTGATTAATTGACATTAGGGGTATGCAGAATTGCAGTTATAGGTGCAATTTTAGACGTACTTCAGAAAATAATTACAGTTTTTAAAAGTAAAAGTCAGAAACTTTTCAGAAGAACAGCTTATAATTTATTAAAAAATGGAGCTATCTAAGATTTGAGAAATATAAACTGGCCAACTATTAAAAAAAATAATCAAAAAGATCGATTTGTCTTACGAATGAAATTAATAATTATAACGCTCCATGAACACATCCATCGAGATTCAATTCAATTATCAATCGTACCAACAAAACTAACAAAATCAGAATCGATACTCGACTGAACGTCAACCAGCCATCCACCGTAGCTTCTACTTTAGCTTTTTATCGACCGTAGCGAATTGTATGTAAAATGCTAAGACGGATAAACATACGGCGGATAAATTTTTCAATAAAACACGGTTATTGTTCCTAATTTGCCTTCCAATTCCCTTTCATGCCCACTCAATTTGTTATCTATTTGTATCCACAAAACTGAGTCTTTTTTGCGCTCGTGAAACCAGGCTCAAAAACTGTGCTTCTACCTTAAATGGTGAACAAAAATCTCCCTAAATTATCAGCTAAGAATATTCCCTACTTTTTCACCATACTTTTATGTGCGAATTGTGTGCTGAATAGAAGAAATCCTAGTGAAAATTATAAAATTCACCTTAATTCACCAACCAGTGTCCGTGTGTCACACAGCACTTGAAATAAAAAAATATTAAAATTATTTTCTTTTCGATTTTTTTTCATTAGTTGTATGTAGAAGAATTTACAAAAAATAAAGTATTCCTTTTCAATTTGAAAATTAAATTAATTTGTCCCTAATAATCGCGATAATAAATAAGTTCATCCAATTTTTTTTTCTTACAACGAAGGTTCGTTTGTTCGTTCGACATCCATTACGATACGCAGAGCTTCGGCTGAGTTTATGACGAAAATTTAATTTAAAAAAAATCAAGATATTTTTAGTTGGATTGTTTTATTCTCTTTTCATCCAATACACAAAAAGCTTACACCCAAAATCACAAATTTGGGACGGAAAATTTTTCTTCATTTCTTATTTCGCAAATGTCAATTGGAAAATTTCCTTAGTTTAATGGCGCTGAATACAATTTAACAGAAAAAAAAAATAAAGTGAAGTGTGCTGAATAAAATTTTGTTCTTTCTGAAAAATTAACCTCGACCTTTATCTCTTTTTCCTAGTGCAAAAAAGTTATTTTTTTCTAAAATTCATTAAAAATCATATTGTTGAAATTATTACATAAAGGAAGAGTGATGAATTGCGTTCATTAGAAAAGTTTCCACAATCCAATTCGGATTTTTTTTTTCGAACAAAGAAAATACATTTTCGAATATCGGCCGTGTGAAAATAACCCCCCCATTTCAGTATGACAAGTGAATAATACACAAAATCGAAGAAACACTGTTCCGAAATATAAATTTTATTTATTACCCTATATACTTATATATATGTATATTTACGCCAAGAATTATAGAACTTGAAAAAATTCTTTGAAAAGTTGTTAAACAGAAAAAGGTGAATAGTGCTGAAAATGAGTTGATCTCTCTTTTTCATTTGCAGTTCTTTTCTTTCCAATGTGCTTGAATGTCAGGCCACAACGTCGTCCGTCGCTGCAGTCCTAATTTATAAAAGAACACTGAAAATAATTAAATGAAAGATCAAAATTAAAATTCAAGAAGGATAATTCAACAAAAAAAATACGACGATACACGTCAGGTTATAAAGATTTTATACGATTTTCCCAAAAATAAAATAAAAAAAAAAAAAAAAAAAAACATTTACGAGAGAACTTGTGTTGAAGAAACGCAAACGACCACGACCCTCTTCACCAAGGAACAGACAACACGAGAACAAATTGAGAAAATAGCAGAAATAAAGGAGGAGCAGTGGCAGATTGTTGGCAGTGCGGTGGAGGTAATTTGCAATTCCCAACGACAACGAAGACGACAAGCATAGAGGACGAGGAGATATTACTACTACCGTTTCTCGGGGTAAAAAGTGCAGATCTGTTTTGTGTTGAACAATGAGTCGACATGAAGGTAAAATATTTAACCCACAACTATTAACAAATTTGAACTCGTGCTGCTAGTGTTTGTTTTTTATTTTTATTTATAGAATATTTCCTATGTTCTTAAATTTTATGTTTGTGTCCACATTTATATATATATGTAGGTACATGGATATAAAATAATTGTCTTTTGTTTTCTTTTTTGTTTTATTATAACAGGAGTTAGCTGTGATTCGTGTCTCAAAAGCAATTTCAATGGCAGACGTTATAAGTGTCTCATTTGCTATGACTATGATCTTTGTGCTGATTGTTATGAAGAAGGTGTCACTAGTACCAGACATTCAGTGGATCATCCTATGCAATGCATCCTAACACGATCTGATATTGAGTTATTTTTCGGTGGAGAAATGCTCAATTCCGAACAGCCACAAAGTTTCACCTGCCCCTATTGTAAGAAAATGGGTTTCAGCGATTCGACACTGTTGGAACACGTAAGTTCAGATCATACAGAGACAAGCCTGGAAGTTGTTTGTCCAGTGTGCGCCGGTTTACCAGGCGGTGAACCAAATCTAGTCACAGATGATTTTGCTGGTCATTTGACATTGGAGCATAGAACCGGACCGCGAGAGCTGTTATCGTTTTTAATATCCTTTTACAAACTTCATATTTTTAAAATATTTTTAGTTGAATATCGAAATGACACATTTTACAAAAATTCTTCTATATTAGGGGTTTTCGCGGTTATAGTGTTTCCTTAAATCTTAAAGAATTGTCCTCCTTCGAGTATAGAGAACATGATGTACATATTTATATGATCGGGAATATTCATTTACATTTAATTCGTCTTCTAGACATCTATCAAAAGCTTCTCGATTTTAAGGAAGAATTGGATTACAAATGTATATCTAATAGGCACATTATCTTGTCCCCATTATGTTATTTAAAAAAAGAAGACTTGTGTACTTACATACAGTTGCGGTCAAAAAAATAGCACTACAATCTAAATGGTTTATATTTTCAACGATTAACATGAATGTGGCACACTTTTGTTGACCACTACTATATATTACTGTTGTATGGTTATATTCGAATTTTCATTCCGCGGGAATTTTTAATTATCAAATGAATAGCGGTAGTTTTTATGTCAGTAGTTTTTTTTTTGTTATTTTTAAGTCAAAATAATAGCTCCGATCAGAGTTCTCCTGTTATTTGTGAAATATTATGTGTCAAAAGGTTTTTTTTTACATAGGTTTGTACGAATTTACTTATTCTATATGTAATTTAATAAAATCTTAATAATATTCAGCAACAATGGGCCGTGGAAAACATTGTTCGCCTGGAGACCGAAAAACCATTAAAAATATGGTATCTAATGGTAAAACCTATTCGGGAATCAGATAAATCCTCGGCTGGTTCAATAAAAATATCCGAAATGCCCTAACATTTGCTGAAAAATCCGAAACACGTGGGCGAACAATGTCCCCTCTGATGGTAAAACGACTGATTCGTCAGAGCAGAAAGGAGCCGATTTTGCCAGCTACACAGCTGAAAGCAGTGCTAATGGTGACAGCAAGCGTAGAAACAGTGCGCAGGCGATTGAGGGATAACGGTTTATACGCCCTCAGTCCAAGAAAGATACCACTCCAGACAAAAAAACATGTGGCTAAACGTATACAGTTTGCACAAACCCACGTAGAGATTGATGACAAAGTGGAGGAATGTACTATGGACTGATGAGACCAATATTGTGTTAATTGGTGGCAAAGGATCGGGGTCATACGTTAGAAGACCCCAACATGCTGAACTCAACCCCAAATATACAACCAAGATTATTAAACATGGAGCATCTAATGTTATGATATGGGGCTGTTTTTCGTATTACGGTAATGGTCCTATATACTGGATTAAAAGTATTATGGATAAACACCTTTATGTAAAAATACTAAGAGATGTTGCCGTATGCGTCTGAGGAGATGACGCGTTGAATTTTGTCTTTCAATAGGACAAGGACCCGAAACACAGCAGTAAATTGTCAAAAAATTGGGGTCGGGATAACTGCGTGCAACTAATGGAATGATCTGCATAGTCGCCGGACTTAAACCCAATTGAAAATCTGTGGGCTGATGTAAAGACAGGAGTGGCTCGGTGCAGGCCCAGTAACAATAATGTACTCTGGTCTATTGTCAAAACTTTCTGGAAATCGATTCTAAAGACGTTGTACAGCCGTCATTGCAAATAAAGGAAATGCTACAAAATATTAATTTTCCCCAATTTTCAAATTAATTAAAAAATAGATGCCAAATATTATAAAAAATGTGCAGTTTTTATTTTGTGCAATGTGGTTAGGATGCAGTGCTATTTTTTTTGACTGGCAAAATTGTAAGATGTTTTGGAAAATTAACAAATCTCAACAAATGGACGGCTTCTTAAATCCAAGCTTTGGTATTATTATTTAACGAATTAAAAAAGCTTATTGATTTAATAGTAGGTTATTAGATTCCAAATATTGATTTAGTTTTTTTCGCTTCATAAACCTTTTGATGCGTTACCGTGCTATTTTTTTGAGCGCAGCTATAGGTACAGGCGCCAGAAGTAAATCTCTCCTAATTTGAAACATTTTTTTTTCTTTCGTAATTCTAAGTCCGCTACAACATGTATATTTATTTCAATTATATGGCAACCGGTCAAAGAACAACGAAGTTGACATATTTGGATACCAGCCCCGCAATCGTGTATTGGACAATGACCAAGCTGCTTAGAAGCCAACGCATCACGCCACCGAGCTACACATGATCAGATCCAACCCAATGCTGGTTTTTCTGTTTATCAATTGCATTGAAACGAGTAGTGATTTTTATTAGACACACAAGTTTGTCGTTGTTCATTCGGATTCTTTCTTATTTTCTCATTAATCGTTTATAAGCCAACCTTTTTTGTTGTTCTTATAAGGAGGGAGATTTTCTCTACATTCCAATTGTACAAACGTCACCGTCGCATCCTTCAAACTTTGATTCATGGTACCAATCTACATTATATACATTATACTACTCTGTATACACAAATTTACAAAGTAGATATACTGAAGCACTGGCAACGAGACCATCGACTTATGCCGTTTTTATTTGGCAATTCGGAAGCATTCCGGACTATTCTGAAAGTGTTCACTTGGGAAAAAATGACAGTTCTAATTCTAAAAATTAAGAGAATTTAACTTCTGGATTTGAAAACAGAATCGGAACCAGAAGCAATCACACATTCATATAATTGAACGTCAAACTCGACTGTTGTCTTTTTTTTTTATCACAACCATGTTTTTTGAATTTGAATATTTCCACGTACACAATTATTTTCACACATATACAGCTCTATCACGAATTCCATTGTAAAAATTCCCCGCACGGACAGTTACGCCCCGATCTACGACAAACAGCTTTCACAAAATCCGAGTGGAATATTCTTATTTTCGAAATTAGCGGTGTATGCCAAAATGAAAGGATAAATAGCAATACCGTGTTATTTTCAATTTTAATTAAGCTTACACACATGATTATGTGAGCACTTAAAACAATCTTGTAGTCCAAGGTTGCCTTTTACAATTTCCCAAAAAAATTTCAATTTCTTCTTTTGCCAGTTTCTTACCGCCTTGGGAGGTCAGGTCGCCTATATCGCTCATTAGAGACTTTCATATTGAAATTTAAAATCAAATATTATTCATAAAACCATTGAATTAGTAAAAATACTTAAATAACTGTTAACGACGCATTACTTTCAGTGTCCGACACAAATAGTTTGTCGTAGAAAAAGTCTGTTTCATTTCATTCCATTCGAATTCAGTGATACCAATTTCTACGAACTTCGAAAATCGTAAACGAATTTTTAACTCCGAATCCACTACGATGGAATTTGTGATAGATTTATCGGGAAACGTAGCATATTTTCGATTACGATGGAATTTGTGATAGGGCTGATAATCTCATTATAATTCAGAATCGTCAGAATCACACAAAAGTGTTCAGTTGGGTTCCCGGATCGGAGAAGAATTCCGGATTGCCACATAAAAACGCCATTAAACATTACACACATTAATACAACACAATATAAACTAATGTATGAGCATCAACAAAATGAACCAAAAAAAATTCCTCGTCGAATACTCAGAATGCTTATACCTACTGCATTAATCTATGCGAATCCAAAACGAACCTACAACAAAAAATTGAATAAAAAAAAACAGTAACACTAAAAATAAAAAGAATTTTTTGTAGGTATGAGAATCCACCCACCAACATGTAGATATATATACATATCTACACTCATCTATGAATATACACAAAACGAACAAAAAAAAAAACAAATATCTGTCGTTGCCGTTCCATATTATACTTTGTTTAACCCCAACGCCGTCGCAAAAGGAGTTTTACTTTAAAAATATTATTTTAAACTCAACAACAATTCGACTTGGTTCAAGGCGAAATTGTTGTTGGTAACCGCATAATTTGTGTACGACCCTAAACACCAGAATTGAATGGCATTTGTTAAGAATAGTTATAAATTGGTATTTCTTTAATCTCTTTTTCAAATGTTGGTAGTAGTTTTTTGAGGTGGTACAAATTGAAAAACTTGCCTGTCTATTTTGGTTGTAGAACTTTATCTTAAAAACGCTAAAGACTGTTTAACTAGATGTGATAAAGTGGTTTTATATATCCAGTTTGCCACAATCAAACATGACATTACGATCATATAGAAAAGCCTAAAAAAGTGATCGACAAAAAATGTCTGTATGTCTGGCTGTCAGTCTGAACATATAACGAACGACAGGCTAAACGCCTAAGTTCCCTTTCATACAGGGAAACCAGTTGCTGGAGATTTTTTTGACGTTTTCCTTTAATTGCCTTGTACCTTTCACACGAAGAAACTGTCACCAAGAAACTGAGGATGAAACTGGGAAGATTTTGTTGGGCTAATTGGAATGCAAAGCAAAACTTCAAAAAATCTCTTCAAATCGTTGACTGGGGAGATTTTTCTCATTCCCCTTACTTCTTGCCCTTCTCGCCATCAAACTTCCAGTTGCCGGCAACTCAGTTTTCTTGTGTGAAAGGGGACTAAGCGATTACCTTAAAATTTGGTATGTGTGATTCTTTTGGCATTCCTAAGAGGGGAAATCGAAATTTTATTTTTTGGTTTAAAAATAACGGTATCTACCTGCCATAATTTTCTCGGAAACGGCACCAACGATTTTGATAAAAAAAATTTGAGAATTTTTTGTTGGTACTAGCTTTGGTTGGTACTACTTTTCATATAATGTTTTTTTTTTAATTTTTGGCTTTCTCGGTAACAGCTTTTTGGATTTCTGTCAAATTTTATATTTGAGAAGACCTAGGTAGCCAAATCAATTCTGCAATTAAAATTCATTTTTGAATTTTATTGTTGAAAAATCAATATTTTTAAAACTAATCAAAAAAAAAATATTTTAAATCTTATAATCACATGTAGTTTATTAATAACTCTAAAAAAAAAACTGCATACCAAAATTTTAAAAAAATCAAAAACCAAAATTGAAAAACAGGATTTTATCAAAAACCGTCCTACAATTTTCTAATAGAAATCTTGGTTAAAAAAAAACGATTAAAGTGATGGTCTTGGTTGTTTTTATATGTTTACAAGGCGATTTTTACTTAGACAAATATTTCTTTTGCATTTTTTTTCTTATACAGTGAAAGCTCTAATAAGCGGACACTCATGGTCGCCCAATTTTTGTCCGGTTATGAGAACTGTCCGGTTAAGGGAAAGAATAAGAAAGCAAATGACTGCAAAAATAATACAAGAAGGAAAGGAGATGACTTGTACAATAGTGGAAAAAGGAACCATACACCTTCAAAATTTTTTCAACAAAACGTCGCTCCGTCCGCTTATGGGAGATTTTCCTATGGAATTGCTTTCGTAGTAAAAAAAAAGATAAATTATACTGAGAATGGTCCCTTCTTTTTTTTGATGAAAATAATCCTTCAATATTTTAATTTATGAGAGTGTCCGCTTATAAGAAAATAATTTGTATGAGAAATTCAAAGAAGAAATTTGTTCCCGAAAACGTGTTCGTTTAAGGGTATTGTCCGCTTATTGGAGCTATCCGCAAGTAGTGCTTTCACTGTATTCTAGTTTTTGCGTATATGCAATGATAGACATTTTCTTATGTGTGCATTTTCAGTCTGAAATTGATATTTGAGCATGAAAAAAAGTTTTCTACAATCGCGCTTTTCTTATAGTTGATTATTTAAAAAAAAAAAAAATTGAGGAAAACATGTACATATACATACATACAGCTGCGGTAAAAAAAAATAGCACCATTACGAATACCAGATTTCGTTTAAAAATGATGTTTAAGATAATCTTTTGAGGAACATTTTGAATATACGAATTTGAGTTTATAAATAAGCGGTAAAAAAATAGCACCATTGCTTCATCATACAACTTAAAACTAAAATTTATTATTTAGGGGTAGTCCAGCAAAATTAGTATTTCGTTGAATAGCCTTTGTTGGCTATTACTGCTTCACAACGTCTGGTCATTGAATTTGCCAAATGTTGGCCCTTTCTACCGGAATATTCTCCCAGGAGACCTTTACGGCAGCCCATATTTCTGTGTTACTAGTCGGTTTGGTTTCAGAGACTGCTTTCTTCAAGTCAGCCCACAGATTTTCAATTGGATTTAGGTCACTCCATCACATTAATTGAATGATCTCTAAACCATTGCTTAGCCTTCTTACTGGTGTGCTTGAGGTCATTGTCCTATTGGAAGACCCACAAAAGGGACATATCTTCCTTCTGGATAAGGGTGCATGACTTTTTCGAGTATATTAACGTTAACGTGTTGATCCATGATGAGTTTAAACCAATATATGGGCCCAACTCCGTAGTAGGAAAAACAAGCCCACACCACTATGCTTGAACCTCCTTGTTTAAATACTTTATTTGTGTATTTGGGATTATATTCCAATTTCGGAGGTCTTCTCACGTAGGAACGAGATCCTTTACCGCCAGACAATACAATTTTACTTTCATCCGTCCATAGAACGTTGCGCCATTTCTCTACTGGCAAATTCAAATCATTTAATATTTGATATATAATAATGGTGATCTGGATGTAATTTAATATGATTTGTTAACTATAATTCAGGCTTACAGATCCTTGGTTTCCGAATGCAAATAAAACACTTATTTCATTCTTTTCCCGACGTTCCGTTGGTATCTTCCAACTTCTTCAGGGTTATTTGAATTTATTGTAGTGAACTGAATAATTAAGGAAAAGTTGCAAAAATTAATTGACATAGGTTGTTATTTGTATTGTTGATTTAACTTACAATTTACATTAAATTATCACAAATTATTAATATTTACGTTGAATTATAAAATGATTCTGTTTTTAAACTAAAGTTACAAATAAATATATAAATAAATACAACATTAAAACATTAACACAATTAATGACGACAGGAACCTTAAAGCTATATCACAGACTCTTGATTGCCACACTGCAGCTGTTGTTAATGTTATCTTTGTCTTCTTTGGTGTTCATTGCTCTTGTCATTTTTTGTTGGATTCTTAAGCTTTCTAATGTGTATCGCGTATTTTCTTTCTCTTCTTTGTCCAGAATTTTGATGTTGTCAAAATCAGCTGTGTGTGCTAATCCAGTAGTCGTCTTACCCTTTCGTATATCAGCTTGATGTTCAGCTATTCTAGTACCTCTAGCTCTTTTTGTTGTACCTATGTAAACTTGATCGCATATCGCTTGTCCATCTCCCTTGCACCTGATTTCATAAACGACACTTTGTTGTTGTTCTTTGCCGATTGGTGTTTTTGTGTTTGTGTAAAGTTTTTTCAATGTGCAGTTTGCTCTATATGCTAATGTTACATTATCTCTCTGATCCTTAGTTTCAAATCATGTTTTGCAATTATTTAGCATGTTTTGCAGTTAAAAGAGGTACTTTTCTTGTACTACAAGCAGTTAAATTATGTTCCTTCAATCTGTGGCGAATGGTTCCAACCCAAGCTGTAATATTCAGCACTTTTTTTTAACTCAGTTGCAGGCTTAAACGGATTTGTATGGCTTTCTAGTCCGAGCGCCTGATGAGAGTTGACGTCATAACAGGTTTTCGTCCATTAGATTCGGTTTTAGGTGTGTATGTTATTGCATTTGGAATCATTTTGTTGGAACAGCCAACAAACCGTCAAACTTCTCCTTACGTTTTACCTTCCGAGATCATTTTTTTAACAATTTCCCGTTTTTCGTTGGCACAATGTTTTCCACGACCCATTTTCTTTGAAAAAACTGTAAATTTTGTGTCTTAAATGAAGATACCAAATAAATATAAGCAAATTCTAACACTTGACCGCCTTACCTTGAAAAATGCACAAGAAAAAATATATTTTTGTAACGAAAACTGCGAGCAGTGCTATTATTTTCACCGCACAAAAAAATGGGGTTTTCGCATTATGGCCTCGTAAGAAAAGAACCGTTACTATTTTTACGCTAGAGATGTACAATAGAGCGAGGTGATAGTTCAAGCAATAGTAGAAGCTGTAAATATTTGTTTATTCACTCATTTAAAGAAGTTAAAATAAAACTTGTACCAGTGGTGCTATTTTTTTTCCGGCACTGTATGTACTTGTTCATTGAGTTTTGCCTATACTAGTAGAAATGATAAATCTTAATATCCTCGAAAACGACTCTAACGATTTTGATTAAAAAAAATCAGTGCACTATTACATGAGTAGTCAACCTTTTGGTTTAATTTTTTTATTAAATAAAATATTATTAACGTATCTGAATGGATAAATGGAAGTTTTTTAGTAGGCTCCATGTCAAATAAAAAGACAGATTTTATATGGTGTGCAACGTTTCGAGCGCGAATACAGTCTTCATCAGGCAACAAAAGCAAATAAATTTAATATCACGACATTAACACAATTGTTCGAAATAAAAACATTAAAAGGTGAACAATTGTGTTAAAGCCATGATATTAAATTTATTTGCCTTTGTTGCCTGATGAAGAGTGTATTCGCGCTCGAAACGTTGCACACCATATACAATCTGTCTTTTTATTGACATGGAGCCTTCTAAAAAACGTCCATTTATATATTAACTGGAGAGGTCACCTATAAGTTCCTATAAGTATCTGAATAGAACCATTTTTTGTTTTTATTTTCTACTTTCTCATTAACGCCTCAACGGATTCTAAGTAATACTACATACCAAAATTTTTATAAACTCAATATTTCGAAAACGTGTGGACGATTATTTTGATGTTATGTTGTTAAATTTGTATTATTAAATACCTAAAATTAACATAAACATTTTGTTTAGAAAAAAATTGAGAAATTTGTATTAAAAACGTTAATTTAAAATCCACTTTTCAAATGTATATGGAATTTTCTACTAAGAATCTAGTATTTTTGATGTGATCGAACATAAGAGCAAGTACGTGGGATCCAGTAGTTCATTTATTTTTTTTTAGAAACTACATTGAGTTTAAGTAAAACAAACTAATACAATTTTGAGCATAAAATTATAAATTTATTTTCCTTAACTAAAAAAATACGATGAGCCATCGGCTATACGTCACGGTGGTGGGGTACGTCGAATTCCAGGACGTACATTAGGAGGACCTCGTTCTCGTAGATCCAATATGCTAGTTAATTCTTCAAGTGGCCTGTCAGCTTTATCACCATCTGGTCGTGATTCGGTTGATCCGATTGCTGAGTTATTGTCACAATTATCAGGTGTCCGTCGTGGTGGTGGCAGTGGTTCACAGTCGTCTCAACTACAACAGCTTCAGATGCAGATTCAACTGGAACGACAGCAGGTAATTGTAAGAGCAAGCATATCGAATAATTGTTGAATGGAATTTTATTATATGAAGTGTTTATTAAATATTTAGGCTACTCGACAGCAATTAGAAAGGTTACCAAGGCGTCAAGCACATCCTATGGTTTCTTCATCCAGTTCAAATGCAACTATGCAAGAAATTGGTAATGGTAGTGCAGGAACCCCAAGTAGCAGTGGTGGAGGAGCCGGAACAAGTGGTGGATGCAGGGCCACCGAATGGACTGTTAATAATACAACCACATCATCGATTCAACAATCCCAATCAAACGTAGGTGGCACCAGTGGCAGCGGCGGTTCTACGCTTAATACCAGAGAAGTACCATTGAATACATCTGTGTTGACAGTTAACGATTTCGGTTTGTCGTCGTGTCAATTTCTACAGCCAGCTGTTGGTGGCAGTGGTGCAGGCAACACAGGAAACACAAACACATTAGATGGTGGTGGTCAATCTTCGCAGTTTTTGCTTTCTAAATTTATGACTCCTACATTGAGTGAGGATGAACTAGCACGCCTCGAAAAGGATCGTGCAGATCGGTAAGGAACTCGTTATTAATAAATATATTATTAATTATTTAAATGTATAATGCCTTTCTAGATCTCTTTACGTTCAAGCTATGCTTCTATCCACTCTGGCCAGTTTTAAACATGATTCAGAGTGGAATAGCATGAGCAAACACAAATATGCCAAATCGCAATCAGAGAGACCCAACATTAGTGACAGCGACGGCACCTCAATTGTACATAGTAATGCAGCAATTGCAAATAATGAAACAACCAGTGATGAACAAACTGTTATGAACAACAACACAATGAACCGTGACCAACAGCAACAGACATGTCCCGAGGATTTTGTCGAAGAATACTCACTCCAGCATCAGACATCGTATAATTCAAATAATTCGAAAAAGAAACCAACGTCGTCTGGAGGCAAAGGTGGCAATCAAGCCAATGCCACCGCCTCGGCAATGGCCCTCGAAAGACGTGGCCGTCCACCACCACCACCTGTAGTGTTGGGTGGAGGCGCAGGTGGCGGCACCCAACCGCAACAGGGTCCCAATCAGCAAAAGCTTACGCGAGAAATGAAAACAACAAGTTCTTCAATGTCTGCTTCAAATGAAATTCCAGATTCTAGGTAGTGCTGCTTTCATTTAATATTATTATTATTATTATTGAAACTTCTTATACTATTATTAAAAAGATATACATTTTGAAAAAAAAAACGCAAAAAACTACAAATTAACTAAATGATACTAATGTAAAAAAAAAAAAAAAAACTTGAAAAAAAAAACAAATTGTTTTTTTTTGTTCCCCAGTTCACGCTCTACAAAATGAAGAACAAATCAATTACCTTAGAACTAACGTGATCCCTCACGCCCTTCTCTGATTTTCATTTCACAAAAACCTTAGGTATGCAAATATGAAAATGAAATGTTTCTAATTTGTAAGTTTTAATAATTATTATAAATTGTTGAAGGAAAAACTGATTTCCATTGTTTGTTTTAGCTATTATTTTCTTCTTCTGTTTTTATGATCTCTCGCAAGTCTCCTATCTTTTGTTTTGAATATTATTCTTATTTCTTAGACAACCAATTTAAGCAAAATATTTGAATGGATATTAGTTGAAAGCCATTGGTTCCGCCCTCTTTCTCTCCTTATAATCCACAACTCGGAAAGTGAATAAAAAAAAAAGATATTATAAAAAAAGTAACAAACAGAAAATTGAAAATAAGAACAAATTTAAAAATTGTATTTATGAGTTAATATTTTATTATTACAAATAAGTGTAAGAATATGTATTTATATATATTATAACGAAAGCAACTAAGAAGCGAATAAAATGAATGAACATTGAACAAAAAAATAGAAAGTTGATATGTGTTTGTAAACATTCTTCACATTTAGCAGCAAAATAAATCTTGCCATCTACTTTTCTAAGTTCTGTTCCTTTTTTTGAGTTTGTTTCATATTAAGTTTTTGTTTCTTAATTATAATTCTGTACCAATATTTCATCCTTGAAACATTTTTTTTTATTAAAGAAAACAACAAACAATTTAAAAAATATTAATGTGATTTAACAAATTTTCTGCAAATGAAAAAAAGTGAAAACAAATTATAAATAAAAACATCATTAAAAATAAAACAATGTTTCGATTTGAATTTTAGTGATGCTTGTTTTGCTGTTGGATACAATTTTGATAAAGTAATATTGGGCCTGCTGTTTTAATTGGAAATCGTTATTCTATTTATGCTTCTGAATTAGCTTTAATTAAGTGGGTGGCAATGGCCCAGTGGATAAAGTGCTCCATTGCTAACTTAGACGTGTGGGTTCGATCCCCACGCTAGGCGCATTCTTTTCTATACCTCCAATTTTAATTGGATGCTGCCCATGGGTTAAATTGAGACAGTCAATACCTGGTTCTCAAATCCACTGTGCCAAACTAGTGCCGTGCAATTCAGGGGCCAGATTCTGTAATAAACGAAACGAAAGCAATCGTTCGATTTCAAAAGCGAAAGAAATTTTGCGAAAGCGGAAGTTCTCATTCTGTATCGCATTTCGTTTATTTTATTTCATTCGGGTTTTAGAGCCTCTGTTGTACAATTGCATACTGTAAGGTGGAACTCATTGCATACTTTTTATTAATGAATTGGGTTAGGGATGAGTTAACCGATATGGTGAATTGCCGAACACTGAAAAATGGCGGAATAGTGTAAATAAATATGTAATTTATAATGCAAAAGTATGTACAACTTGAATAAGAACTTTCACAATAAATTTAGAAAATAATTAAGTTTCATTTTTGAACTTAATATAGTTGTTTTAATGCAAAACAAAACAATCATTATTTATTTTAGATGTGGTGGCCTCTCATAAGAGGTTAAGTCTGGTGCAAATACGAGTTGTGTGAAGGACGCCCATCTCTAGGTTCCTTAAGGTAATCGTTTTGGGTTACTTTGATGTTTTTTTTGTACTTACTATTGATTTTTAAAAATTAACTCAGATTCAATAAGAATTAATTTTGTTTAGTTTGATTCAACCAAAACATGAAATTTTACTACATAATATTGAAAAAACGTCAAGTAATTTGCTTTCGTCTTATTTCTTTCGCACGTGCGAATGAATCTTATCGGTTTTGCAGTTACATGAAGCAAATCGTTCGCACGCACGAAAACGTTCGATCGCTTGTGCGATGACCCCAGGTTACATTTAAAAGACCTTAGGTCTTACAGGCATATAGTTAAATTAAAAAAAAAATTAAGTTGGTTGGTAAAGTTTTTGTTTAAAAGTCCAATTTTAATAAAATTTAATTTTTCGTTGCCTCGGAATAATTGTTTTTGATAACATTGGGTTCTATCGGGAATCTCTTTGGGAATTTCGTGTCCCTCGAACAAAAATCGTATGAAATGACGGGAAAACACCCTGGAAAAGTTTATTCCCGATACAAATAAATTCCGAGGGAAACTTTTGAGTATCATTCAAGTATTTATTCACAATTACCCCCATTATTTGAAAAAATGTTTTGAAAATTAATGTAAAATAGGCTTTACTTAAGCCAATTACACGATTCGAGTTGACTCGCCCGTTTAGGCCAGCTGTAAAGTTCGTTTTTGTATGGAAAAGTACCGACTTGTCGAAAAAAAATACTGATTGGTGTTGTATTGATGTTTTTTTATTCATAAATAATTCAACGGGATTCTGAAATTCAATTGCTAATGTACCGTGTGTCGGACGATTTAAGAAGTAAATTTAGCACATTTATTCCACGAAACGTAATTTGGTGGCACGGTATCTCGTTAATTTTTTGACGAGAATGACGGCGGGTTGGCAGAACTTTTAGTATTACTGAACCTTATTGCCCTATTCACGTGAATTGTGCATTCGATCCCTTTTTGCCCCAGAGCTCCATTCTGATAACCGTAGGGTGAACTCACTATCGCAAGTTCATTTTGACACATTTTGTTTTTCGTATGAAGTTTGGACAAAACTTTAAAACTTTTTTTTTACAAAATGTAATGGATAATTTTTTCCCTGCCAAAAACACAAATAAATAAAATTCCAAAATTAATAACTACGAGGGAAAAACTTGGTTAAACGTGGTGCCATCTGCCATCATTATTTTTAAATAGTAAATTTGCTATTTGAAAGTTATATATTTATTTAAGCGTTTTTCTTTTTTCGTTCAAAACAGAAAACGGAACAGAGTTCGAACACATAGATTATGCACTGAACTTGTTCCAAACAGAGCGAGCTCTGAACACTGATATGGTTTTTAAACACACTTGAACCACAGAAATCAGAACACAGATACATAAAATCAACAAGCGATCAACTTCTTTCGCCAACTTATGTATCTAATATTTTTTTTCTTTAAACTAAAATCTATAAACAGCCTTTGAATTTTGCGCAACTGGAAATTTTGAGATTGATTCAATGCCTTTTGAATTTGGTTGAATACCATTATGTAACCCAAATATTCAATTTTTGTTGCAAGAAACTTACATTTATCTACACTAATTTTTAATTTATTATTTACTAATCTTTAGAAAACTTCTTTTAGGATATCAAAGTATTCATCAATAGATTTTGTTGGCATTCTCTAAAATTCATATTGTCCCAAAACTATAGGTGAACAATATTCTGATTTGCTTTTTCTAATTATACCTTGATTTAATAAACCGTCAATAAGAATTTGTACTTGCTCTTATTCATGAAAAAAACAATCGTCTGGGCTTGCAATTAAAATATTTTTAATTTAATAAACTTAATTTCATTTCACATTCAATTTCAGGTTTTTTGGGACGCTTACAGTTTACATATGAATTATAATAAAGTTGTTTGAATTTAGTTTTTAAACTGAAATTTATATTCTTATTTTCAAAACATTCATTAACATCATATAATTTGTATCACTAATATGAATTTGCATGAAACTAAAACAGTCATTTGGAACTTTAATAAAATATTTTCCTAAAATAACTGAATAATCCCATGGTTTTATTAGATATAATATGTAAATCAATTGTAATGATGCAACTGGATGAGGACCGGGGCGTGGTATGGGTAGGATACAGAGATGTGGATAGGACGGGAAACGGAAGGGTCCGAATGTCCAACGGTCGGAACAGTGGCATGCTGGCGTCGCACGGCTTAGCTCGCCGGATAAGGGGGGGATCTTGTCCCTCCGTCAGACCTCACCTCGTCCCAAAAAATGTTTTCATGCCAATTCGTTCGACTCATCCCCTTTTTAACTTGGCTACCACTCATCGACACGGTGTAAGGTGTTTTCAAACCGATGGCTTACCCTCACCACTCCTGGAGTCGGGAGGCCGATTTTCCATCCGTCATTTTAAATTTCGCATCCTTCTTTTTCAGCGTATCCGTTAAAGGAGCGGTCAGGCTGGAAAAATCTTTGATGAATCGCCTATACCAACTTGCTAAGCCATGCAGCCGGCGGACTTGTAATACGATCCATTTTCGAACATTGTGGAACATAGAAATTGTGGGAACTACAATATTATTCCCGGTCCCAACCATCCTAATTGAAGCAACGAACCACAAGATTACCTACATCCAGCGGTTACTTTTTTTGGTCGTTGGCAAACTTTTAAATAATTTTCATTTTAAATATTGTTCTTTTTTTGTTTCTTTTTATTTAATTATTTTGTTGCCACAAAGGCATTTGTGTAAGCTACGACCCCCTAAAGAGTGCTCTATAGGCAGGTTACCGGCCAAGGACGAACGGAGTCCGCAATTGAAATACCGGAGAAGGCTATGAGTTCGGCCCGAACATTAACGGTCGAGTTGGTGCTTGAGGGTAGTGGGGATCTCTTTGGGCCCAAAAACCCAAAGCGGCCATGCCCGAGTGTGGCATAAAGGTCCGCCGATGATAACCGCCGCTCTAGTGACCATACCATCGGTTACGTCTCTCCTTTTTTTTTGTTTCCTTTTATTATTAGTCTTGTGTTGGGGGGTATATTTGACCTTTTCGTTTAAAAGTGTGTATTCATGTTATATTGTCATAATACCTACCATAATTTTTTTTTACCTTTTATTTAAATATTATACTATTTTGTTTTTTTATCGTGCTACGAACGGTAGCCGCTTCATAGAAACTTTTAAATTTCGTTAATATTCATTTTATTCAATTTTGTTTTTTTTTTATGTTTTACTTTTATATACCTTTGTTTAAATAAATAATCATGTTTGTAAGCCACGCCAACGTACCGATTTTCTATGGACCGTGGAAAGTCCTAAAAATGTATTAAGGTTTTTAGTATTTCAGGGGTGCGGAGGACAGCCAGTACATGAACGGAGCGGATTGAGCGCTACAGCAGGGTTAAGCGTTAGGGGAGTCGGATGGAAAATCGGCCTCACGACTCTAGGAGTGGTGAGGGTAAGCCATCGGTTTAAAAACACCTTAAACCGTGTCGATGAGTGGTAGCCAAATTAAAAAGGGGTTGAGTCGAACGAATTGGCATTAAGATATTTTTTTGTGACGAGGTGAGGTCTGACGGAGGGACAAGATCCCCCCCTATATCCGGCGAGCTAAGCCGTGCGACGCCAGCATGCCACTGTTCCGACCGTTGGACATTTGGACCCTTCCGTTTCAGACCCTATCCACATCCCGGTATCGTACCCATACCACATGATTATGTGAACATTTAAAACAATCTTGTAGTCCAAGGTTGCCTTTTACAATTTCCCAGAAATTTTCAATTTCTTCTTTTGCCAGTTTCTTACAGCCTTGGGAGGCCAAGGCCGACTATCTCGCTCATTAGAGACTTTCATATTCTGCCCTATCACAAATTCCATCGTAATCGCAAATATGCTACGTTTCCCGATAAATCTATCACAAATTCCATCATAGTGTATTCGGAGTGAAGAATTTGCTTACGATTTTCGAAGTTCGTAGAAATTAGTATCACTGAATTCGAATGGAATGAAATGAAAGACTTTTTCTACGACAAACTATTTGTGTCGGATACTGAAAGTTATGCGTCGTTAACAGTTATTTTAAAGAAAAATATAAGTATTTTTACAGAATTCTATGGTTTTATTAATAATATTTGATTTTAAATTTCAATATGAAAGTCTCTAATGAGCGATATAGGCGACCTGGCCTCCCAAGGCTGTAAGAAACTGGCAAAAGAAGAAATTGAAAATTTCTGGGAAATTGTAAAAGGCAACCTTGGACTACAAGATTGTTTTAAATGTTCACATAATCATGTGTGTAAGCTTAATTAAAATTGAAAATAGCACGGTATTGCTATTTATCCTTTCATTTTGGCATACACTGCTGATTTCGAAAATAAGAATATTCCACTCGGATTTTGTGAAAGCTGTTTGTCGTAGAGCGGGGCGTAACTCTCCGTGCGGGGAATTATTACGATGGAATTTGTGATAGGGCTGATTGAAATTTAAAATCAAATATTATTCATAAAACCATTGAAATAGTAAAAATACTTACATTTTTCTTTAAAATAACTGTTAACGACGCATTACTTTCAGTGTCCGACACAAATAGTTTGTCGTAGAAAAAGTCTGGTTTCATTTTATTCCATTCGAATTCAGTGATACCAATTTCTACGAACTTCGAAAATCGTAAGCGAATTTTTCACTCCGAATCCACTACGATGGAATTTGTGATAGATTTATCGGGAAACGTAGCATATTTTCGATTAAGATGGAATTTGTGATAGGGCTGATTATTCACTTGATTCGGACAGCTTGAAACAAGATGACCAAAAACTCCACACTTTTAACTAGTTCCGACTTCCTTTTTTGGTTTTCGACATTCATTTGCCATAGTGCGATGATATTGCAATTGAAACATCTTAATATGTTTGTTGTTAAATTTCTTTGAAATCCATTGTTTTGTTGACCAACTGCTTTTGGAAGTCTTATGGCCTTTTCGATTGGTCGTCCGGAAGGCTTCCGAATGCTTCTGAAACTGTTTGATTGGTATCAAATGACAGTTCTTCTCCTGAATGGAAGAGAAATTTCCTTTTGGATTTGTAGTGAGAATCCAAACCAGAAGCACGCACACACTCACATCCACTAAATATCAAATTAATTTATTCATGCCATTATTTTGTTTTGGTTTATCTGAAGTTTTGTAGTTTCAATTTCAATCTTTACAAATTTCCCGCCAATAACTGTAATTTCGCATTTTCATCAAGAATAATTTCGAAACCTTCTACATTCGTGTCAGCCATGTTTACAAAATAAAGTAATCACAAATGTGAGTTTGGCATTTCCCGTCTTACACATACACTCACATAAATTTTCAGAATCTGGAATCTAGTGTTTACTTGTTCGATTGGAATTCTGGATCGGAGAGTTCTTCCGGATTACCAATCGAAAAGGACTTTATACTTTCAAAAGCTTGAAGAATTTCATTTGATTCAATAAAACAATTCATTCTTGCTTGAGTTTGTAGAGAATGATTTGGAATTCCTTCGATAACATATTCCATATAAATATTCTGTAGAAATCTATTTTCTGGATTCGAATTCTTTTCATAGTTTTAGCCCACTAGAATTATTTTGAAACATTGATTCTATTTCATCCAACAATGTCCCAATATTAATATTTATTAAATTTGGTTTTGAATACAGCCATTTTAATGCGTTATTTTTAATTTTTGATAAGATCAAAGCCTTCATCGTATTTTCATCGAATCTATAAAAATCTTTGAAATTAATCAATTCAGACTTCCATAACTGGAAACTATAACCAGTTCCATTTAAATCAGATAAGAGATCTTTGATTTCATTGAAGCTCGTCGGATTTTTAAAATTATTTGTCGAATGATTTTGATGTTTTGTCGTAGATTCTTTTCTGATCAATTCATTTTCTATCTTCAAAAGTTCATTTTTCATGAAAAGAATATTCTCGGAATAACCCTTTCATATAAAAGCAAAACAAATGACAGCAGCCAAAGACGAAAACCAAGTAAACATCGATGTCATCTTTTTTTCTTTTCTATTCCGGAGAGAATTTTTGTTTCTTTATTCATTCCATTCTGGATATTCTAGATAAACCTTTCGTCTTTTCCATCCATTCTATTCATTATCCGGAATAAATAAAGAAACACACTCGGAGTGTGTTTTTTTATTCATTCTGGTATGTCCAGAATATTGGGAATACCAATTTTGCGTTTCTTTATTCCATGGAATATTCCGGATAAATTATTTTGCTGTTTCTTTATTCATTCCGGAACGTTTGGAATGCATTCTTTTATTCCGAGTGTGTTTCTTTATTCATTCTGGTATGTCCAGAATATTCGGAATACCAGTTTTGCGTTTTTTTATTCCATGGAATATTCCGGATAAACTATTTTGTTGTTTCTTTATTCATTCCGGAACGTTTGGAATGCATTCTTTTTATTCCATGTTCCAGCCAAAGACGAAAACCAAGTAAGTAAACAAAATGGATGACCAAACATTGTTTATATTTTTATTATTGAAATAAATATATAAATAACAATTTAATGTGACTTTTCATGAATTAATAAATTAATAATAATTTATTTTTACTATTTTCCATTGAGATATCTATTTTCTTGTCATCATCACAACACTTTAAGAGAGCTGATTGATGTCATCTTTTTTCTTTTCTATTCCGCATAGTATTTTTGTCTCTTTATTCATTTCGTTCTGGGTATTCTGGATAAGCATTTCGTCTTTTCCATCTATTCTATTCCTTATCCGGAATAAATAAAGAAACACACTAATGATGACCAAAAAAACAGAACAACGCCATGAAAATGTGGTGATGCGCGGCGATGTTCATCGATCTTGGGAAAACATCGATGTTAAGCCAGTATTAGACCACAAATAATCCATAGTAAGATCGGAAACTTACGTACGTTTCACCCCCACAACCGATTTGTTGTTGTATTTGTACCTTTGAAACCCAATCCATGAATAGAATTGGAAATCGAAAAACAACCCAGTGGGAAATATTCAAAAAAATGCAACTGAAAAAGTAGCTTTTTCCTCAAGGAAAAGAAGTATCACCAATGAATTTTCTGGGGAATCCTATAATGAATTTACAATGGGCTTGGCTTAGGAGGTAAGTAGGTGCACCCATTCTGGATGAAGATTTTGTAATGAAATCACCGGTTACATGGAATCACGAAATTCATGAGTTCATTTTTTTGGTGAAAAAACTGATGCTTGAGATGTGATGATTTAGTAAAAGAAAAAGAATATATGATATCGCTTTGGTCTTGAAATCTTCGAATTCATAAGTTCTTTTTCTTGGTTGAAAATACCTACAGATTCTTGAGATACCTATAATAAATTAGTCACAGAAAATGATTACATGTCTGTCGGGTACTGTACCTACTTACATACGTATACTATTTACATTCAAAGTATTTTAAATAAAGCATTCATATTCATTTGTTAGTTGTTTATATTCATATACCAATATTATATTATATTTTATTTTTCACAACAAAGCACTTAGAACCTTTGTTGACGTCTGTTCTCTATATTTTTTAATTTTTTGTAGCAGGTCAAAAATCTTTTTATGGAGGAAATCTTCGCCTCCGGTTTTGCATTTAATTCATGCATATGAAAACGGACTGTGCATTCAATAATTTTTTTTTCGTTGTCTATTCTCTACCTTCTTATTTGAGCTAAGCAGAACATGCTACTTAATAGCAAACTGGTGACTGGCTGCATTACTTTTAATGAGTGAAATCAATGATAATCTCTCCTGTATGACCGCTCGCATATAGGATTTCACCAAACCATTTTTCATTGAGGAGTGAATTTCCTACTGGGTATTGGAAGATGAACGGAAAAGTTACTTGTGTGCGTGTTTCAGCTTGAAGGCAAATGTCAAAAGAAAGCAGAGATTTCGGGTCTTTATATTATTAAGCTAGTATTAGACGGTCCTTGTAATGTGTCATTGCCGTGACACTATGACGTAACAACAAAATAAATAGGTCCTACCACTGTCATTGCCGTGCCAAAGGTAATCGTGTCATGGCTAGCTACAATCACTATTACACAAATTGTGTCACGGTGATATTTCTGTCTGGGTGTCGCGGCAATGACATGCCAAACAATGACTATCACACGACGTGACAACTATCATACAACTGATCAATGGATGTGAGCCTAATCTGCAATGACATTTATCATTTTTAGCAATGACGATCACACGGCGTCGATCAATCGAGTCATTGTGTCTTGGTTGTTAAGGAAAAGCTTATTTTTCTAGTAAACGGCTCTAACGGTTTTGATACAAAATTTTGAGAATTGGTATTAGCTATCATTTAATGAGAAAAAAATGTTTGGTATTTGCCCAAAAATTCAAATGGCATCTTTTTTCCGCTAAAACTATTACTATACCATTTTTGCAAGCGTCACTTATAAATAATATTTTAGTGTCCCATCAACAATGAAAGGGCTATCATACGGTCACGACAATTTGTGCAATGACCTAAAAGTGACGTGTCACGGTGCCTGTCATTGTTTTTGTCACGGCAATGACATGCCAAACAATGACGATCACACGACGTGACAATTTTAGGACAGACAACTACTTGACGTCAGAGTGTTACGGCAATGACATATTACAAGGACCGTCTAATACTAGCTTTAAGCTAGTATAATACTAGCTTTAAGCTAGTATTAGACGGTCCTTGTAATGTGTCATTGCCCTGACACTCTGGCGTCACAAAAAAATAGGTCCTACCACCGTCATTGCCGTGACAAAAGTAATTCTGTCATGGCTAGCTACAATGACTATCACACGAATGACACATGTCTGTCATTGTTCTAAAAAAATACAATGAACGTCAAAGTGTGTCTCGGTGTCACTGCAATGACATTCAAGACAATGACGATCACACCACGTGACACTTTTAGGACCGACAATTACGTCATAGTGACGCCAGAGTGTCACGGCAATGACACATTACAAAGACCGTCTAATGTCGTTTTTATTTGGCAATCCAGAAGCCTTCCGGACTCTTCTGAAAGCGTTCACTTGCGAAAAAATGACAGTTCTAATGCTAAAAAGAAGAGAATTTTTCTTCTGGATTCGAAACCAGAATTAGAACCAGAAGCACTCACACATTCATATATTTGAACGTCAAACTCGACTGTTGCCATTTTTTGTATCATAATTGTGCAACTAACAGTTTTTTTTTAATTTGAATATTCTCGCGTACACAATTATTTTCACACATGCAATCTCATTAAAATTCAGAATCGTCAGAATCACACAAAAGTGTTCAGTTGGGTTCCCGTATCGGAGAAGAATTCCGGATTGCCAAATAAAAACGCCATAACACTAGCTTAATATATGAACGTGGTTCTTATTTAACTTGAAATGTCAAATTAGTCCGCATGTCTCACTACGTTCGAGACTAGTTTTTTAACTATAGAATGTTTTTATATGTTATTCATGTTCATGTAATGTGATTTGAAGTTGTTTTTTAGAATATTCTGTTTTTCAAGACAAAATAATTTAGTTTGGCAAAAAAATGGGTTTTGTACGGTGGCAGTTAAAACGTGTTTAATTAATTAAATAGACAAATGAACTCTTTAAAAGCTTAAGCCTAGTACGCTGCTGATGCGAAACGAAAAATCCCATACAAAAATGACACGACGAAATCATGAACGAAAAATTTCGTTTTCCAGTACGCTGCTGAACGACGAAATGTGTAATTTTAGTGGATAGCTGTAGTAGATTTCTTAGTACAATTCTCCACTCTTTTCGTTCTCAATTTAATTGACCTGCACATTAATTGCTTGCGAAATTTTGACATTTCATTTTTTTTATAAAAAAAAAGTCAGCTCTTGTAATGCTTATTTGATTTTTCTTTGGCTTTGTGCTTTCTCTAGTGTCTGGTTTTTCTGTGCATTTCCTGTATTAAATTATTCAAAATACATTCAATTCTAATTTTGTATCAAAACCAATTTCAAAATCGACTAAACTAAATCTGCAAAATGAAAATGGGTAGTTGGAAAGAAGAACACCCTTCACATATCTTATCGGCGAACAAAATATAGCTGATCTTTATTTGGAGTGCTGATTATAACTAACTATCGACTTTTCTCATACCTAGTGCTAGTGCTTAGATTAAAAATAACCTATGTCCTTTTAAAATTAATTTATTTTAAGTGACTACTAAATAAAAATATTATTATCAAGATTCAGTAGTTTGTTCTGCAATTAACTGTCCATGTCATGATTTTTAAAATACATTTGTTACTCCAACTTTTAAATTCTATGCCACCTTTGACACCATATAAATATAAAAAAAACACTCACCATTTCTAACTACATACTTTCAACACATAAATTAACTCAATTGCCACAAAGAAAAAATCAAATCGACCGCCCGCTACTGGCAGTACGAATATGAATTTCCGACTGGTCGGGACAAGGAAGCTAAAGGTAAGCGGCCTTCCGCTGCCGTTACCACAATAATGTTTGGTTGCAAAAAGGCCATCTTAAACGATACCCACCTGTATTTAGAAAGCCTGTTTCCGATCTCATTGATTGGCGATTTTATACCATACCCCAGAACTTATTTTTCAAGTTAAGAAGTTTTTTTTTTTTAATGTATATTAAACCATCGTATGGCAGATGCCCTGCTCGTGAATTTGATTGATAGCAAATCAAGCTGCTTGCAAGCTGGTCACTTGTCAATGGGATTTGACATATAAGGCCATGCATTTTTACTATTCATTCGATGTTAGTATTAATTGAGGAAGCAAGACCTATAGTTAAAATGGGAATCGAACAAAGAGCATTCGCAGCGTAGCAGAGTGGTCAAGTACAAACCCACTAAGAAAACTCACTGATGAACAAGTGAAAATGCAACCCGTTCCAAAAATATATTCTAAAAGCTATTCACTGTTCTCTTGGAATATATAATCTGAAAATACTTTGAAGTGTATCTTTGGAACGGGTTATCCTAAAAACTTGGTTGATACCTTTTTGTAATCTACTCTTGATGCTCTCAAAATCAGCATCAAAAGTTTTTATGTAGAAGCCTTATTGCAAAAAATCACTCTTGAAATACGCATATTTAGAATGATGTATGCGTATTCCTGGAGCTATTTTTTTTTAATACAACTTCTTTGCAAAAACTATTGATGCTCCCTTTGAAAGTATGAAGTGCTGATTCTAAAAAGATATCGCTCGCCTTTATTGGACAACCCGTTCCAAAGATATAGTTCAAAACCTATTCACTGTTCACCTTGAAATACATAAACTGAAAATACTTTGAAGTGTATCTTTGGAACGGGTTATCCTAAAAACTTGGTTGATACCTTTTTGTAATCTACTCTTGATGCTCTCAAAATCAGCATCAAAAGTTTTTATGTAGAAGCCTTATTGCAAAAAATCACTCTTGAAATACGCATATTTAGAATGATGTATGCGTATTCCTGGAGCTATTTTTTTTAATACAACTTCTTTACAAAAAATGTTGATGCTTTCTTTGAAAGTATGAAGTGCTGATTCTAAAAAGATATCGCTCACCTTTATTGGACAACTCGTTGCAAAGATATAGTTGAAAATCTATTCACTGTTCACCTTGAAATACATAATCTGAAAATACTTTGAAGTGTATCTTTGGAACGGGTTATCCTAAAAACTTGGTTGATACCTTTTTGTAATCTACTCTTGATGCTCTCAAAATCAGCATCAAAAGTTTTTATGTAGAAGCCTTATTGCAAAAAATCACTCTTGAAATACGCATATTTAGAATGATGTATGCGTATTCCTGGAGCTATTTTTTTTAATACAACTTCTTTACAAAAAATGTTGATGCTTTCTTTGAAAGTATGAAGTGCTGATTCTAAAAAGATATCGCTCACCTTTATTGGACAACCCGTTGCAAAGATATAGTTGAAAATCTATTCACTGTTCACCTTGAAATACATAATCTGAAAATACTTTGAAGTGTATCTTTGGAACGGGTTATCCTAAAAACTTGGTTGATACCTTTTTGTAATCTACTCTTGATGCTCTCAAAATCAGCATCAAAAGTTTTTATGTAGAAGCCTTATTGCAAAAAATCACTCTTGAAATACGCATATTTAGAATGATGTATGCGTATTCCTGGAGCTATTTTTTTTAATACAACTTCTTTGCAAAAAATATTGATGCTTCCTTTGAAAGTATGAAGTGCTGATTCTAAAAAGATATCGCTCGCCTTTATTGGACAACCCGTTCCAAAGATATAGTTCAAAACCTATTCACTGTTCACCTTGAAATACATAATCTGAAAATACTTTGAAGTGTATCTTTGGAACGGGTTATCCTAAAAACTTGGTTGATACCTTTTTGTAATCTACTCTTGATGCTCTCAAAATCAGCATCAAAAGTTTTTAGGTAGAAGCCTTATTGCAAAAAATCACTCTTGAAATACGCATATTTAGAATGATGTATGCGTATTCCTGGAGCTATTTTTTTTAATACAACTTCTTTACAAAAAATGTTGATGCTTTCTTTGAAAGTATGAAGTGCTGATTCTAAAAAGATATCGCTCACCTTTATTGGACAACCCGTTGCAAAGATATAGTTCAAAGTATTTTCAGATTATGTATTTCAAGGTGAACAGTGAATAGATTTTCAACTATATCTTTGCAACGGGTTGTCCAATAAAGGTGAGCGATATCTTTTTAGAATCAGCACTTCATACTTTCAAAGAAAGCATCAACATTTTTTGTAAAGAAGTTGTATTAAAAAAAATAGCTCCAGGAATACGCATACATCATTCTAAATATGCGTATTTCAAGAGTGATTTTTTGCAATAAGGCTTCTACATAAAAACTTTTGATGCTGATTTTGAGAGCATCAAGAGTAGATTACAAAAAGGTATCAACCAAGTTTTTAGGATAGCCCGTTCCAAAGATACACTTCAAAGTATTTTCAGATTATGTATTTCAAGGTGAACAGTGAATAGGTTTTGAACTATATCTTTGGAACGGGTTGTCCAATAAAGGCGAGCGATATCTTTTTAGAATCAGCACTTCATACTTTCAAAGGAAGCATCAATATTTTTTGCAAAGAAGTTGTATTAAAAAAAATAGCTCCAGGAATACGCATACATCATTCTAAATATGCGTATTTCAAGAGTGATTTTTTGCAATAAGGCTTCTACATAAAAACTTTTGATGCTGATTTTGAGAGCATCAAGAGTAGATTACAAAAAGGTATCAACCAAGTTTTTAGGATAACCCGTTCCAAAGATACACTTCAAAGTATTTTCAGATTATGTATTTCAAGGTGAACAGTGAATAGGTTTTGAACTATATCTTTGGAACGGGTTGTCCAATAAAGGCGAGCGATATCTTTTTAGAATCAGCACTTCATACTTTCAAAGAAAGCATCAACATTTTTTGTAAAGAAGTTGTATTAAAAAAAATAGCTCCAGGAATACGCATACATCATTCTAAATATGCGTATTTCAAGAGTGATTTTTTGCAATAAGGCTTCTACATAAAAACTTTTGATGCTGATTTTGAGAGCATCAAGAGTAGATTACAAAAAGGTATCAACCAAGTTTTTAGGATAACCCGTTCCAAAGATACACTTCAAAGTATTTTCAGATTATGTATTTCAAGGTGAACAGTGAATAGATTTTCAACTATATCTTTGCAACGAGTTGTCCAATAAAGGTGAGCGATATCTTTTTAGAATCAGCACTTCATACTTTCAAAGAAAGCATCAACATTTTTTGTAAAGAAGTTGTATTAAAAAAAATAGCTCCAGGAATACGCATACATCATTCTAAATATGCGTATTTCAAGAGTGATTTTTTGCAATAAGGCTTCTACATAAAAACTTTTGATGCTGATTTTGAGAGCATCAAGAGTAGATTACAAAAAGGTATCAACCAAGTTTTTAGGATAACCCGTTCCAAAGATACACTTCAAAGTATTTTCAGATTATGTATTTCAAGGTGAACAGTGAATAGGTTTTGAACTATATCTTTGGAACGGGTTGTCCAATAAAGGCGAGCGATATCTTTTTAGAATCAGCACTTCATACTTTCAAAGGAAGCATCAATATTTTTTGCAAAGAAGTTGTATTAAAAAAAATAGCTCCAGGAATACGCATACATCATTCTAAATATGCGTATTTCAAGAGTGATTTTTTGCAATAAGGCTTCTACATAAAAACTTTTGATGCTGATTTTGAGAGCATCAAGAGTAGATTACAAAAAGGTATCAACCAAGTTTTTAGGATAACCCGTTCCAAAGATACACTTCAAAGTATTTTCAGATTATGTATTTCAAGGTGAACAGTGAATAGATTTTCAACTATATCTTTGCAACGGGTTGTCCAATAAAGGTGAGCGATATCTTTTTAGAATCAGCACTTCATACTTTCAAAGAAAGCATCAACATTTTTTGTAAAGAAGTTGTATTAAAAAAAATAGCTCCAGGAATACGCATACATCATTCTAAATATGCGTATTTCAAGAGTGATTTTTTGCAATAAGGCTTCTACATAAAAACTTTTGATGCTGATTTTGAGAGCATCAAGAGTAGATTACAAAAAGGTATCAACCAAGTTTTTAGGATAACCCGTTCCAAAGATACACTTCAAAATATTTTCAGTTTATGTATTTCAAGGTGAACAGTGAATAGGTTTTGAACTATATCTTTGGAACGGGTTGTCCAATAAAGGCGAGCGATATCTTTTTAGAGTCAGCACTTCATACTTTCAAAGGGAGCATCAATAGTTTTTGCAAAGAAGTTGTATTAAAAAAAATAGCTCCAGGAATACGCATACATCATTCTAAATATGCGTATTTCAAGAGTGATTTTTTGCAATAAGGCTTCTACATAAAAACTTTTGATGCTGATTTTGAGAGCATCAAGAGTAGATTACAAAAAGGTATCAACCAAGTTTTTAGGATAACCCGTTCCAAAGATACACTTCAAAGTATTTTCAGATTATGTATTTCAAGGTGAACAGTGAATAGATTTTCAACTATATCTTTGCAACGGGTTGTCCAATAAAGGTGAGCGATATCTTTTTAGAATCAGCACTTCATACTTTCAAAGAAAGCATCAACATTTTTTGTAAAGAAGTTGTATTAAAAAAAATAGCTCCAGGAATACGCATACATCATTCTAAATATGCGTATTTCAAGAGTGATTTTTTGCAATAAGGCTTCTACATAAAAACTTTTGATGCTGATTTTGAGAGCATCAAGAGTAGATTACAAAAAGGTATCAACCAAGTTTTTAGGATAACCCGTTCCAAAGAAACACTTCAAAGTATTTTCAGATTATGTATTTCAAGGTGAACAGTGAATAGGTTTTGAACTATATCTTTGGAACGGGTTGTCCAATAAAGGCGAGCGATATCTTTTTAGAATCAGCACTTCATACTTTCAAAGGAAGCATCAATAGTTTTTGCAAAGAAGTTGTATTAAAAAAAATAGCTCCAGGAATACGCATACATCATTCTAAATATGCGTATTTCAAGAGTGATTTTTTGCAATAAGGCTTCTACATAAAAACTTTTGATGCTGATTTTGAGAGCATCAAGAGTAGATTACAAAAAGGTATCAACCAAGTTTTTAGGATAACCCGTTCCAAAGATACACTTCAAAGTATTTTCATATTATGTATTTCAAGGTGAACAGTGAATAGGTTTTGAACTATATCTCTGGAACGGGTTGTCCAATAAAGGCGAGCGATATCTTTTTTGAATCAAAACTTCATACTTTCAAAGGAAGCATTAACAAAACCAAAAGTAGTTTTGTCACCAAATTACTTTTAGATTTAATTTTTGTCACCAAGTTTCCTTTATACATATTTTTTTTGAAATAATTCTTGGACTTGAAAATGGTATCCGGAATTAGTAAGAAACCATAAATTAGAACTCATAACCGTTTACACCATTCCAATGAAGGACGTAGTTTTCGAATTATAGAGTGGTTTACCTCCCTATTTAATTGATTTTCTTAAAATTGATAGAAATTTCATCAAATCGGCAGATAAACCAGTTAATAAGTCCCAAAGTCCCAAACGGTTCTGAGTTTTATTTTAAATCCTCTATGTGTAACAAGAACAATTTTTAAATCCAAGATTTATTTCAAGAAAATTACATCTAAAAGTAATTTGGCGACAAAAAATTTTCCATCTAAAAATAATTTGGTGACAAAATTACTTTTTTTTTTACAACTTGTCATTTGTTTTTGACAGCTTACAGAACTCTCCGCAAATATTTTTCCGCTGTGGTTTTCGTTAGCATTTCGCTTTCCTAGTGGAGACCACCGAAAAATTTCGTTTCGCATCAGCAGCGTACTAGGCTTTATTCATAAAAACTGTACTTCATAAGACTAAAAGCAAAAAAAAAGAATTTTTGGACAAACAAATTACGAAAAACATTTTTTTTTTTCAAAATCTTATACATACATAAAGAAATAATTTTTTAAAAAACCATTCCAAGATTTTTTGATAATTTTTCTTTTTAAACGAATTTCATTTAAAGTTTGGCGTTTGGAGAAAAATCGAAGTAGATATTTTTTTAACGCGAAAAAGTTGATTTTACAACTCCGTCTTTCTGTATGTCTGCAGGTCTATATATAAACCAAAAAAAAAACTTATTACCTGATTATACGGATTTGTATGATTGTTTAATATAGTCCAGGAAAATTAGATAAAAAAATTATGAAACTTCGAAAAAATTCCGACAAAGCTGAATTTTGGTGGAGAGCTTCATTTTTATGACCTACGCATTTCCTAAAAAGTATACTAAATTTGATGCTTCTTGTAGACAGTACAATTATCTACAAAATGACATATAACGACTTCTGTATATCAATTCGTTCTTAAGTTATAGCGTACCAAATTTTAATTGTTCGTCAAAATGGGAGCCATTTTAAGTCTGGTTGGTAGTTAAAATTATTATAATATGTCATTTTGTAGATAATTGTACTGTCTACAAGCAGTTCTTGGAAAATTTTAAGAAAAATAAAGGTTTTGGAAGTTATTGAACAAAATTAAATAAATTCTATTTTTAAAATGGCAGAATTTCCCTTCCGGTTCCAAACTTAAAACTTGTTTTTTTTTTTAATAGAACATGTTTGTCTAAACATAACTAAAAACAAAAAATGTCCCCACTCAAAAACATAAATTTACTACATTTTTAAAAAAAATGTGTTATACTCCAATTAGGTATATAAATATGGACATTATATGTATATAATGAAAGTGAAGGATATAGGTTGGTAGGTAATTATTTATAAGTGGCGTTTGCAAAAATGTTATAGTTATAGTTTTAGCGGAAAAAAGATGCCATTTGAATTCTTGAGCAAATACCATAAATTTTGTTCTGATTAAATGATAGCTAGTACCAATTCTCAAAATTTTGTATCAAAATCGTTGTAACAGTTTTCTAGAAAAATAAGCTTTTCCTTAACAACGAAGACACAATGACTCGATTGATCGACGCCGTGTGATCGTCATTGCTAAAAATGATAAATGTCATTGCAGATTAGGCTCACCTCCAATGATCAGTTGTATGAGAGTTGTCATGTCTTGTGATAGTCATTGTTTGGTATGTCATTGCCGCGACACCCAGACAGAAATATTACCGTGACACACTTTGACGTTCATTGTATTTTGGGACAACAATGACAGACATGTGTCATTCGTGTGATAGTCATTGTAGCTAGCCATGGCACGATTACCTTTGTCACGGCAATGACGGTGGTAGGACCTATTTTGTTGTGACGTCAGAGGGTCACGGCAATGACACATTACAAGGACCGTCTAATACCAGCTTAAGAGTTGTATATAATTACTCATCTGAAATACTGAAATATTTGTTAATTTTTTTTTTATAAGACATATACCTATGTATGAAACGTAGCTTTTATTTGCAGTGCCATTAATTGTTATGCTTGCATGTCATGGGATAGTCGTAATTTTTTCAAAAAGGGTTCCACTGATTAAAAAAAAAACAGTTAATTCATAAAAGAAAAAGGTACTTTTTCGTATTTTTCTTAGATTTTTTTTTTTTTTAATTTTCGACTTCCAACAAAATGGCCAAAACATTTATCATATGTTTGGTACCTATATATTCTTTCTAATTAGAAGAAAATATTCTCAACGGTTTTCAACATTTGTATGCTGGTACCGTCTGTTTTTATTTACCGATTCTAACGAAATATTCTTGAAATTGTCAAAAACTAACAAATTCAAAGTTTAAATAAATGGACAAAGTCGTTTCGAAATATTGGCCATATTTTATTTTCTCAGTGATCCAGATCAGATCATTTATTTATTTGCCTTACAACTACAATAGGATTTAGTTTTGTTGTTGTAATGCAAATAGATTGATGATCTGATCTGGATCACGGGGAAAATAAAAACTCGCCAACCTGATGCCATATAGGATGTATTCTTTTCTTCCATTGGTAATGGGTTAAAATACTGGATGCGTTTTATTTAAATAAGTTTCATTATATTAATACACTTTTTGACCAGAATTTAAATTTTTTTTTCTTTTTTCACAGTAACTCTTAACTAAAATTAATTAAATGTTCACATAGTACAAATACAGACATAAATTACCCAAACAAATAATCAAATTTTATAATAAATTACATAAGTAGGTTTCTAAATACATATAGGGTGTTCCGTAGTCCAACGGCAAGCCGGTACAGGGTAATAACATAGAAAAATGTTGAAAATCATAGGCCACATTTTTAGGTACTGCGGTCACAAATTTAAAAATTTTGTGTTGTTATTTTTTACGTATCAACTTTATAATATTGATATTTTTTTCTTGGAAGACACATTTAACACTTAACAATTTTTTCTTTTTGCAGTGACGTCCGAAATTTAATATAGATACGTATTCCGTTTTAATTTTAATAATACAATTTATTTAACACGCGCTTTTAAAACAATCGCAATGATCGAAAGACCGGCGGCAAACCTACAAATTGAATTTCAGGATCTTATTCTGCAAGGTCAATTCGTTTCAAACACAAAAACTACGGAAGTTTTTTACATAACATCTCACACTTAAAAGGTATATGCATGAAATATTAAACTGAAAAAAGCTTTCCACTCATTTGTTAATTTTTTTCTTCCCTCGAACTCTCATTCATTTTCTATATAATCTTTCCATTCACACATTTTTCATTTATCCCAACATATTGAAATTCATGTTCCTGCAGTTTGAAAAGTTCCTCAGCATTAAACATTTTTCGGCAACTTTAAATGTTGAGAGCTAGTGTTTCCTCACCGTTATATTTTAAAGCTATTCTATGAACATTGAAGACCCTTAGCTCACTATAAAAAAAATAAATTTTTTGTGTGATCGAAAACAGCTTCCGCAGGATCGCCCAACTACTCGTAAGTCTCCTAATGACCAAAGAAACACAGTAATGATAATATAATAATAATGTTTATTGAACTGATATATATACAATTTGCTCTTAATTCTATTTTACATTATTTATATTACATTGATATTTTAATTTGTTTTAGAACTTAAGGGGCTAATATTATACATTGTTTTAATTTAATTTTTTTTTGTTAAAATTATTAAAAAAAATGTCCTTGAATTTCTTGTACTACTTACTAAAACCTGTGTGGATAATCTCGGGTTGTTCAAACCCGGCTGTTTTCTGGTGATGTGGGGGTTAATGTGGCATCTAGCTACGGTGGTAGTTTGACGCTGCATTCTCGTAGAAATGAATTGCTTCGTCGTCGTTGATATAAATAAGTCCTTCGTCCAGTAGCGCTGTCACATCCAGATATCTTAGTTCGGGGTATCTCTCTTCGCTGGTCATGCTATTCACTAGGGTGTTTGGGTGGTTGATTAGGTTACTCGTCAGTCTTTTGGCAGCACTGATCATGTACTTGTCGAGGGATGTTATTCCGGACGCCTCGAAAAGTCGTTTGCTGCTAAAGTGCTTTTGTCATCGCTGATCAAAGTGGAGTCCCGTGCAGATCCGGAGGATTTTCCTCTCAAACATTCTAAGCCTTCCCATGCTGGTTTTGGATACAGTTAACTATGCAGGAAAACAATATTTGATAATGGGCCTGAGAAGTTGTTTATAGATAAGCAGTTTCGTCTTCTGGCTGAGTCCATTCCTGAATTCGGTGAAAAGCGAAATTTGCCTTTTTTAGGGTAGCTGTCACGTGCGGGTTGAAACGAAACCTCTCTTCGAAATTGATACCCAGATATTTCACAGTTGGTTTGGTTCTTAGTTGTGACCCGTCGGGCAGATTGATAATAATACTTCGGCAACTTGTGTTCCGATGCCCCGCTGGTCTTCTGAAGCAAACCAGCTCGGATTTGGCTGAGTTGACTTTGATGCCCCATTTTGTGTAGAATTCCCACAGGCACCTCACATGTTCTTCTACTCTTCGGGCTGCAATAACTGGATACATAGATTTGGCATATGTTATCGAGTCTTCTGCATAGAGCAAATTCATAGAATTGTTTTTTTGAGGATGATCCGATATGAAAATGTTGTAGAGTATGGACCTAGCTTCGATCCTTGGGCAACTCCTGCTCTCAAAGAAACACAGGTTGCTTATGGATTTTCGAAACAGACCATTAGAAAGAGTGCAAACTATTTTTTTACTTAATTACTGTTAGTCAAAAAATACAAGATTTGAATATTTTAATATTTGTTTTTAATAAAACTATGATTACATCATAAACAAGACAAAAATAAGAAAATAGTTTTCTCAATTTTTGTTTCGTGACTTTTATAACAGTACATAAATTGCTCCTTTTCCTAGTTTGTGAAACGAATACGAATGGCGCATTCTTGAGGTGGAAAATAATCGCGCATCTCCAATTTTTTAAATTTTATAATGATAAAATATATTTTACAATGATTAATTACATTATTATATTATCATAACGTCATCTATGTCTACATTATGAGCTTTTCTTTCTACTTTGTTTCTACAAATTCTACACTTTTTGTAACTGAATTTAAAAAAATATTTTACAAACACGATTTTCGCGTCATTATGATTAATTATTTATCATTTTGTATTTCTTATTCACTTGGCGATACCTTAAATATAGTAATATTAACATAAGGAAATAATAATCAAGTATCGAGGTTTTAAAAGCATACAATGTTATTCAATAAAAAAATAATAAGTTCGGTATGAGGTTAAGCTAATAAAATATGCAGAGGATTATAATAAGGATTACGGCTCCATGAGTTATTAGCAAATTAATAATAAATCGATAACAATTACTAACTTAAATCACAATTTATCTCCTTCTATTTACGACAGCACATTTAAAAAGGGTGGGGAAGTTGGAAGGGACATGAAAGGGCGACACTCCCCATTCGTTATATATTCTTCTTTTGTTTTAGATAATAATAAACTTAACTTCAAGTGAAGTATTGATGATTCTGAGCGTATGAGTTGCGGAGATTTGTATTGGGAAGAGCAACTACACCGATACCACCCTGGGATGGAGTTTGAATGAAAACGGAATCTTGTTGACCAATTGGTTGTTCAGATGCTGCTTGTCTTGAATCACTACCCATTATAACGATTCCCATTAGGTCTGTAGTGGATATAGCAGTGGACGGTGGTGTTTGGGTTGCAATCGGTTCGTAAATACTTTGGTGTGCTTCCATTTCATCGTCATCCTTAAACGAACCACTCAGATTTGGATTTAAAATATTATTTGAAGTTGGTTGTGATCCGATTCGAACATCACTAGAAGCTGCAACTAAAGAAGTATCTGGAACATTCATAGGAGCATTTGGTTCAGAACGTGAACGTGGAATTCTAGCATTGCCTCGTATAGCCATTGGTGGCGCTGCTATACTAATTGAGTTCGATGATCGCCTACGGAAAAGCCTAAATAGAAAATTAAAGAAAATATTTATGTCATTCACATATTTTTATTTTAGATAGCGGATATTAATCTGTAACCTACAATCAGAAGCAATAATTGTAATTGCGAGTGTTAAGTAAGTTGTATATGGGGTTAGTTTCCTATGTAGGCGCCTCACTTTGTAAGCAGAACAGAATAACCAACAGTGAATTAATTTATTTGGAAAGCGTGAAGCGTCTTTTTCCGAAAAATAAAAAAGTACTCTGAGACAGCAAAACAGTTATCATATAATTCAGTCCATCACAACTTTTGAAAATTGGGAAAAAATAAAATCATTTAAAATGCTCCTTAAGTGTCAGTCATTGTCGTTTTGTTGTGCCGTTCATAACCTATGTTGCCCTAATCGTAATGTCGTTTTTATTTGGCAATACGGAAGCCTTCTGGACTCTTCTGCAAGTGTTCACTTGCGAAAAAATGACAGTTCTGATTCTGAAAAGAAGAGAATTTCGCTTCTGCATTTGAAATCAGAATTGGAACCCACAAATTCAAATACATGCTTGTCAAACTCGACTGTTGTCATTTTTTGTATCATAATGTGCAACAGACTATTTTTGATTTGGATTATTTTCACGTACTTACACAATTCTACTTACACATTTTAATTCAGAATGGTCATAATAAAAACAAAGTGTTCAGTTGGGATCTCGGATCGGTGAGGGTTTCCGGATTTCCAAATAAAAACTCCATAAGATATCAAAATTTAAAAGATTTAAACATAATCCCATTTATATTTTGAACAAAAAAAAATAGTAAAAAGTTGGGTAATTGGCGCCGTTATTTTAGAAATTGTACGTAGAAAATAAACAGTTTTATACAGAAACGTACGTCTATGGTCTTTATCTTTTTGATTATTACATTCTTCGCAGCGTTATATCTTCACAAATAAAATACATACATATCTAAACTATACAAAGTTCAACACAATATTAATTGGACTAAAGGTCGCAAAAAACTCAATTAAAAGTTTTTGAGTTATAGTGGCATCGATTGAAAATATGCCGTTTTCAAAAAGGAGCCTAATACATCTTATTGAATTTTTAAATTATATTACGAGAAACCGAATTGCAGCTGAAATTTGGTTCTAATTTAAATTTTAAGAAAATTTTCACTTTTTCAATTTACCCTTAAGTGATTGAACTAAGAACTATAAGAACTAAGTTTGAAAAAATCGTTTCAGCGATTGTAACGTAATGTTTGATTGAAATTCCGATTTTTTTTTTCGAATCCGAAAAAACGTCAATATTGCCTAAATAAAAAGTTTATACCCCGACAATACACTTGTTAGAAAAATTAATGTCGAATGGACCTAGTAACTACAAAAATGACCTTCAATTGGATAACAATAAAATGCAAAACTGGATCACACGTACTTACTCTTATGTTCCATCACATCGTATGCACAAGATTATTAGCAGGAACGGCTAAATATATTTTTAAAGTAGTTTTTTACTAAATGTTGTAGGTACCTATGTACATGTGTATTTATATACAAAATTTCTTCATTTTTTTTCTACAAAAATGGTATGGCAATTTTAAGTTTTTAATAATAGAAATCAGAAAAAAATCGTCCAGCTGTGTTCGAAGTATTTTAATTTTCAAAAAAGATCCGTTTTCGAGATAATTAAGATTTACCATATTTCCCCCAAAAAATTGTATGGCAGGTACCGTTATTTTGGCAGCTAAAAAAAGATTTTTAAATCTTAATAATCGAGCTTAACTACCCAGTTTGAAGACAAACGTTCAAGGGTTTAGGCTGTAGGTCGACCTACAGACAGACAGGTGGAATTGCGGTGCCCACTTTTTACATGTTCTCTATCATCGTGTCAAGTTTGTTTAAGATCTCTAGTTATATTTTTTTTAAATTCAAAACTTGCCCTATAGAGTACCTATATCGCAGTAAAAAATAGATACTTTAATGAGAAATTCAAAAATTTAAATGAAGCGATATTAAATTATTTTTTATGACAATCTTAGTACGTCATCCACTACGATCTTACTAACTCCCAGTTTCACAGTGAGAGTTTAAACTTAAGATCAACTGAACCTTAAACTGAGATTAAATTTTTGGTTTAATTCGCCCGGTTTAACAGTAAAATTTGATCTTCAGATCAGTTGAACTTCGTTTAACTAGATTTTATGAAAAACAGTGGCAGAATTTTTTTTGCCTAGTCCTCCTCTCTCTGACGAAACAACGAGAGTAATAAATAAAATAATATTCAAAATCACTATAACAACTCCATAACATTTGAGTACACAATTTTTTTGTTCATAATATTTTCTGAAGAAAAAAAACAATACAAACGCTAAACTGAAGTTTAAACGGAAGAAGAATCTCACTTAACTTAAACTACAAATTGAACTCAGTTCAAGGTTTAAACGACACGGTGAAACCGAATAAATTGTTGATCTGAAATTTATACCAAAAGTGGAGTTTAAACTCGCACTGTGAAACTGGGGAGTAAATAATATTGTATATTCAAATTTCCAAAAAAAAAAATGTTTTCGATTTAAAAAAAATCAGTTTTGTTTTTTGAAAAATCGATTTTGTAGGGATATTAGGAATTTCTTCAAATTGATGATCCATTTTCTTTCTAAAATGTTTCCAAAAAATATATACAAACAAAATTATTTTTTTAAGAAACCGCTCCAAAGATCTATCTATGCACGTACATAAGTAAAACCTTCATAATTTATTTACATAATAACAATCCATAATCTAGCTTCAAATTCATTATACTAAGAACCAAGGTAAGATTACCTACATCGGATAACTAGGCTATCTCATTGGGGGTGGCCGTGGCGCGATAGTTGTGTGTTCGCCTGTCAACCTCATGGTCACAAGTTCGATCCCTGCCGTAGTCTATGTTCTTTTATTTTTCCATTAAAAACCAATTCTAAAATAAATGTCATATAATGATTTGCTGCTTTACTCATTACATGCTGTTTAAGCATAGCACTGACAACATGTGATTGAGTAAAACTAGTATACCGATAAGATATGACACCGAATAAAAAAAAATAATGCAAATTATAAGGGACATAGATAAATAAGGCACGGAAACTTCTCCGCATTAGTTCAGCCGCCATCCCTGGAGATAAATTCTGAGACAACAACCACCTACAGTCTTAGAAAATCGCGTCACACATCTGTCCTATCCTTCTTTCTCTTCCTTAACCTCACGCCCGCGCTGTGTTGAAACATTTAAAGGGTAGTATAATCCCTTGTGTGCGTGTAGATTATAAAAAAACCTACTTTTGAAGCATCTTCAATCTTTAACTACATTAAGGTTGTTAGCTACAAGAGCAAGTTAGTACGATCCAGTCGTGTATTTCATTTTACATACAAAACACAACTTTCTTTACGCAAATAAAAAGAAGTGAAGAGGAGACATGAAAACAGATTCTATTTCAATGACATGACAAATACTAAACCCACCTGAGAATGGGATAATCCCAAACGGAACGCCTGCTATTTAACATATCTTCCAGATTAGGCGGTAAATTTGGTTGGCGATCAAACGGATTAACTCGAGTTGAACTGTGACTGGGTGAGTCGTTGGTAAGTAGCACTAAAAGAAAAATATATAATCGCATACAAAAAAGAAATCGAAAATCTAATTTATATACCATTTTCATCATCTGATGACATATTATCTCCATCCGTAGCAGCAGCTGTTCCTGCAGCTTCTTCATCGTTTAGAGCTGATGAAAACGTTCCATGATTGTTAGGTCCTATTGTACTTTCACCTTGACGTAATAGAGGTGTCGTATCGTCATCTGTATCTGTCATACTATCCAATGAAGACTGCCGTCTCCGACTTGCTCTCGTTTCGCCCTTGGCAAAAACCTTCCGTTTGCATATTGGGCATACACGCTTATTCTTTGTTAACCAAGGATCTATACAATTGCTATGATACGCTTTAAACAAAAACAAAAAAAGTTATAAAAATATTAAAATTAAATTAAAATATACAAGAGTAAAATGCCTTACCATGGGCACAGGGTAGTACTCGTAGTCTTTCGCCTTCAGCAAAATCATCTAAACATATAACACACATTTCGTATGGTTGTCCTTTTGTAAACTTAGTAATTGGAATTTTTTTAAGCATACTTTTAGGTAAACGATGAAGTCTAAGGCGTCGCTCTTCTCTGACACATTTGTATATCATATAAAATATCTACATGAATAAATTAATGAATTTTGACATTGCTTTAAATGTTTTATATACGTATTTATAACATACCATGATTAGAAAACACAATCCAATCAATATAGAAAATGGCAGAATTAACTGTGTATTGATATTGAAGGGCAGCTCATCATTTATTACCAATCTAGAATCGTTAGTTGAATATGCATTAATAAGATTTATACCAGTTGAATAAGCAACGAAGACCGCTACTATATTAATACCCGTTGTATCTTTCGCACTCATTGGTTCTAAATATGAAACAAGTAATTATGTTAATCTAAAAACATCAACAACAAAGGTCATAAGAACCTTAAACGTATAAAATAATCAAAAAATTGGGGAACATCCATGAAATAATAGAAATGTTTAACTTCACAAAATGGCATTTCGACTTACCCAAGTCATCATCGTTATCGTAGTTATAAATTATAGCTGCATTCCATCCCACTTTTTGGGCATTGCGTACTTTCGTTTCGAACGAGCAATTACATCCCCTTCAATTATTAAGCAAAATATATGAATAGTATTTTGTATACATGAAAGTTCATGGGCTTGTTTTAATGTTTACGTATAGTTCTGAACAGTTAACAAGGGTCACGCATGGTCATAAATTCTAAGGTCTTAATTTAATAATGAACTCTTGGTTCATCGGAATAGAAGGGTTGTAAAAAAAGAAATTCAAAGTTTTAACATTAAACTTTATGACAAAATGCATGGATCGAATAACTAATCAGAACTTTAAGTAGACATTGTGGAACAGGCTCTTGTATTAAAACCTTTGAATAATAAGAGCATAGAGGCCTTTCGGGTATGTAGGTGGTTTTTGTATGTCCGAATCCGAACAACCACATTTAGAGTTATCTTTTCTTCCAAATACATTTAATCCTATGGATGGTATTTCTGCACCGAATTGAGCAGGTATTGCATAAAATTCCTGTAAAAACTTAAAATAAAAAAAAAAAATAGAAAAAAATCAACATATTCTCCAAATTATTTTTTACTTACTTGATTGGACATGGTTCGATATACTAAAATATTGCCATTAGTTATTTGGGTTAAGCAATAGCAGCATAAAATAATAAATAATTGGGCTGACATTTTCAATTAAAGATTTTTTGATTGGAAAAGATTTAAACAAAAAAAAAAATGTGTATTTTTTATAAATTTTTGTATGAAATAATTTTTGAGGACTGATGTCGGATGCCTCTTTTTAAAAGAACTTAACATATGAAACCCATTTTACAAGCAAGTCTACTGGCGACGTGAATCTGAAATAGAAAAAAGTAAAGTATTAAATGATAAGCGTTATTTTGAAATCGATTTAATTATCTCGGTTGGTTTAACCAACAAATCAAAGTGTTCATTCAAGAAAGAGAACGTTTTTACAGAAATCGGATTATAATCGACGACAATTTATTTTAATTGTGTAATGGTTTCAATCGCGCTTCGAATCACCTACGAATAGTCTTCTTTTGGTAACTGAGGAAATGCTCAGAAGAAGCTTTTCTCGATTTTACTTCTTTTTAATTTTTTTTCGGAAAATTCAGTTCGAAATAGGTCTGAACTTGCCATTTAGATTCGGCAAATTTTGGAAGGTCATTCAACAACTTCCTGAATCTGTGAATGTGCGAGTGAGAGTAAGTTTCGTTCTGATTCGGTAACGGAGGTTTTCGTGGGGACAGAGAAGCTTTCCAGGAAGCCGCATGGTCGTGCAGAAGACCATTCAGTGACTGGAATGAATGGTCGAGAGAGGAATTGGTTTTAACTAGAAAGCTTACCAAGCGATAAGGTAGTTAAGAAGAAATTTTAAAAAGAAAAAAAAATCGAGGAAACGTTTTTGGAGGATATTTTGGAAAAGGGAAAAGATAGGGAAAGATTTTAAAGGAGCAAAGGTGATTCGAGGTACGAGGAGGTAGAGGAAAATTTTCGAGGAAGGAGCAAAAAAAAAAAGGAAAAGATAAGTAGAGCGGACATTTTAAGGATTTCAGACCAATTAGCCTGATATCCTTTTTGCTTAAGACCCTAGAGCCCATTCTGGATTCTCATATTAGGGATATCCTGGATGGTTGCCCTCTAGATGACTATCAGAATGCATACCTCAAAGACAAATCAACAGAGACAGCCTTACACAAAGTAGTGGGCACGATCGAGCGAACCATCCATTATAAGGAGTATACTCTCGCTACCTTTTTAAACATAGAAGGAGCATTCAATAATGCCCTTACCGAATCTATTCAAGATTCACTTTAAAACCATGGCATAGCTGACTATATTCAAAACTGTATTATCTCTATGCTTAGTGACAGGATGATAATAGCTTCGTTAGGGAACTCGACCGATACCAAATATGTAAATAGAGGAACACCACAGGTGGAGTTCTGTCGCCGCTCCTTTGGCATTTAGTCATGAATAGAATTGTAGTCAATATGAGGAATAGAGGCGTGAAAACGGTAGCGTACGCAGACGATTTAGTACTTCTAGTGTCAGGTAAATTCCCAACAGTGATTAGTGAAATCACAGAGAGGGCTCTGATTAAGATTAGCAATTGAGCCACGAGTTGTGAACTAGGGATTTACCAACCAACGCAAAACAGAATTGCTACTCTTCACTACCAGGACTAAGGTACCCAGTTTCACGCTACCTCGATTAAATGGTCACAATCTTTCACTATCTTCCAGTGCGAGATATTTGGGAGTCATCCTGGACCCTAAACTAAACTGGAAACTCAACATTGAAGAATGGGCTAAGAAATCTAGCATTGCTTTCTACGCTTGCAGTAAAACATTCGGTAAAAAATGGGGTCTTCAATCGAAAATAATCCTATGGACGTACAAAGCAGTAATACGACCAATCCTGGCTTATGGATCGATTGTATGGTGGCCTGCTTTAAACAAACAATACAACATCAATAGACTGAAGAAAATTCAGAGAACTGCAACTGGGGCCTTAAGATCTTGGCCAACGGATGCCTTAAGTGTTATTCTACATCTTCTACCTCTTGACCACCACATTAAACATCTGGTATGTTGCAGTGCGTTAAGACTCAAAGAGTCAAAATGCTGGTTTGCCAAACCTTACCGCCATAGCAAACAGAAAATCTGATTCCACCATATATTCTGTCGACAAACACTGACTACTGCACCCCTATTCTGAGCATCGGCAAAGGTTTTAAAGTTATCTTTCTATCCAGGAAGAATTGGGAAGATGAAGGGATCAGCCCTTCATAGCTGGCTTGTAGAGAATGTATCTATACCACTCGCTGCTATGAAGGGAAAAATTATTTCAATTTTCCCCATGGAATCCAACAAAAGATGGAATAATATAACCGATTGGGCGATATCTAGAATGATATGGCCTTCGTACAATAAATCCCGCACAAACGATCTCATTTGTGGACCAAGGCGGGACATATCAATGATAGTCGCTACCTGAACGGGGCTCTGACCTTTGGGGGAGCATGCAGCAAAACTGGGTATTCCCCATAACACCTACTGCCGTAGCTGTAAAAACCAGTTGGAAAAGGAAACTGTGCTTCACTATCTTTGCAAGTGTCCCGCGTTGGCCAGGCAAACAATGCAATCCCTTGGAAGTGCTTTCTTTTCTGATCTAAAAGAACTGTCTGATACAAAAGTTAAAAATTTACTCCCTTTCCTCAACGGGTCGAAATGGCTCTCTAGCGCCGCTGCGTTTGAGTTGTTTTTTTTTTGTTCCGACGGCCAAAGCAAAGGTTGGGCGGCCCTGGCTTTCTCCCACAATAGCCTATGACCGCCAACTCCACCTTTCTTATTGTCCAAGACTTTCTTCTTATTTTAGGGTTCTTCGTCAGCTTTCCCCTTGTCCACACCAGTACATATCTAATCATCAACATCCAAGCATTTGTTTTACTTTATCTTTTACTTTTTTTCTTCTGCAGACTACCCACCATCTATAATTTTCAGCTATTGCAACTGTAAGCGAACTTGGCTTCACCGAACTTTCGAGTTTGACAACTAAAGCGAGACAACCTTAAGTTCAAATCAAAGTATATATCCGTTTCACCTAAGTTTCGACTCCCGCCTTTTCTTTGAGAATCATACCTCATTTTACATTCCTTTTTAAACTTAGCCTCCATGAAGTAAAGAAGAAACCTGAAGTATTAAGCAGCTTAGAATTAATTATAAATTAAAGAATATACTAAAATAAAGAAAAAAACTAAACGTAAGTTGTACAAATTAAATTATTGAAATATAAAATTATAACCTGAATAAAAATAAATTAACAGGAAAATTTAAGCACTGCAGAAGCAGCTTTAAATTTCGGAAATAAATAAAAAAAGCGTTTCATTTAATGGACATACATGTGTTTGAATTGAATTCAACAGCAACCATCAATAAATTGTCCTTTTTTTGTTAATTCTTTTTATCTCTTTGTTTTTTTTTAATGAAATTTGTTTTGTTCTGCATGAAAACTACGGTGTTCACGAACTGACTGCAGCCTCTTAACTCATGGGACTTTGACACTGATGGAGGAGAAATCCATGGAATTTAAAATTCGATCTCCTCTACCGCTCATACGGAACCATCGTCCGATTCCCTGTTACGGTTTTCGTTCTCGGCTACCCCTCTAATATATTGTGTCCCTATATTAGTTTTAACTATTTTCGAAAGTCGGTTGACATGACGTCAGCCCAGTATTGTCCACCACTCCGACTGATAATTTAAAGAAAACTTCCAGACGACCGAATCGGTCCAGTGCGCACGATAACTTTTAGCAAGACGGAATAAATACGGAGTAGGCATCCATCTATATGTCTTTCAGCTAGTCTACGCTTAGCCTCCCACCATCTTCGTCCGCAAAAGCGTTAAAGCCGACTGCACATAATACATCCGTAATAACCAGGCCACCGCGTTCGGACTCACCCCAGTACCAGATACCCCTCTTCACGTCAATGGATTAGGAACGGGACCAAATTCCGCGCGCGTGGATGATTTCCCGAAAAAACGTATGCACGCTCAAAATATAGGTAAATAAATTTGCCTACTCGTTATCTGTCAAGAAAATTGAATCTTGCAGTTGCGGCATGGCCAATAAGTATGAGTACCCGATTATTTGGCGTTTACCGAGAAACGCACTCATTTAGACATATTTTTCCCACAGTCATCTTTCCCTCAGTATATATTGCTACGTGTAAGCTTCACCATGACTGGAAGTTCGAATGTCCCTACTATCCTATTATTTGAACCATTGATTTTCCTTGAGTTGACAATTACTTACTGTCACTCGGTTTTTCCCCTCCATGTATAGCTTATAATTTTTTTTTTGTTTGATTTGTGTTTGGCTTTTTGTTTTGTTTGGCATATGTACTTAGCCAAAAAGAAAATTTTGTCTCAAGTTATGCCTGAGCAAGAAATCTCATCATTTTATTATGTAATCTCCTTTTGTGACTGTGCGTATTGCTTGTCAGCTCAAAAAAAAAATCAAGTTCAATGAATCTGTCCCAAAAAAAATCAATCCGGAATAGTAATAAATAATTGCTTGAAACGATTAAGTACGATGATGGTGAAGGAACTACCGAAGTAGGTGTCCTCCAGGCGTCTGCAACAATGCAAATACAATAGCAAATACAAATTAAACTGAAAACGTAATTGATTCGTTTCCAAAAAAATTCAATTTATAGATCAAATTATACATTTACCAAACGAACACCCCATAAGACATCAGAGCTAAATCGGGGCATGCTCCATTAACTCATAATAAAATAACCGATCAAACAGAACAAAAAGCTCAGCGCGGAAAACTTCACTCATAATTTTGACAATAATCACGAAAGTGAAACAAATTAAAAAACAAAAGGTTCGTTCGTTGAACTTTACCCATGGTCGACCTAGGCTTTTCTGACAACCCCAAGAGTTGTCAAAAAAACATGGTTTTTCAGTTCTTCAAGAAACACCTGAGGGCCATTAATTTTATGTTGAAGAAAACCAAGTTATGTCATTTAATAATTAAGACTTGAAATATGTTAAATTTATCATCTTAGTACACAACTTTTTCCATTTTGTATGTCGAAAATAAATTTGAGTATTCTTTTATTTCCGGTTTAAAAATAATAACAAATCAAATCAGATCACATGTGACCTTGATGTTTATTCATTTACCTCAACTTGCCCCAGCGAAATACCTAGTTCTACTTTATGGCGATTTGAGGGCGACCCTAGGTTTCACAAAACACAGAAGTTGTTAATCAGAAAGACTTAAGGTTTTTCAAAAAACGCTTTAGGGCGACCCTACGGCGACTTCAGGGCTCAACGAACAAACCTAAAAATGAATTCGGAAAATGAAAGGCTTGCAACTGCTGGTAAATTCTCGAAGTCAAACGTTAAATAATTTTAGTAAAATGGCATTAAGACAAGCTTACATTTTTGTTAAAAGTGATAACTTATTGTATTTTAAATTTTTATTGGTCAAAATTCCTTAACGACTTAATACGAATTACTTATATTCAATAATTTTATTAATCAAAAGTACGTTGCATGGTAGCTCGCAGGATTTTAACTTTTGCTGTTGTCCCGATCACGCTTATGTAAGTAAATTCGCAATGACTGTACCCTTGCCGTCATGTCACCAGACTACAAGGTACTGTGCTGTGCAAAAATTTAACTCGATATTTGTTGAAATATTATGTTATAGTATAACTTGTTATAAACGGTGATTTTTTAAGAGCTTGGTTTTTGAAAATTCAAAAAAAACACAGAAACTTGTAAAAAGTGAATGAAATTTTTATTTGGATCGATAAATCAATTTCTGCCATTTACTTTTTAAAAATAATTTCACTTAAATGTTGCCCGCGGCTACGCTTCAGGTGGTCCATTCGGAAGGTCCAATTTTGGCAAACTTTTTCACACATTTCGGCCGGAATCTCACCAATGACGCGTTCAATGTTGGCTTCCAAGGCAGCAATCTTGTTTGGCTTGTCCCCATAGACAATAGACTTAACATAGCCCCACAAAAAATAGTCTAACGGGGTCAAATCACATGATCTTGGTGGCCAATTGACTGCGCCAAAACGTGAGATCAACTGCTCACCAAATTCGCTTCTCAATTGATGCATGGTTTCGCGTGCAGTGTGGCATGTGGCACCGTCCTGTTGGAACCACATGTCGACCGAGTTCAATTCTTGCATTTTCGGCAAAAAAAAATCTGTTATCATCGAACGGTACCTTTCTCCATTGACCGTAACCCTGCGGCCTTCATCGTCCTTGAAGAAGTACGGCCCAATGATGCCGCCTGCCCATAAACCGCACCAAACAGTGCATTTTTCGGGATGCATTGGTAGCTGCTGAATTGCCTCTGGCTGCTCTTCACTCCAAATACGGCAATTCTGCTTATTCACGTATCCATTTAGCCAAAAATGAGCGGAAAAAAAACGGACGTAGCTTGCGAAACACATTTTTCACAGAGCACGAATTTTGATAATAAATTTCAATAATTTGCAAACGTTGTTCAGGCGTAAGTCTATTCATGATGAAATGGCAAACAATACTGAATCGAAATGTCAAATGTTCGTGGAATTTGTCATGTGTGATCTGTCAAAAATATAAACGTCAAAAACCAAGTAGCAAAAAAATCACCCGTTACTACATAACTTTACAACTTAGTATGTAAATACATCAAAGTATGTTTATTTACTTTGATTATTAATATAAATTGTTTTTTATATTATTCTTCGATAAACTTCCGAATAAATATAACGTTGAAATAAATTGGTTCTTCATTTCTTAATATAAAATCCCAATAGGTTATGGGCCCAGATAACCGCAATTAAGGAAATAAAATTTTAATTTGATAAAAAGAAGAGTTTAAGATATTTTTTTTAGTTTTTCTTGCTGTTCGCATTTGTTGCGATTTTTTTTTAATACAATTGAAACTGCATTCGTTGCGCAAGAAATATATAAAATAAGTAAACCATCGTTGGAAATTTTATAATAATGTCCAACCAAGAATCAATTGAAAAACTGCGTGGTGGGGAGAATTTTCACACATGGAAATTCGCCATGCAAAACATTCTGGAATATAATGATTTGGAAGGAACGATTGCAGATCCTGTAACGGTAGTAGATGCAGCAAAGTTACGTAAAGCAAAAGCAAAGATTGTGTTATCTGTTGATGAATCTCTTTTCGTGCATATTCAAAATGAAACGAGCGCGTCTGGAATTTGGAAAAAACTGCAGAATCTGTATGAAGATAATGGACTAACGAGGAAGATTGCACTCTTGAGGAAACTAATAACAGTGCGTTTGGAGAGCTGTGAATGTATGACTGATTATGTTAATCAAATTTTTGGTAGAGCAAACAAATTGGCTAGTATTCAATTTCCAATTTCTCCAGAATGGTTAGGTGTTATTTTACTAGCTTTTTGGTGATCATTTCAAACCCTTTATAACCGGAGAGGCGATCAAAGCAAAACTGTTAGACTGTGATTATAACAAAATGAAGAGTGTAAATGCATTCTTTGGAGCAAAAAAGAAATATTCTAAAGGTTTTGGTTTCAAAGGAAATATTAAGTGTTATGAATGTGGAAAGAAAGGGCACATTTCCAAAAACTGTCCAAATAAAAAGAAGTCGAGTGCAGTAAACAAAAATGAAACTAAAAATGCTTTTTGTGCAGCGCTATCATGTCGAACCGAAAAAAATAATGACTGGTATATTGACAGTGGTGCTTCGCGACACATGACGCCTTAAATACTGGATGAATGGTTTAACAAAATCGGCTATTGGTGATATAGTTACTGCAAACAATCAAAAGATTGTGACTGGAGTGGGAAATATTTCATTGAAATTTGATCATCAAGAAATAACTAAACACGGTAATAAGGTTGTTTTAGATAAGGACGGTTGTAGTGTATTCAACAATAGTGGTGAGTTTATGGTCAAAGCTGAATCTTCAGGTGGTGTGTACCGAATCAGAGGGCAAGAGTCATGTTTGCTTGCAAATGCATCTTCTAAGTTGATGACATGGCATAGACGTTTGGGTCACATAAACTATGATGATTTGTGTAAAATGAAGAATAGAGCTGTGAAGGGTGTAGACTTTAAAGAGAACATCAATTTTTTGAAGAAATGTGAAACATGTCTCAAGGGTAAGCAAACTCGTGTACCATTCAAACACACAGGCACACGCGCTAAGAACATGTTAGACCTCATACATTCTGATCTTTGCGGTCCAATGGAAAATAAGTCAATCGGAGGAGCAAGGTATTTTCTAACTTTTATTGATGACTTTTCCCGAAAGGTTTTCGTCTATTTTTTGGAGTCAAAAACAGAAGTTTTTAACTTGTTTAAAGAATTCAAGCAGATGGTGGAAACTCAAATAGGACGAAAAATAAAGGTTATTTGGACAGACAACGGAACCGAATATGTTGGACAAAATTTTGAATCGTTTTGCAAACGCTCTGGAATTATTCATCAAACCACAAATACATATACCCCAGAGCAAAATGGAGTTGCTGAAAGATTGAATCGAACCATTGTAGAATGCGCCAGATGTATGATCTTTGATGCGGAGCTGGACAAGTCATATTGGGCAGAGGCTGTTAATACTGCAACTTATGTGATGAACAGGTCAGTAAATTCTTCTTTTACTGACAAAACGCCACAGGAAATCTGGACAGGCTCAAAAGTGGACTTGAGTGGAATGAGGATCTTTAGATCACTTGTCATGGTTCACGTTCCAAAACAAAGACGGCAGAAGTGGGACTCAAAATCGATCAAAATGCTGTTTGTTGGATACTGCGAAACAACAAAAGGATACAGGTGCATCAATACAGTAACCAAAAAAAATTGGAACTAGCCGTGATGTTGTTTTTATCGAAACAGGAGCAAAAATAATTAATTGTGTTCCATTAGCAAACAATGAGGAACTAGATACAGTGGGGGAATTCAACAAAAAATCTAGTAAGGAAATTGATTTAAGAAAAGATTTTCAAATTCCTTGTGAGGTCAAAGATGAAGAAATAACCGATAATGAAGAAATAACCGATAATGAAGAAGAATTACTCACTGCTGAATCTGAAGAAGATGAATCTTTTGACATTTTGGAACCGATGGATTATCCACAGTTAAGAAAATCGGAAAGAACACCAGTTCCTCGAAAATTTCCAGATTTTGTGACATATTCATCTTTCAAGAATGACTTAATTATCGATCCAACAACTATCGAGGAGGCAATGGCAAGTGACAATTGAAATGATTGAAAAAAAGCTATTCAAAACGAGCTGAAGTCTCTGGAAGACAATAAAACTTGGACACTTGCAAATTTGCCACAAGACAAGATTGGTTGCGAAGGGATTTTCCCAAAAACATGGCATCGATTATAACGAAACCTACTCCCCAGTTGTTCGTTATACATCAATTCGTTTTCTCATCGCATAGGCTGCTAAAACTGGAATGAAGATTGACCAAATGGATGCTGTAACAGCTTTTTTGCAAGGTGATTTGTCAGATGAAATTTATATGGAACAACCAAGTGGGTATAGCGACGGCACTAAGAAGGTATGTAAGTTACATAAATCTATTTACGGATTAAAGCAAAGCAGTAGACAATGGAAAATAAAACTGGATGCTGTATTTAAGTCATTTGGGCTTACACAGTCAAAATTAGACCCATGTATTTATTTTAATCAAGATGGCAAGCTTATTATTGGTGTTTATGTCGATGATGTCTTGATTTTCTGGCGTGAAAAAAAACTTCGAGATAATCTAAAGAAATCTCTATTCAGTTCTTTCAAAATGAAAGATTTGGGAAAGGCAAAAAGTTGCATTGGACTAAATATAACATATGATAAAGAAACAAGTGGGATATGGTTGGATCAGTCTAAATATATAAAAAAAAAAATTGTTGAGATTTGGCATGTCTGATTGCAAACCAGTAGGAACACCAAGCGATCCCAATCAAAAACTATCAATACAAATGTGTGATGGAAAAGATGAAACAGGAAAAGTACCGTACCAGGAAGCTGTTGGTAGTCTCCTGTATTTGGTGGAAGGATCAAGGCCAGATATTGCATTTGCAGTTAACGATGTGAGTCGTTTCAATTCAACCTATGGGAAGCCACATTGGACTGCAGTGAAACGAATCTTCAGATATTTAAAAGGTACAGTAAATTTAAAATTACATTTCCAAGGTTCTGAAAATCTAAACGGGTTTTCGGATGCTGACTGGGCTTCTGACATTGACAAACGTCGCTCATGCACGGGCTTTGTTTTCAATCCATGTGGGGTCCTGAGGGAGCAAACGACAGCCAACTGTCGCACTGTCAAGCACTGAAGCCGAATATATGTCGTTGTCCACAGCAGTTCAAGAAGCAACATGGCTTAAACAATTTGGAGCCGAAATTGATGATTGTTTCAAAGACCATCATGTCATGATTGCATGCGATAACCAAAGTGCAATTAAATTAGCGGAAACAAATTGTTTTAGATCAAGATCTAAACACATTGAGGTTCGTCATCACCATATTCGTGACCGGATAAGTGACAATACTATTGCTGTATGTTACATACCAACTGAAGAAATGGCTGCTGATAATCTTACAAAATCAGTTCCTTGTAACAAGCACCAACTATGTGTCAAAAAGATGGGCATGCATATTAAAAATTAAAATCTTATTTTATTTTAATATTTTAATAAGTGGGGGTGTTGAAATATTATGTTATAGTATAACTTGTTATTATTGTTTTGTAATTTCCTTAGGTATATATTTGATGAAGGTTTATTTAAGAATAATAATAATTTAACGAAAATTTTCTTTACAAAAAACCAAACTAAAATCAAAGCTTATTAAATTAAATATATTGGAGTGTTTCTTTCTTCAGTGTTGATAACACCCCCTCTCAATCCAATAATTTTAGTTGCTTCCGTAGTAATTGAAATCGTAAAGTACCCAGAGACTTAGTAAAAATATCAGCCAGTTGTTCTTCACTACTCACATATATTATTTCTAAAAGTCCTCTGGAAACGTATTCTCTTATGAAATGATGTTTCACGTCAATGTGTTTAGATCTTTTGCATTCAGAATTTTTTTTGACATAAAAATGCACCCTTGGTTGTCTTCATAAATAGAAACACAATAAGTTGAATTAATTATGTTCATGTCTGTAAGTATTCCTCTTAACCATACGGCTTCCGATACGGCAGCGCTAAGAGCAATGTATTCTGCTTCGCTTGATGATGTTGCTACAGTGGCTTGTTTCTTGCTTGACCATGATACACAATTTTCAAAAATTTTAAAAACATAACCGCTAACCGATTTTCGATCAATAGTGTCTGAAGCCCAGTCTGCATCCGAGTATCCAATGAATATCTTGCTGTCATAATTTCGCTTGAATTGCAATTTAAATGTTTTGGTTCCTTTAAGGTATCTTAAAATTCGCTTTAATGCTTTCCAATGGCTTTCAGTAGGATTTTGTTGAAATCGCCCCATATATCCGATATAATAACATATATCTGGTCTTGCACATAACATCAAATACATAAGACTTCCAAGCAGTTCTCTAAACGGTTTATTTGTAATTTGTTTGTCTTCAACAAACTGATGTGCTTTCTCCATTGGTGTTCTCGCAGGGTTACAGTTTGTCATGTTGAATTTTGTAAGTATTTTATCAATGTTTGCTTCTTGAGATAAAAACATTGTACCATCAAGTTTATCATATTCGATTTTTATTCCAAGAAAGTATTTTAATTCACCACAATCCGACATTTCAAATTTTTCTGATAACTTCTTCTTCATTTTTATAATTTCAGGTAGTAATTTTCCAGCTATAAGTATATCATCTACATACAATACAATATACATAGTGTCTTCCTGGTTTACTTTTGTATAAAGGCAATAGTCATGTTTTGATCTCTCATATCCAAGTTGTATAAAATATTTATTTATCTTTTCATTCCAACAACGAGGACTTTGCTTTAGTCCATACAACGACTTATTTAATTTACATACCATATCCATTGGTGCTTTAAGTCCTTCAGGTATTTCCATATATATATCTTCTTTTAGATGTCCATGCAGAAATGCGGTTTTTACGTCGAGATGATGAAAAATTAATTTCTTTTGGACTCCTACTGCCAGAACTGTTCGAATTGTTGTTAGTTTAGCTACAGGTGCAAAGGTTTCTTCGTAATCTATGCCATATTTTTGAAGAAATCCTTTGACGACCAATCATGCTTTATATTTTTCAGATTTGCCATCCTCGTTAGGTTTTCTTCTAAACACCCGTCTTGTTGTTAATGGTTTTATCCCAATCGGTTTCTTTGTTAATTTCCAAACATCATTTTTCTTCATAGATTCGAGTTCTTCATTAACGGCATTTATCCAAAAATAACGATCTCTATTAATTTTGATTTGGTTAAAAGTTTCAGGAACGTCATCAATATTTACTTCATCTGTTATGGCATTGTAGGTTATGTAATCATCCATAAACTTTCGTGGAACTTGCCCTCGCGAACTGCGTTTTATTGTTTCTAACTGGTTATTTGTAGGTTCTATAAATTCTTCACTACATTCTTGAAACTCTTCTTCAGTTGGTTCTTCCATATTTCTGCAAATTTTCTCTGCGGTATTTTGAATTTCGATATGTTCTTCCGATGTTTCTTCAACTCTGAGATTTCCTTCGTCAATATTTGCAGGAGTGGCAGTTTTTAACTTTTCCCCCTCTTGCCAGATACTGCATATTGAAATTGGTTCAGATATTTTTGTTTCTTGAAGTAGCCTTTTATAGGGATAATTCACTTCGTCAAACTTCACATCTCGAGCAATGATAACTTTCTTTTTGTCAAGGTCCCAAAGACGATACCCATTTGGAGCGTAACCAATCATAATGTATTCCTTACTTTTTGCATCAAGTTTATGTCGTTTTTGTTTTGGTATCCAAGTATATGCCTTACATCCAAACAAACGCATTTTCTCAATTGAAGGCTTGTGTCCATACCAAAGTTCCGATGGGGTTTGGTTTTTTCTTAGTGCTCTAGTTGGACTTCTATTAATTATGTATGTGGCAGTTAGAGCAGCCTCACTCCACATACTTTTTGGAGCCATCGACTCGATGAGTAAAGTGCGAACTTTTTCAACTAGACTTCTGTTGAACCTTTCCGCTATACCATTTTGCTGAGGTGAGTATGCAGTTGTATTTTCAAGTTGAATTCCCTTTGTTTTGTAGAATACCTGTTGTTCAGATGAACAATATTCACGTCCTTGGTCACATCTAAGCACTGATATTTTTACGTTAAACTTTGCTGTTACAAGTGCTTCATACTCTTGAAACTTTTCAAATACGTCAGATTTCTTTTTAATGAGATAAATGACGGTGAAGTGAGTAAACTCATCTATAAAAGAAACAAAATATTTATATCCATCATACGTTGCAGGTGTAACTGGACCGTGTATGTCACTGTGAATCCTTTCTAGTGGCCTCTTGCTCCTTTCTCGAATTCCATTAAATGGTTCCCGGCAGTGTTTTCCTTTAACACAGGTTTCACAAAATCCAAAAGCTTTCACACGACCTATTCCAACTACAGTTTCATTTCGAGCCATATCTACTAAAGATTGTTGATTGATATGCCCAAGTCGTCTATGCCATAGTTTACTTTCATTTTCTATGCACAGATTTGCAAATGTTTGACCTTGATTTTTACTAAGGAGAAGTTCATATAAATTTCCTTTTAAATGTGCAACAATGTCTTCATCTTTTGTCTTTATAGTTGCATTATCAGCAGTGAAGTTAACTTCTATACCAGCATTTGCAAGACGACGAACAGAAATTAGATTTGCACGTAGATTTCGAACATACAATACATCCTTTAAGGTTACTAATGTTCCTTCTTTAGTATATCCACAAATCTCTCCAACTTCTTTAGCAATCAAGTCTTCTTCATTCTTAGCAACGTTTATTTTTACTGGATTCTTCAAACTTCTAATTGTTGAAAATAAATTTCTTTCGTTAGCAAGATGATCGCTTGAACCTGAATCTAGCATGAACGACATAAGCGCAACATTACATTGCTGTTTATTTCGATTTATCATAAAACACACGTTTTTGCTTTTTGTATCACAGGCCTTGTCTTGACTATCGCTCTTGTCCTTAGATTTGCTTACAAAATTGGCTTCTTTCTTGATTCTACAGTTAGCTTTGAGATGACCTCGTCTTCCACAATTGTGACATTTTCCATTAAATTTAAAGATTCTATCTCTCTTCATAGCAAATGCAGTAGGTAGTTTTATGTCGTCACAAGTTTGCGTTCGATCTAATCTTTTTCGCTCTTCTGCGAGCAACCTTTGTTTTACAAGCTGAATAGTAAGTTCTTCTTCCTTCACATTCTCCAGAGCTGTTACCAGTGGATCATAGCTCTCTGGAAGTGTTAAGAACAGTTGCGATACTAAATCACTTTCAGTTAATGTAGCACCAGCTGATTTAAGTTGCCTTATTAAACCATCAAATTCAAGCAAATGCTCCTTCATCAGATTCCCTTCAGAATACTTTATTCGAGCTAGCTGCTTTCTTATAATTGTTTGGCTAGCTGTCGACTTCATTGCAAAAACGTCTTCTAGAGCCTTCCACATATCTTTGGCTGTGTCTTTTTCTTTTACGTAATCCAAATAGTCGTCTGAAATACAGCTCACAATTATTGATTTGGCTTTCTTGTTTCTCTCGTTGTATTTGCTTGTAGCAGCGGCGTCTGTTGCATTTGGAGCTGAACTGGTCACAGCTTCCAACACATCAACCGAATCAAGAAACATTTTAACACGAAAACGCCAATTTTCATAATCCTTGCCATTAAATTGAATAATTCCATGAGGAATTTCTTTTCGTTGGTCGCCCATAACCTATTGTTTTGTAATTTCCTTAGGTATATATTTGATGAAGGTTTATTTAAGAATAATAATAATTTAAAGAAAATTTTCTTTACAAAAAAACAAACTAAAATCAAAGCTTATTAAATTAAATATATTGGAGTGTTTCTTTCTTCAGTGTTGATAACAGTTATACTACATAACTTTACAACTTAGTATGTAAATACATCAAAGTATGTTTATTTACTTTGATGATTAATATAAATTGTTTTTTATATTATTCTTCGATAAACTTCCGAATAAATATAACGTTGAAATAAATTGGTTCTTCATTCCTTATAAAATTCCAATAATATTATTAATTAAAGATTTTTTTTTTAACAACTTAAAACACAAATTATTTATTTTTGCTTAAATGTACATTTAATGTTTTCTGCTAGTGCACGATCAACACTGAGTGAAGAGACAATACATCCAGGTGAGCTGACTTTAAATTCAGCTTGGCCAAACGAGCTTACTGACGTTGGAAGCATAGCTTCCGAAATGTACATTTAGGCCGTGTGTGAATTGCGTTAAAATGTTGGTTAAATTTTCTACCTTGGTTAAAAGTTGACACTAGCGTGGTGAATAAAATGGGTTAAAATGTAGGCAGCTGTAGAGCAGGCTAAATTTGCGTTAAAATTTAACGTTTCTCAACATAGAGTAATTTGAAACTGTAAGCGTAAATAATTTGTGTTTTAAGTTGTTAAAAATAAAATCTTTAATTTATAATAAAAAAACACGGTAAAAAATCTCCACTATCAAATTAATTCGATATTAATATTACATAAAGTTTAAATTTTTTTCGGAACTTACAACTAATATGAATATCATCCGCGAAAAAAATGACCTAAAATCTCATAATTCAATATTATTGCGAATTTTTAAGTATGCACGATTCTGGCAATCGGAATGTTCAACATTTTTGATAAAGTAGGTAGGTAGTACCCCTCCATTCTTGCCGACTAACAACCCATGAATTATTTTGGACACTAACCCTGGTTCGCATAAGCTCTTGTGCCACAAAATGTTATTTTCTATTATGTTAACCAACGAAGTTAAGAAGGTATTTAGACGACTGCATTTAAGCCAATATGATTACTGGTGTGAAAGGTTTTAAAACTCCGAAATAATAATGCTAAATAGGAGATAATCTCCAGAAGAGTAAACAAATGAAATATCCGAACATATTAGACTAGAGAATTAATTAAATTAGTTTTGTTAGGTAGCAAGTAAAATAAAAATCAATAGGTACCTACAATAAACAACACTTTCAGATAAAGTTCGAACTCAAAACTGATAAGATTATCAATAATAACTATAACTATAAACAAGGTTTCAAGTTGGGGTTGAGACTCGAGTTTTCAAAAAAAAAATTGATACATGTACGTTAGCAGTTTTACAGCTGATGACTAATATTATGTAAAATATAAATAAAACAATGCAAATAAAGATAATAACATAAACTACAATCCATCAAACATCTAAAAATGTATTATACTTTTTGCAACATCAAAAGGTTGCTAATGCTAATTTATTAAATCGAAATACAATAACAATTTATCCACCTTAACTTTATATATTTAACATCCCTTTCCGCATAATTATTTCCCCTTAGAATTTTTTCTCTTATTTCTTTAGTCAACAATTTGCAGAAATACAATTTTTACGTACCATTTTTTTTAATGCATGCAAACGACATTTACTTCTTGTTGTTTAGGTGCTCTGGTTGCTTAATTATTATGATGCCTGACTTGACAAATAGTAGATTTCAGAAATATAAAACGCACTTTGCTAATATTTTTGGTGCCAGTTTTTTATCTGATTAAACAAATTATGTTCTCATTGGTTTGGTTGGAAGTTCTACCCTTTGTTCTCAGCTCGGATTGTGGTTTGTAAACAGAATAATTTGCAATCACATTTTCACGCTTTTAATTTTTGTTTTAAATTATCTTGTACTCAATACGAGATTGATAAAAATAAGTAATTTTTTTCTATTTAAAGATGAAAATATTGCTTTTTTTTAATTTTCGTTTTCAGGTTTTGCAAGTTCTGAAGTTTTTTTCTTTTTCGCCCTACCTTGAATGACAGCTAATAATACATAATTCAGCAATCACCAGAATCCATATGTTCAAGATAAAGAGAGATAGATATAGTTTGTAAGTTGGTTTATGGCCGCATTCAAAAATCTAGTAACATTTATATCAGATTAGTTTGGTTTTGTTGTAATTCCGTTTAAAACCCCAGGTAAAGCCTAGTACGCTGCTGATGCGAAACGAAAAATCCCATACAAAAATGACACGACGAAATCATGAACGAAAAATTTCGTTCTACTTTTCGTTTTCCAGTACGCTGCTGAACGACGAAATGTGTAATTTTAGTGGATAGCTGTACTAGATTTCTTAGTACAATTCTCCACTCTTTTCGTTCTCAATTTAATTGACCTGCACATTAATTGCTTGCGAAATTTTGACATTTCATTTTATTTATAAAAAAAAAGTCAGCTCTTGTAATGCTTATTTGATTTTTCTTTGGCTTTGTGTTTTCTCTAGTGTCTGGTTTTTCTGTGCATTTCCTATATTAAGTTATTCAAAATACATTCAATTCTAATTTTGTATCAAAACCAATTTCAAAATCGACTAAACTAAATCTGCAAAATGAAAATGGGAAGTTGGAAAGAAGCACACCCTTCACGTATCTTATCGGCGAACAAGATATAGCTGATCTTTATTTGGAGTGCTGATTATAACCAACTATCGACTTTTCTCATACCTAGTGCTAGTGCTTGATTAAAAATTAAAATTTTAAAATTAATTTATTTTGAGTGACTACTAAATAAAAATATTATAATCAAGATTCAGTAGTTTGTTCTGCAATTAACTGTCCATGTCATGATTTTTAAAATACACTTGTTTCTCCAACTTTTAAATTCTATGCGACCTTTGACACCATATAAATATTAAAAAAACACTCACCATTTCTAACTACATACTTTCAACAAATAAATTAACTCAATTGCCACAAAGAAAAAATCAAATCGACCGCCCGCTACTGGCAGTACGAATATGAATTTCCGACCTGGTCGAGACAAGATCTATCCAGGCCGGAAGCCAAAGGTAAGCGGCCTTCCGCTGCACCGACGACAATTAAGGAAATCATCGTTACCACAATAATGTTTGGTTGCAAAAAGGCCATCTTAAACGATACCCACCTCTATTTAGAAAGCCTGTTTCCGATCTCATTGATTGGCGATTTTATACCATACCCCAGACCTTATTTCTCAAGTTAAGATAATCTGTTTAATGTTTACGTCGATTTTCAACACGGGATGGACATTGTTATTTAGTCTACAATTTCAGGTGATGACCTCGCTAGTCCTTTGTTGTGTTGATAGAAAGAAGATGATGACAAATCACTTACCTCGCATTGCCATCGCTACCTTCTTTTTCTTTTCTGGACGAAGTTTTTTAATGTAATTGAACCATCGTATGGCAGATGCCGTGCTCGTGGATTTGATAGCAAATCAAGCTGCTTGCAAGCTGGTCACTTGTCAATTGGATTTGACATATAAGGGCATGCATTTTTACTATTCATTCGATTTTGGTATTAATTGAGGAAGCAAGACCTATGGTTAAAATGGGAATCGATCAAAGAGCATTCGCAGCGTAGCAGAGCGGTCAAGTACAAACCCACTAAGAAAACTCACTGATGAACAAGTGAAAATGCAACCCGTTCCAAAGATGTATTCCAAAAGCTATTCACTGTTCTCTTGGAATATATAATCTGGAAATACTTTGGAGTGAATCTTTGGAACGGGTTATCCTAAAAACTTGGTTGATACCTTTTTGTAATCTACTCTTGATACTCTCAAAATCAGCATCAAAAGTTTATAGGTAGAAGGATTATTGCAAAAATCACTCTTCAAATACGCATATTTAGAATGATGTATGCGTATTCCTGGAGCTATTTTTTTTAATACAACTTCTTTGCAAAAACTATTGATGCTTCCTTTGAAAGTATGAAGTGCTGATTCTAAAAAGATATCGCTCGCCTTTATTGGACAACCCGTTCCAAAGATATAGTTCAAAGTATTTTCAGATTATGTATTCCAAGGTGAACAGTGAATAGGTTTTACATCTAAAAGTAATTTGGCGACAAAAAATTTTCCATCTAAAAATAATTTGGTGACAAAATTACTTTTTTTTTTACAACTTGTCATTTGTTTTTGACAGCTTACAGAACTCTCCGCAAATATTTTTCCGCTGTGGTTTTCGTTAGCATTTCGCTCTCCTAGTGGAGACCACCGAAAAATTTCGTTTCGCATCAGCAGCGTACTAGGCTTAAGGGCACAAATAAGCCATAATAAAGATTGGAAACCTTCGTACGTTTCACCCCCCAAAACCCATTTGTTTACATTGTTGTATTTGTAGCTTTGACACTCTATCCATGAATAGATGGGAAATCGAAAAGCAAAACAAAAACAAATTACTTGGGCTGTGTTGTCTATGTGTCTATAGGAAGAGGAACAGAAAAGATTCTTGGGTACGATTTTATCAATGTGTCTATTGGAAGAGGAACAGAAATGTTACTTGTGTGCGTGTTTCAACTTGTAGGCAAATGTCATATGAAAGCAGAGGTTTCCGGTCTTTACATTATTAGTTTATGGGTAAGGGGTACGCTCACTGATCTCTATAATACACTGGATAGTGTATTCACACAAAAAATCGACCCCAATAGAAAACTGTAATGATTGTAGAGGGTCCATGTCAGTATAAAAGTATAACATTTTTGTTGCCAAAGTTACATTTCAAGATGGTTGCTTATGCTTGAAATTAAATTTGTTTAATCAACCATACCAAGGGCACCTTTTTCAAAAAAATATAAAATTTAAATTACACATCTATTTTCAACAAATGTAAGTACGAATTTTTCTTAATAAAAAAGCCATACTAATGATATATTTGACTGTTTCTAGTGTGTATTAAATATTAAATATTGAATTGAAAGTGGTTTCGGTGCTAGCTTATATTGTCAAAAGCGGCTTCTTAAGCCGCACCACCTTGTATCACTGATAACGGCAAATTTATCTTAGGCTGGCGGTGAGGGTCAATTCGTTGAAGTTCTCATAAACCATTGAGATTGGATAAAAATCGACCAGAAAATCGAAAAAAACAGCATAATCATTCAATTCCACCAACAAGAAAACACATTTCCTTGAAACGTTCTGTTACCAGATTTTTAATATGTATTGTAAATAACCTAGAATATAAGACGAAAAAAGACAGAGAAACGCACAATATTGACTTCCATTTGTAAAACAACTAAAACTTGTTTTATTTTCCCAACAATTACATTGCAATAATTTCAGCTTCCATATTTAATGATCATTTTTCTGCAATATCTTTCACGTTCTTGTGACGTGGTTCATCTTCTTTGTCGTCTTCTTCTAAATCTTATCTGTAATCGGCAAACATGACAACTCGACATCATGTTGCTCGTGTTCATCACTACCAAAGTCGCCGACTTCATCTTCGTCTTCGAAATTCTTGCTTTTTGATTTTTTTCTTTTCAACTTTGTGCTTAGCTTTGACAATTTCCTTGAAACGTTCTTATCGAATTTTTCCTCTTCACGAAGGACTTCTTTGCAGTTTCAATATCAATTCCTCCCTCGTCTTGATTGATATAATCTCTTGCGAGATCCGATTGTCCAAGTTCCGTCTTCCGTCTTTCCTTTTCTGAATTGCTTGTAGTTCTTATTATCTTAATTGAAACTGACAATAAAAATAAATTGTTTTTCAATTTTTTTTTTGAAAAGGAGTGCAATCTATCTCTTTCTCTCTTTTTATAAAAAAAAACGAGATAGGCAATTGTAATGGTGCTACTGTCAAATTCAAATGGAGTCAAAAAAAGTGTTATACTTTGTAGGGAATACACTATCCAGTGTATTATAGAGATCAGTGGGTACGCTCACTCACTTATTTGATCAGTTATCTCGGATACCTAATGTCGGATTTACACGAATGTCAAATTGCCATTATTTCTTCCATTTTATTGACATTACTGACAAAATCGTGTAATTGTTTTGAAAATTTGTCATTACTTTCGTCTTTTAAAAAATGGCAGAGAAGACTGGCATTAAATATTGCTACTATAATATAATCATGTAAATGCACAATGATGACATTTTAAAAATTATGGCACACCGCGAAGAAGAATGAACTTGCTAATTCTTTAATGGCAGATTGCCATTATCAATCAAACAGTCATTATTTTCCCCGTTTATATGCTTATCATTATTGATTTGATTTTATCATTATTTTGCCAGTTTCATGGCATGAATTAATGCCAATTTGTCACTCGTGTAAATCCGGTATAACTATCCAAATTTATTTGTGTGCGGATTAGATAGGCTAGCTGAAAGCTGTCAAAAAATCAGAACAAAAGCATACGAAATGATGTTTCCACTCGGCTGTTCTATACATTTGTTCTAGGATAGCTAGTTATTTCAAAACTTTTGGGATAAGTCAAGATAACTTCCATGAGAAGAGCTGTTTTTCATCAGATGTGCTTTTGCAGGCGTTAAAAAAACTGAAAGTTATGCCAGATAGCTCTGAATAAATGAGTGAATGCCCGCAATGGAAAAATAACTACTGCAAAAAATTAATCTTCAAGCCAGAAGCCTTACTACATTCAACACACTTTTGTACAAAGGTAAAAACAATTTTTGACTTTTTCCAACATACTGCCTATCTCATATTTCAAATTTTACAAAAGTAAAAGTTATAACTTTTTGTGCAAAAGTGGAATACTTTTTTAAAATTTGAAATATGAGATAAGATTCAAGAATATGTTTTAATGCTACGTTTTCACCTAAAGATAATCCGGTTTAAATTGAGAAGATTAAAAATTAATCTTCAAGTGTATTCACCAGTGAAAAAAAGATTAGTTTGACGTTTATACTATGAATTGTCATATCCTTTGCACGGTTTTCGTTTTTATATATTTGGGAAAGAACAACTTCAAGGTATTACTGTAGGATAGCTAATTTTCCATTACAAATTCGAAGCACCGACCGCTTTGGTCTTTGTAGCTTTATTGAATTTTTTACTTTTATACTTATTTATAAACAAAAACAGAATTTGAAGGCAACGACAAATTATACCAGACAAAAACAAATTAAATAATGTTGGACATTTTTTTTTTGTTGAATGACAATGGAGAAAATATGACGTTAGAATAGGCGCGTTCTGTGAAATAAGGTTTGTTTCTTGTGCGAATCTTCTACTTCGAAGAAGATTTCAATGAGATTAATTTCTAATCTTCATTTAAGGAGATTAAAATTTGTATGGGAAATCTTCAAGATTTAGAAGATTTCAAAGAGGATTTATGGTTAATCTACATAAATCTGGATTAAGTGGTAGGTGAAAACGTAGTATAAGAAGACAAACATGTTTTAATCTTGAATGAATGTTTGTTAATTTCGATGATTAAAAACAAATATCAAAATATGATATATTATCATTTGGGAGTCACTGATCAGGTGGTAAATTTATGAGACCTTGCTCATTTTTTTTTTTACTAAAGTTGGTGTTACTGACAGGCAGAGGGCAACTGAAATTTAAGCGTTGGAATGGCATCCAACTGGCAATCCAAAAATGTTCCCGGCAGGCAGGGCAACTAAAAGATAAATGTTGGAATGGCAACCAACTGGCAATCCGACAAGGCTCTAAGATAAACTCTTAACACATATTTTATTTTATCTTTCTTTATTATAGGAGTAAACGTAGACTGGGTTTTACAGTATTAAAATTGCCAAACATGAATTTACAGTATATTAAAATTACCACAAAAAATGAGAGTGAGAGTTTATTCTTAATTTTTTCTCGCTGTCGGATCAAACTTAATGAGGACTAAATGGCTAATGCCGAAAATTCTCGATTTTTTCAAAAATGACAGAGATAAGTATATACATTTGAAAATCAGTTATTTCATTATAAGTATAAAAGATTTAATATAAGTGACAGTCCAGGAACTAAATGGCTGCGTTCAATTCTCAACATTGGAACGTTAAAGAAAGTATAACAGTGGTATCAATGGTTGGAATGCTGAAAAACATTAGAGTCACTTGCAATATCAACCGACTTAAAACAGTTATCAGTATGTTATCGCCATTAGAAAAAAAAATAATTTTTGTAATTAAGCGTCAGCCACGCAAGGAAATTGAAAAAATTTGTACTTGTTAAAAAATTTTCAGAAAGTTTTACCCAAGTATCTTGAGTTTCTTGTGGCATGCGCTTTTTTTTGCATATCCATATTTTGTGACAAATGCCACTGATATTCATTGGTTAATAGTTTGTCAAATTGAACGATCGTATATCACAATGTTCTGAACGCAATCATTTAATTATTTTGAACTGTTTGAACTGTATTGAGCACAGATAAGTCAAAAATGGTCTTATTGGTCTATGGTGTAAAGTATCTTTGAAGAACACCCAAAAATTACTGATCTCTATAAAGCGGCCCATTCACATGACTCTCGTGTCGTCACCAGTGAGATGACACAATATATCCCTTCAGACACACGCAATACAAGTCTCCACACGTTAGTTAGCTTGTGTCCAAACTTTTCCCAAACTTTACCTAAAAGTAAAAAAAACAGACCTATGTACCCCAAGAGTTGTAAACAAAAAAACTGTTTTTTTTCGGATCTCAATAAACACCCGAGGGCCATTAATTTTATGTTGCAGAAAAGCAAGTTATGTCGTTTAATAATTAAAACTTAAAATATGTCAAATTTAAGCTCTTAGTAATTCCACAACTTCAAGATTTTCCATTTTGCAGTTAATTTTGAGTATTCTTTTATTTCCAATTTAAAAATAACAAATTGCATACAAAACGAGAATCCACAACAAAACAAATGCTTTATTCCCCTTTCACACAAGGAAACTGAGTTGCCGGCAACTGGAAGTGTGTATGCGAGAAGGGCAAGAAGTAAGGGGAATGAAAAAAATCTCCCCGGTCAACGATTTGAAGAGATTTTTTTGACGTTTTGCTTTGCATTCCAATTAGCCCAACAAAATCTTCCCAGTTTCCTCCTCAGTTTCTCGGTGCCAGTTTCTTCATGTGAAAGCTACAAGGCAATTAAAGGAAAACGTCAAAAAAACCTCCAGCAACTGGATTCCCTGTGTGAAAGGGGACTTAGATTAGCGGTGATCGATGTTCATCTAATGGGGTTTGCGTTTGGTAAATTTAAATTTTGATCTATAAATTGATTTTTTTCATAACAAATCGAATGCGTTTTCTGATTGATTTTTATTTGCTATAATATTGATGTATATTTGTGCCTGTGAACCAGCTAGCAGTATCAGATATTTTGTCGAACTGATGGCTGTCAATTATTATGCATAGTGGTGTTAGTAAAAGAGGAGTAGATCTGCCGAAAAATCCAGCTACAAAATTGATTTAAGATCAAAAAATAAATCAACTTTTTTGGCCAATCGAAGGCAAAAATTGTCAAACTCAGTTTTTTGACAGATCTAAATGGAAAATAAATTGATTTTTGGTACCAAACTATAACCCCATAACTTATGGAAACATCGATATTAAAATAAAAAATCGATGATTCAATATCGATGTTGAAGGAAGAATAAAGGAAAATGAACTGATTTTTTTGATAAAAAATCGTTGGAGCCGTTTTTCAGAGAAAGAAGATTTACGTCTTTGGCAAAAAAAAATAGATGATAGGTACCGTAATATTTCGTCTTAAAAAAAAATGAAAACAGCGTGTGGGCATATTATCAAAAAAAAAAACAATATGTACCAAGTTTGAAGCAAATCCATCTAACCTTTTAGGCTCTAGACTCGAGGACAGACAGACAAACAGGCGGAATTGCGGGATCTACTTTTTTGGTGTTCTCTATGATCGTAATGTCATTTTTGATTGTTAGATTTTTTTTACGAATGCATAATTTGCATTATAGTACCTATAATCGCAATTAAAAATGGAGTTTTTGGGACCTATCGCGAATCTCCCATCGAATTTCATATCCCACGGAATATTTTATTCCCTGGAAATTTTTCCTGCTACAGTGAATCTCCCACGGAATAAATTTCCCTCAAACAAAAAATCATATGAAATGGCAGCAAAATTCCCTGGGAAAACTTATTGCCGATACCAATAAATTCCGAGGGAAACTTTTGAGCATTTTTCACGTTCCCAAGATTCGAATTGGAGAACATTTTCCAGGGAATTTTTATTTACGAAAACCCGCTATACGAAAAAGCAATAATTGCACATATTTTTTTTTTGACCAGGAGGGTCATTCCGTAATTTTCAAAACATTGGTCGTCGACGAGATCGTCTTTAATTTGCTTCATGTAACTCAACCACTATCGTCTCGTCAATCGTTTATAATTTAAGAGCATTTGGAACATTTCAGAAACTCTCAAACTTTTGTTGAGTTGAAATTGACTGTCGAAAATGTCAATAAAGTTGTGTGTATTGTTTAGTATTTGGGGGGAATGAAGTTATATAATTGGACAAAAATGTCCCTTATTTTATTGTATATTTCATCCCGATTTGTCTCTCAATTGTCTTCGCATTCGTATTAATTGTATTTTTTCCCAACTTGCGTTTTCATTTACACTTTCTAACACTAGAAAATTGCTGCGACGAAAAATTTTAACTTTAATTTGCAAATGCAACAGATAGACAAAAACAAGATGTCAAACTACAGTGGCTACTCAATTATTCAACTACAGTCACCTACAAACTACTCAAAATTAATGCAAGACGATACCTATATATCTATCGTCCAAACGCTATCATTTTGACGATAGCGTTTTGACGATTATCGACTTACGTGAAACAAATAATGGCATCGCTATAGTTCAGATGATATCGTCTGACGATAATCGAGTTACGGAACGGAATGACTCCCCAGCTGTGTATAAATATAGGTTAAATAGGTTTTTATTTATTTTTCAAAATTTAATTTACTTATTTCTTAAGAAAATCCTATTGTGGGTGATAATAAAGCATTATATTATGGGGCGCGAGTCCTAAGATACATTCCCCATCACATTTTATCTATATTCGACTTGTTTGTACAAATCAAACCCGATTTGAAAACAAACTTCATTTTCACTATTTAAATTTTAATAACTTTATTTAAAGTTTTTTTTTCACATGCCAAATCTAAGATTATGGTAATTAAATATTTTTTGTTTGTAATGTATCATGCTTTAACAATTTAATTATAATATAATAGAAATAACAAATTGTGTAGCATAAAATATACTGCAATTATTAATAGTCAGTATTATATTTGAACAAACATACATCCAGGCGTTGTTAATGTATCCATGAATCAAAAATACCAAATATGGATCCACATATTTTCTATTTTATTTCCATATATCTATGTATAATAAATATTGTGTATTTGTAGATATTTGTTTTTTATTGTTAATTATTACAACTTTTAATTGCACAGGGTTCTGAGTTTAGGTAATCCTTACGCGGCCACTTTTTTACTCTAATTTGCCTGCTATTGTAGGTAAAAAGATGTTTGTATAAAAAAGATGCAAACATATTTTTTAGCTTCTTTTATTTGATTAGTTGTTATTTATTTTGGTGGGAAGGGAATTAGTTTTACATTTTAGGCTAGAATCTCCATTGTGCTTCATATTGATAGATTTTTGTTTAGTTTGTTGATTTTTTTATTTTTTTTTTTGTTGATGCTTATAACTATATTTCCAAAATAATAAAAATCATTTAATCGCCTTGTTTTGTTTTTATTTTTTTTTTTTCAGGTAAATAACGAATTTAATAGGCGTGGTTGGCAACGAACAAAGCTGCATCAGCGCCAGCACCGACTACACTACCAGCAACATATTTGCCAGTTGCTGCTTCACCGTTACCCTGAAAAATAGTAAAAAAAATCATTGGTTAATCATTAATTAAAATAATCAATTATATAATATAGTTCGATTTAATTGTTATTGTGATTACTTTTGGGGAAAGAGAATAATTGTCTACGACCGGCCAGGTTCATCGAAACCTTCAAAGATCATTTATTAATACTTCAATTAAATTCCTTTAAAAAAAGTTAATTTAAAACTGGATTTTACGAACAAAACTTATGGGGTTATCGTTTGGTAAATTTATATTTTGATCTATAAATTTATTTTTTTCGTAACGAATCGAATACGTTTTCAGATTGATATTTATTTGCTGTAGTATTTGTGTCAGATCTACAAAATTGATTTAAAATCAAAAAATAAATCAATTTATGTGGCCAATCGAAGGCAAACATTGTAAAAATCAGTTCTTTGACAGATCTAAATAAAAAAAATAATTTTTGTTACCAAGCAAAAACCCCATTAAAATTTTAATAATTTCTAGTGCCAATTTGAAGCAGTTTTATTTATTATGTTCTCTTTCTGAACAGGGGTATATTCATATTTTCTTGTTACAAAACTCTCTTGGGTGTCAAAGAGAAAAATAAGGCTACTCATGAAAACTTTATTTTGACATAAGCACATTATAACTATATAACGGGTAGAAAATTTCTATTGTGCAAGAATTTGCATAGCGGCTACATAAGTCCTTATGCACTGCATAACTATGCATAATGAATAAGACTGTTGAGTGTTAATAGCCTTGCTTAATTATCTACGGATTTGGATCAGGGTTAATTTCAACACGTAATCCTGAGGGGTCATTCCGTAATTTGATTATCGTCAGACGATATCGTCTGAACTATAGTGATGACTTTATTTGCTTCACGTAAGTCGATAATCGTCAAAACGCTATCGTCAAAATGATAGCGTTTGGACGATAGCTAAATAGGTATCGTGTTGCATTAATTTTGAAGTTTGTAGTTGACTGTAGTTGAATAATTGAGTAGCCACTGTAGTTTGGCATCTTGTTTTTGTCTATCTGTTGTATTTGTAAATTAAAGTTAAAATGTTTCGGCGCAGCAATTTTCTTGTATTAGAAAGTGGAAATGAAAACGCAAGTTGGGAGAAAATACAATTAATACGAATGCGAAGACAGTTGAGGGACAAATCTGGATGTTCATCCATATATCGAGTCAAAATACCAATCTGAGACTGTGTGACTGTCCTATATATAAATTGATGTATTTACATTTATACATACATATCTGTTTAAGATTACTTTATATAACTTTATTGGCATTTATTGGACTGCCATAAACTCAATAAAAGTTTGAGAGTTTCTGAAATGTACCAAATGCTCTCAAATTATAAACGATTGACGAGACGATAGTGGTTGAGTTACGTGAAGCAAATTAAAGACGATCTCGTCGACGATCATCGTTTTGACGATTATCGTTTTGAAAATTACGGAATGACCCTCCTGTTTTCTATCCGAATTTATATTAAAGATACAAAATTTAGTTTTTAATATGTGACGGGGACATGTCTTTTTTGTTTTCAATCAGTGTTCTGCTCCTATGTCTAAATCCACTCATTCACCCACTTTTTTCTATATTTTTGAATAACTCCAACAGATTAACAGCATAAAATTCTCTGCGCTTAGCTCTGTCCCAAGGGAATAAGTTGTTGTATTTAGATTGTATTTTTTTTAGCCTATAGCTGTTTTTTTTCGAATTATAATCCACATTTTATTGGATTCATCGACGAAATACATCGTTAAACCTCGAAAGGAATAATAGTGGCTATTTTAGTAGACCATTTATTGTATTTATTGGACGAATGAAGGCGTTATAGATAAGAGCCAAATCAGTATGAGAGAAGAATTTCTTGAATCTTCCAAGAAAACTTACAATACTTAGCAGTTTGGTTTCATACTATACTCTATTAAATCAATTTGGAATATCAAGCACAAAAAATCAAGTTTCTCCAAAAGAATTTGGTAATGATTGGTGGCACTGTTAGGTGAGATATACCATCAACAGATGTTTAGAAAATCATACTATATGTCATTATGAGCTTTCGATGGAGCTGATAAATCAATCAGCATTTAAATGACATAAGGAAGAAATGACAAGTGCAATCGGATCGTTAGTAGAGAGTGTATATCAAATATATTGTATATATTGAATGGAACACCAAACACTTGAGTGTGCTATCTCCAGTTTTTTTCCCAGGCTAGAGCTAGACCTTGACTTGACTGTCAAGTCGATCATCAGGTTCCTTTGTCTACGTCACAAATAAGCCATAATAAAGATTGGAAACCTTCGTACGTTTCACCCCCCAAAACCCATTTGTTTACATTGTTGTATTTGTAGCTTTGACACTTTATCCATGAATAGATGGGAAATCGAAAAGCAAAACAAAAACAAATTACTTGGGCTGTGTTGTCTATGTGTCTATAGGAAGAGGAACAGAAAAGATTCTTGTGTGCGTTTCTATCAATGTGTCTATAGGAAGAGGAACAGAAAAGATTCTTGGGTGCGTTTCTATCAATGCGTCTATAGGAAGAGGAACATAAAAGTTACTTTGGTCGTGTTTCAGCTTGTAGGCAAATGTCAAATGAAAGCAGAGGTTTCCGGTCTTTACATTATTAGTTTATGGTCTACGTACATAAGTTAATTTTTTATCGAATAACTTTATTCAAAAAATTCACTAGAATAAAATTTGATGGCACGATATAAACACAACAATGCTGGAATTTAGAATAATGTTCCAATTTGCTTGTTTATTTTTAATTAATAAAAGTAAACTGTGAAACTGAACTATATTGAATGATCTATGAATAATGATAGATGTTGTAATAACTCTGTGATACACTTAATTTTAATATATAGATCTCGTTCTTGTTCTAAAAGAGAATTTAATGGTAACTTTGTCCAATGGGTTGATTTCCTAAAATAGTGCAATAATTTCAATAATATTACGGTTGTCAAATATCAGCTAGTTGACGATTTACAAGATTTGTCAATCAATACTCGGCATTATGAACATTTAGTTTGACATTTCAAAACAATTTATAACTTGCGGTAAGAATTAAGGTAAACTAAATTTTCACGATTGGAAGATCTTCCAATATTGGCAGATTTTTCAAAAAAAATTCTTCCAATTTTCTATCAATCCAAATCTACTCGTATCTGTAAAATTTAAAAGACAAAAATTGATATAAAAAATTGGCAAACTTCTTCCAATCGTATGAACTCGTCTACACAACCAATTTTGTCTTAACTACTATGCATTTGAAAGCGAGCAAAGAATTCACGAATATTCGTCCATTTTGACAATTCTTTTACATAGTTTTAATACTATTCGTCACGAAGGACAAATTCCTAAATGCAAATCTTGCGCATAATATGCTAAGCAAACTGTCCCTAAACGCAAACAGAAAAATCTCTGCTAAGCACACGTCCCAAAACGCAATTCATTCTTTTTTCTTGCGCAAACTTCAATGCAATTGTGCAAGTTTTAAACTTGTCAATTTTTATCGGGTTCGTGCATTTGCTTAGCATGAGACTTTCTTTGCAAATCTTGCGTTTAGGAATTTGGCCAAATATAAGTTGAAAGTCTGATTTTGACGTTACACGCGAGCGAACAAATTACTCGTTGAAGGGTGGATGGTATGTGGAACGCGAATAGAGTTTGACTGTTCGTTACAATCAGATGCAATTCACGACTACCAATATTGTTTTTTTAATTTATATTATAAATTATGTTTCTTTGTTTAGAATTTGTGAAGAATTAAGGTTGGTAAATTGTTTTAAATGGAATTTATTCGTTAATTCGTTTATTCGTCGGTGGTTGGTCGCTCTCATGTGAAAGGTCCTTATTTTGAAATAATTGGACGATTATCTGCCAATTAAAAATTGGATGATGTCCTTGCCAAAAACATCAACCAATTTTTAATTGGCAGATATTTTTTTTTTTAATTGGGGGAGGAAACAACACAACAAAAAATTGGGAAGAAAACAACAAAACTAATTTATTCGCTTTCGAAAAAAATTGAAAAGTGTTTTTTGAATGAACGAAAATGAATGCGGAAATAAACAAGAAGCTGCTACCGTCCGTCAAAATAGCGAGCAAGAAGTCTTATAAAAAGAAGGTCGAAAAGGATTGGACGAGTGGAAAAGGTTTAAAAGGTTTGGAAAAATAACTTTTTTTACCAACTTTCTTTTTGATTTCATATACCTTTTGAAAAAATATTTCAAGTAAAAAAAAATCTTTAAATCTAAGAAACTTTGAATACATAAAAACTCGACCCTACCTCAAATCATATAATTTGGTCAAGCAGGAGGATGCAGGAGGTTGCAGTAGGAAAGCATCCATGCACCCACTTTAGCGTCTAATACCTAAGCCCACTTCATACACATCATACCTACCATCCGCCCATTATTACAGAGGTATTGCCTCTACTGAATTCTAAAAATAAAGAAATCAATCCTCATTTTTTACTTTTTGTTCCAAGACAAAAAGTATTGAAATTCTGAAAACAGAGCCGTCTTCTAAAGTATAAAAGAGGAGCCCAGATTTGATTGGCTTAAATCACAAAATCGTATGAAGAATAAAAATTGAATACACGTCCGTAGCTTTGTATCGAGCAAGGATGAAGCACTGCTCTGAAGACCAACACGAAGCCATTTTAGTTCTGCATAACAACGGTGGATCCATGAGAGATATCGCAACAGTCATTGTTTCTGTAAGTTGAGGCGATACCTTAAATGTTCAATTTGTTTGACTGGGATTTTCCAATGGAAGACGATAAATTGAAAAAGTCATTTTGGCATCTTAACCATAAACCACACATATTTGTTTATGTTTATCGACTACTTTTATGGATTCGAAAGTTACAGAACATGGGCTCAGAGGGCTACCGTCTAAAATGACTTTAAGAAACAAAGCTATGTTGGTGAGAAAAGCTTAAACGAATCCGTTTATGTCCTCAAAAGATCTGTAGCGAGAAATAGAGACGCCAGTTAGTTCTAGAACTATTCGTCGTTTCTTGCAGGACCTTCATGCACGATCTCCAAGGCAGGTGCCCTTACTATAAAAAAAAACACACCCAGAAGCGGATCTATTTTGCCAAAATTCATTACATGAAACACGACCCACTTCACGCCAAGAAGCAGTAGAGGAATGTGCTTTGGGGCGACGAAACGAAAATAAATTTATTTGGAATGGATGGGAAACAGCTTGTTCCTCGCCCAAAGTGCGAGGCCTAAAATCAATGGTACAGCATGGAGGTGGCAGCATAATGTTATGGGGTTGTTTTTCTTGGTGGGGCGTTGGTTCAATATTTGTTCTAGACGGCATAATGACAAAGGAGCCGTATGTGGACATACTGGAAAATGTTATGCTTTCATGGGCATATGCCACTTAAATGGCTTTTCCAGCAAGACAACCACCCTAAGCATACGGCAACGCCAACAGATCTCTGGTTTCAGCGAAATAAATTGGACGTTATGGAGTGGCCGTCTCAATCACCAGACCTTAATCCTATATTGAGAACCTCTGGAATGAGCTGAAGATGGAGGTAAGTAAGCATAAACCTTCCAACAAAACGAATCTCTGAAGAATTGTGGTATTTCTTTTGGTAACAAAAACTAATCTTTTTCTGCTTCAGATCTGTCAAAACACAGTTTTCTACAATTAAAGCCTTCCAATGGGCAAACAAATCAATTTTATTTTTTGATCGGAAATCAATTTTGCAGACCTGGATTTTTCGGCAGAGATCGCTTCGTGTTACAAAAGAAATAAAAAACTTGAATGAAGAAACAGTTTCCAAATCATTTGCCATCAGATACCTTCTGGTTCCACAGACACGAATATACACCAATACCGTGATAAAAAAAAATAAATCTGAAATCGTATACCATTGGCGACGAAGAAAATCAAATTTCCGATCAAAATCTGAAATTACCAAAAGAAAACCCACATTTTTGTGCACAAGGTGCGGGAACACTCTTGAAATTCCTTGAGCTAAAATTAGCAGCCTGAGGAAATGTTTTACTCTGTCATGAGCGCCCTCTTCTGTGAAAAACTACGAAAATTTGGAGTACTGGAACAGGATTTGACTGTTTTTCGTAGAAATTCGTAGATTTTCCCAGTTTTATGGAATGCGGGAACGGACCTATTACTGCATGAATTTCTGCGAGCTATAAAGTTATTTCTGCTATTTCTTTGGCTTATTGATTCAAAAGCAATGATGACTTGAGCATGAAGTTCATTCTTTGTGTAGTAGAATGAAATCTTCGTATTGAATATTAAAGATAAACAGGAATAAAGAAAGAAACGCTGTAAGGAAAACACAAATAACCGAAAAGTGGAAAATTTTAATATTTGTTCACTGGAATTCTCGAGCATTTTCTCATTTTATTTTATAGAATTGTTTTGTGGACTGTTATTTGTGTTGCCTGTTGTTTTTCTATTTTTTTTTTAGTTTGGTCTTGGCAATGTCTTGAGTTATCATTTAATTATGCCCCCCTGCTTTGTGTCCTTGCATCCGGAGGATCACTATTTGCGATTTAAACACAAATTACCCAATTTGCTTTTGTTTAATTTGTTGCGTTTGTTACTCTGTTGTGTTTTTACTACAAAAAATATACCAAACAAACTTATTATATTCACACTTACAATGTTCAATGAAATTATTGAGACTTGTACTCTTACGACTTAGGGGTGTTAAAAAAATATTCAAGCGAAAAATGAAATAAATAAATACAAATAAATAACACAAAATAAAACAAAACCAAATAAAGCAATTAATTTATTTTGAGCTTTATAGAAGTGATAAAAAATTAGGAAAATAAAAGTTATTAAAGATAAGATAAAATAAAACAAAAAAAAAACAAAGAGACATAAAAATTATACATACAAAAATAAGAAACAAAGAAAAATATAGAAATAAAAAAAAAAATTATACAAAGAAATTTGTTAAGAAGAATAGAAATTAAGAATAAGAAATGGTTAATGTATTTGGATTTATTGATTTTTCTTCAGTCTTAAAATCGGTATTTTTGTTTCCGGAATTTGTGTTGAGAAAGACAGTGTTTTTGTTTTAATTTTTTTTTCTAGTATTTATGATTTTTAACATGTAAACTGGTAGTAGCGGCAAACGAAGAAATCGATCCAGCTTCGTATTGACCTTGACAAGCCAGCGAATTGGCCTAATTTAAAAAAATCTCAAAATTAGTCACATAACTTTTTTGTTAATGATTATTATTATTTATATGTCAAAAAAGCTATTATAAAATTAATAAGAAATAACTTTATAACTTTTTTTTAATGATTAGTAATAATTTATATTTAAAAGAAGCTATTATAACATTAGTAAGAATTGACTTTTATTAAATCATGCAAATAACAATAAACTTAAAAAAAGAGAAATTACAATTTGAGATTTGAAAAACAATTTTATTGCGTGCAATTAATGTAATACCCTACAACAAGTTTTTTCTTTAATAATTTTCTAATTAAACCAGATGAGCACCAACAAATAGGCTGGTTTATCCAAATGGTTGTGCAGGGCATAAAATAGATTAAAAGATTTTCTTCCATATATTTTGCTTATGAATATTATTGAAATAATAAATTGTTGTCATGAAAAACCAAAACTAACACTACAAAAACGCAACATTACACTTACATTAGGTGGTAATTATTACATCTACACAGAATTGTGAAATCGACTTTAAAAATGGTAAATAAAATAGCTATTACGATTATATTTTGTTAAAATTTAAGATGGATTCACATTTGAATCGGTGATTGTTAAAACAACATAAGCGACATTTTTATTTTTTTTACAGGAGAAGCAAAAAACCTTTTATTTTTGACGACGCTTCAGTGCACATAGGTACTTATCTCTATATTTACATATACAACAATTCAAACAAACATTTTTGATTAAAAAAAATTTAATTTAGAATAGCCCATAAATTGGCTAGTGAGGGCCATACCAATTGATTTTGACAAGAAGCCAATGTGAACTATATCCAACAAGATTTAAATTTTTAATCATTAAAGTTGGAAGATTTTTTCCTGGGTCAGACATAGTTAATTAGGAAGGTGTTTTGTATTATATTTAATAAGACGTGTTGCATTATTGATTCAAAATAGATTTTAACGGCCTTTGGTCAACGAATCGTTATAATAGATTAAGATTATTTTTTTTTTTTAAACGGATGCGCGCACTAAAGGGGTTTTGACTACCCTTAAAATGAACAAGCACAGTGCGAGCGTTAGGAAAGTAGGGAAGGATGCAAGAGGAGATACCCATGCACATTGGTTTTGAATTTCTGAATATCAAAATGGGAGGGGAAAATAGAGCCGGGTAAAGTATTCCACATTCGCGTTGTACGGCTAAAGAAAGATTCTCTGTACTTGACAGTACGTCCGAAGTTGGGCTCAAGGGTAAACTGATGAGCATTCCTAGAAGCGCGAGTATTACGGTTGAAAAGTTTAAGGGGAGGAATGCAACTGGCTATTTCGCTCGAACATTGTTTATAAAAATAGCGATAAAATAGTGAGAGACATATAACATTTCGACGATGTTCTAGAGATGTAAATGTTTCCACTATAGTTCTATCGCCAATCATTCTTAGAGCTCTATTTTGAATTCTATACAAAAGATTCAAATGAGTTTTGGGATCTCCTGGCCAAATGTGCGAGTTATACTTCAGCTTTGGACGAATGAAGGCCTTATAGATTACAGCCAGATCAGACGGGGAGAAGAATTTCTTGCACCTTCGAAGAAAGCCCAAAAACTTTGCAGCGTTTTTGGCGACATCGAATATGTGTTCATTCCACAAGAGGTGGTCTGTGATGCACATGCCGAGGACTGAAAGCTGATCGGTTTCTTCAATGAAAGTGCCGCTCATGGATAGCGGCATGGGGGGTGGGTTCTGCTATGACGACAGAAGACAGCACTGAGTTTTTGAAGCATTAAATTCTACGCGGTTTTTAATTCCCCATTGGACAATGCTGTCAAGATCAGAATTTAATGATCTTATCATACGCTACCGTTCCAATTGCACATCCGAAAAACAAGGAGGTGCATCTAAAAACGAATATGAAAAGCTGAGAGTACTATCGTCAGCAAAACAATTAAGTGGATTAGAAGTTCCAGATAAGAGAGCATTAATAAAAATGAGAAAGAGGGTCGGAGACAATACGGAGCCCTGGGGCACACCAGCATTTATTTTGTGGATATCAGACTTGAAACCTTCCAATACAACTTGTATTGAACGGTCCAAAAGGTAATTTCTAATGCAACGAAGAGATTCATCGATACCAAATGCACGCATTTTCGATAAGAGAGCTTGATGCCAAACTATCAAATGCTTTCGAAATATCAAGCGCAATAATCTTACTTTCTCCAAAATGATGTAAAGATTTGTGCCACTGTTCGGTGAGATATAGGTGGTTACGCGGAAGGTACTTGTCCGGGTATTACTGTACACTAATTTAGGTATATTCTACATTTTGGGCCAAACGATACTACCATTTTTTTTTTATTTCGACTTTCTCATAAACGGCTTCACGGATTTCGATAAAAAATTTTATGTTGGAGGTCCTTTGAATTTTTAATAATACTGCACCAAAATTTACGAAATAGTAATTTGTGGATTTTTGAAAAACAAAATTTTTTTTTGAAAATTCAGTGTCTATTTCGAAAACGGGATTTTTTTAAATTCAGTTCTTAAATTTATATTGTTAAATAATTAAAATCCTCACAGCAACATTTTTTTAGAAAAAAAAAATCTCAATATTTTGTATACGAAAAACTATGTTAAGAACGACCTTAAAATAAAATTTGCCGTTTCTACTAAACATCTTATAGTTTCGATGAGATAGAACATTAAGGCCCGTTGGCTGATACTAATCATAAATATTTATGTTCAACTTAAAACGCGTATGGACTACTGTTTCCTTTGCGTAAACTGTATATAAGCGCTTAAGTAGAACTTAAATGCTTAAGTTGTGTATCACCAAATGGGCCTAAGAGCAAAAAAGTGCGATCCAGTGCATCTTTAAACAACAATTTTCACTATTGTTATTCATATTTTAATAATTTTTAACTTTTTTAAAGACACCGCCCGAAAGACCACGAACAACTGACTGGCTATAATTTTCAAACTTCAAAAAAAAAAAACAGTTGACCAACTACGTTTTGCCAACGTTGGGTGTAAAAAGAAATTAAAATTAAATGTGTTTTAGCACTCATTTGTCAAAATGGCAGAACAGATATGTTGTTTTAACACTAAATGCCGATTTAGCGCTCGAATTTCTGTGTGTTTCAGGTATAATTGTATGATAGTTTTGCTCTGAACCTATAGTTCTACCCCTATGCAGTGCAAAACCATAATAAAAGTGATTTCGAAAATTATGTTTTAACAATCACCGATTCATTTATTATCTGTATATATGTAAAAAAATATGAATTTCCAGCAAACATGGTTTAATCCATCGTTTAATTTGTTTGTTTGCAACAAAACACATAAAAAACCCTACGATATGATTTGAAGATAAAATTCATTTGTTCGGGTAGTTCTTAGTAGCAGTTTAACTGATATATGTTTTTTTAAATTTGTTTTTTTTTTTTTTAATTTTGAGTAAACTTTTTGTTTTATAATCATATTTTACGACACTGGAAATTGTTGATATAGAATTGCCAATATTTTTACGGAAATAATACTTATGGTGTTTTCGTTTGGTAACAAAAATCTATTTATTTTTGATTTAGATCTGTCAAAAACTGATTTTGACTATTTTTGCCTTCAATTGGCCAAAAAATTGATTAATTTTTTGATTTTAAATCAATTTTGCAGCTCTGGATTTTGCGGCAGATCTATTTCTCTTTTACTAACACTACTATGCATCACAAATGACAGCCATCTATTTGACAAGGCAGCTGATACCGCTAACTGTTTCAGAGACACAAATATACACCAATGCTAAAGCAAATAAAAATCAATTTGAAAACGTATTCGTTTCGTTACGAAAAAAATCAATTTATAGATCAAAATGTAAATTAACCAAACGAAAACCTCATTACAGTTCGATTCTCCCCAACATCACTGATACCTCAAAAGTAAACAAGAAGAACTGAAAATAATTGTGCGACTTTTTCGTATTCTTCCACTAGTCACAACTTGTGACAGTCTAAAACCAATCGAAATTGTGATCTACTTCAGAGCAGGGCACTCACAACTGACAAATAAATTCAGTTTTCACATTTCGAATTTCGATTAAGCCTTCGATATATTTTGTAAATAATTTTTAATATTCTTTATTTGAGTGTACTTTATCTAGTTAATTAAAATGGAAGTGAATTAGATTCTGATGCATCTTATTGAAAAAATTTAATCCGAAAATGAAAAGCAAGCATTTTTACAATAGAACAACATTTTTAACAAACGAATTATATTGTTTAGATTGCAGCGACGAAGGCTTTTGAGAACTTTAAGAGACACAAATGATCCATTCGCTTTTCGCTAACCAAGATAACATTTTTTATTTTTTAGTTTTTCGCTTTCCGAAAACGTTGTATTGGGATCTTATTCTTTAAAGCCGCACGACAATCAGCCAACTTCCTTGCCGTTTGTAAATAAATAATAAATACTTTGGCGCAATTTAAATTTTGTTTGGTTTTAATAATCAGTTGTTATAATAATGACACTACAAAATTCATCTTTGATGTGGAAGTTTTCTTGTGACAATAGGTGTGTTTGGTAACGTGAAAACTCGCTGTCAAAGCCTATAGGAGAAAAAACCCAAGTTTCGTAAACTTGGTGAAAATTTCTAGTTACCAAACAGGCATAACTGGGGGGGAAGTCGATAAATGAAGAAGGGCATAGGTGACTTGTGATTCGTCCCTAGGGGACATACATGTATTTATGTTTCTACAAATTTTAAAATTATCAACTTTTAATAGTAGTTTAATTTAAACGCAATCACGGAGGTAGGAGGTTCTTTGTTTCATTTCAATAATATTTCAGCGTTCTTAATTTTCATAAGAATTAGTTTTTTTTACCTCTCTACTAAAGTACTAAATTTCAGCATTGATTTTTTTGAATTTACTCCCTCCAATATCGTTTGTATTTGCTAAGTTGTGTAAGTAAGGTAGCAATATTTTGTTTGTTCTGCAACTCCTACTTTTTGCATAATTGATCTGCACAGTATGTTGTTTTATATCTCCTTCCTCAAACTGAACTCATGAGTATTTTGAATGAATAAAAAATAGACATTCAAATGAACTGTACTCAAATCTTCAACAATTTATGAATATGAAAAATTGCTGATTTTAATGAGCATGTATGCATTTTTTTTTTGGTTCCTAGGGACTCATATACATTTGGTTAAAAAATAAAGGTCGAACAAAACCCAGTCGATAGTAGTTTTTAATGGATGTCGTAACTAGTAAAATATAAAACATATAACCGAATATCTACGCATATGGTATACCGTTTTTTCAATATCAAAGAATTTTCTTCATGCGTCATCTCCTCGATGCAATATCGATCAAAAAGACTTACCTTAGCGCGCTTCAAGAGTTCAGTTTGTCCAGCAGCGATGTTTTCCTTCTTGCCAGCCCAAGCGCGGAGTACGGATGCTTGGAGGGCACGACCGTATGAGAAGGTGAGTGCCCATGGTTTCAACAATGGCACTTTGTTGATGGCGTTCAAATGAACGGAAGCTTCTTCTTCGGATTGACCACCAGATAAGAAAGTGATTCCTAGAAATAAATCATTGCAATTTAGTTAATAATATACAATTATTAGAAATTTTTTGTTTTTAATTTACCGGGAACAGCAGCTGGAACAGTCCTGCGGAGGGCTTGCACAGTAGCGAGCGCAACTTCTTCAGGTGTGTTCTTCTTGGGACATGATTGACCAGCGGTAACCATGTTTGGCTTCAACAATGTACCTTCCAAGTAGACATGGTGATCGTTCAAAGCTTTATAGCATGCAGCCAAAACGGTTTCGGTGACTTTTTGGGCACGTTCCAAATCATGTTCACCATCGGGGAGAACCTCAGGTTCGACAATTGGGACAATACGTTGCGATTGGCAGATGGAAGCATAACGAGCCAAAACGTTAGCGTTCTCTAAAATTGATTGGTAGCTTGGAGTGTTCTTGCCAATTTTCAATACACAACGCCACTTAGCGAAATCACAACCATCCTTTTTGTATTGAGCACAACGGGCAGCCAAGTCATCAAGACCTTTAATAGAGTGAATCAATGATAAATTAGTTTTTATGATAATATATTCGAGTTTTCAATTGATTGATAATTTTACACATGTCGAAATAAAAAGGCAAGTTCAGAAAAATAAGATTTCACCGATCTTATTTATTTGAATAGTATGCAAAATTTCTCAGTTCTAATGTTAAATACTGAGAAAAAAAATTGGATTTGTCTCCTCACTTTTTGAAGGAGTATATTTCGCAAGATCTCTTTTTCTGAATTGCCCAAATGATTCCTGTTTTTGATTTACAAACTTATTGCAACAGTTAAAATATTTTTTGAAGGATTAGATGTTTACTATTCTATCAACATATTAAAATTCAATCTGGTCAACACAATCATTAAATATCAAATAAAATAGATATAGTTCAATCATACAAACGTCGAAAAGATTACAAGTTACGAAGAGGTAAACTATCTGCCAGAATTTATATAGGAAATCTTTTAGAAATTTGTGTCGGAAACGAAGATGGCACAAGATGGTGCCACTTTTTTTTAAAAAATATGTATGTCTATTAAAAACATTCATTCCAACTTAAAATAATAAATAAAATTTAACTGCAAATTTCTTGAAAAAGTTCTAAAATCAATTTAAAACTCGATCTAGTAGCTCTCGGTTTATCTTTAGAACTTAGTTTTAAAAATATTTAGAACTCGTTTATTTCTTCACTTCAAATATAGTCGAACTAGAATTATTTTTGAGTTTTAAGAATTTTAGTTCTCCGTTTTAAAAACTAACTTCTGAGGAATATTTTTCAGCTTTTTAGTCACCCGGTGATTTATTTTGACAAAAAAAATTCATTTTTTTTGAATTATTAAAAAAAATGTAGAAGGGTTTCAAGATTTAATTGGTTTGTATGAAAAATGAGCGGTGTAGCTCATTTGAATAGGTTCAACTTTTTTTGTACCTTACTGTTAGGATCTCTTCATATATATTGCAATGATACATCTCTGGTATATATGTAATGAAAGATAATCACCATACGCTTATTTTGGGAGAAAAAAATTCTTAAAGCTTACCGCTATTCTCACACGCTAGATAGACCAATTGCATTTATAAAACCAAACATATTCTTTGAATCATCTGAACAGGTTCAACAGCAAGAACTTTAGTTAACGTTGAATTGCCGCGGTCAATAATTGTGCTCAAATTTTTTTCTGCCAATTAATTTAATTTTGTTTTACCTGTTAACGATGAAAATAGGTCGCGGAAAATCCCTAAGTGAGAAGGACAAGGGCCAAATAAAAGCCTTTCGAGAATTAGGAATGAACCAACGACACATCGCGAAAAAAACTAACAGAAGTCAAAATTTATTTAGTAATTATTTGTGAAATGTCGAAAAGTATGGACGACATATGAAAGGTGGAACTTATAGGGCCACATCAAGAGCTGATAGACGTGCAGTCAACAGAGCAGCTTAAAATTATCATGACTCCGCCTCAAAAACCCAAATAAAAATCGGTATAAAATGTAGTTAAATCTAAACATTTGAAAATAAACAATTTCATAAAAAAACACCACTTAACGAATATAGAAAAGAAATTCGTCTCCAATTTTGTAAACAATACATGTCATGGAAGTCAAGTGATTTTCTCAGATGAAAAAAGTTCAATTTTAATTACTATTTTCATAACCTCCGAAAAGGAGAGCATTATTTAAGCCGGCTGTGAAGGCAGTATCCTGGTGTGGGAGTTATTTCCTTCTACGGAACCTTCAAGCTCCAATTTCTTATATCGAGAATGAATGTAGTTACTTATAAAGATGTGCAGAAAAGGCCTTCCCACAGATTTCTGACCTGTTTGGACCAATATATTGGAAATTTCAACATTATAAGAGTAGAGTCTTAATCTACAGTTTTGCAAATTGGCGAAGATGGCTTTGATCTGTCTGAAAACGAAATATCGTCATATTTAAAGGATCCTGATGCCACAACTTTTTAATAAGCCATTCCAACTTAAAATAAATGAAATTTAAAATAATCAAAAACAAGAGTTTTAGTTACTTAAATGGATTAAAAATGATATGTGAAATAAGAGAAAAAAATAACATTCTAAAGATAAACAAAAATATTTTTCAGAAAGTCAAACAAGTGATCATTAACGGACTAGTTTACCATAACGTTTACGCAACTATTGGTTTTCAATGGTGAAAATTGTATGTCTGCATTAATATCTTCAAAAGTAATGATTAAATAAAATAGTCGAATACAGAAGCAAACATTTTGTTTATACAAAAAGTGGAATTGGATATTTTCTATATGCAGTTTTGATTGGACTACTTAAAAGTTCATTATTATATTTAGAAATGCGAGAATATAAAGAAAATGTAACCGCCGTTTTTGCAAAAAAAAAATGTGTTTAATTGAGCTTTATAATTGCTTTTGATTTAATGTGTAAGCAAAGCTTAATCAGACTCGCTGGAATTTGTTGCTTGATCACTCTTCATGTCACAGATCTTTTGCTTACAATAAATGGGGTTTGGTAATCAACACCAAGAAAACGAAAGTCATGGTGTTCTCACGTTCAAATCAAGGTCAAGGGAATAATTCTTGGACTCTTAATGGATGTCATTTAGAAGTATCTAAAGAATACAAGTATTTGTGGGGATTGCTAAACACAACCCTGTATTTCAGAAATCACCTTAGGAAAAAAGTAAAATCTTCACAAAGTCTGGTCAATCCTACATGGAAAAAAAATTCTCAAACGACCACATAAGCCTTTTCAACGAAATATAAAATCTACGCTATGCTATGGTGCACACATATGGGGAATGCAAGAATCCGACGAAATTGAGCTTCAGAGAAAATTCAGTAAGAACATCTTTAACATCCCTTAACGACACGAAACTATGCAATCTATCTGGAAACAGGACTTCCAAAACTATTTACTTCAATTTTAAAGTTAGAAGCTGACTTGACTATATAATAAAAGTATTTATAATGTTACTTTATGAATCTCGAAATAAGGACTGGTGGTTGAGGATATGGGAAAACATCGCTGCTTCCTGGGAGGAACAAATGTTCTTTGATTATAGCAACACTAATCAGGTTAAACTAAAATTATACAAAATTATCCAAAATTCAAAGACTAATCGAGAGCAGATGATTCAAAAATCAAATCAATCAGAAAGCAATAATAGCCAACTAAATTTCAACTTGTGTGACAAAAATTATTTAATCATTTAACGAAAGTTTCGAACAGTTTTGTATTTTGTGTAACTTAAAAGTCAAGGAGGATTGTTTCCATTTCTTAAGTGTATGCCAGTCAGCGAGAGTCACATTTTGGAAGAGCAACACTTTCAATGCAAGAGACAATTGAAATCCTGAATTATTTGTTTAAAACTCTAAAGTTAATAGTCGAGCTGACATGACGGCCTAGCCAATGCTTAAATTAGCAATTAGCAATAAATGTATCATTGAATTTGAATTTTGAAATTAATTTTGAATATTACGAGATTTTTTAGTACACACTATGAAATGAAGAACTGTTTTCAAACATATAGTTTGAACTTTAAAGAAGACTTACATTCATATTGTGAAAATGGACAATGTTGCTCGAAGGCAACATGGATCAACATCCCTAAGTGATAATTAGGATGGCATGTTGCCATAATATGCCGAATTATAAAATGCCGCTGAAATGGGACTTTCAGTAGGAAAACGATCCAAAATATAATAGTAAACTTGAGAATAAGTTTTTGCTGGAATGGACTGCCACAGCCTTCAGACCTCAACACGATTGAGAAAAATACTTTGCTAGTGTCAAACTAACACATAAAAATGAATGCCATTTGGGTATTCATTTTGACATTTCATTGTGTTTTTATTTAAGAATGAAAAGGTTTTTGTTTGCTAGAGAATGTATAATGCAGTAAATCTTCTGATGGGAACATACCTTGGGTGGTGCACTCATCTTCAGATCCCATCAATGGGACAACACCTTTGTCGACCTTGATTCCGGGAATGATTCCACGCTTCTTTAACAATTCAACGAATGGAGTACCATCGTCAGCTTTCTGGTACAAAGTTTCGTGGAACAAAATTACACCGGAAATGTTTTCGGAAACTTTTGGATCAGTGGAGAACAACAATTGACGGTATTGACGACGGTTTTCATCTGTATTCTCAACGCCAATATCCTTAAAAATATCAAAAAGAATTAGTTATTAGTTAAAAAAAAAATTAAAAGATAGATTTATAAATAAAAATTACTTGAAGACGCTTGCCCATAGTAGAAACAGATTCATCAGCAGCAAGAATACCTTTGCCAGGAGCAACGATAGCCTTGGCAATGCGGCTAAGCTCTTCCTGTAATTCCTTTGATGGATAGTTGAAATAGGTAGTCATTTTGATTGTTTTTTAATCTGCAATAATAAGAAATAATAATGAATAATTAGTATTGCCAACAAGTTATGTAAATTTTTAAATAAATAGATCAACAGAAATTATTAAAAATATAAGAATGTCTTTTTGGAGATAAATTGACAATGTCTAACAGAGGTGAAATTTCAAATGATAAGTCTTCGTTTGTTATTAATAACATTAGTTTTGATATATAAAATGTTTCGGCGGATAAAGTTACTAAGTGAAGCAGGAAATTTTAATTAAAAAATAAATACTTTGTAAGATCATTTAAGATCAATTCGATTATATGGAACTATCTAATTAAAGCTGTTATCTATAAGAGGTAACCTCAATCCTCTAACCAGAACGAAAATTAACAGTCTATATTTTACTTCAGTATGATATGAATTTCAAAACTTTAACTTGCTAATATCATTCTATTTTATTCTGTAACAGATACACAATAATTATTTATATGAAAAAACTGCAGATATATGTACTAAATAAATATCTCATCGTCAAAAGCAATATACTTTGAACTGTCCTCTGATTAAAAAGTAAGTTATTGACACTTTTTTTTATAATATTCTTTTAACCAACAGAAAATAAGTAAAAAAAATATAATTTAATTGGCAGTTGGGGATCAAAGTTTATCAACCAAGAATTTTCCAACAGATATGCCGAATCTCTTCAAAAACAAAAAACAAAGCCTGTAAGCACAACATTATTACAAACTGCGTTTAAAATATTTTAAAACACTTTATTAGTTGTACATATTATTAAATCCTTATCTACCTTTCACTAACTCGAATAAAAAGTGAATGCTTTGTAATAACCTTGGCGTTGACCTCTGCAAGTATAAGAAAATCTACAATAATAAGACGAATACCAAACGAGCGGCGACAAAAAATAAAAAATAAAACCAACTTTACCGTCGAGAGTTTTCCAAAAAACTAGAACTGTGCTAATGGAATTGTTCAATGGTAACCGGCAGCTGCTGGCATATATTGTACAAGTGGTGTAAATGTATGTAGAGCTCCTCTCTGAGATATAAATTCAAAGAAAGCTTTATTAATATACCAAAATAACTCTCACTTTCACTATGACGATTTTCATGTGTTTTGATGACCAGAGCAGCTTTATTTCCCAACATGCGCAATGAGTAATCAATTGAAAACAGTGCTTTTGACATTGATGAAGGTCGAAGTCATATAGGTATTTTTGTATATCTATATGGATAGAAATATATTCTTTGGCTAGATAAGAGATGCAGAAATATTTGGGTACTTTGTTGATTGTAATAATCATTCTTATTACAATGTTGATGGAAAAAAATCATAGGTACATCTCTTACGTGATATTAAAAAGTTCCACAAAATATCTTTAATATTTTAGTTTTTTTTAAACCTTGTGAAATGAGAATGATTACAAAATGAAGATCTTGTTTTAAAACCAATTGTGGCAATCAAAATGAGTATACTAATAGAACAACAAATTCTTGATTTATCAATTTATTACAAATTTACAAGTTTTTGATCCTTAACGTGAGATCACTCTAATTTCACAAAACGACAGGGATCTTTTTTGCAATAGCCGTGTTTTATTGGAAATTTATCCGCCGTAAGTTTATCCGTCGTAGCATTTTACATACAATTCGCTACGCTCGATAGAAAGCTAAAGTAGAAGCTACGGTGGATGGCTGGTTGACGTTCAGTCGAGTCTCGATTCTGATTTTGTTAGTTTTGTTGGTACGATTGATAATTGAATTGAATCTCGATGGATGCGTTCATGGAGTGTTATAATTATTAATTTCATTCGTATGACAAATTGATCTTTTTGATTTTTTTTTTTAATAGTTGGCCAGTTTATATTTCTCAAATCTTAGATAACTCCATTTTTTAATAAATTATAAGCTGTTCTTCTGAAAAGTTTCTGACTTTTACTATTAAAAACTGTATTCTTTGCTCAATTATTTTCTGAAGTACGTCTAAAATTGCACCTATATCTGCAATTTTGCATACCCCTAATGTCAATTAATCAATTTTAACAAATTTTGATATACATTTTGAAAAAGAATATTTATCGAATGAATTCCGTTTTACTTTTATTGACTAACCAAGCCCAACTTTCGTTTTGTGTTCAATTTTTATTAATAGTTGTAAATAAACGAAGTTTGGTGAAAAAAAATCATCTTTTTATTTAGATCTACAAAAAAGCAATTTGAGAAGACAAACCGCATTGGGTGGAACTGCACTATGGAGGAATGCTCCACAGTGCGCCGCAAAATATTTATTCGTATGAAATTCTATGATCTATAAGAGCAACTTTCAGTTTTGCAACAGTTTGGTTGCTAAAGTGAATACCATGAGAGTGCGCGCAAATGCAGTAACAATTAAGTCCACGCTTCGAGCAACTTAAAATTCTGCGTTTTGGCACAAATCGAACGATCGCCCCAAATAAGTTCTACAGTTTGTATCACACCGAACTATAATGTAACTCCGCGCACATTAAATCAAAATATTGTTTGTTTGATGGTTTATCTTGTTGATTAATTTTAAGTTGCTAACGTGCGCTATCACTAGTGATTAAACTATTTCGTTTCGGAAAAATTGCATGTGAGCGCCTAGCTTAAACGCACTAAGCGGCAACTGAACTCCACAACAGGTGCTTTTTCTTCACTGTTTAATGGACGTTGACCATGGACGGTATTCGCTTCACTACATGGACATGGACTGGGCGTACATTTTTGTGATCCATTGTTTTTTTTTCTGGACATGTTCATGGAAATGACAAACCAAATGTTAACTACTTGTTCCTTACCCCGCGTATGTTAAGTGCAGTCTGATGAGTGAATATTGAATTGAAAGCAAAACATAATCAGAAAATAAATTTATAAGTTGACCTGAAAAATAAAATTCTAGCTATCGATCTACTCAGAAAATAAATAAAAGCATGACATATAAAGGTGACATGTATTGAATTAAACAATTTAAACTACGCTGTAGTGTGCGTTCAAAACCAAGAAACATTTAAAGGAAACAAGCAAATCTCCGTCAATTTTGTTTCCTCGTGTGAAAGGCATAGAAGATTTTTAAAGCAATACAAAAATTGGCCTGTGTAAAAAGGGACTTAACCATAGTCTATGAACAAACCCATTCAGTTATCATTTCCTTTATATTGGTGCAAAATGAATGTTCGAATTTAAAATTGCAAATGCAGAAAAAATGAAAACAAGAAATAGGTTTGTAACATAAATTAAATATTGGTACGTTTTTCTACTTTCTATTTTATATGAATAAAGGCTAATTATTGGTCATTATTTTGATATTTTCTTAATTTTACTTTGCAAAAGAGTCTTTCATTACTTCTGACTGCTGTACAGGGGTACCATTTTTACAAAAATAAAAAAGCTACGGTCCATGCTACGGTCGATGTGTTTTTTTGGGAATTACTTATGGTACAATGGATAGATTCACAATAAAACACACCTAATGTCTTTTGTCGAAACTTATTTCCAAACACAATTTTGCTTTGATGTTTTTTGTCTTTGTATAGATATTAAAGCATACAATATTAAAAGCTACGATTTAATTCGTTTTTGAGAAAAGAAATCAATTCAAAAAAAACTTCTCTGACCAGCTTCATGTGTGTAGGCATTTCAGAGCAAATAAAAGGCAATAATTCAGGTTACCTGCATTTAAAAGACCTTAGGTCTTTCAAGCATATAGCGTCGCTTGGATAAACATTTGTCGTATGTGAAAAATTGAGGTTTTCAGGTTTAAATGCAGTTTTGGTAATAGATTTTTTGTCTACAATTCTGTGAAATCCGTTTTTTTTTTATCTATTTTAGTTTCCGAGATAATCAGTGTGCTTTTGTCGTATATCCAAGGTCACTAACGATTTGAAACATTTTTTTGTCGTATGTGTCAAAAAAGCTACACATACGACAAATTTTAAACATACGACAATTTTTCCCATGCAAAACCGGTTTTGCGTCGATTCGGAAAATAATTGTCGTATATGCCTTTTCTTTGAACGCATACGACAATAATTTACTGAAGTCTTAGTATGCCTTAAAATTAAAATTATGCCTTAAAATCTGAAAAACTGAACTTTAAGCAAGTTCAATATTTTAAATGCAAATCAATCTTTTACCACAAAGATAATATCAATGAGATCGGGATAAAAACAACTTTCAAAGAAATATGCTATAATAACGTTAAATTATTGATAAAACCTCGTTTAAAAAATTCTACCAAAACAAATCTATGGAATGAAGCACTTCGAATAAATTCAACCAAAAATATAGATGTGAATAAGAAAAACGATTTAAAAAGCATGATACCCTACCTTGAAAACGCCGAGGATAAAAGTTTTTATCGAGCCATTTTGAAGTTAAACGAAACATCTAAATAAATTTAAATTTATTTTTATTTTCAAAAAAACGAATACATTTTTTTCTTATGTTTTTCTTATAATTATCAATTAAACGATGTGCTGTGAAAAAAGCGAATTTAAGTTCAAACAAATTTATTTATTTATCTATTTTTTGTATTTAATTTATTAGAAGTAAGGTTTTGTTATTATAAATAGATGTATAATTAAGTTTTTGTTAATAAAAATAAATGAATTAAAAAAGTTTTTTTTTTTATTTTACTTCATAAATATCGTTTTGTCGTATGAAGAATACTATTCCATTCAAACATTTAATAAATCTTTGTCGCATGTGTAAAAATTTTGTCGTATGTGTTTGGGAAACTAGCAGACTTGGTGAAGTAGTCACATACGACAAGGGCATTCTGACCAAAATTGGCTCTAAATTTTTCCTTAACAAATATTTCGATTTTATTTTAACGTTATTGGACTAACAACTTTGTTTTACATAAGTCATACAATTTTCAAGCAAATCTGACGAAGGGTTTTTGAGAAAAAAAATTCTAAACTTTGATGTCGTTTTCCCAAAAGTAGCCAAATGTAAGTAACGACAAACATTTACCCAAGCGACGATAGGTAGTTAAAATTATTAATATTTAAATCACATTGATCGACTTATACTATGTACATATAAATAAATGATTGAAAATATGCGGGAATTTTTCACACAGTTTCGTATGAAAACAAATTAATAGTCGCATTTCTTATAATGTTTGTGTGGGAGTATTTTGGTAGATATTTAAAAAAGTGTCACATTGTAAAAAGAATTGTTTGCTTTAGATTGTCAAAATACAACAGATGCATTTTATTAAATTTCATGAAGAAAACGTTGATTCATTTAAAAATAATGGCGCAAGATTTTAAACAGCCTGATGTTAAGGGGTTAACATGATACTAAACAGTTTTTTTTTTTTTTTTTTTTTTATAATCTACGCGCGCTCAAGGGAGTATGAATACCCTTTAAATGTTTCAACACAGCGCGGGCGTGGGGGTGAGGTTAAGGAAGAGAAAGAATGATAGGAAAGATGTGTGGCGCGATATTCGGAGACTGTAGGTGGTTGTTGTCTCAGATTTTATCTCCAGGGATGGCGGCTGAACTAATGCGGAGAAATTTCCGTGTCTTATTTATAGATGTCCCTTATAATTCGCATTAATTTTTTAATTCTTTTTGTCATATTTTATCGGTATACTAGTTTTACTCAATCACATGTTGTTAGTTCTATGCCTAAACAGCATGTAATGAGTAAACCAGCAATTCATTGTATGACATTTATTTTTAGAATTGGTTTTTAATGGAAAAATAAGAAGACATAGACTACGGCAGGAATCGAACCTGTGACCATGAGGTTGACAGGCGAACACACAACTATCGCGCCACTTTTTTGTAGATCTAAATAAAAAGATAATTTTTTTCACCAAACTCAGATTATTTATAACTATCAATAAAAATTGAACACAAAACGAATATTGGTCTTAGTTAGTCAAAAATAAAGGTAAAACGGAATTCATTCAAAGGATATCGATTTTTTTTTTTCAAAATGGAAATCGAAATTTGTTAAAATTGATTAAGTGACATTATGGGTATGCAAAACTGCAGATATAGGTGGAATTTTAGACCAAAGAATAAAAATCTTAATACTAAAAGTGAGAAACTTTTCAGAAGAACAGCTTATAATTTATTAAAAAAATGGAGTTATCAAAGATTTTAGAAATATAAACTGGCCAACTATAAAAAAAAAAAAAGAATCAAAAAGATCGATTTGTCTTACGCATTAAATTAATAATTATAACACTCCATGAACACACTTCCATCGAGATTCAATCCAATTATCAATCGTACCAATAATACTAACAAAATCAAATGCGAGACTCGAATAAACGTCAACCAGCCATCCACCGTATCTTCTACTTTAGCTTTTTATCGACCGTAGCGAATTGTATGTAAAATGCTACGACGGATAAACTTACGGTGGATAAATTTCCCAATAAAACACGGTGTTTGTATATTTCGTTGATTGATTTTTAAGTTGCTTATGAGCGCGATCATCGTTCAACTAGTGATTAAACTATTTCGTTTCGGAAAAATTGCATGTGCGGCCGAGCCTAAGCGCACTAAGTGGCAACTGAACTTCACAAAATGTGCTTTTTCTTCACTGTTTAATGGACGTTGGCCATGGACGGTATTCGCTTCACTACATGGACATGGACTGGGCGTACGTTTTTTTGATCCCATTTTTTTTCTGGATATGTGAATGGAAATGGCAAACGAAATGTTAACTATTTTTTCCTTACTCCGTGTATGTTTAGTGCAGTCTGATGAGTGAATATTGAATTGAAAGCATAACATACTCAGAAAATAAATTTGTAAATTGCTTTGAAAAATAAAACTCTAGCTATCGATCTACTCAGAAAATAAATAAAAGCATGAAATATAAAGTGGAAATGTAAGGGGAGTGAACAATTTAAAGTACGTTGTAGTGTGCGTTCAAAACCAAGAAACATTAAAAGGAAACAAGTAAATCTCCGGCAATTTTGTTTCCTCGTGTGAAAGGCATAGACGATTATTAAAGCAATACAAACATTGGCCTGTGTAAAAAGGTACTTGACCATAGTCTATGAACAAACCCATTCACTTATCATTTCCTTTCTATTATTGCAAAATGAACGTTCGAATTTAAAATTGCAAATGCAGAAAAAATGAAACCAAGAAATAGATTTGTAACATAAATAAAATATTTTATATGAATAAAAGCTAATTATTGTTCATAATTTTGATATTTTCTTAATTTTACTTTGCAAAAGACTCTTTCATTACTTGTGACTGCGTGTATGTGTACCATTTTAAAAAAAAATATAAAAGCTACGGTCCATGTTACGGTCGATGAGTTTTTTGGGAATTACTTACGGTACAATGGATAGATTCCCAATAAAACACAGCTAATGTTTTCCATATCAATTGGAAGCAAATCAGCAGAGCCAGCGCTTTGAATCGCATTATGAATAATATGTGCCGAGCAACCTACACTAATTATGGATAGTTTTAATTTATTATTTAGTCTACTAAAACATTGTTGCTTCCACTTCGTGATAAGTCGCCAAAATTAGTGTTGGCATTATCTGTACAAAATCCTACCACCTTGTCCAACATCTCTGCCCTTCTTAAAATTTGCAAAATTGACTCATTTATTATTTCTGAAGTTTCACCAAGTAATGACATCAAAGCCAAAAGCCGTAGTTTGAGACCCTCTATTCGACAAAAATATCGTACCAATGTGGGAAAAAGCTTGATGTCTTTTGTGTTAGATGCATCGGAAAATATTGAAAAATAACTGACATTCGTTAATTCCTCTTGTTGCTCTTTTGTGGCGAATGGGGATAACACATTAGCTAGGATTTTTCGGTCACCGGCAAATTTTGAATTAAAAAGGTTTTTGCAAAATTGTGGAAGTGGAATCCACCTGAAGGTCTGATTGTGCCACATGGTATTAAAAGCCATGACGCCTTCAGAAATTGCCATTTTTTTCACTTTTACCGAATTGGGCGTGTCGAAAAAAGATTTAAGAAGGTGTTTTTTTTTTGTATAATACAATTCTATATACTACTGAAATTACTCAGCCAACTAGAAGACTTAGCATTATATTTAATTAGACTTGTTGAATTATTGATTCAAAATAGCTTTTAACGGCCTTTAGTCCACAAAAGATTTAACATGTTACGGAGAGCGTGCATGTTATACATTTGCATTATTTTTGTATATTTATAATTTTGCGGGACAAATCTGAAAATGAGGGACATCTGGCGGGACAGCTTATGATGCGGGACAGACATGTAATATGCGGGACTGTCTCACAAAATGTGGGACGGTTGGTCACTATACGGAAGTACATAAAAATATAAATAAATAAAAGAATGAATAAATGCGGATAAGCTAATTTTCATTCACCTTAATGTGGCTGTAGAAAACGTACAATATTAAATTGCTGATAGCCTATCTTTATGATATGAAATAAAACCAATCAGATCATAAAACTCAATATTTTGTTATTTTTCTTACTGAAAAAACGACTATCCGGTATTCGGCCGGATACAAAAAGATTATTCGGCTCCGGAGCCGGATACCGAATACCTACCGGATATCCGTCACATCTCTAGTAGAAACTACTGAATACCATCAGAAGTCGTAGATAATTGTACTATCTGGCTGCTAATGGATGGTTTGTTTTCATTTCTTGAAAATTTGTTATTATTCTTACGAGAGAAAGGGAAATATATATTATTGCCCACAGTAATAACAGCCGTAACCACGCTTGTACACCAAAAAACAAATGGTTTGATAATGAGTGTGCGAAACTCCGTAAGCTTTCATTTGTTTATTTTAAGCTGTTCAGATCAACAAATGCTTTAGTTTTTAAAAACATCTACCTTCATATTAATAAGGACTTCAAAAGGCTTTGTGCCATAAAAAAAGTTGACTACCTCAACAATATTGCAAAAGAGCTGGCAAACTGTAAAAACTCAAAGACTTTTTGGAGCAATGTTCATGAGCTTGGTAGGCGTGGTAGAAGCCTGGTATCTACGCTCGAAGTTGAGACACTTGCAGCTCATTTTAAAACTGTTTTGTCGGCTGATGAGAATCACCAGGTTTTCTATTACGCACAACCCAATATCACTATCTGCGAACTGAATAATCCAATTACTCTACCTGAGCTCGAAACTACTCTGTGTAAGATGAAAAATAACAAGGCACCCGGCATAGATGGCATCCCGGTCGAGTTCTACAAGAATAGTACGGAACAGTTTAAACATCATTTACTGGCATATTTCAACAAAATTTATGAAGACTTATTTGTTCCAAGCAACTTCAACAAAGCGGTTATTTTCGCAATTTTTTAAAAAGGAGATTCTAACTTGCCGGAGAACTATAGAGGAATCTCGATTCTCAACTCGTTAAGAAAGATCCTTACTTCAATTCTTTATGAAAGATTGACGGAATGGATCGAGAACAACAACCGACTCAGCATGTTCCAAGCAGGGTTCCGATCAGGATTCTCAACGCAAGACCATATATTCGCTCTCACGAGTATTACCAGGTAATCAATTGAGCAGAAAAAGAAATTATATGGTTGTTTTGTGGATTTCAAAGCAGCCTTTGACAAGGTAAATAGAAATGCCTTGATGTACAAATTGTCATCGTTAGGAATTTCTCGTAAATTCTTAATGTTTTATTTCAACTTTCTTGCCTCATCTACTGCACCAGTGTGGGACGGAGCTGAATTCTCTGAATGGTTTAAAACAACAACAGGCGTCCCCCAAGGATGTATATTAAGTCCGATATTATTCGCCTTATTCATTGATGACGTGTATGATGTACTTCCGGGAGGAATACTCTTTGCCAGTATACAAGTCATGGTTTTGCTCTACGCCGATGATTTAGTTTTACTGGCTGACAATCCATCTACCCTTCATCTGCAAATCAACAAACTTAGTATATTTTGCGAATCCTGGAGTCTGTGCGTCAATACTAACAAGACAAAAGTAATGATATTTGAACCACGTAAGAGAAGAAGGCTCCCAGAGGAAAATTGGTCCCTAAACAACGTGCCTATCGAGTTCGTTCATGATTTCAAATATCTCGGAGTTTTGCTGACTTACAATCTGAATATTTCGAAGCACGTGAGAGAAAAGCAAGGAAGCCAAATTAGCTTTAAATGTAATGTGGCCAATCTTTTTCTCTAACCAAAAAATTGATCGTACATCTAAATATCGTGTCTTTCAAGCCACAGTCAACTGCTGTATGTTCTACGGTACCCAAATTTTTGGATATTTGCAACTCGAGGATTTTAAAGCTGTACAAAGATATTTCTTCAAACGTTTGTTTAGATTGCCTTCCTCGACTCCCAATTATGATATATATGTGGAGTCTGGTTTAACACCTCTTTACACAAAAAACCTAAAAACTAATTCAGACTATATATTGAAAGTTATGAAGAGGGATGATAGAAGCCTTCACAAGTCTATTATGACAAGGCTCATTCAAGTAAATGCCTCCCCGTTTAAGGAATGGAACCAGCTAGCTCTTTCTAATGGCAGTATCTTTTATGGAGTCCAATTTGAGTGAATGGCACACTATGTTTTGTGATATTATCGCCAGGATTGATGAAAATATTTTCACTCATCATTTGTCAAGGGCCTCAGCAACAGTATCAAGAAATGTGTATAAAAACCTCAACCACCAAATACCATCGCAGGCTAATTATTTCAGCAACGAGTTTTCTTCTGAAGCAATTAGTTATATATTTAGAGCCCGAGTCAAAATCCTGAACCTTAACTCTATGCCGCATCGAACTGATCTCACACAAATCTGCAGTCTATGTAACACAAGATAACCTGACAACATCACCCATTTCTTTGCAACGTGTCCTCTACTTCAAGAGATTCGTCGGCTGCATTTTGAAGAAAGCTATCTGCCCCCGACTCGGCTTTATGAAATACTTAATGGGGCTCTCGGATGGTTAACAGTGTATAGATACTGCAAACATGCTCTAAATTACCGCAATAGTTTTTTGTAGCCCTACATAAATTCAACCAGTTATTGCAGTTTAAGTTTCAAGCAATGTATCTAAGTACTTACAACTTTTTATGTTTCAAATCATTATAAAATTGATAAATCATTATTTTGTGTTTCAAATCATCTCAAAATTGTTGAAAACACACTTGTTGCCTTATTAAATTAAATGCTTAATAATTATTTAACATATATAAGTTAATTCTTAAAATTTAAATTTAACTTCTTTATCTATCTGTATTGTGTTATAAAATGTCGTCCAGGCAGACGGCAATTGCCATGTCCTTAATCTTAAAGAAACAAATATTGTAAATAATTAATTTTTTTAAAAATTCTATCTATATATTATTCGTTAATGATTTACAGCGAATGTGACACATGAAACACAAAGTTGGGCATTTACGTATGTAAATAAACTCCAATATTTTAAAATCTTTGCTTTTTTCTTTAAAGGTAATGTGCACCACAAGAATCCCTATCTTTAGGAATTTTTCCCTACGTGTACCATCACTGGATGGAAAAATTGACTAATATAGCCACACTTTTATTATTTTAAACTATTTTCAACTTTGTTAAACGAATTTCACAAAGTATATTAAGAAAACGTCTCCTTAAATATTTTGGTTGTTCCTCGAGACAACACTTATTATAAATGATAAGTTTCACTAATATAAAGAAAAGTAGAAATTTCAAGTTTTTTTTTAAAATTACATACGAATGTAATGTACCTTTTTATAAAATAATATTACGAATATCACATGAAGTATATTATTCGCGATAAGTCAATAAACTAAACTCAAAATAATATGTAAGACTTTTATATTTAAATAAATTAGACAGCGCATATGCACATAAAAATAATGTATGTACAAAGGTTATATTGTAGTATCATTATTATCAAATCAAAACTAAATTATCAATCAACATGAAACCTTATCAGTATGTTTTTTTTATAAACCAAGCGCAAGCCCCCAATTTTTTCTTTATTTGTTGGCAGGTTAGGTTAACCAAGATTTGACATTTATATGATAAGTAGAAAGCCTTGAACAAAGTTCTCTTACTTCATATACAAAACAAGAATATTTTTTTACTTCCGATATACATACATGCTACATATATATGCATGTACATATGTAGTTACATTTGGAAACAAAAATCAAACTCGAGATTTAAATCAAACTTGATATTATTGTGATAGACAACACGAAAAAAGTGGGTCCCTCAATTCTGTCTGTCTGTCTGTCTGTAGGTCGTCAGTGTTCAGTGAAGTAATTTTCTTCAAACTCGGTGCTTCAAAGCGTTTTAGATAATTGGCTCGAGTCTTATTTAAATCTTTTTTTAACCCCAAAAATATCGATACCTTTCATACCGATTTTTGGGGCAAAATTGGTAAATCTCAATTATATCGAATATGTACATATAGTCCAGATTTTGGTCAATAAAACATTTAATTGAAATGTTATTAACAGTAACAGACAGATATAACAATGTTTTTTTTGATTTTCGTCTATCTCATGAACGGCTCAACGCATTTCGATCAAAATTTGTATACATAAGCCTTCAAATATGAAAATTTTAGAAAAATATATTTTTTGGATTTTTTGAAAAAAAATGTACATTTTTTTTCAAATTATGTTTCTAAACTTATATTATTAAATACTTAAAATTGTCAACCATTTTTTTTTAGAAAAAAAATTCAAGAAATTTGGTAAGTAAAAAACGACTTTAAAAATATATTTTGTAGTTTCTACAAGAAACTTGAGCTTGCGATGCGGTCGAGCGTAATAGTAATAGCGAGTTTCATTTAAATTTCAAAGAACTCCTCTCAAAATGGAGATTTGATCTTTTAAATGAAACTCTGTGTCCAAATTTAATTGTAGTATTGGCCGCATTCGGTGGCATACATAAAGCAATCCGGATTGCTTTGTGTTGTTGTAACGCCTAAGGAAAAACCAGCTGATGAACTAAACATATGTTGTCAAACACAAATCTCAAGCTACCCAAAAATTATTATTAATTTGAGGAATAGCTGATTCAAAACTTCAGATTTGTATGCAATACAACTGACTTAACAGAGAAAGCTACCCGGATCGTTCGAAAACAAACCCGCTACTAAGGTATCTTGGCTAGCCTATCGGCATTGCACCGAACGCGGCCAATGCTGAATGACTGACACACACATTTCTGAAAAAAAAAAAACAACTTCATCAGATGATGAGGAAGATGAAGACAAAGCAATAAAAAACTCCACTCAATTTATAAAATTTAAATTATAAACGTCTTCGTCTATTATTTGTTTATTTTTTAGTTTAATTTTTTAGCAGGTATTGGCACAATTTCACAATAAATTAATAACAAAATAGTTTCCATTTGATGTTTGACAGAAAAAACTTTTTGCATGTATGCATGCATTCAGATCAAATCTGCCTACCCACCAAAGATGATATCTTTCGTGTTGAGATCTGATCTAGATTTGCTCTTTTTGTTGAAATGAAACTCTCAAAATTCAAAAAGATGAAATCTTTTGTCAGAAGGATCTGATCTTTTCTTAAATGAAACTCGCTATAAGTACGTACATACAGTGTCGGTAAAAAAAATCTACGAATTTCTACGAAAAATAGTCAAATCCTGTTCCCGTACTTCAAATTTTCGTATTTTTTTCACAGAAGAGAGCGCTCATAAAAGAGTAAAATATTTCCCCAGGCTGCGAATAAGTCCAAGAAATTTTTTTGGACAAAATTATGAAGACTGTCAAATGAAGGAAAAAAGAAAAAAAACAATACATAAGCTGTCAGTTGCCAAGAGTGTATCGTTACAAAAGTTGAAAATAGTGTTATAGTCTGGTCGGGGTTATCCGTGCAATAAATTGAAATTTGTGACATCAAATTTGTTATTTTAAGATATAATTTCACGTAAATCTTTAGTAAGCATTTTCAAAAATACACTTTTGTGATGACGTTTAAAAAATGGCAAAAATTGTTGTACAAAGCGCTTCCGTACTTTTATGAAAATTTGTTGCGCTCTGAGAGATTATTACGCCCACTCTTGCCAAAATGAGAGTCTTCACATTGTGCAAAATGTACGGGAACACACTTTATGTTATTGCTTGAACTATCACCTCTCTCTATTGTACCTCTCTGGATTTACAATAGTAACGGTTCTTTTCTTACGAGGCCATAATGGCGAAAATCCCATTTTTTGTGCGTTAAAAATAATCTGCCCTATCGAGGTAACCGCCGCGCCGGAGCGGAGCTTTCTCCGCAACGCATCTTAGTCGGAAATTCAATTTCAGTTCGAAGTAGCTGTCATCGGAAGAAATTTTAAAGAAATACGACGACGCATTGCGATGTATATAAGCTTCAGGCAGAGATAAGCAACTTAACTGATATATCGAAAATGCGATATATTTTCGATAGTTTTTTAATTAATAAACACTATAAACGTTTTAAGCCATGAAAAAGTGTAATTTATTGTTTATAGAGAGAATTTGTTTTCAATTATAATGCGCTAGAGTTTTTAAGATATGTAATTAGATGCACCGATTTTAAAATCAAAACTATTGAATAAAGACCATTCTCTATTTCCAAACACATGTTTTGTTTCCGTTTGAACTGTCAACAAAAGAATAATTTGAAAAAAAAAACTTTTGAAATTAAATATTATTTATTTAGAAAATAAAAGAACATTGCAAGAACGAAAACAATATACGCTTGTTCTATAATTCCCTTCAAGATTTAAGAAAAACTTTCGCCTAAATAAAAATGCGTTTGCTTTTGTTTTGGAGCAGATTCACAAATACAAAATAAATTATCGGTCTGATAGTGTCACTTCAAACCTTTAAAAAATATATGACGTATTCAAAACTAAAACACAGCCACAACTTCTGGTGTCCTTCTTGTGTAATTTTAAATATGAAATATCGGAATATTTGCTGGGCAGATTTATCATCCGCTCATATTGCTGTGAACTTGTTTATTCGTTCTGCCTAAAAACAACATGCCCACAAGTTAACGTACATAAGGTTTATTTCTTCATTACTTATATTTTAATAAACAGTTTCTTTAAAAAGAAAACACTTTCCGCAACGAGAACTTGTCGGAGGACTTTGGAGAATATTTTGTTTGTATCTGTCATAAATAAAACCATTAGAAGTACTTCATCGCATACAAATGGCATGCGTTGAATTTCGTCGGACAGAATTTCCGATCAGCAGATCGGAGAATTACCTCCAAGCAAAATGTCTCCAGTTAGTAGTAAATCGGAGAGAATTCCGCTCCGACAAAAAAAATATTTTTTTCTCATGCATATTTCAAGGTTAAGGCGGTCAAGTGTTAGAATATGCTTATATTTAATTGGTGTCTTCATTTCAAACACAAAATTTACAGTTTTTCAAAGAAGATAGGTCGTGGAAAGCATTGTACCAACGAAAAACGAGAAATTATTAAAAAAATGATCTCAGAAGGTAAAACGTATGAAGAAGTTTGACGGTTTGTTGGCTGTTCAAACAAAATGATTCGAAATGCAATAACATACATACCTAAAACCGAATCTCGATCACGAAAACCTGTTATGACGACAACTCTCATCAGGCGCATAGTTCGAGAAAGCCATAAAAATCCCTTTAAGGCTACAATTGAGCTAAAAATAAGAGCTTAATATTATAGCTTGCGTGGAAACCGTTCCCCACAGATTGTAGGAACATAATTTAACTGCTTGTAGTACAAGAAAAGTCCATCTTTTAGCTGCAGAACATGCTAAAAAGCGTTTAATATTTGCAAGACATCATTTGAATTTGCCAGTAGAGAAATGGCGAAACGTTCTATGGACGGATGAAAGTAAAATCGTATTGGCTGGCGGTAAATGATCTCGTTCCTACGTGAGGAGACCTCCGAAAGCGGAATATAATCCCAAATAAATAAATAAAGTATTTCAGCACGGAGGTTCAAGCATAATGGTGTGGGCTTGTTTTTCCTATTACGGAGGAAGATATGCCAGTTTTGTGGGTCTTCCAACAGGACAATGACCCTAAGCACACCTGTAAGAAGGCTAAAAAATGGTTTGGAGATCATTCAATTAATGTGATGAAGTGGCCAGCGCAATCGCCCATTGAAAATCTGTGGGCTGACGTGAAGAAAGCAGTCTCTGAAAACAAACCGACTAGTAACACAGAACTCTAGGCTTGCAGTAAAGGTGTCCTGGGAGAATATTCCGCTAGAAAGGTGCCAAAATTTGATAAATTCAATGACCAGACGTTGTGAAGCAGTAATAGCCAACAAAGGCTATTCAACGAAATACTAATTTTGCTGGACTAAAGAATAAAATCATAGAAAAAGATTTTTTATTTTTATGATGTTTTAGTTTTAAGTATTATGATGAAGCAATGGTGCTATTTTTTTTACCGCTTATTTATTTGAGTTTTTTTTCGAAAAAAAATTAATTTTTTTAATAAGTTGATGAATTAAAGTTGGAACTCATTTTTAAATGTGAATTTTTGGACTTAATATTAGCATATTCAAAATGTCCCTCAAAATATTGGCTTAAACTTCTTTTTTAAATGAAATCTGGTTCTCGTAATGGTGCTATTTTTTTACCGCAGCTGTATATACATACGTGCGACCTAGTCGTGCATTTTCTGTTTTTTCTTTTGGTTAAATGTACACCGGTTATCATCGGATCAAGGAATATGGTGCATAGTTATTTTTTTTTATTCTTATGCAAAAGTTCAGTTTCAAAAATAAGTACCTACCCGGAAGACCGAGCTTTGCTTTGAAGTTGGTTAGAAATATGATTGAAGAATGAAATTATTGTGCAAAACCGAAATCATGTTGTTTTTGGAGGACTAATTTTTCAGTTTTTATTGAGTCGTTTCCGAAAAACCATGAAATGATAAAAGTGTGCTAGGCAGCAGGCGGAATTACAAAAACCAATTTCTTAATTTTTGTCGTTCAATCAAATAAACTACGAAAATTTCATTGTTTTTTATATAATCTACACGCTCTTCAAGGGATTATGATCACCCTTATAAATCTTTTAACACAGCGCGGTCGTGAAGTGAAGGAAGAGAAAGAAGGATAGGAAAGATGTGTGACACGATGATCTGAGACTGGAGGCGGTGGTTGTCTCTCTCATTCTCATTAAAATCATTTGAGCCGTATTCGAAAGATTAAGCAATAAGCAAGGTGGGAGTGGCAGTGGGTGGATAGCACTAAAAATACTTTTAGAATTTTTTTCTTGCTCATGAAAACAAAAACTCGTTTCGGGGAAATGAAGAAATTATACAAGTGGGCGTGTCAGTAGGCGTACTATACTAAAACAAAATTCTTAATTGTTGTAGTTCATACGAAAAATCAATGAAAATTTCATTAAAATCATTTGAAACGTATTCAAAAAACTGCAATAAGAAAGTTGGGTGTGGCAGTAGTCGGATCTCACTTAAAAATAAACTGAAATGTTTATCCGAATCGTTATTCGTTTCCGAGAAAACAAAAATTGATAAAAGTAGGCGTGGTGGTGGGCGGATTTAAAAAAAAAATTTCTCTTGCACAAAAGAACAAACTCTAAAAACGTCATCCAAATCACTTGATTAGTCCTTAAGAAATCGAGCCATTTCTTATGTCGTTTTTATTTGGCAATCCGGAAGCCTTCCGGACTCTTCTGAAAGCGTTCACTTGGGAAAAAATGACAGTTCTAATTCTGAAAAGAAGAGAATTTTGCTTCTGGATTTAAAATCAGAAGCAGAACCAGAAACACGTTCATATACTCCAACGTCAAACTCGACTTTTGTTATTTTTTGTATCAATTGTGCAACAAAATTTTTTTTTTTGAATTTGAATATTTCCACGTACACAATTATTTTCACACATACATTCTGATTAAAATTCAGAATCGTCAGAATAACAAAAAGTGTTCTGTTGGGATCCCGGATCGGAGAGGGATTCCGCATTGCCAAATAAAAACGCGATTAGAAAACATGAAATTAAATAGTGGATGTACCAGTGGGTGGATTCAAATAAGTCTATTTGTTGATTCGCTCATAGGAGAAAACTGTTAAATGTTACTTAAAATTGTTAGAGCCGTTTTGCGAGAATACAATCATAATATAGGTATATACAAGTTAAGCTCGTTTAAAGTAATAAGATTCGTTTGCAATTATGCACATTAAGGTTTTAATAATTATTTATTCATTAAGAATTTTGGTCATTAGATAAATATACGAGATTTACACGTTTTACTGAACTTTCTGTTCATTAACTTCTACAACTATCTATGATAATAATTAGTATTTAATGAATGCCGACTAGGCCCTGGAACAACTAGGCTATTTAAAATACATATTCGTTATCAGAAGAAAATATGTATATTCAAAAAAATGTGAATTGCTATGTATATTCAAAAAAATGGAGCAGCACAAATTTTCCCTGTTTAATTACCGAAGTAGGCCATAAAATCTTGTACTAAAAAAATCTGGACAACTTTAATCTCAAAGTAAAACAGAATATAGAACATTTCGATGGCTCTTTTCTAAAAATGTATATATATACAATATGTATATAATATGGGTGATAAAAAATGTTAAATAAAAGTTACTTTTCAATTCCAATGTAACTTTTTGTGTTGATTAAACTGGTGAACAATTTAGAATTAAATTTGAATCTGAAAATGAAAAAAAAGAAAAGATTTTGTTGCTATTTTTTATACCGAAAACCTGCCTCGATGGATAAATTATGATGTTTTTTTTTTGAAAAGTTTTCTGCGTTATTTCTTACTGTGCAACTATGCGGTTCAATAAAAAAGAGTTATATTCATATAACAGATATAGAAAGTCTTTATCCAGTCCGTATAATTATGCAATTTATTTTACCACACTATTTAACGACTAATAATAGGTTTGTTCGTTGAGCCCTGAAGTCGCCCTAGGGTCGACCTAAAGCGTTTTTTGAAAAACCTAAAGTCACCCTAATAAACAAATTCTGTGTTTTTTTAAACCTAGGGTCGCCCTCAACTCGCCCTGAAGTAGAACTAGGTTTTTAGCAGGGGCAACTTGAGGTAAATGAATAAACGTCAAAGTCACATGAGATCTGAAGTAGGAATGGCCGATATTCAGGAGAATACCGAGTACTCATCATCGATATTAATAGTTATCGAATCGAAAACATCGATATGTTGAAGGGTTTTTCCTTATTCTTCTTTCAACATCGATATTGAATCTTCGATTTTTTGTTTTAATATCGATAGTTCAATAACAGATCCACCATCCCTAATCTGAAGGATTTGTTTTGTTGTGAATTCTCGTTTTGCATGCAAATTGTTATTTTTAAAATGGAAATAAAACAATACTCAAATTAATTTTCAGATACAGACATGGAAAATGGAAAGCTTTGAAGTTGAGGACTGTGCATAGGGTCACAAAAAATTTACTAAGAACTTAAATTTTACATGTTTTAAATTTTAATTATTAAATGACATAACTTGCTTTTCTGCAACATAAATTTAATGGCCCTCGGGTGTTTTTTGAGAACCGAAAACCCCAGGTTTTTTTGACAACTCTTGGGGTTGTCAAAAACACTTGGGTCGACCCTAGGTAAAGTTCAACGAACGAACCTAATAAGATGAAAGTGAAATAAAAAAATGCGCTACAGGTACATATTAAGTTTGAGTTTAGAAGGATTCAGATACATTGGTAAATAAAAGATAACATGCAAAGTGGTCAACTTTAGCTCAGCTTAATGACCTGAATTCTCTTAACTGACCTCTAAACCAAAAGGATCATGCTCCTTAAAAATAAAATGCACTACTGTATCGCACTTACAGGCTCTTATGTTAGATCACATCGTATGCACAAGTGTCTTAGTAGAAACAGCTAAATATATATTTTAAGCCGGTTTTTATTTAATATTTTTATAAAAAAAATGATATTACTAAACCATAGAATAAAAGTTAGTCTGCGGACTAAAATTTTCAATTAACAAAAAAATCGAAAATCCACGAACAAACTCTACTATTATTATTAATATAAATTCTTTATTTAAAACCATTATCTCGAAATATACAAAAAGAACATTAGCATGGCAGACAAATTTGCCGCCTGCCTGAAAATTGACATTACCGAGTTATTACATAATAAATCTTTAATTTTATTTATTAGATTAAATTACAGGTTAAAAATGAAGAATGTATAAATAAAAAAATAATTAATACCTGTATTTTATCTTTACATTTAGCTGAGATACCACTACAAAAATTCAAAGTTTCAAAATTAGTCTAAGAAACTGTTGCGGTAACCTAAGGCATGATTAATAAAGTTATATAGGACAATCCAGCCCCACTCACCATTTAATATCTGTTTTACTTGCTGACGAGTAAGACCGCTCTTTGAAAAATAAAGCATTCTGAGTTCCAGTAAGATTGGAGAAGCGCCCAAAAAGTGGTTGATATCCTCGATTTCATTGCGGTTACAATTGGCATTAGCATTTCTATGTGGCTTGTAGTTTAAATCTAATATGTCTGTTCTGGTTTTTAACAAGGTACTTATTTTATTTACAGAAAACCTGTTTTTGAAATAATTATTTAAAAAAAGAGTGTGGTTGAGCTCTCTATAAATCAATCTACTTAGCGAGGTTTGAGCCCTATTCAAGAAACTGAGATAAAAACAGTCATCAACCATCGCAATGCAATCATAAAATCTACCCTGCCACTAGTGCTTACTTCGTGAATGGTAACACTTAGCTCATGTCTGATTTGACAGATAATTAGTTTTATCCTTCCCCTGAACGAATATGGTTGTGTATACGCTTGAACAACGCTGGGAAATATTGCGACATTACTTTGAAAATCATGGTAATGTTGCAGAATGTGTGCGAAAATTGCGTACGGATTTTGGAAGAAGAGAAGCACCGTCAGCTCCGTATGTTCGTTATCTTGTGAAAAAAGTGAAAGAAACTGGCATCCCCATCGATAAACCAAAGCGTGAAAGGCCAAAAACAGTTCGTTTACCCGAGAATATTGCTGCTGTGGCAGAAAGTGTGCGTGAAGCGCCATCAACATCAATTCACTGTCGTTCTCAACAATTCGGAGACATCATTGAGACGAATTTTGCATAAAGACCTTAGTATGGCGCCATACAAAGTCCAATTGGTTCAGGAGTTGAAGCCAATTGACCATCCAATGCGTTTTCGCTTCGCTAAGTGGGCCTGCGATCGACTTAGAGAAGATGTCGATTTTGCCAAAAAATCATCTTTTCAGATGAAGCTCATTTTGATCTTGGCGGGTATGTTATTAAGCAAAATTGTCGCATTTGGGGCACAGAAAACCCGCACGAATACATTGAAAAGCCGATACACCCAAAACGAGTCACTGTGTGGTGCGGATTTTGGTCCAGAGGCATAATTCGAAAATGAGCAAGGAGTGGCCGTTACAGCCGATGGCGATCGTTATCGGGCCATGTTGAACGAATTTTTGTTCACAAAAATTGAAGAGGAGGATATTGGCAATATTTGGTTTCAACAGGACGGCGCTACGTGCCACACAGCCGAAGCTACACTCGATGTTTTGCGCCCTGTTTTTGAAGATCGCATTAACAGCCGCAGAGCTGATATCGTTTGGCCACCTCGGAGCTGCGATTTGACACCGTTGGACTATTATTTGTGGGGTGCCGTATAGGATAAGTGTTACGCCGATAAGCCAGATACAATTGACGCTTTAAAGAACAATATTCGTTAAGCCATTGGTGAAATACAGCTGCACACAATCGATAATGTGCTTAAAAATTGGACCGATCGTGTAGGCTACTGCATGTCCAGCCGAGGCAGCCATTTGAATGAAATTATTTTCCATTATGAACCGGAAGGATTGTACTTTCAAATAAAAAAAGAAATTTGATAAAATATTCAGTAGTTTTTTTTATAGCATTTTCAAAAAAAAAAAGTTATTTGGCGGACTCGTTATTAAGATCAAGATGAAACTTATGTACTAATACTATACCATTCCTTGAGCGGAGATAATTTCCTTTGAAATGCAAAGTCAATTATTTGCCTATGGAGGTTTTCATTTGCCCTTTGCCTCAATAATGCAGTCAGCATTTGATTTGAGGTTTTTTAAGAACATTCGCATATGTTGGTGTTGAATTTATAAGTTTAAGAATTCGCTTGAAAGAAAACCGTTGCACAGATTCAAATTCCTCAATATTTTGGTAATCAGTTTGCACTGAAAACTTTGAATTTTGCTGCAACGTCTATATACTTATTGCAGAATATTTTGTTTCACATAAGGTTAATTGCAGTTTTTGCAGAAAGACACTTTTCCTTAACGTGAGGGCGGAAATCAAAATTGCTTGAAAATAGAACCCCTAAATACTTGTACTGTGAGAGCACCAATGTAGGGTCACGATCTAATGACCATACCTCTAGAGGGGTTCTCCTTCGACGAATGGAACCAAAAATCATAATTTTAGATTTTGAGGTATTTATTTTCAAGTTTTTTAAACCATTAATTTTTAGCTGAAGAGTGGTGGGGTTGTCTGACCTTAATTAGCAAGCCACCGAACCTAACCCCACCAGGAATCTCACAACACACATCATCAATGAATAGTGTGAATGGGCTTTGCGGACAGCCTTGTGGCATCCCAGCACCCGTGTTAAAGAAGGCAGACATGTATTTACCGTTCGACACTGTAGCGCAAGTTTTAGTGAGGAGAACAGTGTTACCACAGGTTTAATTTTTAATGAGTCCCAGAGGCTGAAAAAATGAGTCATTTTGAAAATAAATGAGTCCCAATAAAAAATCTGTTTAAGTTTATAATAATAACTTTTTTTGTAATAACTAAAATAAATACTTTGAAAACATAAAAAAAATATCAAATACATACAGTTTTTTACTTAATCTTTTATATGTACATATATACAAAATATCTTTAATTTTTTTCTAAAAAAAATTGGTATGACAATCTTAAATATTATAATAAACAAAATATTAAATCGGCTAAATCAAAGAAAAAATAATTCAAAATTCTGAAATAAATACTTAAACTAATTTAAGCTCAAAAAAAAGTACGCCATTTTATTTGTTAGATAAATTTGAATTTATGAGAAAAAAATTTTTAAAATCTTGGAGCGGTTTTTGAAAATATTTTTCAAAAAAAAATCAAAAACGCCAATTCTTAGGTATTCAATAAATAAATATAATTTTTGAAAAAAATTTAATGAGCAGTTTTCGAAATATAAATTTTTTTCTAAAACATGATTTTAAAAATACAAAAATATATTGGTACGTGGTATAATTTGGGCAACCTAAACCTATATATGTGCGAAATTTCGAAAGAATCGGTTCAGCCGTTTATGAGATAATCGAAAGCAAAAAAAACGGTCCAATGGAAAGTACCGTTTTTAGAAATTTTTCTATTTTTTTTTCAACCATATGAGAGGTCGTAGCTAAAAAGCAGCACTGATTTTTTTTAAAAAAATCGTTAGAGCCGTTTCCGAGAAAAATAGGTTTGAAAGTAACGGTTATATGGCAGGTACCGTTATTTTTTTAGCTTTTTTTTGATTTCCCCTCTGTACAATACCTAAAAACTCTATATACCAAGTTTGAAGCTATTTGGCCCACCCGTTTGGGCTGTAGGTGTCTATACATACATGGAGGCAGACTGACAGACAGACAGACGTAATGTCATGTTTGATTGTTATCTCAAAACTTTTTTTTCAACGAATGCATAACTTGCCTTATAAACGGTGATTTTTTAAGAGCTTGGTTTTTGAAAATTCAAAAAAACACAGAAACTTGTAAAAAGTGAATGAAATTTTTATTTGGATCGATAAATCAATTTCTGCCATTTACTTTTTAAAAATAATTTCACTTAAATGTTGCCCGAGGCTACGCTTCAGGTGGTCCATTCTGAAGGTCCAATTTTGGCAAACTTTTTCACACATTTCGGCCGGAATCTCACCAATGACGCGTTCAATGTTGGCTTCCAAGGCAGCAATCGTGTTTGGCTTGTCCCCATAGACAATAGACTTAACATAGCCCCACAAAAAATAGTCTAACGGGGTCAAATCACATGATCTTGGTGGCCAATTGACTGCGCCAAAACGTGAGATCAACTGCTCACCAAATTCGCCTCTCAATTGATGCATGGTTTCGCGTGCAGTGTGGCATGTGGCACCGTCCTGTTGGAACCACATGTCGACCGAGTTCAATTCTTGCATTTACGGCAAAAAAAATCTGTTATCATCGAACGGTACCTTTCTCCATTAACCGTAACCCTGCGGCCTTCATCGTCCTTGAAGAAGTACGGCCCAATGATGCCGCCTGCCCATAAACCGCACCAAACAGTGCATTTTTCGGGATGCATTCATAGCTGCTGAATTGCCTCTGGCTGCTCTTCACTCCAAATACGGCAATTCTGCTTATTCACGTATCCATTTAGCCAAAAATGAGCCTCGTCGCTGAAACGGACGTAGCTTGCGAAACACATTTTTCACAGAGCACGAATTTTGATAATAAATTTCAATAATTTGCAAACGTTGTTCAGGCGTAAATCTTTTCATGATGAAATGGCAAACAATACTGAATCGAAATGTCAAATGTTCGTGGAATTTGTCATGTGTGATCTGTCAAAAATATAAACGTCAAAAACCAAGTAGCAAAAAAATCACCCGTTAGTACCTATATCGCACGTAAAAAGTGATGTTACTTCGAAAAAATTCCCACAAAGCTGAATTTTGGTGGAGCTTCGTTTTATAAAAAGTACCCTAAATTTGGTGCGGGGGAAATAAAACTAAAGAGGGGAAAGGGGGTAAAATTCAATTTTTCCCAAAGAAAAAAGTTGTAGATCATGTTCTGAAGCTCTTCACTAAAATTCAGCTCTGACGGAATTTTTCCGAAGTAAATATCTTATTCTCCTGAACTATAAATACAATTAAATTAACTAAATGTAATTAAATCACATACATGTATTATATCACAAAAAGCGATGTATTTTCGATTATATACAAGAATATTATGATTAAAAAAAAATCGGAGATCCGACTGCAGAACTTTGACGAAGCAAACATTTATAAATGTTCTCAAAAATAGGCTCTTCACCACACGCATATCTTAATTTTAAAACATCAATCCAAGACTTATATGTTTTATTCAAAGGAAGGAAAGGAAGTATAAGCGAAGTTAAGACTATTTAATCTTTTTAAAATATTTTCTGCAAAATGAAATAAAAGTGCTTTAAAATATTATTATTATTTTATTTTCTTAAAAAAACGAGTCAAATATAAAAAGATGAGTCCCTTTTGACTCAAATGAGTCCCAGTGGTAACAGTGGATGAGAAGCTTGTATATCCTTAGAAATTTTGTCAATAAACCTTTTGTTGAAAGTTTATACACAGTGAATATATGTTGACAGTTTTAAACGCTGCATTAAAGTCGACAAGGAAGACATAAAGTTTTTGTTTGTTCTCGATGAATCTTTTATAGATATTGGAGAGAGCAAACATTTGATCCACACAACAAAATACATATACTATAATAAGAGAATGAACTCTAATTCTTTTTATTCTATATCCATGTACATTTTGATCTGATTATCAATTCTTCACTAAACAACCACTGTCTTCGATGGTCTAGCGATGGACAAAGCTTGTAAATGTTAAATAGCATATATTCTGTTTTAATAGCATTTAGTCGATGTACTAAGTCCTAAACCCTCGCAAATCAATGTTTATTAATTTGGGAGATATTCTTTAATTTTTTATAAGCAACAATTCTTTAATTTATTATAAAAAAGTATTGTTATGACAATTATAAGTAATTAACAATATAGCCACATGTACATCCACTGGCGAGTTAAAGTGTAGTAAAGTACCTTGGCATCTGGTTGGATCAGTACTTGTATTTCGATAGATATATATGTGCTGCTCTGGCAGGGCTAGAGGAGCCTTTGCCTTGATAAAACGATTGTTTTATAGCAGCCGTCTTGACAGCAGGGTGAATATGATTTGCTACATGGCCCTCATCAGGCCGATGATTGCCTATGGATGCCCGGTGTGGTTCAACGTTGCCCCATCTCAAATGGAAAAGATTCGGGTGTTTGAGAGGCAGTGTCTTAGACGTTGCCTTCGATTACACAGAACACCAGAGTCGGAGTACAAACGATATTATTTCAACCAGGTTCTATACAACGGAGCCAACGTAAACAGAATAGATAATTTTTTGTTTAAGCTGATTCGGGGTCACATTGCAAGAGCGATGTCTTCAACCAACAGCTTAATTTTTGGGGCTTATTACCCCAATAACGAATATTTTGAGAGTGCGCGGTTAAGTGGCTACATCCCTCCCGAGGCATTCCTCTTTTTAGGCAGTCGAGAGCTGATACAGGATAGAATGGCGGTTCCGCTCATCTACCACGTCAGCCGGAAAACTGTGGATAGGCGACTCCTATATGGACGAGATGTCATCGCTCAAGGTGGAGAAGAGCGCCTTCGGTTAAGTAGGACTGTGTCCGATCGGGACCAAAAAATTATTTTTCGAAAACTTTGGTATGTAGTATTATTTAGGAATTCGAAGGACTTCCTACTTGAAAATCTTGATCGAAGTCCGTTGTCCCGTTTATGATAAGTCGAAAATCAAAAAAAGGTTGTATGGTTGGAAATAATAATTTTAACCAAAATGTAGAGTATTTCTAAAATAGTGCACACGCTTTTTTTGATCAAAATCTTTAGAGACGTTTTAGAGATAATTGAGATAGTAGAACAAATTCTATGGCAGTCACCGTTAGTTTTGGACCTAACAAACGATTCAAAAATCGTTTTTAGGCAATCACCTTAAACGCTTAAATACCAACTTTGAAGAGACTTTTGTCGTTTTTATTTGGCAATCCGGAAGCCTTCCGGAATCTTCTGAAAGCGTTCACTTGGGAAAAAATGACAGTTCTAATTCTGAAAAGAAGAGAATTTTGCTGTGGATTTGAAATCAGAATCAGAACCAGAAGCACGCACACATTCATACACTTGAACGTCAAACTCGACTGTTGTCATTTTTTGTATCATAATTGTGCAACACACATTTTTTTTGAATTTGAATATTCTCACTTACACAATTATTTTCACAAATACAATCTGATTGAAATTCAGAATCGTCAGAATCACACAAAAGTGTTCAGTTGGGATCCCGGATCTGAGAAGAATTCCGGATTGCCAAATAAAAACGCCATTTATCTATAGTAGTGCACAGATTTGTTTTTAAATTAAAATCGTTATAGGCGTTTTCCACATAAATAAGATGGTAGAAAAAATTGTATGACAAGTACCGTTATTTTTGGGGCTAAAAAATGATTCAAAAATCTTAGGTACCAAGAAGAAAATCGCTTCAGACGTTTAAGCTAAAGATCGATATACAGACGGACAGACACACACGGAATTGCGGTACCCATTTTTTTTATGTTCTCCATCATGGTAATGTCAAGTTTGATTAAAATCTCGAGTTCGATTTTTTTTCTAAATAAAAAAATGCCCTATTGTAACGGGTGATTTTTTTGCTACTTGGTTTTTGACGTTTATATTTTTGACAGATCACACATGACAAATTCCACGAACATTTGACATTTCGATTTAGTATTGTTTGCCATTTCATCATGAATAGACTTACGCCTGAACAACGTTTGCAAATTATTGAAATTTATTATCAAAATTCGTGCTCTGTGAAAAATGTGTTTCGCAAGCTACGTCCGTTTCAGCGACGAGGCTCATTTTTGGCTAAATGGATACGTGAATAAGCAGAATTGCCGTATTTGGAGTGAAGAGCAGCCAGAGGCAATTCAGCAGCTACCAATGCATCCCGAAAAATGCACTGTTTGGTGCGGTTTATGGGCAGGCGGCATCATTGGGCCGTACTTCTTCAAGGACGATGAAGGCCGCAGGGTTACGGTCAATGGAGAAAGGTACCGTTCGATGATAACAGATTTTTTTTTGCCGAAAATGCAAGAATTGAACTCGGTCGACATGTGGTTCCAACAGGACGGTGCCACATGCCACACTGCACGCGAAACCATGCATCAATTGAGAGGCGAATTTGGTGAGCAGTTAATCTCACGTTTTGGCGCAGTCAATTGGCCCCCAAGATCATGTGATTTGACCCCGTTAGACTATTTTTTGTGGGGCTGTGTTAAGTCTATTATCTATGGGGACAAGCCAAACACGATTGCTGCCTTGGAAGCCAACATTGAACGCGTCATTGGTGAGATTCCGGCCGAAATGTGTGAAAAAGTTTGCCAAAATTGGACCTTCAGAATGGACCACCTGAAGCGTAGCCGCGGGCAACATTTAAGTGAAATTATTTTTAAAAAGTAAATGGCAGAAATTGATTTATCGATCCAAATAAAAATTTCATTCACTTTTTACAAGTTTCTGTGTTTTTTTGAATTTTCAAAAACCAAGCTCTTAAAAAATCACCGTTTATATGTATGTATAAGTACTTGGCTTTTTTTTTACTTTTGTAAATATAGGTACCTACCTATCGCAAGTAAAAAATTGTTATGTACATAGATATGTCTGCACCTTGAAAAAATAGATACATACTTACAAAAGTAAAAAAAATTCTAGTTGATTTCAATGAAAGACGAAAACAACAAAAGAGCGCCGTATATTTTTGTAGAATACAAAGTTTTGTTAGTTTTAATTTCTACGTTTGAATCCTCTTACATTGTGTAGGTAGAACGTGTTGGCACTGCAGTTTACAATAATTAAAAATAAAGAATTGCATTGGCAAGTGGCTGTGGCGCATTTGAAATCAAAAACAGTAATCATCATGAAGGGAGAGATGAGAGGGAAAGTTGATGGTGCTTTAACTTCGTCATCATGTGATACGATAAGAGAAGAAATGGCCGAACTTAGAGTTGAGGGTCGCTTTTTTTGCCAATTATTTGGGTTGGTATTTATAAATTAGAAAACAAATTCTGATTATTTTTTTAAGCAAGGGCAAAAGTGACAATAATGTTAACTAGATTTACTGTTCTTTTCAAATAACTACTCAACAAAATCCTCGTAATACAAAGAAAGAAATTACTAAATCTATTGAAGGTTCAAGGTCAAATTGGTGACTGGTGATAATTATCATAACACTTGATTTCACAATATTTGCCTATACTGACTAAATCCGATTTTTTTAAGATAAAAGGAGTCAAATCACGGGGTTCAACGTTTAACCAAATATTTGCATATTTATTAACTTTTTCACATTGAAAATTCGCGTTATGAAACACAATGAAGTACGTATTCCACAAGTTTTTTTTGTATGGCAGACAACGATTCAAATTTTTAGGAATCTAAAAAATAAAGCTATGCACTTACTTGTCTTGTCACTGATTAGATAGAGAATAATAATTAAAATTAAGAAAACTTTTTACAAGAGTAAATTAGGTTGCTTCCGGTGTCTTGACTGGAAGGTGGACACACTACGATTCACTTTTTAATTTCCAAATCACTTATGAATAGAATTGAAAAGCTGTTGCAGGGGTGGGAAAGATACAGAAATCTCACCGACTTGATGAAAAATTTCCTGATAAGTAAACGTCAAAAGGTTGTGTAGAGGTCATACATGTGCTGACATCTAGTAGTGGAATTGGAAACATGAGTTATAGTTCCTTCTACTATCAGTCAGTAGGTGACACGAGTAGCAACTGAGAAAATAAATTTCTTAATATAGGGTGATCCGTTGTGCAGGAGTGAAAGGTTGTTGAAATTAAAATAAAATATATTTGATAAAAACTTTGTTCCAGAACAAATCTAGTTAGAACTTTTATTTGGTTGTACGTAGAACGAAATCTCTTCTTTTTGCAGGACAAATAACGTTCGAATTAGGGGACTTGCATGGACCAGCATATGTTTGACAACATGACTGGACGAAGAAAATAACTGTACATCTGATTTTTTGTTTGTGTTTTACTTTAGGCCGTGTGTGAATTGCGTTAAAATGTTGGTTAAATTTTGTGACTTGGTTAAAATTTGACACTAGCGTGGTGAATAAAATGGGTTAAAATGTAGGCAGCTGTAGAGCAGGCTAAATTTGCGTTAATATTTAACGTTTCGCAAGATAGAGTAATTTGAAACTGTAAACGATAACCGAAAAGAAAGATGAATTCCAAAAAGTTCAGATCTACTGGGAAACCATATAATAAATGTAAGTTTTAATTTATTCAATTGAAAAATTAAATTACATTACTATTTTTGTTTGTGTAGGGTCTCAAGAGGAAAAAATAAATATTATAATCCGTTGGTATTTTAAAAAATATAAAATAATTAATTAAAATACTCATTATATTTCATTTTGCAAATTTAATACAAATAGATTGATTTTCAGCTTGTCAAATCTTCAGCTGTGAAAACTAGTGTTTACATACTAAATCAACAAACTAACCATAATGGGAATTGTTTTGAAAAGATTTGGAATTGTTGTTTTAAAATATTAAATGAACGATGTAAAACCGAAACATATTAGTAAGGCTGAGAATTCGTTACTTTTTTCGTGCCAAATTATTAACTTTATATCTTCTAAGTCGGATTTTGGGAAAGAAATTAATTAACTTGAACAACAAAAAAAAATGTTTCTAGGGAAATTTCTTAAATCTTGAAGGAATTTTAGCCAAAATAGTGTTTTAATAAATCCCTTTTAACGCAATTCACACACGGCCTTAATACGTATTTTGCTTTTTTTTTTAAATGAGCCGATTTTTGAACCCTATTATAATATATATAGCGGATTCTTTATTTCCATCGGAAATAAACTCAATATTTTGGTATTTTTCTTAAGATACATTTATTTTGAATAGGAGTAAGTAATAAAAATAAAATTATTTCAATTAATGCAGTCTTACAAAATAAAATAACTATTGACACATTTTTTAAGTGCAATATAGTTGGCTTACGGGTCTTAATTTTCATTTCACCATGTTGTTACGTCGCCTTTGGCCTTGATAACTGCTTCTATGCGTCGGGCATTGTGTCAACTAATTTATGACATTTTTTGGGACCAAAAGATTCCGCAATATTTATGATTTTAGCTTTTAGGTCTTGAAAGGACCGGCATGGTTGTTTTCATAGTTTTTGTTCATTTTATGCCAGACAGTTTCAATTGGTGAAAGATCAGGGCTGCTGGCAGGCCATTCCAGTAAAGGAATTGCTTCAGCAGATAACCACGCAATTGTAGACCTTGCTGTATGGCAAAAAGCACCATCCTGTTGTAAAATATAGTCTCCATCACTAGCTTGAAGCCGTGGTGTTGATGGGAGAAGTTCATTTTGCAGAATATCCATGTGCTTGGCAGCATTGACAATTCCATTTACAAAATGTAAATTGTCCACACCCCGCTCGAACATGCATCCCAATTCCCTTAGAGGTGCTGGAAACTTGAGTGTTTTTTAAGGCAATATTTGTGGAAAGCCTCTTTTGAATTTCTAATTACTCGTTTTCGTTCATCGCCCACGCAAACCTCAAATCTGGACTCATCACTCCAAATAACTGACCGCCATTGACTTGAAATCCAGTTTTTACGTTGTTTGGTCCACTCTCGTCGCTTTTTCTTTTATTTAGGTGTTAAAGGTGGTTTTTCTTTGGCCTATGTTTTTAAGGAAGAAAAATAGATCTAATTTAAATAAATCTAAAACCAACCTTATAAAATTTGTATCCAATTTTTTTCATATTCCGCTTACAAGTGTCGTTTGCAACACTTTTTTGATTCTTTCTCTCCATTGAACAGTTATTGCAGCCGCAGTTTGACGTCGATTTTCTTTTATTATTTTCTTTAAAACTCGTCAATCTCGAGGATTCGTTATTGGCGGGCGTCCCGTTTTTTTACTAATCTCCACATTTCCACTATTTTTGAACTTTGAGATAATGTTTCGAATTGATTAGCGCTGTAAATTGAATATGTTTTGCGATTTTATAGCTCGATAATACCATTTCGAAGGCTTTAATTATGGATTCCCTAATGTCTCCTGATAATGGAACGCCACGCAACATGGTTGACATTAAACTGTTGATGGCTTGCATAAAACAAGAGATCAATAAACACCAAAACAAGTGCATGTCATTTTTTTTATAACGGTTAACTGAAAATCTATTTAAATCGTCATAGTCCAACTAATTTGCATCCCAGAGAGAGTAGTCCAACTATTATGCTCTATCTTTGTTTAAGAGAATGCGAACTGGAGCCATATTTGTTTTCTCAAATTTAGTTCTGTTTGGTCTAATTTACTTATTTAATGTAATTTATTACATTGACAAAAAAATTAAACAACTGCTTGGGACCAGCCAATGTATGTAAGTATATAAAGAGATTTAATTCGTTAATTTATTGATGAGTAGTCCAACTGTTTTGCGCTTGGGTTGTAATATAATTGTAAGAAACAATTTCTCTTTAAAAACAAAAAAACATATGTTTGACATATATCAGAGACAGAAGTCAAAATGGAAACTCAAGAAAATTTCAAAGCATAACGTCAAAAAAATCTCTTCAAATCGTTGACCGGGGAGATTTTTTTTATTCCCCTTACTTCTTGCCCTTCTCACCATCAAATTCCCAGTTGCCAGCAACTCAGTTTCCTTGTGTGAAAAGGGTTACAAATTGGGTTTAATTTGAAACGAATCTGATTTTCAGAAAAAAATTGACGGCGGATCGACGACAGGTCGATGTTTTTATCGAAACGAAATCGACATTAGTTCTTGATTCCATTTTTATTTCTCACCTTGTGTGTTAAGCTTTGGTTGTTTTTTTTGTTGATAATTTCAAAAAATCCCGTTATTATGATTCGTTTATGACAGTAGTGTAAGTACAAAAATTCTATCCTTGCCAATAAATGTTGGCAAAATAATGCCAATAATGCCATGAAATCTGCCATTTATTGAACTCGTGTAAATTAATGTCATTAAAAAATTATTTCTGCCATTATTTTGCATTCTTTTGGCAGAAATATTGGCAACTTTGCCATTCGTGTAACTCCGGCATTAGTCTCGTCTTGGCCTCGTCAAAATCGAAAAATGTCAGTGTCTTCTTGTGTTCGGTCTCGGTCATGTTTAACCAAGTCTCGTCGCGGTCTTGGTCTCGCCTTTTGCCGAGAAAATTTGAATCTGTAGTCCCGCCTCGAGGTCGTTCTTGATCTCATCCTTAGTCTTGGTTTCTTACGTGCTTTTTTGTAGTAAAAAGATGTAAGATAAGACGCGAGTTCATATTTACAAGATATAGTACGGTATCTCAGAAGTGTGTTGGCTAGAAAAATGCGGGGTGTGGATCAATTAATTCATTTAAATCGGTTCCATCTCGCAATTGATTTTGACAGCTTATTGTTTGAAATGTAGGCAACAAACTATATTTTGACATTTCGAAGGGGTAACAAAGTCTGAAAAATGAGCGATTACTGTTCCAACGCAATGCATACATAAACCCTTCTCTGAATAGTTATAATTAAATAAAAAAATATTTCTTCTTGGGGAAATCGAAACCAAACCACCGAGAACAGCGAGACTCGGCGAATTTCGGTACCAAAAATACGGTACTGTCTCGGTTGTTTTTAAAGAAAAGAAGTGTCGTCTCATAGACGAGACCGCGACTATACTCGTTATCGCTGCCAGGCCTATTCTTTATATAATAGTAATAATATATGCTTACCCCACCCTCCCTGCGTTCGCAACTGGTCGCGACTACTCATAAGCCTTATGAGCTCTCATAAATATTCACTATTAATGATTGGTGAATAGGTTTATGAGCCTCTTAACCCAAGTAACATCGTCACAGCTATTAGATGCAAAACTGTTCTTCTGCAGCTCCAAACAAGTGAAATTGAAAGCCATGGCTTTTTAAGGAATAATTTATTTTTATTTTGGTCAGAAGAAAGTATGCCTGATGAATGGAACCTCAGCATCGTTTGCCCGATACACAAATAAGGAGACCCTCTAAACTGCGCCAACTATAGAGGAATAAGTCTCCTGAATATCACGTACAAGATCTTTTCTGCTGTATTATGTGAACGTCTGAAACCATTTGTCAGCAACCTGATTGGAACCTATCAGTGCGGTTTCAGGCCAGGAAAGTCCACAATCGATCAAATGTTCACGCTACGGCAGATCCTGGAAACTACCCAAGAACTCCAAATCGATACCCACCATCTTTTTATCGATTTTAAGGCCGCGTACAATAGCATTTATAGAGACGAGCTATAAACAGAGCCATGTCTGGTTTTGGCATCCCCACAAAACTCATCCGCCTGTGTAGGATGACGATGAATAACTCTCGCTGCTCCGTCAAGGTTGGTACTGACCTCACAGAAGCTTTGATGTCGAGAAAGGATTCCGACAAGGTGATGCGCTATCGTGCGATTTCTTCAACTTAATACTTGAAAAAATTGTAAGAAATTCCCAAGTTAACTCTACTGGCACAATTTTTTTCAAGTCTGTGCAATTGTAAGCATACGCTGATGACATAGACATCATTAGCAGAATCCAGCGATCTGTCACTGGAGCGTTTGCTAACATTGAAGCTGAAGCTGCTTAGATGGGACTAGCAGTCAATGAGACCAAAACGAAGTACCTGCTGTCCACAAAAAGGGACACACAACACCGGCGGATTAGACAAAACGTCACAATAGACAGGTACAACTTTGAGGTAGTTAGGGACTTTGTCTACCTCGGATCCGCTATAACATCTAACAATAACATCTCGTTAGAAATAAAGCGAAGAATAACTCTTGCCAATCGCTGTTCCTATGTGCTAGAGAGGCAATTGAGTAGTAAAGCCCTCTCTCGAAAAACAAAGGAGACTCTTTATAAGACTCTGATCACCCCAGTCCTGCTCTATGGCGCGGAAACATGGACTCTATCAAAAGCGGATAAAGATATCCTTAGTCGTTTCGAGCGTAAGGTTCTTCGCAAGATTTTCGGCCCTATCTGCGTTAACGGGCTTTGGAGGAGAAGGTTCAACCACGAACTATACGAGCTGTAGAGCGACATTGTCCTGGTACAAAAAATACGTATATCACGATTAAGATGGCTAGGTCATGTAGAGCGTGTGGATAACAATGTTTCGGCTCGCAGGATCTTCGATTCCAACCCAGAGCAAGATACAGTCAAGGAAGACCTCGCCTAAGGTGGCGCGCTCAAGTGGAAGATGACCTCAACCAACTTGGAGTGCGTAACTGGAGCCAGCTAGCCAAATACCGAGCTAGCTGGGGAGGCATGTTGGTTGAGGCCCAGTTTCGCCCCGGAATGTAGCGCCACCTAAGTAAGTAAGTAAGTAATGTATTTTTATTTTAAATCATGCTCTATAGTGAAGTTTAACAGCACTGTCAGCTCGTTCAACGTTTAGTTTTTCCTAGCTCCATAATACCTTTTATGCGATCTATGAACGAGCTTTTTGAATTTCCCTCATCTAAATGGCCGTTGTACAGCTTTCAACTACACAAATGCAATAAAAGACACGATAAGAGCTCTAAACAGTAGCTTTAGCTTTAGAAGTAAAATACTAACGCATGCGCATTTCGAAATGTCAAAATATAGCATTTAAAGATCAACTTCAAATCGGTTGTAGAGCTGAGTATTAATATCTTAACACATTCTACTCAGGAACCCATATTATAATAGGGTGTTACCCAAAATAAATCCAAAATATTTATTTTATCAAGAAAGAAAAAAAAGGATTATTTTGCATAAAATTTAGTGAGTGTATGTAACTATTCAATTTTTAGTGTAAGTTAGCCATGTTCACATTGGAACTATAAATTTGATAATTTCTCGTTTTGCGTAGTAATGTACATAAAAACATAGATGTTTTTTTATAGTATCTATTTAAAAAAAAAACTCTTTTCAGGGCTTTAATTCTAATCGCGTATGCACAACAAGAAATATCCTACTTTAATTCCCTTAGAGAAGATATATGTGGTCACACATTAAGGATACCAATGTTCTATATCACATTGAATCTAAGCAGCTTTATTAAAAAAAAAGTTTTGAAACTTTTATCTTTAAAAATTGCAACTTAGGCTTTAAATACACTTCAGGAAATATTCTTTAAAAAAATTCCTTCCTATAAACTACATTTGTTTTATTATTTGCTTTCCTTGACTTTTAATTTCTGAAGCACCCTATCTTATAACAATAACATGAAGTTACCCTTCAAGCAAAATCACGGACCCGAATTTTTCGGTTCACTTAGGAATCACTTTGGAATCCAAAAGAACTGAGTGTCTCACAGACTTTAACAAATTTTATGTGTACGCATGTAAAAAGAAGAACGAGAATCGGTATTTTTCTATGGACAAAGAAATAGAGAGAGTTGGTAAGGTAGTCGATATTAGAGTGGGGACTGGGGAGTTTTTTTTTGTGGACTAGAAATGAAGACAAATGGAGAGAAACTCTGTTATTTTAATTTTGCAGAGTAAACAAGCAACAAAGAAATTTTTGTCTTCAAGGAAAACTAAAATACATAATAATACGTGTAAAGAATTTTTAAAATAATACTTTAAAATGGAAAAATGGGATTATTGTAAAATAAATAAAGACGTGTTTAATATTTGTAAAAGACCATATTTCTTATTAGATTAGTTCGTTTTTGTTGGATTCCATTTAGGTTCTGTTTTCGCTGAGTATGGTGAAGTATAAGACTATCTCTCTTTTCTCTCACAATCCATTCACATAATGGCTCCGTGGTGATTCTAATTTCCATACTAATTTGATCCGATTTGGAATCGTTTCGGATCCATTGTTGGATCCGTTTAGAAGTGGTTTCGGATCCAAAACGGAGTCGCTTGCTTGAAGGGTAGAAAGACGAAAATGCCATCTTGTTGGAACAAGCTCTAGAAAATGTACAATGAATTTTAAAGCGACATAAGAGCTCTTTATCACTAGTAATTAATATTGCAGCTCCAGAACAGATAGTATTGCAGCTTAATTGAAAGAAACGTCTTGCCTGACAATAAAAATGGCGACGAGATATAAAATTAATGCAATTATTCTTTTTTTCATTTTAAAAAAAGAATCATCTTCGGAGTGCAGTTAAAGAAAACATTTTTTTCAAAAATATTTTTATTTCACCTCTGGAAAATTAATTTTTAAATATTTTTATTATTTAATTATTTTTTAAAATTATTTTTGATGACCTAATACACAGAATTATGTAGGCGCGCTGTAATTTAACGAAGTATCGTCACTACATTTGTGAATATATTATACGCGCACTTGAAATTCACTATCATACAATCGATAATCTTAATTTCTTTTCTTATTTATTTTCATAAAGATATTTTTTAATTTGGTTATTGTCATCTTCGTTATTTCTATTTTACATACTATGAAACGATGCATTCAGTCTTTAATAGCATTAGAATATTTATATATGTTTATTTTGTACTACACAAACCAATACAAACAATAATATGTCAAAAGTGGTGTTTTAATAGTTTGAAACCCAACACTGCCACTGATAACAGGCGGAATAAGAGCAAAATAGAGCTCTCAAACTCAATGAATTAACTACATAGGAGCTTGATTTTTGCTCTAAATCCACAAATAGAGCTCCTTGCTAAATAAACAGCTTTAAGATTTAGCTCTGGAAGGACTATAAATGCTTTTATACAGCTAAAAATGTTTTTGGAAGTTATGAGCGCTTCGTGAATACCGGCCTTAATAATAACGACTCAGTATATTTAGCCGTTTATACTAAGAATCTTGTGCTTTCGATGTAATCGAAGCACAAGAATAAGAGCAAGTACGTGCGATCTAGCCGTGCATTTTACTTGTTTTTATATCCCTCACCAATTTAATCCTCAGCTGAACTTCGATTTAATTATGTCTCATGCTATATATTTTTATCAAGCTGCGAATTAAGTCAAGGTTGTTTTTGACTAGTGACCTAAATTTACTAAAAAGAGGGTTATAATTTCGAAGAATTTTAAACAAAAAAGTCCTTGGTTAGATATGCTGATGTCCGTTCCTTAACGATACGGATACGGGACATACAATATGTACCTTTCACTTCTTTCTACGAACCAGCTGGCGGGCGGCCGGCACAGAGTTCATCTTGGTTCCAGAAATGCAACATTTTTTCCGTTGTTTACTTTGATGCAATTCGTAGCCATTTTTTTTTGTTGCATTTAGCAATAAAGAAATCCAGTTTGATAAAATTTCTGAGGTAATGGTCTGATGATGGTAACAATTTTGGGGCATTATATAAAAGCAATCTACTGCTTCCGTATCAGCAGTATTCTCGCATCTTCCACGCCGTATATACAGTCTGCATCAAAATCAATCCTTAAAAAATGGCATTTAAGGTAAGATAATTAATAGCCCATAACTTTTGTTTGTTAAATCTTATTCCTCCTTTCCAGTTTGTTTTTGCTTTCGCACTTATTGCTGCCACCAGCGCTGGACTACTTCCAGCTGCACAGGTGTATCATGCTGCGCCAGCATTGACTGTATCCCATTCGGTGTTGACCAAAGATGCTGAACAATACGATCCTCATCCACAATATAAATTTTCATACGATGTCAACGACAGTCTAACTGGCGATGTTAAGAGTCAAGTTGAAGCCCGCGATGGTGATATTGTCCAAGGTGAATACTCTCTGAATGATTCTGATGGCTACAAGAGAACTGTTCAATATACTTCTGATCCAGTCCATGGATTCAATGCCGTTGTTAATCGGGAACCACTTGGTTTGGCTGTAAAGACTGCTGCAGCTCCAGTTGCATATGCAGCTGGTCCCGCTTTGATCAAATCTGCACCAATAACGTATACAGCTACACCTGCCTTGACATACCATCACTAATTTGACACAATCAACTGAACCAAATAAAGATGCTACAAATTGTTTGCTATTATTTTAAGAAAAAAAAAATAAAACAAAAACTAAAAATATCTAAAATCAAAGTTTAAGCTTGAATGTTATAGATAGATACATCTAGGACCATCAGGAAATTTTTGATGTAAGAGGTAATCGAAAATAATTAAATATAGAACATTTGTAAATCGTAATTTAAGGGGATAGTGATCATAGGAGAATCGCGCTTTAAAAGCCGTCTCTTAAATGTTACTGAACATCATTTGTATAATTGGAATGTATGGTTCTTTAGAGCCCCATGTACGGGTCATTCGAATAAAAAATAAAATGCAAGACTGGATCGTACGATCTTGCTCTTGTAGCTAATAATTTCAATGTAGCTAACATTGACGATTTTAGTAGGTGGGTTGTATAGTTATCTTAAGCAGGTTGAAAACAGGAAGTCCTTATGTAGGTGTTCAGTGAAAAACGATACAAATGAAATGTAAAGGGTTATCCATTTCGCGTTTTCAAAAGTATAGGACTGGAGCACGACATCTGTCAAACTAAGTTGTTAAACCAATTTTTTTTTTCAGTTGAAAGTCTGTCATTTACGAAAATGGATCGCTTAACTATCGCACATTGGCAAAAATGTGAAGAAATTAGAAAGAGCATCATCGTTTCGCTCGTACCACTGAAAATATCGCTGCTGTGAAAGTGTTGCCGAAGACCCGAATGTGTCGATTCCTCGTCCTTCACAGGAATTAGGCCTGTCTTACGGCACATTATGGCGTATTTTGCATTTGGATATAAACCTACATCCATATGAAGTCCAGCTCACACAACAACTGAAGCCAGCTGACCATTCACAACGTCGTAGATAAGTCGCATGGGTGCTTGAACAACAGGCGGTGGACGGCGAATTTCGAACAAAATTTTCTTCAGTGACGAAGCACATTTCTCACTCGATGGGTATGTTAATAAACAATATTGTCGTATTTGGGGTTCTGAGAATCCTCAAGTAATTGAAGGGAGGCCATTACATCCACAAAAAGTCACTGTTTGGGGCGCTCTTTGGTCCGGAGGTGTGATTGGACCTTACTTCTTCGAAAACGACGATGGAACGACTGTCAGCGTCAATTCGGAGCGTTATGGTCATATGATAACCGACTTTTTTTTGCCTGCTATTGTAGAACACGACTTGGAGAATATGTGGTTTCAACAAGACGGTGCCACATGCCACACAACTCGAGCGAATAAAGCTTTATTGCAAGAGACATTTCCGGCCGCTTATCATGCGATTTGACATTGCTGGACTTTTTTTTGTGGGACTATGCGAAAGACCGTCTTTATGCAGATACATAATTAAATCTTGAGCACTTGAAAACCAACATTTGTCAAGTTATGACTGAGATACCGCCCAATATGTGTCAAAAAGTGGTCGAAAATTACCAAACAAGAATCGATGCTTGCAACAATTCGCGTGGTGGTCATTTAAATGATGTAGTGTTTCACACATAATGTTAACGTTCAAGCTTTATAATAAAAAAGAAATATCATAAAAAAAAATATTTTATGTGTTTTATTTACGTTTACTTTTGAAACCGCAAAATGGATAACCCTTTATAAAATTTTGGAAACATTTTTAGAAAACAGTTTAAACGCCATTTTGAAGTTATTATTAATGTCATATAAAATTTAAATTTCAACAAAATTCAGTGACAGGTTTTTGAAAAATCAATTTTTCAAAAAAAAAATTAAATATTTTTATTTATTTTTTAAAAATAAAAAAAAAACATTTTTTTGAAAGTTTTATTATGCAGTTTTTATTATTACATTTTTATAAATATAAATAATTTTAACAGGTTAATCCAATAGTGAGATACTCGAAACTTTGAAAAGTGGTTCTATGGGAAGAACCGTTAATAAGTACGTAAAATAAAATATTTTTATACTTGAAAGTGGACTGCACAACTTAAGAACACTCACATTTTTTTTAATCAAAATTCTTCTGGTTTCTGGAGCCATTTTTGAGAAATACATTTTTTTCTTATCAGCTTTTTAAACATTTTTGTATGGTAAGTACCGTTGTTATTTGTTGTTAAGTGTTCAAGATAATATCAAAGAACTACTAAATAACAAGTTTCAAAGAATCAAATGAATCGTTTTCAAGAAAATCGAAAACCAAAAAATGGTTCTACTAGATGTTCCAAAAATAACCATTATTTCAAAAAAAAATTACCAAAAAGTACCTTTTCCCTTTGTTAATTTACTGATTTCTTTTTTTATAAAAATCGTTGAAGCTGTTTTTGAGAAAACTAAAATTTTTCTTTTTGGACCAAAAAATGCATGGCAGGTACCGTTATTTTGCATCTTAAAAAAAAAATGAAAAAAACGTGTGGGCATATTACCGAAAAATATATATAATATGTACTCAGTTTGAAGCAAATCCATCCAACCGGTTAGGGCAGTAGTGTCTAACTAGTATTGCTCCTAGGGCTTTTTTGAGAATCTAAAAGAGCTACGCGGGTTCTACCGAGCAAAACAAAAAATATTGAGTGAGATTAAAGGAAACTACATCATTCCCTTATACCACTTTTTATTTATTATGAGATTGTGATATACTATATACTTTTTATTCCGAAAGCTGGAAAACCCACCCACATTGAATCAACAGATTTCAGACCTATAAGCATATGTTCCTTCCTAGACCCTAGACCCTAGAAAGACTTAAAAATATACATATTCATCTGAAGCTAAATGATGTTTTGCAGCATTTTTGGCGACAACGAATATATGGTCGTTCCACAAGAAGTGGTCTGTGCACAAACCAAGAACTGAAAGCTGATCGGTTTCTTCAATGCAAGAGCCGCTCATGGATAGCGGCATGGGGGGTGGGTTCTACTTTTCTACTGAGTCTTTGAAGCATTGAATTCTACGCGGTTTTTTATTCCCCATTGGACAATGCTGTCAAGATCGGAATTTAATGAGCGTATCATACACTGCCGTTGCAGGTGCACATACGAAGAACAAGGAGGTGCATCTGAAAACGAATATGAAAATCTGAGAGTACTATCGTCAGCAAAACAATTAAGTGGATTAGAAAATCTAGATAAGAGATCATTAATAAAAGTGAGAAAAAGGGTCGGAGACAATACGGAGCCTTGGGGCACACCAGCATTTATTTTGTGAATATCAGACTTAAACCGTCGTACAACTTGTATTGAACGCTCCGAAAGGTAATTTCTAATCCAACGAAGAAGAGATTCATCGATACCAAATGCACGCATTTTCGATAAGAGAGCTTGATGCCAAACTCTATCAAATGCTTTTGAAATATCAAGCGCAATAATCTTACTTTCTCCAAAACGATGTAAAGATTTGTGCCACTGCTCGGTGAGATATATCATCAGATCACCAGTGGACCTATTGCTATGAAAGCCATACTGCCGGTCATTAAGAAGTTTTCGTTCTTCAAGATATTTCTTGAGCTGATAGTTAATCAGCGTTTCCATGATCTTAGAAAGAAGGGTCGTAAGTTCAATTGGACGGTAATAAGCGGGTGAAGCACGAGCCCTTTCACTACCGATGTGTAGCCGATGGGAAGCTGATCAGTGGTAGGCACAATTGAAAAATCTATCCAACTCAGAGTTTACGCAGGGTACATTTCTTGATATAGAAGGGGCCCTTAACAATGCCTATGCTTCAGTCCAGGATAGAGAATGGAGAATTGGGCGGCTGCACACTTAAAGATTATTACATGTAGATGTACTATCTCCCCTTTTTTGGCTTCTGGTCGTTAACCAGATCTTACTAAAGCTAAGTCGTGGCATATGCTGATGGTATTGTGTTATGAGTATCAGGGAAATTCGTACACACACTGTGCGAAATTCTTCTCAACGGCCTTGATAAGATCAGTAATTGCGGACTAAATGTAAACTCATTAAACACCGAACTAGTTTCATTCATAAGGGAACGTAACATTCCAAATACAAGCCCCCATCATAAATGGAACGCCACTAGACATTACTGAAACAGCTAAATATCTGGGTTTGGTTATAGATCGTAAAATGAACTGGAAATACAAACTTCAATAAAAATAGAAAAGGGCTACAATACAAAATTTTAGAATACAACAAATTTTCCTCAAAACCGCAAATGACAGATGGTCAGGTATCAACAGTTGTCGGGTTTCGAGAAATCTTTAGACTTATATCTCTAAGAAAATAACAGAATATTTGCTAGCGCTTAACAGATCTCAACTGTCCCCCTGATGATTATCCTAACAGGTCAAAACTCAATCGGAACCCACATGACCAGAATGGGCATAAGCACATCTGACTTATGTGGAGGTTGTGTGGACGAAGAGGCGGAAAAGTTCTCATATCACTTCCTTTGTGAATGACACAGCCTAGCCCAAACAAGGAAAAAAGCTCTCGGAGATTGCTTTTTCGACGAACTGGGCATTGTCTCTAATAAGCCACTTAACATATCCTCAAATTTATTCAAATGTAAGGATGGCTTAGGGCGGCACCTCAAACATAATCTCCCCATTTACTCAAACTTTACTTAAAATTTCTCTTTCCTATCCTTACAATTTAGTAAGCGCTAATTCGTTAACATATTTCTGTATTTCGTTTTAATCACGCTTAATTTTAAGCAGCGCGTTCATAGTTCACTTAGACACGTTGACCCGAAGGATGCTTTAAGGATGAGTGCACAATTACGTACGTTTTTGTATTTAACGAGGTCCATGAGCTTGAAAATCTCGTTTTGTCTATGTTTCTAAGCATGATCTTACTTCGAACTGTAATGATTTTTAATGCTGTTTTTGTTTTATTGATGAAACAATGAGTCTCCATCAATGAGGCTAATTCTGAAATATCAGTATTAATAAAAAGATTAAAAAGAAAAAAACATTTTCTCAAAACGCCTTTCAAATTCCGATTGTACCCTGTAAGAAGAGGTTACTTGAGTTTAGTGCGTGGTGTTTGCGGGCGCCTAGAAAACAGACCGCTGGCTGCCAACTACGGGTTGGACACCACTGGTTTATGGTGTAGACTCGAGGAAAGACAAACGGAATTGCGGGACCCACTTTTTCCGTCTTCGCTATGATCGTACCTAATGTCAAGTTTTATCAAAATCTCGAGTTCGATTTTTTTTACGAATCCATAACTTGCCTTGTATGTTATCGCAAGTAAAAAGTGCACACCATTCCCTGACCTGACTAAAGCCTGAATTACACGGTCAATGTAATCGGTCATATAGCGTTGACTCTCTGACGTCGCCAACAAAAATTATGTTCACTCTGTCACAAATCCGTCATTGCGTTGATCGACAAATTCATTTCAACGTAGGTCTTTGACAAGCACATTGACAATATTTTTCGTTGACAATCACAAGACGTAGCATAATAAGGACAAATTGTGACGTCATTTCGACGTCAGAGATTCAACGCGGTGACCGATTATATTGACCGTGTAATTCTTGCTTAATAATTTAAAATTTGAATTTATTTTCTATTTTTTCAAAAAAAAGTTTTTATTTGATTGTATAATGTATGTACGGACTATTTATAGGTACTTTTACCTATTAAGCTTTTTTCCTTTATATCATATTTCAAGCTGACGTGATGGCAGGATTGCCATGTCTTAATTCTGTAGAAACTTTATAAAATTATGCTTATGAAATAAAGGATGAATCTATTTATATTTATATCTATTTTTCTATTTATAAATAGATAGCTAGCAAGTTATTAATGACAAGAGTACATTACAATAAACTATTTAAGCTTATCAAATTAAATTGGGTAATTTTTTTTTTAAATTAACAACATATATTCATTTTCAAACTTATTTTAATAAAAATAATATTCTTACAAAAGAATAAATTTAATTAATCCACCGTTGAGTAAGTTGACGGATCAGGTGGTCACCTCCAATAGTATCAAGGCCCCTCTCAACTGAATAAATAAAAAAACGATATACAATTTAATATATCATAAATAAATTTTAAATAAAATCAATTAATAATAAAAGTAAAAGTTTATATATGTACATCGAACTGCAGTATAAAATTAAAATTAAATAATTATTTAATATGTTCTAACTCTATGTTTTGTTTTTCGAAAAAAAAAAATTGAAATTAGTTAAAAAAGATTGTTATATGTTTCGAAAATAAAATAAAAGAAAACCTAATAAGAAAATTTTATCGAATGAAAAAACTTAATCTACGTTGTATAAAAATACCAAGAATGTAATCCTCTCCGAAGGTTTTTCAGTATATTCAATCTAAAAGTGAGAAAAAAGCTTATTTTTATTGTTATGTAATTTAATAGATTGTACTTATTTTTTAATTTTTAATACAAAATATAACTTTTTGTACAAAAATAATCATTTTTTGATACAAACCTTGCCATTCACAATCACTTTACATGTGTATGTATTAGATACCTGGCATTTGTTCAATTTTAAATTTGTATTTCCTCTCCTCACGACATTTATGACATTTGTGTCCAAATTACAGGGAGTTTAACAAACGTGGTTTAAATATTTGATCAACAATTTTAATTCCCTATTTCGGCAGATTTATATTCAAATAAATGCAGTTGTATATGAAGTCCCCTACGTCTTCTGAACGTGACTATATGCATTGGTATCTAATCCATTTTCTTCCATAAATAAAGCTATACTTTAACAGCCCTATTAATAAATAAAATGCATGACTGGATTGCACGTACTTGCTCATATGTTCGATTACATTATATGCAAAATATTCTTAATAGAAACGGTTAAATGTATTTTTAGAGTCGTTTTTCAGTTAAATTTTTACACATACAAATTCTAAACTTTTTTCTATAAAAAAATTAGTATGAACATTTTCAATATTTAATAATATAAACTCAAAAAAAAAATTTCAGAAAAAATCGTCCACCCGTTTTCAAAATATTGAATTTTCAAAAAAAAAATTTTATGCAATCCAAAAAAAAAAACAATTTATCGACAATTTTCAAATGCAGTATTATTTAGAATTTGAAGGAGCTCCTTTATAAATTTTTTTATCGAAATCCATTAAGCCGTTTATGTGAAAATGGGAGGTACAGTTAGTAACAAAATATTTAAAAAAAAAAATTGGCTAAAATTTAGACTACACCCAAAGAAGAAGACACACCAATTTTTATCAAAACCGTTAAAGCCGTTTTCGAGATAATTAAGATGGTAGAAAAATTGTATGGCAAGTACCGTTTTTTTTGGGGCTAAAGCAACGATTCAAAAATCTATTTTGGACAATCACCTAAAACCCTCAAATACAAAGTTTGAAGAAAATCGTTTCAGCCGCTTAGGCTTTAGAGAGTTGTACAGACAGGCAGACAGACAGACGCAACTTTTTTGGTGTTCTCTATAATCGTAATGTCAACTTTGATTAAAATCTCGAGTTCGATTTTTTTCCAAATGCAAAACTTGCCCTATAGTACCTACATATATCGCAAGTGAAAACGCTTAGTCCACCTTTAGTGCATGGACTTACAAAACCATGGAATAAGAGTTAGACCATGGACTAAAATTTCCTATTAATGAAAAATCTAACAGAATCTACTACAATAAGTATCAACTCTACATGTTTTTGTTCTATGGCTCTGTTTTTTAATGTCAATTTTTAGTCCATCACTTACACCAATGTCTTCGATGGTCTAGCGAAGAACTAAGTTGGTAAACGTCAAATAGCAGAAATTGTGTTTTATTACTAGTATTTCGCACTTTGTCCACGGAATAAGTCCTACACCTTCCCTAGTCCATGTTTATTAATTTGGGTGAAAAAGTCTATGTAAATATAGTCATTCTACCAAGACTAACAGGGACTTGCTAAGAAATTTTTGAGAGGTCATTAATGTTAACCAAACCTCGTTGTAGCCAAGGTAATACTAAGGATATCCAGACCAAAGACAAAACGGGAAAATACTGTGAGAAAATTTGACGTCGGACGGCTACAGTCACAGGAAATCACAAGGTCCTCTTCCGTTCAAGTCTCTCACGCCCTCCTAAGTCGTCATTTGCCGCCAACTGCAAGTATCGAAGACTAGTGGAAGAGTTGGCAGGAAGCAATCAGAGATACCGCCTCCAACGTGCTTGGCCTCGCACGACCACCACAGCGAAACCCCTGGTTCGATGAAGAATGCCGGCAAGTACACACAGCCAAACAACAGGCATACAAAGCGGCGCTGCATAGAAGGACTAGAGCAGCTCGCGAGCTCTACGAGCAGAAGAGGAGAGAGGAACACAAGCTTCTAAGAAGGAAAAAGAAAGAGTATGAGAAGCGCGCGATCGAGGAAATAGAGGGATGCCATTGCAGGAATGAAATTCGAAAGTTTTACCAAAAAGTAAAAAGAACCTCCCAGGGGTACAAGTCCCGAACCGAAACCTGCAAGGATGATCAGGGGAACATCGTGGTAGAATCGCAGTCGGTGCTTAGGATATGGAAAAATTATTTCTGCAAATTGTATAACGGCGATGTCGAACCGAATCCCGCTATTGTGCAGACTGTACTATTCAACCTGGACGACCTAGGCCAACAATAACGTCCACCCGATCTCGACGAAGTAAAGATAGCTATATCTAAACTTAAGTCCAACAAAGCTGCTGGAGCTGATGGTCTTGCAGCCGAGTTGTTCAAAGCGGCTGGCGATGAACTGGTAAGAAGTATGCACCAGCTCATCCGCAAAATATGGTCGGAGGAAAGCATGCCCGATGAATGGAACCTCAGCATTGTTTGCCCGATCCTCAAGAAAGGCGATCCTCTGGCCTGCACCAATTACAGAGACATCAGTCTTCTTAATACCGCCTACAAGAAAAAACCCAGGAATTTCAAATCGATACTCATCACCTTTTTATCGATTTCAAGGCCGCGTATGACAGCATCTACAGAGACGAGCTATATAGAGCCATGTCTAGTTTTGGCATCCCCACCAAACTCGTTCGTTTATGCAGGATGACGATGGAGAATGCACGCTGCTCCATCAAGATCGGCAAGGCCTCGCAGATACCTTTCATGTCAAAAAAGGTTTTAGGCAGGGCGACGTGCTGTCATGCGACTTCTTTAACATCATTCTTGAAAGAATAGTGCAAAACTCTCACGTCAACACTAGAGGCACAATCTTTCAAAAGTCCGTCCAATTACTCGCTTACGCTGACGAAATTGACATAATCGGACGAACAAAGCGTGATGTCAATGGTGCTTTCGTGAGTATTGAGAATGAAGGCAAGAAGATGGGTTTAACAGTGAACGGAAGCAAAACAAAATATATGCTGTCAACAAGAAAGGACACCCAGCACCGGCTTCTCGGACAGAACGTCACTATAGACAGCTATAATTTTGATGTGGTCAGATACTTTGTATACATATGATCCGCTATAAACTCAGCGAATGATACCAGTGCTGAGATCAAACGCAGAATTACTATTGCCAATCGCTGTTTCTTTGGGCTAAGAAGGCAATTGAGAAGCAAAGTCCTCTCTCGAGCAACTAAACTATCCATATATAAAACGCTCATCATCCCAGTCCTGATGTATGGTGCAGAGACATGGACAATGTTAACGGTGAATGAGAACGCGTTAGGTCGTTTTGAGAGGAAAATTCTCCTGGTGATTTGTGGTCCCGTCTGCATAGATGGGGAATGGAGAAGACGATACAACAACGAACTATACGGGCTGTACAGCGATAACGACCTAGTCACAAAATTGAGAAGCCAACGACTGAGATGGCTGGGTCACCTAGAGCGAATGGACACCAATGCTCCGGCCCGGAAAGTCTTTGAATCCTGCCCCGTGGGACAGCGCAGTAGAGGTGGACAGCGTTAAAGGTGGCGCACGCAAGTGGCAGAGGATCTCAACCAACTTGAAGTGCGAAGCTAGAGACAGATAGCTAGAAACCGAGCCGACTGGAAGAAGCTTGTTGGTTGAGGCCCTGGTCCACCCCGGACTGAAGTGCCACCTTAAGTAAGTAAGTAAGTAAGTAATGTCAACCAAATTTACTGCAAACATTTAACTATAGGTAAGAGTGCAAACAAATTATTATAAATACTAATATAAAGTTAAGTTATACAAATTACTTACCAATCGATACAAGCTCACAGAATTAGTTAAAATTGTGCTGTAATTGAAGAAAAATATAATTGTTTAATAACTTTGAGTACGTACAAAATTCATATAAGGTTGAATTGATAGATATGTTGTTCTCAGATGATAATGGAAACAGAAACACGCTTGACAGAAGGCTGATATTTCTTGACTAAATTTTCATTACTTTTCCAATAAAAGTTTAAAAAAATTATGAATTGGAAGACAACATTTTTGACAACTGGCCAAATGGAGACCAGAAACTTGCCTTATTTTCAGTTTTCTTAAATCTTCTGAACGGGTCCAATATTATTTGATATCCATTATTCATTATGCGCAGTCTTCATATCAGTCCCATCTACTTGTCTTCATAATAATAGTCCACATTCCAGGATTTTATTGATGTCCTGCTTTAGTGTACTCAATAAAAATGATCCACTATAGTTATGCGGAACCATCATAAAGTTAATTGTTGGCTAAAGTAAAATTCCGGGATTAGAATCAAGCTTGATGAAGTGCCTGATTGGTGTCCTTTACATCATCTCTACAGATAAGATGGCGGTTAACTCTCTCAAATTCAACAAAATTCCTTGATTGGCCTTTTATTATTTCGAATGAAGTTTGGGCTTAGATCTAAATAAAATATTTGTATTAAATTTAAAAAAAAAAATCAATAAAAAAAAACAATAAATAAAATTAACAGACACGATGATTGAAGCTGTTCACATTTAAACTTGTACATACTTTAGTTTAGATAGTATCTTTTTCTTTTATGGTATTCAATTCACATTATGATGCATAACGTTTGCTTTATTGTCAGAGAATGAACTTGCTATTCTTATTGTTCGGTCATTTTATATAGCAAAAATTGTTAAGAGTTATCGATATTTGATTACATAAGTTCCTATGTAGTATATTTGTATACTTACTTAATTCCATAAAGCACAACTATCGTTCTTCAAATATTTATTTAAAAAAGTATGCATTATCAACAGCACCATAAGGTACTCTTATTGTATTTGAACAAATTAATGTTAACTCAATAAATCACAATATGTTAAAAAACAACAAAGTACAATCCTTCTTAAAAGCATTAAGGTGAGTGTATTTTTTGAATGTAATGAAAAGATTAGGTATTGACATTTAATTTACTTTTAGTGTTTGATAGATACATTTGTATTTACTCGTAAACAAACACCATAACTTTTTAATAAGGAAACGTGTTACTCCAAGGAAATGTGATATTATTGCATTATTTTAGGAAAGATATACTTATAACCGATATCCTTCGCGAGGATATTAAAAAAACACGAACGCGAGCCCACTAGGGGCCGGCCTAACGGTTCGACTTATGGAAATGTCGCTGTTAATAAAAAGTTTTACCTAACTTAATTGTCTATACCTAACTTAACCATATGCCGCACGATGATTCGCAGAGTCAGCGACCTTGAAGGCTCCTGAGCATTTACCCTAAAATGTACCTCGAAATGTACCGAAATCATAACTTGTTGGAACATTTATTGGCTGACCTAGCAAATTATAATACGGTGCTTGCGTTTCAAAAAAAAAAATACAATAAATAATACAAAAATGGGCGTTAGAGTGGGCGGAATTTACTAAATCAAAGACTTCATTTTTTCTGTGATTTGCGAGAAACTAAGATATTAGATAAGTGGGCGTGGCAGCGTGTGGATCTTATACTTAACAAATTTTTTTGAAATTTGTTTCTTGCCCATAAAAACAAATTCTAAAATGTTTATCCAAATCGTTAAAGAAATCGTTTCCAAGAAACTAAGAAGTGATAAAATTGTTCGTGGTAGTAGGCGGACTTTACTAAAACCAATTTATTATTTTTTTTCGTTCATGCAAAAATAAACTCTGAACATTTCAATAAAATCATTTGAGTCGTTTCCTAAAAATAAAGAAATATGAAAAGTAGGCGTACCAGTGGGCGGATCTCACGTAATATGATTTTTGTGTGTTAAATTTAATTATGAATTTTAGAATTTCATAGAACTTGAACTTAATTAAGTAGCCACTACTGGCAAGCACAAGAACATAATTATTTTGGAATCCGTTCCGATTAGCGATTTATCATTAAGACTTGTACAATTGTTGTTATTGAAAAATTAACTTGAATATTTTAAGACATGACATTTCTGTCGTCTGCCTGAGTAAGCAACATTTCGATAAGTTTTACAATATTTGCAATCTACAGTTGAATATAAAATTATTACTGAGTTATTTTTGAATTTACAAGTAAAGCAAAAGAATCTGATTTAAATTTAAAGCAGTCATTTTCAGTTTAGTTTATACAATTAAATCAAATATTAAGTGTGGTAGCAAGTTAATATTTTGAAGGGGCTTTTAGTTTAAGTAAAACAAAATCGGAGTGCATACACTCTGAACACTCTGAGCACTCTGAATTCTTAGCAATCTGAAATTCTGCACACCTTGAACACTCTGAGCACTCTGAACGATCTGAGCACTCTGAACGATCTGAGCACTATGGACACTCTGAAGAACACTCTGAACACTCTGAGCATGTATAACAATTTTTCGATATGAAAGACTTTTCCTTTAGTCAAAACAAAATTATTCAATCTTAAAAGTTTCCTGAGATTATTTGTGCTCTATAAGAGGATTCGTTCGTTCGTTCATTAAACTTTACCCAAAGTCAACCTATATTTTGTTGACAACCTTAAAAGTTGTTAAAAAAAACCTGGGCTTTTAGGTTCTCAAAAAACACCCAAGGGCCATTAATTTTATGTTGCAGAAAAGCAAGTTATATAATTTAATAATTAAAACTTGAAATATGTTAAACTAGCTGACCCGGCGAACTCTGTTTCGCATTAGATTCAATAAATAAGTAGATTTTGGATTTTATTAAGTTCAATTTTTTATCAGGAAATACAAATAAAATAAAATGCACGACTGGATCGTACGAACTTGCTCATGTAATAACTTTAATGTAGCTAACCGTTGAGGTTTAGTTAGTTAGGTGTAGTTATCCTAAGCAGGTTTAAAGTCTATGTACCTTGATTTTTGGTATAATGAATTGTCGAACGGATGATTCAAGGAATAGTTACATAGGTATCTATCTACAAATGTGTATTTAAATCTAAGTTATGGATTTTAATTATGTAAGTTAGGAGAGTAAATTATTGATGGAACGTAAGTATGTAAACAAGTACATAATAATAATGAAAATGAAGGATGTAGGTGCAATATGCATTGCATAAGATTCATGTGATTTTTAAAGACATATATATATATATATATATAAATATATATATGTAAATGTATGAGCGGTTACATTGTATGTAGTATCCAGTGACGTACGCAAAAATTATTTAAAATAGAATAATAATAAGTTGGAAATAAATTTGATAATACATACATATAATTAAATGTTTTTATATTGCTTAGTCGTTATAAAGTAGTTTATATATTTATATTAGCTTGGGGGAAAACAAAGATGCTATTTAAATTCATGGATAAATAAGAATATATAAAAAAAAATTAAAAATCTTTGGAGCCGTTTTTTAATAAATTAATTTTTTATCTATAAAATTTTGAAAGCATTCTTAAAAAAAAATTTGGAACGTCATTTTGAGGATAGTATTAATATGCAAATAAAATTAAAATTTCAAAAAAAAATTTTGACTGGTTTTTGAAAAACCGATTTTTCAAAAAAAAAATTTTATTTATTTTTTAAAATCGAAAAACTTTTTTTTTGAAAATTTTCGTTGCAGTTGTGTTAACAATTTTAGGGAGCATTTTTATAAAAAAAATTATTGTTGTCGGTTCATCCAATATTGAGAAAGTCAAAAATATGAAAAGTGGTTCTATGGGAAGTACCGTTAATAAGTACGCTAAAAAAAATATTTTTATACTTGAAAGTGAACTGTGAAATAAATTTTTACTTAACCGTTTTGTAACCTTTGTATGGGAGGTACCGTTGTTTTTTATTTCAGACAAATAATTTTTTTAACTATTCAAGATAATGTCAAAAAACCACCAAATACAAAGTTTCGAAAAAATCTATTGAGCCGTTTTCGATAAAAAAAAAAAAATAATTCGAAAAATAAAATTTGAAAAATTTTGGTATACAATAGTATGTAAACTTTCTAGGAGCTTCTGCGTAAAAAATAAAAAAAAATCAAATTAACCGTTTCGGAGGAAAATGGTTCTACTTCAGGTACCAAAATAACAATTTCTTTCCAAAATAAAATTATCAAAAGGTACCCTTTCCCTTCATTAATGAACTGATTTTTTTCTATAAAAATCGTTGGAGCCTTTTTTGAGAGAAATAAGATAAAAAAAATTACCGAAAAAACAATATGTACCAAGCTTGAAGCAAATCTATCAAAGCGTTTAGGCTCTAGACTCGAGGACAGGCAGAAAGATAGACGGAATTGGGGGACCCACTTTTTTGGTGTTCTCTATGATCGTAATGTCATGTTTGATTGTTAGAAATTTTTTTTTTTACGAATACATAACTTGCCTTATAGTACCTATAATCGCAAGTAAAAGTTAAGTATTTTATTTTTCTTAATTGTTCATGTTTTTTGGTGCATAGGTTGCACTCTTCAGTTAAATACCTTGTGATACACGACATTTTTTGTTTAGTTATCAGGAGGTAGAACAAATAACGCAGTTGGTCTTCCGACCCGTGAACGTGCCACATATAATCGAAAAACATGGATATTCCACATTCATACCACAAACTTTCAGGGATTGGATTGTGATTTGTTAATGGTCATGGCGAATGTAAGACGGGTCGGATATTAAAGTCATTTAAACTCATATGGCATATCGGTTAGGACCATCGGGATCCTAGGAATGAGAACTTCCTCACCTTCGAATTTTCCTTTGAGTATAGCCGCGTAAATCACATTGTCAATCAATTTACTTACCACCAAAAGCGTAGCGTTGTACAGTCTTGGTTAGTTGATGAGCATGATTACTACATATCCAACCCTTAGGCGTAAATTGTGCTGTGGTAAGCCAGGCACATCCAAGGAGTTTAAAAATTCGATTGGAAAGTTGGTGGCTTCATCTTCATTAGCCGCGTTTTATTATCGCTCATAACCCATATGGTTCACCCCGTAAAAATAAAACGATCTGGGTTAAGAAAAAAATATACTTTACATGGTTTGTAGTTCTGATTACCTTTTAACGTTTCTTTTGTTGACACAGAAAAAAAAATGATTTCAGGCGTAGTGGATGTAAGTATAAATTGATAACATTTAATAAATAAAATAAATTAATTAAAGCTTTTACACAGTTTTTATACGACAGCTCTGGTAGTGATTGGGAATTAGTTCATCCAATTACTCAACCAGCAGTAGTGATTCCTCCTCCGTTGACGTGGGAACCCAAAGTCACCAAAGAATTGAAGACTTTGAAAGTATTATAGCTGCATACTCGGACCAGGATTTTAAAACGCACTTTCGGCTATTAAGTCCTCTAGGACATTGCTCATGGCGTATTTTTTTTTCTTGGATGCACAAATTCCGCCTGTTTCTTGGAATATGCGTGTAGGAATCCAATAGTTTCCTCCTTTGTGCAGATTCTTCGTTTTCTATAGTAAAATCCTATTTGAAAAACATTTAATTAAAAACAAATTACAAAGTACTTACGATTTATTTTCATTTGCATCCATATTGTCTAGCGCCTGGGACTGTTTTATTTTTTGTTGACATTTGACTATTTTTTGTTTCTTTTTTTCTCAGTAGTGACAATATTAGAGAAGAAAATTAGCCCTCTGTTCGTTCAACTTAATACTAATATTTGGAAACCCAGATAGAAACCCCGATAGAAACCTGGATCTCGTGTTGTTTTTGTAATACGTGCTAAAAAATAACCCAGACCCGTAGATAAAAAAACGCAGCTATTATTTTGTTACACAGTCAATAGATTTGAATGAATGCAATGTTGCAATGATCTCATTATTAATTATGTAGTTTAGGTCATTTACATCTTTATTCTTAGCCGCTGAACATAATGATGTTTGGGAATACTTTGCTGATATGTTCGTTTTAAGATGAGACAAAGTTACAGAAATTATGAGGAAATGAAATCAATCCGCTCGATTCGTCGACAGGAACTCGACCGTTACCGACAGTCAGCAATTGCTTAGAGAAATCTTCAGCAGATGTATCATTAAGGCCCGTTTGCTGATACACAACTTAAGCATTTAAGTTCTACTTAAGCTCTTATGTGACAGTTTACGCAGAGGAAAAAGTAATCCTTAAGCGTTTTAAGTTGAACATAAATATTTATGATTCGTATCAGCAAACGGGCCTAAGAAATGCAACTCTCATGTTTTTTGTCAGCTGAAGTTTCTTCACATAGCGCCATAGATTCGATGATTTGAGGCTATTTCGTCGGCAGCTGTTGGTCTTGGAATTACTTGAGAATTATCTATAAAGTTATGATAAAAACCCAAGCAAATAGTTTGGAATAATAAGTCTGTTTTTTATATAAACATACAAATAGTTTTTAATAAAACAAATTAAATTAATTATGATGCTTACAGAACGGCAACTTGAATTGAACTAACTAAGTAAAAATAAAATATGATGAAGGATCAAACAATAAAAACAAAGGATATTATTTTATATTCGAATTAAATTACTTTAACTAACACCGCCTCTTAATTTTATAAGAATACTTTACATTACCTGGACTTATAATTGAAATTATTGATTTACAAAAATCATCGAGTTAAATTTAAATTCTCGTAGTTTTCCGAATTGAATTCGACCAAGTCCTTTTGTCATTATATCGGCAACTTGTTCACCAGTTGGAATGTATTTCAGTTTAACAAGTCCCTTTTAATACAAAATCACTAACGACATGATATTTTACTGCTACGTGTTTTAATCGTTTATGATTCTTTGGTTTTTCCGCTGCGTTAATACATGATTGATTATCTTCATTGATGATTGTTGGTTCATTTGGTTCAATGTTCAATTCACGAAGCAATTGCTTAATCCACTCAGCTTCATTCATTGCTTCAACAACAGCTGCATATTCAGCTTCAGTGGATGATTGACTAATTGTACTTTGCCTATGGGTGGACCAGGTCACTGTGTTACCAAATAGTTTGAAAACAAATCCTGATGTTGATTTACAATCGTTTTTACCTCCAGCCCAATCGGAATCAGCATATCCGAGTAATGTATCAGCTTTTTAATTTTCGCGATATTCCAATGTACCTTGTACATAACGTAAACTTGTTTTGCATGTGTAAAATGCTCATGTGTGTAACAACTTTGGAATTTGCTGAAGTAATTTGTTGCTGCACATAAGTCCGGTCTTGTTGTTAATGTTGCATATGTTAAACAACCGATTAGCTCTCGATATGGTATATTTTCATTGGTAATTGTATTACTTGCTTCCAATTGTAAACCTTTTTCAATAGGTGTTGACACTGTTTTACATTCGTTCATGCCAAATTTTTTAATAACATTTTTCAAATATTGTCCTTGACTCAATTTGATGATTCCATTTTGATGATCATGTTCAATATGCATTCCAAGAAATGATTCAATCTTACCAATATCTGTCATTTCGAATTTTTTTGCAACTAAAGACAACACGTCATCTACATACAAAAGTATGCAACAGCGAATACCTTTATCGAATTTTTGTATATAAGCAATAGTCCGATGCACAGCGCTTGAACCCTATGTTTGCAATGAATTTATTAAATTTCTCGTTCCACATACGTGATGCTTGTTTTAGACCATAAATTGATTTGTTCAATTTGCATACCTTGGAGTCCTTAGCATAACCATCAGGTTGTTTTATATAAATTTCTTCATTCAAATCGCCATTGAGAAATGCTGCTTTTACGTCCATTTGGTGAATGTGCATATTGAACTGTAAAACCATTGCAAATAAGATACGCAACGTTGGTAATTTATCTACTGGTGCATATATCTCATTATAATCGAAACCTTCTTTCTGTGAACACCCTTTGGCAACTAATCTGACTTTGTATTTGTCAACTTAACCATTGGCTTTGCGCTTCAGTTTAAATATCCATTTGTTTGGAATAGCCTTGCGATTTTTCAGTAGTTGACATAAATTCCATATATTGTTTGTAAGTAATGATTTATATTCACATTCAATAGCCAATTTCCATTCGTGCCAATCATCACGTTTCCTGGCTTCTTCAATAGATGTGGAATCATTTTCTACATACTCTTGTGCGGACAGTGCAAATTTTGTATTAATGCCAATTGATTCCGCAAGTAAATTCATTCTATTTGGTTGCTTACGCTCCCGTTCACTTTTGCGAAGTTGTGTTGCACATGTCTGTATGCCAATGTTATTTGTTTCAACACTGTAAATTCTATCTTTATAGTCATTGATGGAAACCTTTTCATTATATTGGCGTTTGTCTTCATCAGTATTTCCAATTTCGGCGCTATCGTTTTATGTCTGAACAGATGTATCTTCTTCATTACCATCGCTGTCAAATTCTATAATCGCATTTGAATTCGATAAACCGTTGATTTTTGCTCGATTCAAAATTGCCTTTTCATTAAATGTCACATTGCGGCCAATGATCAGCTTATTGTTGTCAATATCCCAAAGTCGATAGGAATTGTTAGAAGCATAACCCATCAAAATACATTTATTTGCTTTCGGTTCTAATTTCTTTCGTTTTTCTGATGGAATATGAGCAAATTGAACCAAAAATGCGTATGTTGGATATGTTCGGTTTTTGATCAAACCAGAGTTCAGCTGATGTCTTTTCAATAAGTTGTTTACCGAATGCACTTGTAGGACAGCGATTTTTGATGTAATTTGCTGCAAGAACAGCTTCATTCCAAAATTTGCGATCTAAACCACTTGCGTATATTATTGCTAGTGCCTTTTCTTGAAGATTTCGATTTAATCATTCAGCAATACCATTCATTTCAGGATTGTACGCCACAGTGTACGAAATCTGAATTCTCTTCAACCTACAGTAGTCTTTAAAATCTTTAGCAATATACTCACCACCGTTATCAGCACGAACTCTTGAAACTTTACAGTTGGACATTGTTTCACCCATATTGACATATTCTTTAAATTTGCTGAAGACCTCACTCTTGTTTTTCAAAAAATAAATCATCGGTGCTCTTGTAAATTATCAGTAAACGTCACAAAATATAGTGAACCATCGTATGCTGGTTTTGTAAAAGGTCCACAAACATCGGTGTGTATCAATTGCAAGACTCGTGTTGTACGTGTGTTACCCCTTTTGTCGAACGGTAATCTTGTTTGTTTACTCAGAACGTATGATTCACAGAATTTGTCATCTGTATTAATATTGATTTGGTCAATGCCATCAACCATGGTATGTTTAATTAATTTCTTCATATCAAACACATTCAAATGACTCAATCGAAAATGCCATAGATCTTGAGAAACCCTTTTTAAATTGTCCTCAGCAGCTATACTAGCAAATGTATTACGTTCCACGTGAAATGTTACCTCATATAGTTGTCCACTCGCATGCGCCACAGACTGTGTTATGTCGTTTTTTGATGCATATACATAATTACTATCAAATATAATTTTGTAACCTCTCATAATTAGTTTTCGAATTGACAACATATTGCATTTTAAATCAGGAACATATAACACATTTGGTATTTTCTTTACTGAACAATCACCCTTGTAGAATGTTTTAATTGAAATATCGCCTTGTAGAGTTGCAGTGATTTTCTCATTCTTCTTTGTGATAGAAATATTTAATTTTTCGATGTTAAACAAATGATCCAAATATTCTTTATCAGTACACAAATCGTGCGTTGCACTAGAATCTAAAGTAAATTTTATTTTTAAATCGTTATTGCGTCTTACCGACAAAATAGGACTCTTAGTCTAGGGGAATGTATCCTACCGAGTCACTTCCTTGTAAATAAATAACTACACGGTTTATACTACACGTTTGGCTACGTATCAATAAGTTATTTATTATATTATTAAACTTAGCTTTACATCAATCACTTGCAAGAAACATCAATTCGTCTTGGCTTGATCTACTTGTTTTTAACACAACCGATCGACGAACAATTCGTCTTGGCTTGATCTACTTGTTTTTAACACAACCGATCGACACAATCATTTGATGAAGAATGCTCGATTATTCTTTCTTCAGATAGAATAATATAAAGGGGACGCACATTTTGTTTTGCGTTCTCGTTCTGTATGTGTCGTTGTGTGCGTGTGTCTCTGTCTCGTCATGTTAAATGAGGCTTTACATGTATCTTCATCTTCATCTGCATCGACATCTGCAAAAAAGGGAACAAAAATAAAAAAAAATCATACTTGTGCGATACAGAGTGGAGACCAAAATGGGGATCACTCTAACTCTGCTATAACTATCTTGACACATCTCACAATCACATGTTCTTAGCTTTCAGGTATGAAGTTTTGAGAAGCAAATTTGCGCTATTTTCTTTGTTTTTAAGCAAACTGAGGTGAAATGGTAAAAAAAAACTTGAAAATTCGTTATCTGAACGGAACAAATTATGGCGCAGATGAAAATGCTATAATGAAGATGAACATGTTCATCTTCACTATATCCTGCAATCTTCATATTCATACTTCCTATAATATTCATACATGATGATGATCTCCATTTTGGTCTTCGCTCTCTATCGCACAAGTATGAGTTTTTTTATTTTATTTCCTCTTGTTTTGCAGATGTCTATGCAGATGAAGATGAAGATGCATGTAAAGCCTCCTTTAGTCTGGGTCGTATGGAGTGATGCAGAATCGGTCGAATCCCACATAAATGTATACAAGAAATGAAAAGTCTATTAAATCTCTTTCGTCACCTTCAAATCAATTTTGCTTGGCGTATCTATGTATATGGTTCCCGATATATTTCTTCTCAAAATAATATGTTATTGATTTTCGATTCAGCAGCCATCGAATGCTTTTGATTGTGATTCCTCCCTGAAAAAAACTATCTATTTTTATAATACAATATTAACTGTTATATTTATTTAAAAGATTTGGTTAAACGAATTTCTCATTTAGAAAATCACTTTAAGATGCTTCGTATAAAATTTGAAGGAGATCCAGCCATTCAGTTAAGCTTTAGCTATAGATGTACAATATACACCTGGGCAGACAGAACCATACACAAGACTCGACTGATGGTAAAACGAAAACCACCGTTTTGGTATTCTCCTATTAACTTTGCTTAAAACCTCGTTCATACAATAAGGTATGATATTTAAAATTTCGACTGGATCGTACGAATTTGCTCTTGTAGCTAACAACTTCAATGCAGCTGAACATTGACACTGTTAGTATAGGAGATAGCCTAGTTATCTTATGCAGCTTAAGGTCGATGTATGATTCTTATTATAATAAATCTTCAATGAATAGTTACTACCTACAAATGTATATTTAAATCTAGATTATGGATCTTAATTATGTAAGTTAGGAGAGAAATATGTATGCACTTAAATACCTGGATGGAACCTATGTATGTCAATTAAGTACCTCCATATAATAATAATGAAAATGAAGGATGTAGGTGGGTAGGTACCTATATACATATTTTTTTTTTATTTAACTATATGCATGTAAGACCTAAGGTCTTTTAAATGCAACCTGAATTGCACGGCACTAGCTTGGCACTTTATAATATAGGTGCAATATGCACACATAATACATATTCATGTGATTTTTAAAAATACATACGTATATGTATATAAACGGTGATTTTTTAAGAGCTTGGTTTTTGAAAATTCAAAAAAACACAGAAACTTGTAAAAAGTGAATGAAATTTTTATTTGGATCGATAAATCAATTTCTGCCATTTACTTTTTAAAAAATAATTTCACTTAAATGTTGCCCGCGGCTACGCTTCAGGTGGTCCAATTTTGGCAAACTTTTTCACACATTTCGGCCGGAATCTCACCAATGACGCGTTCAATGTTGGCTTCCAAGGCAGCGATCGTGTTTGGCTTGTCCCCATAGACAATAGACTTAACATAGCCCCACAAAAAATAGTCTAACGGGGTCAAATCACATGATCTTGGTGGCGAATTGACTGCGCCAAAACGTGAGATCAACTGCTCACCAAATTAAAAAACATAAAACGGACGTAGCTTGCGAAACACATTTTTCACAGAGCACGAATTTTGATAATAAATTTCAATAATTTGCAAACGTTGTTCAGGCGTAAGTCTATTCATGATGAAATGGCAAACAATACTGAATCGAAATGTCAAATGTTCGTGGAGACATTTGTCATGTGTGATCTGTCAAAAATATAAACGTCAAAAACCAAGTAGCAAAAAAATCACCCGTTAAATGTATGACTGCCTACATTGTATGTAGTATTCAGCGACGTAGGCAAAATACGTAAAAAAAATATACAAAGGCAGAAAAAAATTATGATACACATAATAAAATCTTTTAAGATTGCTTAGTTGTTAAAGTTTGACGACAAAAAACATAAATAAGTATTAAAAAAAATCAAAAATATCTTTTTGTGCATAAAATCTTAAAAACATTTTTAGAAAAAATATTGGAAACGCCATTTTGAAGCTATTATTAATATACATATAAGATTCAAATTTCAAAAGGTTTCAGTGACTGGTTTTTGAAATTTTTTTATTTATTTTTTAAAAATCGAAAAACTTTTTTTTTTTGGAAATTTGAGTATGCAGTTTTATTAACACTTTTTGGGGGCATTTTCATATAAAAAATTATTTAAATCGGCTTATCCAGTAGTGAGAAAGTCGAAAATATGAAAACGTGTTTTTTTATGGGAAGTTCCGTTAATAAGTACGCAAAATAATATAAATAAAAAATAATATTTTTATGCTTAAAAGTGGATTATTATGTAATAAACAATTTTAGAGCCATTTTCGAGAAATACATTTTTTTCTTAACGGTTTGTTTAACATTTGTATTATATTTTTTTAACAATTCAAGATAATGTCAAAAACTACCAAATACGTAGTTTCAAAAATTCGATTGAGGCGTTTTCGAAATTTTGAGTTTTCAAAAAAAAATTTTTTTTTTTTTTATTTCAAATTGAGTTTATTTTTTTTGAAAAATGTTGGTTACATTAGTGTTTAAACTTTTTAGAGGCGTCTGCATACAAAATCTAAAAAAAAAACAAAATCAAGCGTTTTCCAGAAAATCGACAACCAAAAAAATGGTTCTACTAGAGGTACGAAAAATAACAATTTTTTTCGAAAAAAAAAAATTATTACAGAACAGTACAAGACAGACGGAATTGCGGGCCCAATTTTTTGGTGTTTTCTATAATCGTTATGTCATGTTTGATTTTTAGATTTTCTTTTACGAATGCATAACTTGTCTTATAACTATTTCCTAATCGCAAGTAAAAAATAAAATGTACGACTGGATCGCATAACTTGCTCTTATGTTCGCTCCAGCGTTGCCATAATGTGCCCGAGCGGGTAATTTGCCCCTCTGTTTTTTACTCTGACCCTTGGCCCGGAGCCAACAAGAAATGGACCGCATATCTCATTTTTTGTAATGTTTTATAAGGTAATGTTTCTAATTGCATCACAAAAAATGTCAATGTGTTTCCTCCATAATTAAGTTCCCATAGTAAGCGTTTAATTTTTAAAGCTCACAAAAGGGAACTGCACTGTCAATAAAAGATCTATTTTTTATTTTGTCTGAACACATCAGAGCGTTCAAGTTGTGTTTTTTTTTCAATTAGAGCTAGCTGCGATCTATGAGCTCATAAAATGTACGACTAGATGGCGTAAAACAAAATAATATGTAACTTTCTCTTTATTCATCGTTTCTTTTTGTCAACAAATTAATAATTGTTTTACTATTTTAAGGCATGAAGCTGGTGATGGCATGTAAATCATGTCGAAATTCCTTTTCGCGTTTTGTAAAATATTTGTAACGTTATTGAATAAAATATTTGAGAAAACTTTCGCAAACAAATATATTTCGTGGTTTTCATTTATTTAAACTTTATTTAAACAAAAAACCTTTTGTAATCAATAAGGAACCAAACACTAAGCAAAACACATAAAAAACACACGGAGTAAACTTTTTTTTTGTGTGATAGATATGACAGATACAGAGGGCAAAAACAAACATACAAATGGAGATTGACACCGGTTGTTCTTTCTCTGTAGGTAATAAACATATATTATTTTGCCAGTTCAGTGTCCCAGTGTGTTTCTTAAATAAATCGGAGAGCTCTCTGATCAAACTCTGCTCAGAGCTTACTTGGCATGTTCAAGCTCTGCTCAGAGCTCAAAAAGAAAAACGCTTATTGAAAGCGCACTGAATTCATTAATTCAGACTGACGTGCCTATATATGTATGCATGAATATATAGTTATGTTGCCTAGTAATTGTTAGTTTTTTTTTTGAAAAAAAAAAAAAAAAAAATTGCTGACGAGTATTGGCACTCATGTCTTGGAAATGGGCCTCAGAAAGGCCCTCAAAATTTTTTTCTTTGTGGCAACAAACGCTGTCGATCTTCGTATTTAAAAGATTTCTATTAAGAATCTAAATATATTTTTAATGTCATTTTTACTTATAGTCTAGCAAAATAAGACAATCACTTCGAAAAAATTCCGACAAAGCTGAATTTTAGTGTAGAGCTTCAGTTTAACGTCCTAAGCATTTCCTAAAAAGTACCCTAAATTTGGTGCGGAGCAAAAATATATAGGGGGAGGGTGTTAATTCAGTTTTTTCCAAACTACTCGAAAACTATATGTTCTTTTGAAAAAAGTTGTAGATAGGCATTGTAGCTAATGTTTTTCTACACAAAAAAGATAAAGACAATTTTTATCGTGCAATTGATAGATTTGGTGAAAAATGGTCGAAAACATTGGGTTGTAGTACATTTATTCAAAAAAATGTAAAACATTTATGTTTTTGATTGGGGATTTTTTTGTTTTTATTTATGTTTGCAAAAACATATTCTATGAAAAAACCCAAATTTTAAGTTTGGAACCGGAAGGGTAATGATGCCATCTTAAAAACTTTTTATTTTGCTTAATAATTCCCAAAATATTTATTAAAAAAAAAAAAAACTGCAAAATCAGATTTAAGACAGTAAAATTATCTTACGTTCTTAAGTTATAGCGTATCAATATAAACTTAAGAACGAAATTTCAAAAAAAATCATCCACACGTTTTCAAAATATTGAATATTCAAAAAAAAAAATATATTTTTTTAAAAAAAATTAAAAAAAATATTTTTTTTTCAAAAATCCAAAAAAATATTTTTTTTTCGAAAATTTTGGTATGTACTACCTATTACTTCTAATTCGAATCGAATTCGAATAATTGACTCCCTTGTCAAAATTTTGATTGAAATTGGTCGAGCCGTTTATGAGAAAGTCGAAAATGAAAAAAATGTTGTATGGGTGGTACCGTTAATAACAAAATATTAAAAAACAAAACATTTCATCAAAATGTAGACTATGGCGCTAGTTATAGCTTTCATTGAAACTCATCATTGAAAACTTTGACTATCAATTCTGAGGCACTTAAATAAATAAAACTGATGTCGTTTTCGTACCAAAAATGGAGGGAATAAGATATATAATATTTTTTGTCAAAAAAAATATTTTATTTGCTCTACCACTTTCTTGTAAATTCACTTTTGATTTTTCAATGATGGAAAGCGTTTTCAATGATCATTCAAAGATCATTGAAAAATCAAAAGTATGAATTTACAAGAAAGCGGTAGAGCAAATAAAATATTTTTTTTCACAAAAAAATATTATAAATCTTTACTCCCTTCGTTTTGGCATCAAAACGACATCAGTTTGGTTTATTTTTTTAAGTGCCTCAGAATTGATAGTCAAAATTTTCAATGATGAGTTTCAATGAAAGCTATAACTGGCGCCCATAGCTAAAGTAGTGCACACACTTTTTTTTTAAATCAAAACCGCTACAGCCGAGATAATTAAAAAGTAGAAAAATCGTATGGCAAGTGCCGTTATTTTTGGAGCTAAAAAATTGATTCAAAAATCTATTTCAGACAATCATCTAAAAAGCTTAACTGCCAAGTTCGAAGAAAATTGCTTCAGCCGTTTAAGATGTAGCTCGTTGTACAGACAGATAGACGGAATTGCGGGACTTCTCTATCATCGTAATGTTAACTTTGATTAAAATCTCGACTTCGATTTAATTTCCAAATGCAAAACTTGCCCTATATCGCAAGTAATACGGCAGTTGCGCTATTTTTACCAATACGTAATAATAGTAAAATTAAAAAGAAAATATAAAAAAAAATGTAAACATTATATTTCAATCACTCATCTGTTGTTATCGTTATCGTGCTCTAGAGCTCCCATTCTAATCTTTTATTCAAGTTCACGACACACAATCATCAAGTCTAGAGTATAAAAATGTGCGATAATGCATTTTTGCGTGCTCCAAATTTTTTAAAGATTTTAGTTTCGAAAAATTTTGCAATCGAATCTAAACAAATGCGAAACATACAACCAGTATGAATTTATCATCTTTCTCGAGACGTATTTGTTAGACCGCACGAGATGTTAAAGGCAAATGTGATTAAGACTTTGAAAAACCTTTTATTGCTTTTAATGATGAAGAAGGTGATGGGAGCAGCAACAGGGATTCGCTTCTCAGATTCCTATAAGGAGTATCTTAAGGTAATGACTTCATTAGTTGATGAATTCTATGATCCATGTGAGGACTTCTTCCAACATTCTTGCGGTTATTATGACACCACAGTAGCACCGATTGCTCCATTCATGTACAATACAGAGGGTTCTGTGAAGTTCTTCGAGAATAATAGAGCAAACTTCACAACGACCGGAGGTATTCTTCTTAATGGGATTTATGAATCATGTAAGCAGAAAAACTGGGACTCCTCGCAATGGAAAAGCATCGAGTTTTTGGTGGAGTTCTCAAAATGGCCATTTTTACACTATCAATGGCAAGACTCAGGTATTATTACAACATGGCCGAATTTAACAGCACAATTGGCTGCAAGGGGAATTCCGGTATTTTTTGACGTTTTCTTCGCCAAAAACACGATTTTTGTCAGTCCCGCAGATATAAGATGTCCTGCGGACCAGGAAGTTATAAGAGCCCTTATTATGAGTCCAGCGACTAGTGTTTTAAATAACCAAATTGCAGAAATCATATCATCTGAATTATGGTTGTTTTGTAAGAATCTAATTGGAGATTTGCCAAGGTCATCCGAGAAAACTGACGAATCTGCTAGCGAGAATGAAACAAAGGAGTTCTTTGATGTATTATTTGAAGCATTGAACATTTCAGCGGAAGAAATTGATAGCTCGCGAAAGGTACAGATACGTACCGAACGCCTCGGGGAAATTTTGACAATTACTCGCGGAACAGAGCCCAGGATCGTTATTAATTTCATCATATGGAAAATGCTTGAAGCACTTGAATATAATGACTGCTTTAAACTGACAGAAGAATTCGACCACTTGCTTCTTTCCGAATACTGGAATTGGGGAGTAATTGATTCAAAATTAAGTAAAGATGTCGCTTTAGCCAGTTTTGTTTACCATACAACTCGCTTCCAAAAGCGCCGTAAGGATTTGATGTACGCAGAGGATTGGGAATCTTTCTTAGACAAGAAGCGTAGTCGAAAGGATTTGAATATTGAGCGTGTGATTAAGAACTATGGGAACAATAATCTTTCCCCACAAGCCCTGGAAGCTGATTACTCTGAATTGAAAATGGTAACGGATGCTTTTTTCCAGAATTATTTCAAAATGAAGAAGCAACAGCTTCGATTAGCCTTCTTGCAAGATAACTACGTAGACAAAGAAGATGCCAATCACCCAGCGAACTTGCTTCGTAGATTTATTAATTTTGTAATTTTAAGCGTGGAACAACCTTTGTTTCATTATTTCGCCACTGAGGGATTCGATTTATGGTACAATTCGGGACTTCTCTACTCTACAGATGACTTGTATACCGCCATTGACTGCTTAAACCAACAATCGACTATGTACCCAGAAGAATACTCGATCTTTGACACTTCAACGCCATCGACAGCCCAAATAGAGGAATTGATAAAGTTTAATCGAGCATTTTATGAGTCATTTTATGATTACCTTTTCTGGCTGGAGGGTGAGATGTTCTCTTTTGCCGAGGACTACGTGCTAGAACATTTCAATTTGAACTCAAGTCGGGTGTTATTTTATGCCGTGGCACAATTGCATTGTGGCAGAGATGACAAGAAATACTCAACATTGATAAATAGGAGTTTTATGAATTCGTGGGAATTTAGAGATGCATTCGAGTGTGATGATAATGTTCCAATGAATCCTACAATCAAATGTATGTGCAAGGACTGTTAATAAAATTTATTAATTGTTTCTTTTTTTTTTGAAGAATAATTACACGCTAAAAATACTACTTTTTCAATTAAATTAATTCTATTATGTAAGAATGTACTGTTTGTCATTGCTTGATTATTTAACTAATCAAAAATAGATTTTGTTGTGTATTTGTAAAAAAAAAATATTGTTTTATTTTCTGCTCACTTCGAGGCAATTTTAATCAGATGCTTGGCTTAGAAATTTAAAAATAAATTTTAACAAAATTATAAGAAATATAAAAATTGCGTCACAAGTCATAAGTCTTGAAAACTATGATGTGAACAAGATAAGCATTGGTTTGAACTAGTTGGCTTTTAAAGTATGCTGTTTCAGAGATTAAGTAAATGTAATATAACAATACAAAGGCTTTTGTTCTAAGTTTTGACCAAAAGAGGGTTTTGGTGCTGGTTATTAAATACAGCAAATCTGAGGAGAATAAAATATACGAGTATATCGCACGTACTTGCTCTTATATGTTCGATCACAGTGTATGCATAAGATTCTTTTTTTTAAAGTCGTTTTTTACTAAATTTTGTATATACAAAATGTCATTATTATTTTTTCTAAAAAAAATGAAATAATTAAAAACTGATTTTTTTCCAAATAACGGTTTTTTTTAAGAGCTTGAGAACCTTAAATAATAATCCAAGACAGAAATATTGTTGGAATTATTTTTCTCAAATTTAATTTGGTAGATAATTTCATGGCATTTATGTTTTAAATATGATTTCGGCATTATGTCCGCCTCGGCTACGAATAACATAGTCCATTTGGAAAGTCCAATTTTTGACTATACTTTTACCAATAATCGTATGACGTGAATGGTTGCTTAAATATTGGCTTTCCAATGGTGCAAGAGTTGCTGATTTGTCGGCACAAGCCAAAAACTTAACATATTATAGCGAACAGTACTAAACAATGGCATTTTCACAACTAACCGCTCAGCCTCCCAGGAATTGCCGCTCATTAAATGGCCAGCTGCCGCTTAATCTTGGCGCTCTGCCGCTTTCCCGCTTGCCGCCCTGGCGTGCCCAAGGCCTCAGAGTGAGAGGCACAGGGACTCACCCCCTCTCCCCCCGAAACTATGTGCAATGCTGGAACCTGGAACTATCTGAAACTAAACCCATGGTCGATAGATTCAGATTGGTATAGGCTGTTGTTACTAATATACCCTACAAGAAAGGTGTTTCCACCAAGTCACTTTATATAGATAAGACAAAAGAAAAGGGTTCAAAAAATAATATAAGTTCTAGCTTAGGTGGAAGTTTGAAGATATACAGTTTTTGATGTCATAAGATTCAGGGGCCTATTTCAGCGCTACTACATCAGCTACATCAACTACATTCTACAACTATATCAATTACATTTTCCTGTTTCACAACTATAACTGGAAGTGCTCCAAGATGTAGCTGGATGATGTAGTTGATGTAGTTAACTTGAAGTTTCTTATGGTGTGTTTACATCTACCTTGATTTGGTTTCTCCAAAAAAGGGGATGTAAAATATAAAATGTATACAAGCTTATACTTAAGAAAAGCAGATAAATTAATGTTTGATATGATGAAATCAAGAATAAGTATGAGCATATTCATCTTCACGAGGGTATTTGTTAATACACTCATATTTTGCTATATAATGTTTATAACATATCTGCCACGCCCTACTTTTGCTGAAATTTACTGATGAAGGTACATGTTAATCCAGCACTTGTTTCTTTACTTCTTCAAAGCTAGACACAATTAAAAACACAAAAAATAAATCTTTGGCAGTATTGTATTTCCTTAAGGGCGAGTTAATGTACCAAGCACATCGCTCTTCTAAGAATAAAATTCCTTAAGAAAAAACTATTTGTTCTTCCTTAAGTGACTAAAAAATAAAAAAAAAACTTTATAACGGTTTTTCATGTTAGCACACAAAAATTACTAACATTCGTATACTTTTCAGCTATTATTTTCGTTGCTACATCAACAATTTTTATTGTAAGATTGTAGCAAGAATTGACTCTAAAGCTATCACCAAATTGATTTTGAAATAAATTTATGTTTACATGCGGGCTATATTCTTCTCACTTTGAACAAACAAAATATTAGTCGAGGAAAATTAGATAAAAAAGTGGTGTGACTTCGAAAAAATTCCGACAAGCTGAATTTTGGTAGAGATCTTCATTTTTACGTCCTAAGATTTACTAAAAAGTACCCTAAATTTAGAGTGGGGTAAAATTCAAATTTTTCCAAATTACTCGAAAACCATAGTTTTTTTTGAAAAAAGTTGTCTGTATACATTATAGATCATGTTCCTATCGTACAATTGATAGATTTGCAAAAAAATTGTCAAACAAATATGGGGGTGTAGTACATTTTCTTCAAAGAAATGAATGTAATAAATTTATGTTTTTGAGTGGGAAAATTTTTTGTTATTAGTTATGTTTGGAAATATATGTTCTATTAAAAAAAAACAAGTTTTAAGTGTGAAACCGTAGGGGAAATGTGCCATGGGAAATGTTTCGCCAACAGCGAGCGGCTCGTGAACCAGCCCATAACAGAGAAAAACACAGCGAACTCGAGCATGTTCGGCGACTATGTTCGTCGTTTGTACCCACCTTTACCCAGCCGATCATCAGGCTGCATAATGCTTGTAGATCGATGACCGAAAACATCGGAATTGAAAAATAGGTCAATGCCGACAAGTGCAACGACCTATGCTTTCATGATTAATCTTGCGTTGACTCTATGAATTAAGGGCACTGCTGGTGTTTGTTGAAGTTGTTGATATAACTAGCGTTATATGGCAAGTTGCGTCGTCTTATTGGAACCAAATGTAGTGGATGTTTAGGTGATTATTTTTGGGAACAAGCAATCAGTCAGCATGGTTTGATAGCTCTCGGCATTCCCCGTAACGGCAGGTACTTTCTCATTTCGAAAGAAATAATGACCGATGATGTCACCAGCGTACAGTGGTTTCTCCCATAGGCCAAAAGTCGAAATTTCAAGATTTAATAAATTAATTTTTTTTAATGCAATAATTATCTATGATAACAGGACAATATAGTGACAATAAGATTTTTTCTATGAAATTAGTTATTGGCAGTCAGTCGCGTCAGGAAGTTGAGTGTTTTCCCAATTTTATAAAAAAAACCTAATCTGAAAATTCGACTTTGCCGTTTAACCAATTTTCGTCTGTTATTTAAGGTTTATTTTGAAAAAAAATGTGATTCATGTGAGTAATAAAATAATGTATAAAAATATCTTAATGATTTTCTTTAAAAAAATAAATAAAAATAGATTTTATTTTGACCTCATATTTTTATATTTTATCATATTCTGTGTTTTTATGAAGAGCCGAAACATCATATTCCCATAAAAAACCACAATAATTTGCAAAGAATAATTTTGGTTTATCTTTCCTCTTTAAGAACATACACTACTATTTTTGCGCAAATTGGGGCAAATCATAAAATTTTGACCCGAAGTGAAACACTGTTTTACATAATTTTTTTTAGATTTTAGTAATACAGGGTGGCACATGAATCGTGCTGAAAAAATAAAACGTAATAACTTTTTTTCAGTGTGAGTAATCGGCTTATTTTTTTTTATTTTAAAGGCTACCATTTAGATTTATCAAAATAAATACTTGGGATACTGATAAAAGGATTTGGATAGTGCAGCGATACTATTCTTTGTAGTCCGGGCTGTCAGTCTGTCAATCTGAACCGTTTTGTTTTGCTTTCGACTATCTCATAAATAGCTTAACCGATTCTTTCGAAATTTTACAGAAATATATGTTTAGGTTGCCCAAGAAAAGAAAAAAAATTATTATTCGAAAACTGCTTATTAAATTTTTTTCAAAAATTATATTTATTTGTATTTTCTGAATACCTATGAATTGGCGTTTTTGATTTTTTTTAAATATTTTCAAAAAGTTTAAAAAAAAATTTTTTTTTTCTCAAAAACCGCTCCACAGATTTTTAAATTTTTTTTTTCATAAATTCAAATTTATCCAAGAAATAAAATGGCGTACTTTTTTTTGATCTTAAATTAGTTTAAGTATTTATTTCAGAATTTTGAATTATTTTTTCTTTAATCAAACAGACTTAATCTTTTGTTTTTAAGTTCATATTATTAAATATTTTATATTGTCATACCAATTTATTTTGGAACAAAATTAATGAAATTTTGTATGTGCATATACAAAATTAAGTTAAAAATGACTTTAAGAATATATTAAGATTTTTAATAGAAATTTTTTGCATACGATGTGATCGAACATAAGCGCAAGTTCGTGCGATCCAGTCGTGCATTTTATTTCTTATAATTGGTTGGGGGATCATTAGTAGTCTAAATATCGATGTTCGGGAAAATACTGCTGCAGGCAGAAGCGTTTAGAGCTTCACTTCTCGAAGGGGAGTCTCTAAAAATATCATTAAACAAAATTAAAAACGATGAGTATAAAGCCTTAAAAAAGTTTTAATTTAGTTTTTCATTTTCAGCACAAATACGAAGTTTGAAAAAAATCTATTGATTCGTTTTCGAAATTTTGAGATTTCAAAAAAAAAACTCACCTCTTCAACTTCTCCTCCAGGGTGGGGCGCTAAAGGGTCTTATATGAATAAAAAAAGATATCCAATTCTTCACTAAATTCTAAATGGCGACTAAAGCTCCAGCAGTATTTTCCCTAAAATTGATATTTAGACTACCAATGAACCTTAAATTTTACGAATTATTTGTTTCCATTTCAGCCCTTTTTTGACAACCTGGACTATATATCCACTGCGCTATTGCCACTTCTATTCGGTAATGCGCGTGTTATTACACGAATCCTTTTTCTCATTTTTATAACTGCGCATTTATTTGACAGCTATCTTTCATTTTATCTTCTTTGCCCAGTGTAGATATTGAAAAAAAGCTAAATTTTAAAAGAAAAATGGAAGGCAAAGTTATTTATATATTCTGGATGAATGAATGCGTCAACCATTTGGATTGGTTTTCATTCATCATCATCCAAAATTAAACTAAGCAAATCCGAAAAAGAAAGAAAGAGTAGAAAGAGAAACGTCAAAAACACGCAGGGAAAATCATACCCATGCGTGTTCAGATAAATTTATTTCTGTTTCACCTTTTCTTTCTTTCTTTCTCTTTTACACTTCATTCACTAAACACGCGCCGTGTAAAACCGGACTAAATTAAATTTTCTAAAACGCACCAAACAAATATAAATTTTGGAAGTGAACACAAAATATAATGTCGAAGTAAGTAAAAAAGGCGAGTAAATGGAAACCTGTGTTTTATAATGTCCATACAATTGTTAACTTGTAAATAATACAAAAACTAATAAATATTTATTTTTAACTTTCATTTTATTTTTCAACAATCACGTCTTATGATTTTTGTTTGGTTTCAAATTTATTGTTTTTCCTTATCACTTTTATATTTATATTTGTTTTATTTTATTTTTTATTTAAAAATTTTTAACATAACTACATAGCGGTGTTTTTATACTCATTTTTGTTTTTAATTTTAATATTGCATATATTAGCGCATTTTGTGTTTGCGTGCTTCAAAATTTTAACAATAGCAGTTAATCTAAATATATTTTTTTTTCTTTAAGCTTAAACTAAATAACTCATTGTGTATATTTACAATTTTGTATGCAACCATGCAATTAATATTAAGCAACATTTTTTTTTGTACAACATGCGTTAAAATATAATTATTTTCATTTGATATTGTTTTTAGTTGGCTAAGTAAGATTATCATGAACAATTTTTTTGTTTACCTTTTTCATTAGTTGTTTCATATTTTTAACAGCCGTCTTGACGATTCAATTTTTCGTAGTATGTATTTACTCTCTTAAAATATGTTTTCTATTTTTTTTTAATAAATTATTTTATAAACAAGCAGAGCTGCATAAGTTTTTTTTTCTAAATAAAAATATTGATCAAATATTTAAAATATTGTTAATAAGGAGCATGTTTAAGATCTTAAATATTTTTTTTGTAAAGTTCAGCCTTTTTCTAATTCAGTAGGTAATTCAAACATTTATGGGTAAGTAGCAAATAATTTCAAAGTAAAATTGTAAAATTGCTTTGTAATTAAAACAAAAAAAAGTTAGATAGTGAAAACAGTGTTTAAAAAATTTTGCTTTGAGTTTATTTTTATATACAATGGTCGGAAAAAGTATTTTGACAAAACTATTTTCCTTGTTATATTGCTTGTTTTAAAGAGCAGAGAGATATAACGGAACTTGTGTGATGCTCGAAACAAAATATCTACGTGACTGTAACTGTAAATTACAAAATATTTTATTTTTCCTTTCGCATTCGTTCTTAATCATGTTCAATGTATGGAGTGAGTTGAAATTAACTGGAAAAAAGTATTTTGACATCATATTCTTTTTAGTTCATTTCGTTTCGTGCGTGCGATCAAAGTTAATATTTGTTAAAATTAAGCACATTTAAATACAGAAATTTTATTACATCAAATTTTTTTTTCAATTTAATTGATTCTAATGGGGAACACGGCGGAAATACGCGAAGTTTTAAGAAATGAAATGGTGATCAAGTATGATGCTGGTATTTCGGTTGAATACTTAAGCAAACTATACAAAGTGCCTCGTCAAACCGTGTATTACCAAATAAATAAACAAAAAAATCACAAATCAACGTGAAACTTACCACGTTCAGGACGCGCACGCAAGACAACCAAAAGAGAAGACCGTTTAATCGTCGGAAAATTTAAAGAAAACGTGCTAAAAACGCCAAAATCTGCAACAATAGAAATGAAAAATCAGTATGATATTGAAATTTGTGAAAAAACTATAAGAAATCGTTTAAAATTGGTACCAAGTCTCCTGTGCTGTTAAAACAAACACACCCCAAAACATTACGGAGCCTCCACTATGGGGCACTCGTTCACAAACAGGTGCCACTTTTTTACGCATTTTCTTAGGAATTCTGCAGAAAGTTTTCTTTTTTGAGGCATGATACTGAAATGAGCTTTCATCAGTTCACAATATTTTTTCCCAAAATGATGAAGGCTTATGTACAAATTTTTTGGCGAATTCCAAACGTTTAAGTTTGTTTTTATGAGATACTTGTGGTATTGTTCTGGCTATGTAAGTGGCAAAGCCCGCCTCTTTTAAACGATTTCTTATAGTTTTTTTCACAAATTTCAATATCATACTGATTTTTCATTTCTATTGTTGCAGATTTTGGCGTTTTTAGCACGTTTTCTTTAAATTTTCCGACGATTAAACGGTCTTCTCTTTTGGTTGTCTTGCGTGCGCGTCCTGAACGTGGTAAGTTTCACGTTGATTTGTGATTTTTTTGTTTATTTATTTGGTAATACACGGTTTGACGAGGCACTTTGTATAGTTTGCTTAAGTATTCAACCGAAATACCAGCACCATACTTGATCACCATTTCATTTCTTAAAACTTCGCGTATTTCCGCCGTTTTCCCCATTATAATCAATTAAATTGAAAAAAAAAATTAATGTAATAAAATTTCTGTATTTAAATGTGCTTAATTTTAACAAATATTAACTTTGATCGCACGCACGAAACGAAATGAACTAAAAAGAATATGATGTCAAAATACTTTTTTCCAGTTAATTTCAACTCAATCCATACATTGAACATGATTAAGAACGAATGCGTAAGGAAAAATAAAATATTTTGTGATTTACAGTTACAATCACTTAGATATTTTGTTTCGAGCAACAAACGAGTTCCGTTATATCTCTCAGCTCCTTAAAACAAGCAATATAACAAGGAAAATAGTTTTGTCAAAATAGTTTTTCCGACCATTGTATGTGTTTAGCTTTATGATTTAAGTCTCCACTGATTTTCATTTTTGTGCGTTTTGTGTTATTTTTGTAATGCCTTATGCAAACACTGCTAAAAATATTTTTTTTACTTAATTGTGTACTACTACTACTACGACTAAAAAACATGGCTTTTGCTTTCATATTTTTCTTTCAGTTATTATTATTATTTGCAATTTACAATTTGCTATATTTTATTATATGCTTCTGTTTTTATTTTTATTAAATATCATAAATAGCCTACTACAAAAGATCACAACTTTATTTTATCTTTATCTTCTTCTTACATTTGAAAATTATATAAAAAAAAGTATTGCGCTTATTAAATTAAATTTCATTTATTACAATTAGACGGTTTTCTTCGTAAAGATTTTTGTTTTTTTAATTCAAGACGCTTTCATTTTGTATACAAATTCGGTATTCACAATTACGTAATATTTTTCTTTTTTTGTAAACTATGGTGGGATATTTTTTTACTTTTAAAATTTTATGAAATGGGATTTGGGAAATAGAAAAAATTCTTCTCATTTAAAATGAGCAAAACAGGATAGAGGATTTTCAATATTTCAGAAGGTATATGAATTTTAAAATTTCGTTTAAGTAGTAAAAAGTTATTTTGTAAAATTATTATTATAGGTAATTGATTTTTTTTGTCAAGGCTTACAGCATTGAGTCGTATGAAAAAAGGTTGAAAGTGATGTGTATACCTGATTTTTGTTTGTTTGCTTATTCCACGTTTGACACCTATTAAATAATGAACCACATAATGTGCAAATTGGAAAATTGATTCATAGTTATTGGGTATTTTCAGCAATTTTCCATTTATTGCTTTACATTTATGCGTTACCAAAGCGGAAGTTTTTTCTTGAATAATCTGTGGAATATAAGTTTTATAAGTGCTTAAGTACCTACTTCTCAAGTCTAAAAAAATTAAGCCCAATTTTAAAGTAAATTAGTTTTGAAAACAGGAGAATTAGTGAAGTGTTTTTGCCACCGTTCAAAACATAGACTGTTTTAAGGAAAAATCTGAATTGCCAACAAATTAAAAACGTAAGTTTTTAAAGGTAATGAAGAGGCAAATTTTCGTGTTTATTTAAAATCAGCCTTTCTATTCGAAGAATACATACATAAAATTTGTGTGTTTTTTTTAATTCATTGGAATAGCTCGAATTTTATTTGGATGTCGCACCTTTATTCATCTTCATCGTTCTCAGCAGTTAGTGAATATTTCGTTTGTACTCTGTACCGATTACACTATTTCGACGCAAAACCGACATCCTTCTTAATAGAAGATCTCGGATTCCAATTATCCAAGTTCGGTAAATTGAAATATATGTATAAATTCTTGTTCCCAGTATCGATGTGCTGTTATGTTTTTTTTCAAGATTTATTAGAACTTATCCATCTTTCAACATCTGCAAAATAAGGCGAGAAAACAAGCAGAGATTCTAATATAGTTGTCACCTCCTTAAAATGACAGTATCGTTCAGGTTCAGCAAGATATTGAACAATATTTTTGAGAGTTAATTTGACCAGAATTTTGTTCTGGCAAAACTCATTGGAGATAAAACTTTGCCAAATCTCTACTTTCTGTAATTAATTTATGCAAAATTTCAACGTCAATTTATAAGAAAGTCTCCAAAGCACGCAAGCATTATTTCTTTGAAAATACAATGCAATGGCTCCCCAAATAATTGAAATAGCTTGTACTAGTTGAAATGTATCTTGCGTCTCGCACTTGAAATATTTAAGGCATCGACACTAATTTCGAATGCTATTTTCTGAAACTCCGTTCATCGAATAGCTGCGACATAAAAAAAAAAGATGAAATTCGAATCATAGTTGAAAGTTTATCTACTTTGGAAAAAAAATTGTTTGATAGTTGAAAGCTAATTTGAGCGATGTGCAGCATACCAAGCCATAATTATTGATATTTCAGAAACATTTTGAAAAATTCGTCTTTCGAAATTTGCCCGCAATGCCATCAGATTCACCGCTGTTTACATTGAATCCGTCAGAGCAAATTAAAAAGAAATCTTTTTCAGAAAAACGTCATGTACCGGAAATCGTGTCCAAAAAGGTCTTCCATTGCACATAAAGGGCCGTATTCAGAAGAATATGAACTTTTACACCCAAATAATAATAACTATCAACTGAAATTTAACACTGCATGATTGTTAGTGCCCGCGTTGAAGTACGAAGAGGCTAGGTCAGCCAAGCTACCTTAATAGCGGCTTTGGTTTCGAACGATCCGAGTAAATCTATTTATCAAGGCATTTATATTACATATACAGCTGCTGTTCCTCAAATTTCCAAACAAATATAAAAACACATCTTATAATTTTTGGGTAACTTGATATTTTTGTTTGCCAGCAGATGTTTAGTTCAACAGCTGTTTTTTTCCATAGGCGTTACAATAACACAAAGCAATCCGGATAGATGCTGTATTAGCGCGAGCTGTTGATGTAGATCAAATTTGTATCTCATTTTAGTTCTGTTTGTTCGGAAGTTCTTATTGGAACTACAGAAGTAAAAGTTGATACTACTTCAGAGCGCGGGTCATGTCAAGAATAAAGAAGAGCCAATTATAGTGTGCAGTGCAAAATAATAATTACCAGAAATATGATTTAGAATTACCAATTTCAAATAGTAATTACCAGAAAACATAACAATTATCACTTAAAACAGTTCAAAAGTTAAAGAATGTGTTAGTCTATGGACGACTCCCTTGGATAAGGTTTTATTTCTGTGACATAATTTTAAAAAAAATCATGGAAAAATGGAATTTATAATGTATGTACCACTTCTTGCTTTCGCGCAACAGTGCTTTCTATGTATTTTATCCGAACAATTTGCTATCCGCTCCCAGCAAACATTTTTCTGAAGGTTCAGATTCTAATCACCAAAAATGAAGAATAATATTCAAGAAACCTTCAGTTTTTTTAATGAATTATGAATATATACAAAGAATCTACAAATTCTTACCAGAGAGACACAAAGAAATATGTATTCTGTGGCAAAAAAAACAACACTTAGATTTTGTTGGTGGATCCTTCATATGGAGATCTTTTTTGTTCGTCCTTTTATTTTTCTTTTTACAAATGGATAATGATAACGGTTCATTGTAATTGAATGAATTTGTGACCTTTAGTCCAAAATGCGTTTCGCCCAGGTACTACAGCTGGGCTCATCAGTTAGATGCTGTAGTACCTTTCTAAGACGCATTATTTTTTGATCGATATCTACCGACTTTAATAAAACTTACAGCGATTACTCACTGTAAATTATATTTTTCTAGGGGAATGTGGTTAGATTCATGCACCTAGAATTATGTTTTGCCCGTGGCTTTAATCCACACAGTCCACTAAAACAAAAACAAAAATAATATAAACATATTGTTTGCGTTTTCTTCAATTAATTCACTGGCCAGACCACGGGCAAAACATAATTCTAGGTGCATGAATCTAACCACATTCCCCTAGAAAAATATAATTTACAGTGAGTAATCGCTGTAAGTTTTATTAAAGTCGGTAGATATCGATCAAAAAATAATGCGTCTTAGAAAGGTACTACAGCATCTAACTGATGAGCCCAGCTGTAGTACCTGGGCGAAACGCATTTTGGACTAAAGGTCACAAATTCATTCAATTGGCTTTAAATCCACACAGTCCACTAAAACAAAAACAAAAATAATATAAACATATTGTTTGCGTTTTCTTCAATTAATTCACTGGCCAGACCACGGGCAAAACATAATTCTAGGTGCATGAATCTAACCACATTCCCCTAGAAAAATATAATTTACAGTGAGTAATCGCTGTAAGTTTTATTAAAGTCGGTAGATATCGATCAAAAAATAATGCGTCTTAGAAAGGTACTACAGCATCTAACTGATGAGCCCAGCTGTAGTACCTGGGCGAAACGCATTTTGGACTAAAGGTCACAAATTCATTCAATTGGCTTTAAATCCACACAGTCCACTAAAACAAAAACAAAAATAATATAAACATATTGTTTGCGTTTTCTTCAATTAATTCACTGGCCAGACCACGGGCAAAACATAATTCTAGGTGCATGAATCTAACCACATTCCCCTAGAAAAAAAAAAAAAAAAAAAAAAAAAAAAAAAAAAAAAAAAAAAAAAAAAAAAAAAAAAATAATATTTACAGTG